>OY751111.1:5515167-6715167 GCA_963564075.1 Eupithecia subfuscata | reverse complement strand
GAAATTGAAAGTAGTTGGACAGATGTTAGATTTCCAGTAAATGTGGACGAAATAGAACAAATGGGAATCGTTCCACCTTCGATCGAAGCACACTGGTTTGAGAGAACTAGTAAATTGACTGATAGATAACAGCAGCGTGTTAGTAAAATATCACTAAAGAAGATAAGCTTTGTTTGGGTCGGTATGGTGTCAATTCTGCTGGATACAATAACTTAACTAATTGGACAGCACTAAAAATATTGTGGTCCTTTTCTTTACGATATAAATAAAAAGCATGACAACATTTTAGTGCTTTAGTTTAGTTTTCGTAGCAACAGAATCTACACCATTGTTATTAAAATGTGAATATTAAAACGTTATTGCTTTGTTATAAGAATGTGATTATTTTATACTTATGTAGGTATAAGGTACCGTCGTAACAACGATGTATTATTATTATTAGTCTAATATAAATCTTATTAAATGATGATTTACTTATCGTATTGTTTTATTTTGAACTAGCTGCTATGTTACTCCAGTCTAGGCCATTTTCAGATTAGTCGCTAAGCTTTTGATGCGACATCAGCACGGTCGAATATCGAAAGCATACCAGCAAGGCTATACTCAGACTTAGTTAATGATTTTATCGGGTTTTTATACCGAGCTATCGGGCGTAGAAACGTAGGGGAAATATATCCGACACCGGTAACCAGACACATTGTATATAGAAAACGACCAGAACACCCTGAACAAATATCTGCAGATCGTACAAATATTTGTCCCGAGGCGGGAATCGAACCCGCAACCTCCTGCGTCGCAGCGTCAATCGATAAAATCATTAACTATGGTAACAAATCGCGAAAGTTTAAAAAACTATTCAGACTCTCCGCTACCGAGTCATCGACATGGAATCTGACACAGATCCGCGCGAAATTCTAATATTTTTGCGATTTTTAATATATTCTGAATTCTGCAAGGAATTGAACTACCAGAAAAATTATTTTCCATAATTTCGATTCAGTGCTACTTTTGATGAAATTAATATCATAAGAGCTTTATTACTTTACTAGCTGACTCGGCGAACTTTGTACCGCTCTCACCTTTTAAACCTTCCCTGAACGTCCACAAATATTTCAAAACTAAAATTAGCGAAATCGGTCCAATTCTAAATTAGCGAAATCGGCAATTGATTTTTATATATAAGAAAAGAAGAAGAAGAAGATTACTAAAAATCAACATATTACCAAAAGTTACATTATTATCATACTTTATTGTAACATGGGTTCATAAAAAATGTCTATAATTCGTGGAAAACTACTTCTCTGGTAGTTTCAATTGCTTGCAAAACGCAGAAAATATTACAAATCGCAAAAATATTAGAATTTCGCGCCAATCTTCGTCATATTCCGTGACGATGCCTCGGTAGCGGAGAGTATAAATAGCCCTACTACCACGCCTGCTATGCTATTAGTAATATTGATATATGGTAATTTAAAAGCATTTAAAATAAATTAAAAATTGAAATTTTTTATAGGAATATTTATTGTATTGTAAAATGTCAAAACTTAAAAATAGCAATGCTATGCTGAACAGGATGTACAAACTTAAATTAAAGCAACAAAAAAGTGTTGCTGTCTATTAATATAGAGATTCAACAATAAGAAATCAATATGAGGCAGATGGGTTTCTCAAAACATTTCATAAATGCGCCTTAATTACTGCTTAACAGACCAATATAAACTTAATTTACATAATCTCTATGAGAAATATTAACATATAAGGAAAACTTTAAATGACATGATTCCAATAATACCTACATAATTTTTTTTTAATAATACTGTTTCTGTTTATACATGGAAGAAGATCACCCTGTATAACATTAATACCTTCGTGCGCTGTAAAAAAAATTCTTACCGACGGTACTACCTCTCTGGTAATGAATATAGGAGTTTAAATGTTTCTGAGGGAACTTTGAGGAAGCCAGCCTTTAGGTTCCCGCAGTTGGAGGTTGGAGATTCTGTTATGTACTTATCTATGTTGGACAGCAAAGACTGGGTGGGGTCCGTCCCAAGCTGATGTTCGTCTATCGCTCGGTAGATGGCCTGTTAAAAAGTATATCACATATTAAATTGGCTAGGCACATATTAACACTTGCTATAGAAATTCGCTAGGCGTTTTTCTCCAGATGTATTTATAAGCTACAAACTATCTCTTGCCCACAAACTCACACGCGTTTTTCGGGGATAAAAAGTAGCCTGAGAGTAGATTTTCCAGAATGTTTCAGGTCTAGAATTAAAGCGCGCTAAATTTCAGCCGCGAAGCGCGGGGCGGGGGGGGGGGGTCAATATTAACTTGCTCCTACCTAACGAAGCCCGCCCGACCCCCGCGAAGCGGCGGGTTCGTGGCGACTCTGTGACTGAAAGGATGTGTATATGTATAATTGCATCCAGAGCCAACAGAATGGTCATTTTTAGAGTATTTGTCATCTATATATATAAAAATGAAACCCGTTTTCTTTGGTCACGGCATCACGCGTGAACGGCTGGACCGATTTCGCTAATTCTTTCGTTGTTGTGTTTGTTAATGTCAGAAGGTTCTTAGGATAGAAAAAATTAAGAAAGTTGGAAACATAAATTTCCACGGGGGCGAAGCCGCGGGGCGCAGCTAGTTTTTCATAATTGAACATTAGTCCTGCAAAGGAAGAGATCTTTGTTACCTAAGGTTTCGAAAACTACTGAAAGGATGGAATTGAAATTTGGCGTACCTACTAGGAACATAATGATAGTTTGGGTCCACTTGTTTTCAGTTTCCAGCTATTTATTTCATTTGTAAAAGGTGAATACCTGAAAAGCCGGCTGCTTGTCATTGTGAAAGGCCTTCCGGCTTCCATGCAGCAGGAACACGCCCCTGGACGTGGCGTCTGCGCAGGCGTCGCCGTACATGCACTGGTCCGCGCGGTAGTTGTACCGGCACGGGAGCACGAGCACCGCACGCCCGTGGTAGTGGAATATTATGTTTATTATATCCTGCAAAAGAATACGTTTTTACGATAATAACCTAGTGTAACGAGCTTGACGAATTCATTATGGATGTGAGCGGAACGCGCGCTACCAGAACCACTCTCACCCTGATGATGCTCCTTGATAAGGGATGATAAGTTGATGTCCTTCCAAAACAAATAGGGTTAAGTCAAATTATAATTCGATGTTTTAAAAAAAAAAATCTGACTTCAAATCCCTTAATTTTTCTCTGTTTTTAGGGTTCCGTACCTCAAAAGGAAAAAAGGAACCTTTATAGGATCACTTTGTTGTCCGTCTGTCTGTCTGTCCGTCTGTAAACCCTCTTTTCTCAGGAACGCGTGGACGTATCGAGTTGAAATTAACGTCAAATACTCAAGTCCGTAACCTCTTGAAGCCGTGATATATATAACTTCTAAGTCAACGCACTCAAAAGTTACAGCCGTTTATGTTCGAATATTTTGAAATTTCCCAGGGAATCACATGCACACAAAACCTATAGGGTACTTCCCGGAGACCTAGAATTATCAAATTTGGCAAGAAGCAAGGCCATATAGCACAAATAAAGGAAAAATCCGAAAACTGTAACTTTGTAGTTTAGTCACAAAAAAAATACTTTTGATTCTTGCCATGGACCAAAACCTATAGGGTACCTACTTCCCGTTGACGTAGAATCATGATATTTGGCAAGAAACAAGGTCTTACAATAAACGGAACCCTTAGTGCGCGAGTCCGACTCGCACTTGACGTTTTATTATCTTTTGCGGGACAAGTACTAATCCTTAGGGAATAAAATTTTCATAAGAACATCTCGGGATTATTCTCTGCAATATTGGAAGAATTTTCAAAATAGATCTATAATTGCCGGATAAATCGAAGAACATATACATAAAAACACATACATACAGCCGCACATAGAACCTCTTTTTTTGAAGTCAGTTAAAAAAAAAAGTATAAGACACATCAGCGGATGCTGATGCTGATTTTAGCCAAGTGTCTGACTCGCAAAACGAGTTTTACGCACTTCTTTAATGTAGATGGGTCCTTCCATCATCGAAACCCAGTTCTGATAAATTATGCTGTTTAGAATTTCGTCCCCAAACGCCAACGGGACCCTAATATTAAGCTTCCGCTGTCTGTCTTTCAGTCTGTCAGCGGGTTGTATCTTATGAATCGTAAAATGTAGACCGTTTCAATTTTCACAGAGCTTTTTACTAACAAAAGATGCGCACTTACTACTTACTTGAAATACGAACGAGCACACTGTGGGTATTTCACCTCCACGCAATGTTATAGTGCGACAAATAAACAAGTTTGTGCTTATTTATTTGATTTGTACAAAAATATGCTTTATGCCTTACCCCTTCGGGTCATATTGAGACTCGAACATCAGCATTGATCAATGCGGATGCTGATGCTGACGTCTACATTAATGCTGATCATCAGAGGATGCTGATGCCGATTGCAACAACCCTGAAATATAATAAGAAGGCCGATACTGTTCTCAGCCATAGGCTATTTAATTTGCTGTACCCCCTGTACCTACCTAATGAAGTGTTATTCTTCAACGAAAACTTACTTGATCTCCCCATGGAATATACAGTTTCCATTTTAGCATAATTGGGGTTACATAGTCAACCCATCCAAATTCTCTCATCCTTGTGAGATTCATCAGCATCACTCCAGAGTTTAAACCTAAAATAGAAAATATTCTTAGTATGTACATATTATGTAGTTTTTTTCATTAAAAACTTGAATTTTAGCTACTTACATTACTTTTTAAAAACCTGTAATGATGTTGAACGGTTTTCTATATAAAATAATAACAATTATTATTATTTGGATAATAGAGTTCTTTTACCCTGAGCCCTGTATCATAGATTTTAGCACATTTTAGCTTTTTAGTAGAAAACTGTAAGTTATTTATTTTCTGATTGATTTATCCTTTCTTACCATATTTTCCATAAAAAGGATGCTTAGCAAATCTTGGGTACCAGGAAACATTAGGATTGTCATCCTCTAATGTCATAGCGGATAGCTGTGAGGAATTAAACCTGGAGAAATAGTACCAAAGTTCTTCCACTGGCCCCAGGAAAAGAGTGTCAATGTCCACATAAATCATGGCATCTATGTGTGGTATTAAATTCTGAAACAGAACATATTACTGAAATCAGTGAATTGAAGTGAAGTTTCTGTGAAGTAGCTGTGTGGTGCTGGCTTAGAATTTGCACCACCCCAACTCTTCCCGCAGGTGTCGTAAGAGGCGACTAAGGGTCGTAAGGTAATCCACCGGGGGCAGGCAGCAGCACCCGGTCCCCACCGATAATGGCTTTCATCACATGGGGGTAATGCCCATAATCCCCATTATGGGCATTACCCCCAAGTAATGAAAGCCAATAAGGCGCTTATCAAGGGGAGGCCTGCGTCCAGTAGTGGACAAATACAGGCTAATGAGGTTCTGACAATTTACAATTAGCCTGCTTATTGTAATTCCAATTCTGTCAATTTAAGTGATAAATTGACAGAATTGGAATTACAATACTTGCCACAAAAGTACCTGTTTGTGGCTAACCACTAGATTTCGTTTTATAATTTAGTGTAGTGAACAACAGACTTACTGGAATAAATAACCTCTGAGCTGCACATTTGCTAAATAAATTCAGCCAATCTTTTCTGTGGGGTTCTGGAAAACTTATTTTGTGCATTTCAAATCCCAGCTGATTATTTGTCACAGCTTTCAACTTTGTTAAGGTTTCATTAAACTTGTCCCATAGAACATCATCCGTGAATACGACCAAATGCACATGTACTCTGGTAAACAGGAGAATGGATTTTACCAAATTCATAGACTCATTGAAACGGGTATCACAAACCACAAAGGATATTACTACTTTGGCATTTTTTGAGTATTCCAAGCCAGCGTGTGTTGTTTCCAGCCAGTGTTCCCTGAGAAATAAATGTATGTACTTATAACGTAGAGTTACAAATTATATTTATTGAAACTACTGATACAAATCGTTGCCATGAGATAACGTACCTGCTCACTGCTAGAAATGGTTTGGGAACGGGATGATTTCTTGTATAAAACAGCATGAACAGATAAACTATAGATAAACTAAAAAACATAAGAATAAGTAAAAGTTTTAGTTTTTTTAACGATAATCTCCGCATTTTTAAGCGATTCAAATCTGTTTGTTATAATTGCATGTAAATATTTTGTTTTGATTTGTTTGTTTTCTTTCGATCATTCCGTTATTTGTAAGCGACTGCTATTGCCACGTAACGTACAAGTTTGCTTTCATGTGTGTGCGTAGTCTATTCGTCAATCAAAGCGCTACTCTAAGTTCGATAGACAACCAAAAAGTCCCTGACTGGCTTTTCGAGTTGGTTAAGAGATACAACTTTCTAATCACAAGGAAAAAATCCACAGCCTGCAACACGTACAGTACACAAAAGACTTTACGCTGCATGAAATTTATGCCCATGCCCAGCCTCGGTGGCGCTGGCGCGGCGCGGTGAGATCCACAGGGACGCGCTGTCGCCGCCCGCTGCCGCGCGTTAAAGCCGCCACACACTGAAGCCGGAGGCGGAGCGGTGCAGTACCGCCGCGCCGCGCCGCCCCGCGCCGCTACGGTGACTCCGCGCCGCGTCGTCGCATACGCCGACTGGTTGTCTCGCCGAGCTGGCCCGCCACGGCCGTGCACCGCTTAGCCACCACCCGCGGTGTATGTGTAGTGTAGTCTTTCATATAGGTACATTCATATGATATAATACAACCCACCCGCCAGCTCCGGCCCGGCCACGGTTTATGGTGGCCGCTTTAAAGTTCACGTGCATCGGTGCCTCGTGTACCTCGTGTAGGCCATGGAAGTGAGTGTGTATTGCATTCACCACTGCGGACCCATCATACCCCTGGCCATACTCTTGGGGGTATGGTGGGACGAAAGTACTGCCTAGCCTAGCGGTCCACAGGGAGGGGGAGGGGCGCAGCCGCCTGACGCGGCTGAAAATACACATGTGCGTCGTCGTCGTCGTCGTAGGCCATGGAAGTCATGGTAATGCTCTAAGTCATGGTACAAATAAACAAGGTATGCTACTCCGAGATCTTCCCAAGCCTACGTCACTGTCCAATTGCCACAAAACGTTACGTTCATTTGCCGGTGACTATCAAACTTTTATTGACGCCGCCGCCGGTGAATCACTCGCGATTTTGATCGGATAAATCTTAAAGGTCAAAGGTTAAAATAAAATGGGTGGTTGCTCTTTCCTTTCCTTAACTGTAAGTGTGAAGGGCGGTAAAATAAGGTTCTTTAAATTCCCGAAAAGAAAATCTGTGGCTGAAAATGTTTCTGCGATTAGATAAATTTCATTTCAAGGGAAAAATTGATTTATCCATGTGCAGAGTTCATTTTAGCGTTGCTCAAATTATGGAAACTAAGTTTGAAAAATTTAATGGAAAACCTAAAACCTTGATCTTGATATCGAATCTCCCAAAACTAAAAAGTTTAAACGCCACCGTAGCGGATATGACGTACGATTGGGAAAACCCACGTGATCGCTGTTTCTCGGAGTAGCATACGTACCTTGTTTATTTGTACCATGATGGAAGTCTAATACTTCCAACTAATGCTGTGTGTGTTGTCCAGCATTATTTATTTATAGATCATTCTAGATAGGGGCTTGTCAGGGACAGCAGGACAGATCGTGCGGCGTCTCGTCGTCATCGCGGTACCTATTGTACCTAGTCCTTTCTCGAGATAGGAGTTGGTGGAGTAGGATTGATCAAGTACCTAGGAACAATGTTGCCATTGAAAAGAGTTTAACTATTTGTCCAATTTGTCCTTTTGAATTTTTCGAACGGGGAAATATCCATTTTCCATTATTTTCAAAAGTTCCTTTTTCTTAACCTCGCTCATCGTTCTTCTGAGGGAGGAGTAAAATTTATTGTCTCTCTGTTCTGTTCTGAGTTCTCAACACACGCACGCACGACTTATTTAATGAAAAGTAATGCTTCATCATGAGTTCCAATGAATTAGTTGATATAAAAGAAAAAATAATAAATACTGCCAAAAAGAATCCCAAGGGAATATCGCACAATGATATAAAAGCAGCATTACCAGAAGTCTCACCTGCTGAATTAGTTACAGCTATCAATGAACTTTTACAGCAAGAACACTTTGATTTGTTCAATCAGGGAGGGTCCTTGATATACAGGTACCTTACTGAGTTATTACTTTGTTTCTCGTCTAAAACCCTCATGAAAATATCTCTTATCTTTACCAACAGGCTTAAAACACAGAGCAGTAAGCAAGCGGTCAAAGGTGCAGATAATGAAGAAAAAGTAGTTTATAATTTAATAGAAGAAGCTGGTAACAAGGGTATATGGATTCGAGATATTAGAGTTCGTTCAAATTTAGCTAACACACAGCTTACTAAAGTACTGAAAAGTCTTGAAGGGAAGAAAGTTATAAAAGCTGTAAAATGTGTGAATGTAGGTATTAACTAGAAAATTCTATATAAAATTGTATCTAAGAAACTCACCTTGAACTGAAATCACTAATTTTTTTCAGGCATCTAAGAAAAAAGTTTACATGCTGTACAATTTGGAACCAGATCGATCAATCTCTGGTGGAGCATGGTATCAAGACCAAGATTTTGAGTCAGAATTTGTCGATATTCTGAATGTACAGTGTCTCAGATTTCTCAATCAGCAAGCAGATAATATAAAAAATAACCCAAGAGGCCCAATTATTGGCAGAACCCAGGCCTATGCTACAGCAGCTGATGTGCAAAAATATATCACAGATTTAGGTATAAGTAAGGTAATTTTCTGATTACTACTTTCATTCTTATTAATTAACAAGTATTTCATTGTAGAAAACATATAAAGTACCTACCTTAGTCATATAATGGAATGGAACATTTACCATGATTCGAGTTTTGAGCTTGATTTGACTTTAGTGTAAATAATCATAATGGATTTAAAAGTTTTATATAAAGTAAGTACCTACCTCTTTTTAAGACAAATAATGGTTTTTTTTTTCTAGGTCACCCTTGATGTGGAAGACGTCATTACAATCCTGAATACATTGGTTTATGATGGAAAAGCTGAAAGCACTGTGTACCCTGATGGAAGCAAAGTGTTCAGGGCTATAGAGCCTCTGATCCCTCCTCCTGGTTTGGTGCAGGTGCCATGTGGAATCTGCCCTCTCATACACAGGTGTAACTCGACTGGACTGGTCACACCACAAGACTGTACTTACATGAAAGAATGGTTGGAATAAAATATTATGACAATGAATTATTGCCTTTCTTGAACTTTTTCCTACTGTTGCTACTTAAATTAAGCAGGTATGCGTCCAATGCCACCGACTCGCCCTATGAGTTCGTGTAATTTTTTCTCCAGTGCCGACGACTCGCATGGCGTGTTCAGTGTCTTACGCTAATAATTCCGAAACACGTCCACATTTTCTGCTCAAAATTACAGTGTAGACTAAATATGCGCTAATTTAAGCATTTACGTGGTGGCCCGAATGTAAAGACCATTTTTATATTTGAAAAATAATCATTCTGCGATGCCAAGAACTCACAAGGCGAGTTGATCACAACCTGAGATTCTCAGCCTTATACCACAACTTATACTAAATAAATATTAGACAACGACGTCAACATGCAGCACGGTTTGATTAAGAATTTCAGTAAAAATCTACATAGGTAAAGATAGATGATTATTGTGAACACCGTTATTACTTTAGCCACGAACGTTTGACCCTAATTTAAAAGGATTCAAGTAATTATTAAAAACAATAGTCAATTAGTTTCGATTGATTTTCATAATTCCTTTCTTCACTATCGTACGTGATTGAACACCCTAGCGCGCCGCCACGGTAATATTATCCTATACAGTAATCCGACTTCATACAAACGGACGAAACGCGAGCTATACCTACGCGCCTCGATCTCGGCATGCGCTCAGCCAGCATGCAGACAGTCGCGACTGTGCCGCAGTGACGAACGGATGGTGTGTTGTTTTTTTAACAATAACCGCGCGATTTTTTCTCTAAAAATAAGTTCAGGTACATATTTAATAAAGTAGCTGCAGGCAGGGCTTGATACCGGTACCAATAATACCGGTAGGTACTTTTACGGTAGTACCGGTACTTTCATTTCGTTAAATTCGAGTATCGATACTTTTGAAGTACCGGTACTTTGCCTAAAAGTACCGGTATTCTAAGCGGTTCTCGCGACGTTGCCAGCTCTCCGGTCATAGCGTAGGTACCAACCGGGGGGCGGGCGCGCGTGCCTGCCAACTTGTGCATATTTCGCGCTCGGACGGAACATTTACAGAGCACAGTGTTTTAAGGCGCAGGCCTGACCCAACTTCAGTGCAAAGATTTTTTTCCCCATCTTTTATCCACGATATAAAGTATGTAGAAAATACGAGCAACTTATATCTATAATATTTTATCTTTAAATTCCCCGCTGAAAAAATTTATTAAACTTCTTATTTAGGCCATAATAAATCAACGAAAAACCCACTTAAATATATCTTCATCTCCTTCTTAAGAAGATGTTGAATGTAGAAATCAAATAGGAAATAGGATTTATGATAGAATACCTACCTACATTCTATCGTACTACCTATTTTATTTATTTCTCTAGAAATCAAAATAAGACTTGGGATTATTTCCTATTTAATTTCTAGAGAAATAAATAATGCACAAAATTATTTTACTGTGACTGCGTTATCGGTTCATAAATATATTATATACCTACCTATTATGGGGTGCATTTCGGAACTTCGAAGTTTCGTAAATATGAAGTTCATAGCCTTTTTTGGCCATTTTCAACTTCGAATTTGGTGGCCACAAATTCGAAGTTTTGGTTTTCATTATTTACCCACGCAAATAAGGCACTTTACGCAGTCGCGGAACGCGCGTGTTATGAAAGAGTGAAATGCGACCAATGTTAAAGCCGAGAGAGCTTTCTCAGCGGCTGGCTTCATTTGTAACCGCCTGAGGATCTGAAAATGCTGGATGCCCTAACTATTTAGAGTAAATAACAATAAATAAATAAATAACGCTGTACAGTTTACACAACATTATCTAGCCCCAAGCTAATAGTCCGGGAGCCGACTGCAAAAAACCCTACCTGATAAAAAAATAGAAAATACCTACTCTGTAGGGGTAGCTGACTTTTAGTAACTGCAACTGCTCTTGGTCGGCCGCGGCTTAACTTGGCAAATTTTTTGCAAATGACAAAAAAGTGGTACAAAAATTCATCAAAAAAAACCTCATAGAAAAATAGAATGAAACTTGTATGGTAGAGTAGAGGCTTCGGAGGACAGTAAAAAAAAAGTGGTCGGCCTAATCCTGCGTTGGCAGGTTCCTGTGTCCGACCAAATTTGTGGTACCACGTGACAGCTGCATTCGGGATCCGGGATTCGTTGCCAGTCTAGGTTCCCACCTTGCCGTTGAAGTCCTCCATAACAACGTTGAAATGTGCCTTAGTGGTGTTGCGTAAGGCTTTGGATATGTCTTCGTAATATGTACGAAGACATATCCAAAGCCTCCACTTCATCATCCGAGTGTGCCGAGGTCGGTGAGTAAACCTGAATCACCTTCATGCTCTACAGCTCGGACAACCAAGGATCAGGTACGCTACCCTGGTCGACACACTGGAGATTTCTTGGACGTTGTTAGAGAGGGCGTTATTGACGAGGAAACCTACGAAAGTAGAGAAGATGGCCCGAGTCTAGGGTTACGGTGTCCTCTCCCTCTCTACGGACTTCGCATAACCCCAGAACATGCCATTTAATATTCTCTAACTCCACTTCCAACTGTGCTGATGGTGGCAAAGCCTCAGAGTGCGTCCGTTAAACGTTGCCAGGGTCGGTTTGCGTAATGAATGGTAGCCTGGGGTAGCCCGGTGATTCCTAGCACCCCCTGCCCCGCCGTTACCATGGCCGCTACCTTGGCCAGGAATAGCCATTTTTTGGCGTGTACAATCATTGGGGGTAATGCCCATAATCCCCACGCTGGGCATGCGGGTTGGGGATCGCAGTTCGGTGAAGTTGTTCTGCAGGGGGCGCTGCTGCCCGCCCCCCGGTGCGTGTATCCCTTAGTCGCCTCTTACGACACCTACGAGAGGAATTGGGGTGGTGCAATTCTATGCCGGCACCACACGGCCTACCTAACATTGCGATAGTCGTATTAAATTAAGCATTATCAGTTCAGTTGAAGTAATGAAGAAACCATTATTTTCAATGTTGAAAAAAGGATTGATCGAAAGGTCGGACTGCAAAAACTGCCAGGCTAAGGTGAGGCCGACCGACACAAACGTCAACAGGTTTCATTTAGCTAATATAATCCGTTTTGACGTGACAACGTCTTATAAATTGGTTTGCCGGGTGACACTTCAAGAAACTGCGTTACGCTCCGCTCACGTTATGCGCTCACAATGAGAGCGAGTGAGAGGCACGCGTCCCTTCCACTCGGGCATGGTTAGCCCGCCTAAGAGCGAGAGAGACAGACATAAAAAGTGAAAGGAACTCAAAGTCGTTGTCACGTAAAACTTTCGCCCGTATACCGACTTTACAGGCAACCAATTTTTTTTTTGATTCAATTTTTCGATGAGGTAAAATGCAGCTGTCACGTGGTACCACAAATTCGGTCGGACACAGGAACCTGCCAACGCAGGATTAGGCCGACCACTTTTTTTTTACTGTCCTCCGAAGCCTCTATTCTACCATACAAGTTTCATTCTATTTTTCTATGAGGTTTTTTTTGATGAATTTTTGTACCACTTTTTTGTCATTTGCAAAAAATTTGCCAAGTTAAGCCGCGGCCGACCAAGAACAGTTGCAGTTACTAAAAGTCAGCTACCCCTACAGAGTAGGTATTTTCTATTTTTTTATCAGGTAGGGTTTTTTGCAGTCGGCTCCCGGACTATAAGTAGAGCTTGTGTTATGGGTACTAGATAACTGATATACTTAATACAGTACATAACATTTTTAGATCAAAATTATGGGGTCGTAATTCTGAAGGTACAATTAAAAAATGCCTTCAATTCCGTAGACAGGTATCTTGCTAAATGAAATTAAAGACAAAATTTAGAAATTTACCCTTTTTCCTAAACGTATTTTTTCTAACGCCTAAAAGTCGTTAGAAGTCGCCAAAAACTTTTTTCTCGCTAAATTTAGAATTTTGCCCGCTAAACACCCACAAAATCCCCTAGTTCTACGGCAACACTGGTGGGAGCACACAAACAATTGGAGAAGTCCAATTATTGAACTTCATTTGAGCCTGCCGGTTTCGAGAAGCTAGTGTCTCATCTTCCCTTTTTACATCGATGGTCGAAACACTTTTGACTTGCGTTATGATTATGAATGTTATGATATGAATCATATGAATGTTACGGAGACTGTGACAACCAGAAAAATAACAAAACATTAAATTTACCTTTGCTTATTGCCCGTGAACTCGCGTGGCGAGTCCATTCAATTTTAATTGTAGTGCCGGCGACTCACCTGTCGAGTCCACCGTGAAATATACGCGGCGCGGCATCCGGCAAGACAATGAAAATCGTAGGTAGTGGCATTGAATGAGTTTAGTGTAGTGCCTACACAGGACTAAGTACATGAAATAATTTTTAGAGGGCCAATAATATATCTATCTATATCTATTGATTCATAAAATTAAAAATTACATGTTTGTTAATCAACAATATAATCTGCTTAAGTACATCTAATTACTAAGCAACAAAAGTATACCTTTTTCCAACATGACACCAAATTGGGTGTGATGAAAGCAGTAAGCTAGGTTCACATTGCTGTGACACAGCAATGTGAACCTAGCTATACACTGTCACACAGTCACACTACAAATTAAATAATATAAATAAAAATAGCTGTGACTTATAGTACCTACAATGCACTAAAACCTATTTCAACTTTGAGTACTTATGAAATGCTTTTTCAACAAATGAAGATGTTCAAAACAAACTTTTTAAGTTATTTTCTATATTATACAATGCAACTGAAAGGATGGCTGGTTCCCGTTTTTGAGTGATTACTTTATCTTCAACTCTGTCATTTTGAGTTGTATCGTTGACCATATTTTTAGGAAATAAAGAGGTAAAAGCATCCATTTGTATGTAATTCAGACATGAAAGTATAATACCTTTGTTTGGATAAGGGGTTGTAGTAATTAAAGAATTATTTGGAACAGGATTGTTGGAAAATGCAGGGTGTGTAGTGTCTTTAGGAGCTGTGGCAGGTGGAGCCTTCGTTGGTGGTCGTGCTGGAGGAGATCCTGTTGAGGAGAGCACTGGAGGGTCTTCTGGTTTCTTACCACCTACAAATAATCACAAAAATTTTAACACTCGAGTCTCATGTTCAGTCAATAACATTGTATATTAGAACTAATTTTGACCAAACTTTCATTTACGGGTTTATGATACCTATCTTAATAATTTTATGATCAGCGTACATCTAAAATGCTTTTATATTTGTTTAGCTTTATATGTTATGGATGGATGTACCCGTACCTATCTTTCTATGAAACATGAACAATACAATACACTCCGACATACAAAAGACAATGTAACATGCTCATAAAATCAGCAAGTTTCCATTTACTTACCAATAGATAGGACCATCCTCTCCATTTCTCTAAGCTGGGTTTGTTGCCTCTGAACAGTGAAATACAAGTCGGTAATTGTGCTGGATAGGTGTTCATATTCCTCTTGTTTCTTAGCTTCCTTTGCCGCTTCTTTTTTATTTTGTCTGGAAGAAAAAGTTTTTAAATTCTTAACAAGTTTGAAACTAATCACTATGTTTCTGCAGATAACTCAAACATATTTTGTTTATTTAGTATGATATTTGGGTAAACTGGTTCCTTACCTGTTATATTCAATGATTAGCAATCCGGCACCAATGATAAATATAACTGATTCACCAAGAAGATTGGCACCTAACTCAATGGCCATTTCTTGACTTAGTACCGGAATATTGACTGGCTTTCCTAAATTGAGAATCCACATTTTCGATTTGACTTCACACCAGTTATAAACTGTGAAAAGAGAAGGTTACATAGAACATTTATGAATTGGTCCAAAGAAAAAAATCATTTTATATACCTAGACCAAGAAAATTATACCAATGGACAGTAAAATTGCATTAAGTATTATTTATTGAGCTATTTTTTTATTACAAGCAAATTACAAGAATATTAGAAACCTACAAGATGACCACACTACGTTAGATAACACTCTTGTTTGGCAATAGAAAAACACTTACACTGGGCTGGAGGCATACAGACATAGGTCCTGAAAAAGGGATTACTCTTAGCTCGTTCCTTACAGACATTTGCGATAGGTTTACTGATCTGTTTGATCAACAAAACAGATAGTTTTGCGATAGGAAATGCTCCCACCACCATTTTCGTAAATAACAAATTATCTGGGGTCTCAGTTACTCAGAGTAAATGATTCCTTTTTATTTATTTGCGCTTAGATCATCGGTATTTATTAGAAAATTCATTACAACACCCATTATAATCTACAAAATCAAGGAGGAAAAAGAAAATCTGCCGTTTGCCAAGTCGAAAATAAGTGCAGTGACAATGACAACAGTAAAATAAAAAGTGACGGATGATGGTAAAACTGACATTGGCAGAATTGTGTCAAACTATGACGCAGAGCCAAAAATAAAAGAAGAAGAAAGGTATCAGATGATTTACACTTCAATGTACAGTAGCTTTGGTTTCAGTACTCAGAGACAGTAGCGAGTTAAGAAATTAGACAGATAAGTATTTTGTAATAATAACTAGTAGGTACGAAGTAGCTTCCAAACGGGGTTTACTCCAGTAGTCATAAGTTGCGGTTCCGGGAAGAAGACCGACAAGTCTACGCGACTGCGATAACGGTTGTTTTACTCGACTTCCTCCGGAACAGTTGTTTCAATCCAGAAAATGGACGTTGAATTGCTTGACAAAAATTTACGTGCGTAGGAACGTAGAGAAATAGTGTCTATACTCGTACAAAATTTTAAAAATGAAATATTAGGTATTAGAAATTAGTAGACCATCATGCTTAATGTACCTTTTATTATTATTATTATTATTATTTTTATCTTGTTATTTTTATCTTTGTTTTATACGTATGTACTTACCTAAATATTTGAGTCGCACTAGGTATGTTGTTAAGCTTACACTACATAATGTCATGTCATAACGCCTACTATCAGGGGGAGAGCAAGACTTCCCGCCGTAACACAGTACTAGTACGGAGGGAAGTCACTCGACCACGGGTATCAACACCTTGAGAAATCATGTATAGATATGAAAACTTTCATAAGTTACCATTATTATTGTAACCCTTAAACAGTGCCATTTTGTTTGAAATAAACTTTTACTTTACTTACCTACCTATCTATTCTTGTAGAAATGTAAAGGTAGTATTATCCATCGATGTATTATCAGACCATTTCATTTTTACACTAAAAACACGAGTACGCGGCCGTTGTTTGGAAACTTAATGGACTTTACTAAACTCGCCCGTCTGCATGCCGCCGGCTAGTTAAGTTAGCAGGGTGCGGGAGACGCGAGAGAGGGGGCTTCTTCGCACTTGGACTAACCGGAAAATAAGATCGCTATCTAGGTATTCTTCTTAACTAAATCAACAGCCTGCTACTTAACTCGCTTTTGCCGTTCAAACGATATTATCAGCTTAACTCGCCAATGATGGATGACACAAGTTAACTCGCTACTGTACCTACTTATTGAAGTGTAAAACAACCTTTACACACCGACGACCTCGGCACACTCAGATGATGAAGTGGACATGATAAAGGCGGAAAGCATCAAACAGGGCGGTTTTTATCTAGGGTATAAGTGTTTCCGTGGTGTTTCCCAAATTTTTTAATAAAAAAAACGAAATGGCAAATGCTAAAACTAGGGAGTCCAAAAAAAAAGTGGAAATGAACTTTTAACTAACCTGATTAATTACTAATGGTTAAAGACCGTTTACGTAAAGATTCATGGAAGTGGACGCATATCCATGTGCGAAGACATAATTATCCAAAGCCTTACACAACACCATTAAGGTACAATACACTTCAACGGTGTTATGGGGACTTTAACGGCAAGGCCCGAATAGGCCCGCATGGATAAGGAGTTAATATGTGAAATATGCAGCAGAATTGGCTATTTAAGTAGGTTAGGTACCTACCCAGACCCCATTTTTCGACATTTTCATCGATTCTTGCGTTATTGGTAATTATGTATTGAAGTACCTATGTGAAAATGTTGTATGGGACTCCTTTTGTTTTCGCACCCTATAAAGATTAATATGTTACCTGTTACCTACCTACCTTTCATTTTATACCCTGATATCTATACAGTGGCGATTCCTGGTTCATTAAATAGTAGGTACCTACCTACCTAGAAACCATTGAAATTTGTAATTCCACCCATAAGACGCTGGACTGGAAAGGCAAGGGGATTACATCTCACACCTGCCCTGCGATTTGCTGATGACATAGTTTTAATCTTTTAATGGCGGAGTCGATAGATGGCCTAGATTCATCCTCACGATGGTCTTTTCATGAATTTGATAAAACCAAATTTATGATAAATGGCCACATTGATCCATGACCGGTGGTCGTACATGGCACGGTAATATTATCCAACAGTATTTGAACTCGGCCGTATCTTTGAAATAAATGCCTACAGCCGCGCGGTAGGTAAACATGCGATAGGGCTGCCCGCCTCCAGCATTTTAATTACATTTGCCTACTTTGTGATTCCATTTACTTAGTTTTGTGATTGTAAATATAGGAAGGTACTTTTTTATATAAACAAATAAAATACTTTGTGAATTGAATGGGAAGTGTTCAATAAAAATGCGTGTTGTTTTTTGATTGGTAGATTTAATTAAAAAACCTGTTTATGTTTGAATAACAAATCTGTCTTATAAATTTGCGACCGAAAACTATTTGAGCCTCGACTGAGACGTACCTACAAAATGCTTTATTATTAAATTTTAGGAGATTTTTTTGGAGAAAAAGGAATATCTTTTACTTGGTTATAGATACCTGCAGCTACTTTATTAATTTATGTACCTGAACTTATTTTTAGAGAAAAAATTGCGCGGTTATTGTTAAAAAAACATCACACCATCCGTTCGTCACTGCGGCACAGCCGCGACTGTCTGCATGCTGAGCGCATGCCGAGATCGAGGCGCGTAGGTATAGCTCGCGTTTCGCCCGTTTGTATGAAGTCGGATTACTTATAGGATAATATTACCTTGTACATGGTCACCTTCTCGAAATCGTTTCCGAATACACTTTTATTACCTCGGACAGATTCTGCAGTCAGGTAAAAAAATTGGTTGTCTGTAAAGTCGGTTTACTGACGATAGTTGAACGTGATTACGTCTTAAGAAAATACTGATGGAATGGTAGCATTTGATACTCGATCAAAACATGTAAATGTACTATAGTATAGCAGCTGTCCACGCAGACGCATCGCTCACTCAAGTAGGAGAGAGACGGATGTCGAGCGCTCTCGCTTGCACTTCAAGCCTTACATGGAACGCCTCAGAGCGAGGTAACGCCGCATGACGTCATAGCGAGGTAACGCCGCATGACGTCATGTTTTTTCGTGCGTGCAGTCGGCTCTATCGAATTATAAGACGTTGTCACGTCAAAAAATGGAGGAGGATTTGGGCAGCGTTTGGGAAACTACGTCGAGTCTTCTCGTCATCCATACCGCAATGTTTGAAAACTAAATTTTCAATCAGTGCATCCAAACCGTCATGACTCATGACCTACGGAGCTGAGACGTGGACATGGACACTCAGGGTAGGGTTGGTCCACCAATTCAAAGTCGCTCAGCGAGCTATATGGAAAGAGCTATGCTCGGAGGGAGTCTCTCTATGAAGGATAGGAGTCGTAACGAATACATCCTATAGAGAAGCAAAGTTATCGACATAGCTCTGAGAATTAGACAGCTGTACATAACAAGAAAAAGTTGAAAAGAATCTAAAAATCAAGGAAGAATCTATAAAATAAATACCTTTTAGATAACATTTAAAATACAAATAACATTTATGTATAATACATATTAACAATAAAGAGCATGGATGTACCGGTCTAGAACCAGCTAAGGACAAAATTTCACTTTAACATTTTATTATATAAGTTAGGTGCGAGATTTGCTTATAGTTAAAAATTTATAGTAAGCTTTGTTTTATTAAAGTTAATATTAGAAAATACGAACGCTGAATTCCTTTTGATTCTTATTTTTATTACATATTTAAGTCCAAAAACTGGAATGTAAGTACCCTATTTTGACCAGCCAGCCCCAGTAGTTGACAAGTTTTGTACCAAAAGTTGACCATTTTCCAAAAGTAGTCTTAGATGCCTACTCTTGAGCGTTAGATCATTAAAAACAGGATAAATTAATGGAATAATTACCTCGATAAATACAGAACAAAAACTAAAAAGAAAACGGCTTATTAAGTACCTAAAATCAACTTTATTCTTAAGACTCATTGAGATCAATCAATTAACATTTTCAGACTTATTAAATTAGGAACACTTAAATTTATACTAAACAGGTAAGTATCCTACATTTTCTTATCTCAAGCTGTGTCAATTAACGTACCAAAGCTGTGAAAAGACAAAAAAATAACCAAGAAAAAAATAATAACCATCGGCCCCAGCCGTTGACCAATTGGTCAATCATAGGAACATCGAGAAAAATCATGTCCTATAGTTAACCAGTTCAAAAAACTAGAGAAATATAGTAGTTAGACCGAAAATTACTTTGAAATCGTAAATGTAAACTTAAAATCATTACAAAAATCAATAATTAGACTAAAGTTAATTAAAAAACAGTCCAAAACCAAATAAAATTGTCTCACCTGTCAAATCCCGCGCACTACTATAATGGCGCCTGAATGAGAAGTGTCAGTGACAAGCGGAAGTAAATCGAAATTGTAAGCTACACTGTTTGTCTCATTCCAACGACAAGGTGATTGGTTGATTTGTTTTAGATGATTTAACAATTTAGCCAACTTAAAGAATACCGATAATGGCGGGAAATCTTAATATTTAAACTCAATGCCGCAAGTGGTCAACCACCGGTGTCTGGTCAACAACAGGCTCAACCATCCTACTTTATAATTACAGGGTGTTTGTGTAAACAGTTTACTCCTCGAAACCAG
This sequence comes from Eupithecia subfuscata, assembly GCA_963564075.1. Classification (NCBI taxonomy): domain Eukaryota; kingdom Metazoa; phylum Arthropoda; class Insecta; order Lepidoptera; family Geometridae; genus Eupithecia; species Eupithecia subfuscata. Next base: position 6,694,942 of record OY751111.1, on the reverse strand, counting down.
ACGTTCAGAATCATGAGCAGTCCAAAACCGATGAAAAAACTAAACTTTTTTTTTACATAATTTTGAAAAAAAAATCCTCATACATCATAAAAGCATTTCACCCTACATTTATACCTACGCCGCCTGCTTTGTCGGTTTCAAACAAAGACGCCGCTCGCGCGCCGACTTAAAAGCGCCGCCTACGCCCCGCCCGCTCGCGGCCGGCGCGCACTCGTCAGTCAAAGCCCGCCTGCTAGGTAGTGAATAGGAATATTACCTTGGTAGTGAGCACGTCACGACGCGTTCCGTGCTAATTTGTGATGTGCCGATTTGTTCGCGTATTGTGTTAAGTAGAGAAGTGACGATGTTGTTCACAAATGATCAGTGGACTGAAATGGTGCGACTTTATGCCTTCGCTGGTGACAACATGAACTTGGCTCGTACGATGTACGCAGAGCGGTTCCCAGAACAATGTGTGCCAAGCCGGGAAACGATCCTAGCGGCTACACAAAGGCTACGTGCCTACTAAAGTAAAAGTACGTAAGTAAAAGTACCTACCTACTTTAGCCTACTTACTGGCAAATGTGTTACGAGTAGCTATTTTTGCCTGTCCTAAGCCAGGAAAAGTATGAAGGGAAAGTTCCATCACAAGTTGTAGGTACCTACGATTCGAGTGGGTTCGATACCTACACCACCGGCCGGCTACAGGCGAGAGCGGGCGGCGCGGGGCGTGATAAGGTCACTAGGGTGTCCATGAAATCACGTAGGATAGCAGAGAAATGAATCTCTCTGAAAATACTCTTGTAGAATAAGTACCTACCCATAAAACCGTCGTTTACATGCATCGATCAAAAATTTCCGGCCGGCCCCCTTTAGATGCACAATGCGCGCCCTGAAAACGTCAGTATCAAAAGGTATCCCATTTGGCATTTTGGGATACCTTTTCAACTAGTGTCATTTTAGCACTACATCAGAGGACAAAATCCCTGTTTAATATTAAGTACTAAACCTCTAGCCCTAAGTGTACCTACTAACAAAATAGACTAAGTTGTCTGAATAAAGAAATTTTTATTTTTTATTTTATTTATTATTTAGCTCTCGCATGGTCAAGTGCTCGTACAAAAAATGCAATAATCGACCGACCAAGCAACAGAAAAAGGATGGAATTTCTTATTTTCAGTAAGTTTAAATGTAATTTTTACCTGTGTATTGTGATATGAGTCAATTGCGTCGGCTTATTGCAAGAAGTCATTAACCGACAAATCCAAAAGTTTGGCAAAAGCAGTTTAAAGTTTTTATAACTTTAAGAGCCCATATCATCAAAACTACGACAGTTATCAATATAATTTAAACGCCAATATATAGAAATATGTAATTATTTTATAATTAACTGAAATCAGTACAAATTCTACCACTGCAATTTTTTTAAAAGCTAAAAATGCAAAGATAATGACTTCTTGCGATAAAAAGTTTTGTCTAAATTAGAGTTAAGTATTTCTGCAAAGAAGTTATTGGTGGCCTCTTTCGAGTATTAAAAGACAAAATAATCATAAAATAACATCTTTTATCACTAAAAGCTAAACAAATTACCTTGTTTGTCGAAAACACTTAATAAAATAACTAAAATTAGTAATAATTGCACATCAATCAGTCAAAAACACGTTCTAAGCTTTACGAAAATAATTCTGCTAACCAGCAAAGAGTTATAAGCACATAAATAGGTTGGAAACGATTAAGTAAACTATTATTTAGATTAGAAAATATTAAGTAACAGACTTTGAGCTTTACCTGAAAACCTTCTTATCCTATCTACCCTCCTCATAACGCTCGACCTGGCCGCGGACCCGGTCCCAGGGCGTGAGGACGCGTACGCCAAGGCACTCGAGTCCGTGGACGTCGGAACTCTCCAGACGCCTGCAGAAGTGGAATCCGAGGCCTCAGCGCTGATGGCGCGCATCATCGAGGCTAAGGCGGCCGCTTCCGTACCCATCACCAGGCGCCAAGGCCAGCGCAACGACCTCCCCCAACACCTTAAGAGGGTAATAGAGAGAAAACGCGAACTCCAGCGCGAGTGGGCGCGCTCCCGCTGCCCGCGACTGAAGACGCGACTCAACCCGATATCTCCCGAGCTCTCGGCCGCAGTACAGGTTTGGCGTGAGACCTGGGACCGAATCATAGACCGGGCCTCCGAACAGGACAATAACCAGTACGCGCTGAATAGGGCGCTCACGCGGCAGCCGGCAACAACTTACCCGCTGCTGGACCGAGATGGAGTCCGGCGCTTTGCTCCCGCCGACCGTGCCGAAATTCTGACTGAGCACCTCGCGGAGCAGTTCTCGCCTCACCCCGTTGCAGCTGACGCCACCTTTGAAACCCTGAATCACCACCACCAGGTCGAGGACACAGTGAGGGACTTCCTGTCTGGCCCAACACCGCCCCTAGACGGGGAGTACTTCATCTCCCCTGCCGAGGTGCGGAAGGCCGTCCTCCGTCTACCCAGACGGAAGGCGCCAGGCTATGACGGAGTCCCCAACAATTGCCTCGCCGCTGAGTCACTGCGCTCGCCCGGCTCTTCAACGGAAGACCGGACGGGTCATCGTGCTACCCAAGCCCGGCAAGGATCACCCCCTCCCGGCCAACTACCGCCCCATTACTCTACTACTAATAGTGGGCAAGCTCCTGAAACGCCTGCTCCTGGGGCGCCTGGCTCCAACTATCGAGCCGCGCCTGAAGCAATTCGGCTTCAGGAGTGGCCACTCTACCACGCTGCAGCTCACCAGGGTGCTGCACCACCTTGCAGTCGAGCACAACGCCAGGCGCTGCACCGTCCGGGTCTTTCTGGACGTAAAAACGGCCTTTGACCGTATTGGGCACCCCGGCGTTTTGTACAAGCTCCTGCAAACCCCAACTTCACCAGCTCTCATCAGGATTGTGGCATCCTTCCTCGACAACCGGCTGTTCTTCGTCGCAGTTGAAGGTGCCACATCCTCCACTCGATCCATCTCTGCTGATGTACCGCAGGGTAGCAGCCTGTCGCCAGCGTTATACGCGTTCTATACCGACGACATCCCCACCCTGGAGGGCCACCTACGCCCCGGGGAGAGGGATGTGTCGCTAGCGCTGTTCGCGGACGACAGCGCCTTCTTTGCGTCTTCCACCAGCCCCACCATCGCAGCCCGCAGGATGCAGCGGCTGCTGAACATCCTGCCGCCCTGGCTGGACAAATGGCGCATGGCCGTCAATGTGGGAAAGACGGCTGCGCTGTTTGTTTCCCGCCGCATCGGCCACCCACCGCAGCTGACACTTCGGGGCCAGAACGTGGCATGGAGCCCACACATCCGGTACCTCGGCTTCGGGATCGACAGGTCGTTGAGGATGCAGCCGAAGGTTGACAGCGCACTGCAACAAGCGCGCGTCGCCCGACCGTTCTCCGACCCGTCCTGGGATCTCGCCTGCCTCTGAGGACCAAAGTGTGGGTCTACAAAGGCTAAGTCCGATCCCGACTCACATATGCAGCGCCGGCCTGGTACTCACTAGTCTCCCAGACGAATAGGGACCGGCTCCAGGGGCTGCAAAACGTGGCTCTGAGGATCTGCACTGGCGCGAGCCAATACGTCAGGAACGATGTCATCGCCCGCGACCCGCAGATCCAATCCATAGACGAGTTTGTCGTACAGTACAGTCGTCGAATGTACGACCGCGCCGACAACGGCCACCAAGCCCACCTTCACCAAATAGCGCCTCACCAACCCCGGCCCCCAGATGATGACCGCCCGTGGAGGTCCCTTCCCTGGGACCTCACCCCCGCGGAACCCCCCGGATAGACCGTGGGTTAATTTAAAAAAAAATTAACCCAAACCAAACAAAAAATAAAGAAAAAACATGCAAATATATTAATAAAAAAATAAAATGATGAACAAGCTAAATAAATGCATTTTTTAGCGAAACCCAAGGACCGAGGAGTCGTCACCCCTCGAGTTGATGCCGGGGTAAAGAGGCCAAGCCTCGATGCCCCGCTCTGTGCCCCCACAAGGGCCGGAAAGAACGAACTACTACGCGGCGCGGCAGAGGCGCGAGCGGCCCCGAACGAAATACCCCTCTGCCCCGCTTCCGTGACTCCGGTCACACGGCACGCGGTCTCATAAGTAGCATAGCAACACGTAAATGTATGTGTGCAAAAGTCATTACCTTACATTTACCTGTTATTTTTACAATAACAAAAATCACTAACAAAACAATACTTCCTTCGAATAGTATTCTTTTACCATTAATTATGTTTCGAAAAAAGTAATTAAGTGTAAAAAATGAATTCTATAAAAAATAAAAACTCAGTGTAGACGTTACTCGTTTTGATAGAAGTCATTTAAAACCGTTAGTATTTTTTTTTCCAAAAATTACGATACGACAAAACTGGTTAAGGTGCAAATAATGAATTAAAGCAAAACTTATTCAAACGTTTGTGAACGTAAAAGCACTTTCAAAATGTTGTTAAGTCACATAAATGAGTTACGTATGCAAATAAAAATGGCAATTGTGTTTTTTTTCTTTTGTTAAAATGTATTAATGTAAGTTAAAGAATTTTATGAAACCAGATATACCAAAAATGCAGTTATTGACTTTATAACCAAGCCATAACTTCTAAGTTTGAAGAGCTACAAATTTGTGAGTTTTACCAAAATGTAGAGCTCATCGAGACGAACTCAATGGTATATCTAACGCAGTTAGTGACTTCTTGCGACTAATGACTTCTTGCAATAAGCCGACGATTGAGCCTTTTATACTTGAGAAATCAGCACTAAATATTGTTGTTGAGTTTGCCTATGTAAAAATATTTATTTTGTTCTAAGTTGATGAATGGAGCGGCTATTGTTTCTATTTTTTTTTTATTTATTTGTGGTAAGTTGTAAGTGATAATTTTTTTTTTAATGAAAAGACATTTAAAATAACTGATTGAGGTTTATAAAATAACAAGCTGACCCGCCCTCAATTTAATTTGCATGGACTCTCCAATAAAAGAAAGACTACCAAAAGAAAGGAAAAGGAAATTGCAAATTTAAATTAAAAAAACCTTTAATTTATATGAGAGTACCTAGGTATTAAACATTTGGAAACGTCATATTTTCAGAACTTAGGAATTACTGTAGGTAGTACTAGTAATATAAAACGGGTATTTATTGCGTTTATTTGCCTATTGTTTTCGACGTTCTAATTTAACTAGTAGGTACTTAATAATAAATAATGCGTTAATATGACCTAAGTTTAAAAATATTTTATAAGATCCTAGTTGACTTGAAATAAAGTTTTTTTTGGCCCATAGAAAAACTACGCCGAAGCCGCAGGCAGACACTAGTTCTTTTAAATTTAAAGTACCTGCCTGAAATTGTATTTTAGCTTTATTTCACTAGCTTTTGTTAACTTATTTATATTATTGACGACCTCTGTGGCGCAGCGGGCGAAGGTCCGCCTGCGACGCAGGAGGTTGCGGGTTCGATTCCCTTCCATTCATAAAAAATATCTATCTATGTAGTGTATTGTATTATGTATATCAGTTATCTAGTACCCATAACACAAGCTCTGCTTACCTTGGGGCTAGATAATGCTGTGTGAATTGTCCAGCATTATTTATTATTATTATTATTGTATGTCCGAAATGACCCTTTTGTTTGTTGACTGTTGCGTCGCTAATTTATAGTTGTATCAATAAATGATTCGTTATCTTTACCTGAATTCAGTTCATTTTATAATCCTTATAATAAACAGTGTATAAATTATTTTAGGTACCTTCCTACCTACTTACAAAATAAAATAAAATAAATTCGACTCTACTAATCTCTTGTTCCGCATGCAAAAAACTTGACAGGCTCTGCGCAAACTGTCTGCGTCAAAACAAAACGTGGACACTTTTGAGTGTCATTCTTGTAAGGTTCTAGGTATCTACGGGGGAGGCCGCATACTTGATCGATGTTTACATGGTTCTTTTTTCAACCGACGAAAAACGGAATAGGTTCTCAAGTCGACACCTATATTTTTTTTTATGTATGACCACGCATTACTTTTTACAGTGTAGTCTAGGCATGGAAGATTTCACGCATCACTGGTTATATCACTAGTGAAAACCTAAATCACGTGCCACACCAGTTACATGCATCGAAACCGTGAGTTACTTATAACGCGAGCGTGATTTTTCACGCGGGCTAAGCTACATTACAATTCGCAGAATTCTATCGTGCGCGAGAGACAAAGCTACAGCCAGTGTGACCAGATTTGAATTGACAAATCTACTGTAACATAGGGTGAAAAATTACCGAAATCTACTTATAATAAGCTGGAGTCTACTAAAAATCTACTATAAAATTAACTGGGTTATCAATCAATTTAACATCAGGAATTCAGTCACAATAGGTAGGTTTTATTCTCAATGAAGGTTCATTTATCACAATTACACAAATCAAACAAAAAAATCAAATAAATTAAACATCAGAGTTTCATCATAATCACACAAATCAAATAAATTTATCTTCAGGAATTCGTCAGTCACTATCACTTAGGAATCTTCATTTATATTATCATACAGATTTTTAGCTTCCATTAATTTTAGCATATCTTTGTCTGGGACAAAATTTGCGCAACCATCTTCAATTTGTCGAAGACCTTCTTTCCCATGCATGATTGCAGCTACATTTTTATTGTGAAAACGGTTCCTGTCACGAGTTTTAATTCTATTAATATCAGAAAATATTCGTTCTACTTTAGCGTTTGACACAGGCAGGATTGTCATCTGTTTTGCAAATCGGGACAAATTTTCATACTTCGGTTTATTATTCGAATCACACATCTTGCCAACTTCACTCCAAAACTTATCAACGTTAAATGTTGCAGTTGATGAACTTGAAGAAGACAACAAGTTAGAAACTGATTGATCTAATTTTAATTCTCTATATTCATTGTCAACTACCTGTAACTTTCCAGTTGGTACCAAGTTAGGGAACCGTTGGAGTACTCCAATCAAGCTTCGAAAGTCGTCATACACAGCCTTTTGAGGATCAAGGAATGATAGATCTTGGTACAGGTCATCTTGAACAGGCATTCTTTTTATAAATTGATTGCTCAATTCAATCAAAAACGTTTGACACCTTTCAAGGCATTCATCAATTTTAGGTCTCATTGAAACATCATCTTTTAATGAATTTATTATCATAGCCACGTTTAAACCTATGTACATATTTTTTAGTGGCACATAATGCATCCTAGCGTTCGGATCTATCGAATGAAGCGGGGTAGTTCTGACATAATTTATTTTCATATAGCAACTCAGAATTGACGACATCATGTTTTGCATATCGGTGTGAAGATTGTGAACAACTGTTTGTTCACTTTGGAATATGATAATAAATTTATTGGTTATTGGCAATATGAAATCCAAAAAATTTATGTAAAGTTTTGTCTCATTGCTAGTTAGGTGGTCAAATAGGAACTCACAAGTAGCATTTGCATTTCTTGTTCCAAAACGCTCGCTGTGAAAAAAAAGTTTCAATGCTTCCCATTGCTCTACAATTCTGTGTATGCATTCATAAAGGGAAAGCCACCTGATGTCATAATGTCGAAGCATGCGGTGAGTCGGAGTGTCAACAAACTTTTGAAATTCTGCAAGTTCTCTCTGTCTTTGGCTGCTATGTGAAAAATAGGTATACACTTCTTTGACGAATAACTCTATAGTACGAGGCAGCTTCTTGCATGCATAACTAACTGAAAGATTTGTTGAGTGACACATACATTTGAAAATGATGCAGTTCGGATTTACTTCCCTGAGTTTGGATACCACGCTATTCCTTTCTCCAAACATTACGTTAGTAGTATCGGCAGCAAACCCTATTAAATTGGTTAGATTAAGGTTTCGTTCCGTTAAGGCATTGTTTAAACTATCAAATAAATCTTGCGCAGTTTCTCCTTTCAGATCAATCATACATAAAAATTTTGTTTGTGGGCACTGAAATTTCTCTGAATAATATTTAGTTGCTGCTGCAAGAACTTTAGTAGTGCTCACGTCAGTGCTCTCGTCAATAATTATAGAAAATACTGGTCTTATCGGAGTTTCAGTTTCAGTTTCAACTTCTCGGTCCAAACGTAAGTCTGCAAGCATTTTCTCTTCAAAGGTTTTTCCTAGGACGTTGTAGGCAATTGCAGCAGACTTAGTTCTCTTGCATGAAAACTTTTTGGCAATTTCAGAGTCATGAAATGCTTTTGGAATAACTTCACTCACGTGATCCATAACACGAAAGGGTATGTTATGTTCTACGAGGGCCGCAACGATACTTATTTCAGCTTTCTTTACTTCTTCAGTAATAGTTGTTGTTTTAAAAATAGTATCAATCTACAACAAAGAAAGATTATAAGTTTTAATTTTGGTCCAATATGATATGCCTGGCGGGCAACCAAATTCAAAAGATTTTGCTATTATCTCTGGGAAAAAAACATAAGCAGTTAGAATAAGTAAGTTTAGAACCTCAGTAGACGCGCGCGAACGAAGTGAAGCCTAAGGATTTTTGTATTGTATTGTATTCTTTAGTTTCATGATTTTACTTTTGTCATACTTACTACCCGACTTAACCTGTAACCCTGTCTGTAAACGTCCATAGAGTACGTAATATTAACACAGGACATAATTCTGAACGTGCCATTGATAATAAATGAAATTAATAAAAAATTATCAAACAGAAAAATTATTATCACTTACTCCTTACAAAATGTTACAATTTCCCTAATTTATAGGGAAAATGTTAATAACTTGCAACATTATTTGTGCGCTTGTGTGCGTGTCGGCTAATGTAATCACGAGCCGCTTACGCACACATTGGTTATTTTTTGGCTTCAACGTGGAGCGGAATGTTTTGTGAAATTATCTTCAAATTATCGTCTTATTATTATTACTCTAAGCATAAACACATAGTAAGGTCAAGGTAATATTATCCTATAAGTAATCCGACTTCATACAAACGGGCGAAACGCGAGCTATACCTACGCGCCTCGATCTCGGCATGCGCTCAGCATGCAGACAGTCGCGGCTGTGCCGCAGTGACGAACGGATGGTGTGATGTTTTTTTAACAATAACCGTGCGATTTTTTCTCTAAAAATAAGTTCAGGTACATATTTAATAAAGTAGCTGCAGGTATCTATAACCAAGTAAAAGATATTCCTTTTTCTCCAAAAAAATCTCCTAAAATTTAATAATAAAGCATTTTGTAGGTACGTCTCAGTCGAGGCGCAAATATTTTTCGGTCGCAAATTTATAAGACCGATTTGTTATTCAAACATAAACAGGTTTTTTAATTAAATCTACCAATCAAAAAACAACACGCATTTTTATTGAACACTTCCCATTCAATTCACAAAGTATTTTATTTATTTATATAAAAAAAGTAAGTACCTTCCTATATTTACAATCACAAAACTAAATGGAAACACAAAGTAGGCAAATGTAATTAAAATGGTGGAGGCGGGCAGCCCTATCGCATGTTTACCTACCGCGCGGCTGTAGGCATTTATTTCAAAGATACGGCCGAGTTCAAATACTGTTGGATAATATTACCGTGGTAAGGTAATGCCCAGTTATGCCTTGTGCGCGTACCTAATTAAGCTGCCTATTTCATCATCATCATCATCAACATATATTAGTCCACTGCTGGACATAGGCCTCCCCTAATGAGCGCCATAGCGCCCTGTCTTCGGCTTGACGCATCCAGCATCTGCCTGCAGTCTTTCGCAAGTCGTCATCCCACCTGGCCGGAGGCCGTCCTACACTACGTTTACCGAGTCGCGGTCTCCACTCAAGAACACACACTGCCTATTTGGTAGCATTTATTACGAGACGAATGAATAAAATATCTGATACATAGTAATCTATTTTATAAACAAATCTAAATGCGCTGTAAGACAGTATTCAGATGCTGCTTACCTGTGAGGTTCCAGAAAATCCTTTCATATTTTTTAGATGCTTAGATGTAGCCATGTGTTCCTTCAGAGAAGCCACTCTACTGAGCATGTCGCAATTACAGACTTTACAGTGTGCATTCGCTTCATTAGTTTTTGATTTATTCAACCATTGCTTGAATAAGGGATCTTGCGCCCACTCCGCGCGATACCCTTGAATATATCTACGTTTCATCACGAAGTCAAACAACACCAGAAACAGATGATGCTATGATAGCGAATGAACAACAGAAATAAATTTATAATGAATGAAAATAGATTGAACAATTATTTACCTTCGGGGGAAGCCCTGGCTAGGCTTTGAGTGTTTGTTCTTTGAGTACGTGTGTTTAGAAAGAGATAGACTGATTCCGATTCACATAATGGGGGAATTCCCATAAAAGAATAGATTATAGAAGAGAGTTGCCATCTTCTTTCGAAAAAATACTACCAATATACCAAAAAATTGCAAATTCTACCAAAATATACTGATATTTTTTTTCCTACTAGCAGCTGTTGCAAGTTCCTCAAAATCTACCGAAAAAGTAGAAATCTACTAACTTTGGTCACACTGGCTACAGCATGCGACTGTAGCGACACCGTGCCACTAGCGAGAAGAGAGAATTCGTTTAAGTGAAATTGCATCTTATTCTCAACACCATAGGTTTTAATTTATCTGGAGTAATTTTAAAACTTGCTTACTGCTTAGATAAATAACGCTCCGTTACAAAAACTTCATATGAAAATGAGTCTTATTTTAAAGACGTTAAGGTGCTCATTTAATTTAGGTACATGTAGGTACTTGAAATTTATAATACCAGTGATATCACGTTGTGAGAGTTTCACTTCATTTCACTCACTTGTAATCTTTACTTGTTGCTGCTGCACGTGCATGCCGCGTTTTGAGTCGCGTGTTATTTTAAACTAAGCTCACCTGAGATTGTCTGTTAATACAGAAATAAAGTTGTCGTCCTAGTGTTTTATAATTACTTAAACATTGACAGTCCCAAGCCTGTCGAAGTATGAGGGAGAGTTCATTGAAGAAAACACGTTTTATTGTCAAAAAAACATCGCCGATTAGCTAAGCGATAAGTTCTGAATCATATCACTATTACTGCAATATGTAACAGGCGGAAAAAATGCACCCACTGTGATATAAATCATCACTAATGAAATATAACGACCCTGATTTATCACGCGTGATATAACCGTGACAGAAAAAAATAACTTCGCGACGTGATAGTGAAATAAAAGTAGCTATAACTTCCATGCCTAGTGTAGTCCGACCCCGAAGGGTCCCATTTGAATTTAAAAAAAAATCCAACCATAAGGTAAGGAAAACAGGGGACTGATTGTTTACTCACTGATTGTAATGTTTGACCACGCATAACTTTTTACAGAGTAGTCCGATTTTGATCATTCTTATTTTATTGGAACCCTATCCAATAAAATAAGGTATACCTTGATGTCATGTTTAATCAAACTAAATTACATTCGAATTTTAACTAGATGTCGCCACTAGAAGAATTTGAAGTCGGTTTATCGTTTTTTAAAACACGCCAAACTTAGGACACTCGAGAAGTTTGACGTCTAGGGGCTAGCTATTGTAAATTTTAAGTGGAGAGATTTACCTAGATACTTTTTTTAAACATTAAATTAACACAAATGTGGTAAGTACCTACATCTGTGGAGAATAATTATTTGCGGTATCCGAGTATCGTGTTTTAGTAAAGCGGAGAGAGTTGATTTGATTAATTAACAAAAAAGGAGTAGGTACTTTTAACAAAGACCAATTTCTAAAATGTAGACAGTTCAATTAAATTTCGGAGAGATTCTGTACCTACCTACTCTTCATGTTACTTAGTTAATTGATAGAGCGTAGACTTTTTTGTATTATAAAAGGAAGGTTGATGTTGATTGCACAATAACGGAGTTTCCCCAAAATACCTAAGTTTAGATGGCGATAGACGAAACCTTACAAAGTTTGTTTAGGATTTTTTGTGGATATGGAGCTAAGGACAGAAAGAGCGTAGCAATATTTCGTTGATTTTGCTTAGGTAAGTAGGTACCTATATGATGGGCTTTCCAATTTAGATGACAATCTCATGAAATAGGTACCTAAAAAGTTATTAGACAACTTCAAAAAAGAAGGAGGTTCTCAATTCGGCTGTAGGTAGTATGTTTATGTATTATGTTACTTAATATCTCCGCCTGTGGTTAACCAATTCTTTAAACTATAACTAACTTTAACTATTGTACCTGTAGAGAATGACTCCGAAATGTTCCCATAAAGTTATTCCCGAGGGATTGGTATTTATCCTGTCAAGCTTAAAAAACAACATAATACTTTTGACAAATCAAATCACGACTAGCTACAAAAATTTTGGTGATTGGCCAACTCTTAATAGATTTTGACGATTCTTTCGTTATTGTTTAAGGTTGACAGGACTAGGTTGATTTCGCGGTGGTCCCATAAAAGCTTGAGTCTCGAGGAATTTTTATGTAGGTAGTTTTCTTTGCAAAGCTTGTAGCATACTTTGGCCGCACCTCTCGATCGAACACAGCATTCAACCACCACTCCAATTCAAATCGTGTTGGCCGCACGCTTTCCACGCGGTGACTGCTAGCAGCCAACGCGCTGTGAACGTGGTGACGACGCCTAGCAGAAAGCCACGTTTTAACCCGGTCCATCCCTGAGCGGCCACACACGATCATACAACTTGCTTCAAGCAAGCAGTCCACGCAGCGACAGCTCGCGGGCCACTCGTTCGTTGGTTGACGCCTTCCTTACAACCTAAAAGCTTGCGGTACTTAATGTGCTGCGATAAAAAAGGACAGACAGGGCAAAACCATAATAGTTTCGAAACCGATCTCGAAACCCTGATTCTGAGTATACACTTCAATCATTACTCAGTAATAATAATAAACTTTTATGATATTAAAAAAAGTCTTTTGGTTTGACACTAATCAGGATCACTGATCAGCAATGTTTTCAGTTGGTTGGTATCTTTAGTACTTACTTACCAGACTGATTATAAACAAAAATCTCATTGGCGTGTTCATTGACTTGAATATCCTTTTAATCATTAATAATCTTTATTATCTATAGACTTATGATCATAACTCTAACTTATATTGTGTTATGCTATCCTTATTAGGAAAACTGCAACGCAAAATAAACATATTGTTAACTTCGGGGGTTGATTCTAAAGTTTCTAGATATCCAAACCAGTAAATGACCAGTCCAGGGCCAAATCTATTCCAATAGCAGAGCAGTTGTTCCTTCAAATACCCAGCATGGTTCTCCTCATCTCCAAACAGGGCTTTACTCTCAATCCAGTTTATAATGAAGCCATTAACTGCAATTGGAACATCAAGTTTGAAGTCAGGGGTTTTGTCATAGCCTCTAGCTCTCAGTATGTTTTCATCAGAAAATGTAATATTCATAATTCTAAGTTCTCTTTCTAGCCTCAGCTCATATTCCAAGCCAATGGATCTGAAACAGTTAAAGTTCTTAATATTTCTTTGTTGATGCATATCTAACCTAATATAAAATTGATTCTTACTGTTTTATGATATCTGCATATGGGCCATATTGATTGTCATTCATGATACCCTAAAATAAAGAAAAGCAAATAAGTTATGTGTGTAACTACTGAAAAATAAATTATACTTATTTACTTTAGTACAATAAACTATTACCTATGTTATGAATTAGGTAGGTACATACTAGTAATTTTTACACTCAATATTAATTAAAAATCTGTTTTTGTATTATTACTTATTTTTGATCTATGTATTTGATTTGATTCTTTGGTGAACATGCACTGACTATTTGTATAAAGATTTTTCATGAATCAGAAACTTAAAAAATATTATTACCTACCAGGAACACCTGATAGGCTAAATCCTTATCTTCAATGAGTGTGGTGTCTTTGAAGCATTTCTTTACCATAGCAGGGTCCGAGTAAGCACCTTGCAACAATGATCTGGCAAACAGAGCGGGGCTGATTCCTTGACTATCTGAAAGTCTGAAATAAAATTAAGCTGTTCAAGGTGTGTTAATTATTCAGATTACATTATACTGGTATCAAGTCGGATGTCACCAAATATAAAATAATTAATTTGTCAGCTACGACACGACAAAACAGCAAAATTTGGCCACATGGTGTAATGTGGTGATGGTGTAATTTTAAGTGCTATCAAATTAGTTAAGTTTTGGTGACATCTGAATAGAGACCACTTTTATTTAATACTTTACTACTTACTCTTCAATTACATTGCTTTTCTTTTTGTCCTTCATTATCTGTTCAAATAAGTCGTGATATTTACTGGATATGGAGGGCGACTTTCTGTAACTTTGCTTCATTGATCTTTGTATGAAGAGTGATAAAATACTTCCCATAGTTGATGGTGCGATGCTATGGAAACAAAATATTATTTACTATGTCTATTCCGTTTGTGCCTCACGAGGTGTTTAAATATTAGGGGTAAAATAAAGCTGGTTGCTGTAATAAAATTATCACAGAACTAACATGAACTTACTCTCTACTAAGTTAGGACCCTACTCTACTAAGTTAAATGATTATTTATATTTTGATGCCCTTGCTGCACCAGACGAGCACAAAAGGTTTTTAGAGATTTGTATATAGATTAGAGTTTTATATCTTCAATTGGTACCTTGTAAACTTCTTCCTGAGTTCATTTTCTGCTTTACGACTATAAGAACTCAGTTTACTGAATTCATCTACGATTGCCTTATATTCCTCCAATTTCATTGGTCTTATTTCCGACATGATAAATGCTATTCGTATCTTATCTATAAATGCTCTTCACTTTCGTAGGCAGATAAAACACTAGATTAATTATTAGATAGAATAGAATTATTCAAAAAAATCGGCTTTGTTACGAGCTTTGTCAAAATAATTTGGTGTTTTGTTCACTCACAGAACAGAACACAAACAAACTGTTTTGTTAATTTGTTTTGTGTGATTTGATTTTACTTTTCGCAAAGAGAGATTGATTTGGATTGGACTGCTCTTTCTATTTCTACGTCCGTCTTTATGAGTTTACTCTACGAGTTTACTGAACCGAACCGGATAAAAGCCGTCACTCACACACAGAAGCAGAAGCCGTGGCCCAAAAGCAAATAATGCATGAAGCGTGGTACAAATAATACAAACAAGGTATGTTACTCCGTCCGTCCGAGATCTTCCCAAGACTACGTCACTGTCCACTTGCCACAAAAATGGGAGGTAACGCTCATTTGACGGTAGCTCGGTGACTATCAAACTTATAATGACGCCGGTGAATCACTCGCGTTATTGATCGGATAAATCTTTGAAATAAAATGGGCGGTCACTCTATCCGTAACTGTAAGTGTGAAGAGCGGTAAAATAAGGTACTTTAAATTCCCGAAAAGAGCATCTGTGGCTGAAAAATGTTCCTGCGAGTAGATACATTTCATTTCAAGGGAAAAATTGATTTATCCATGGGCAGAGCTCATTAGCATTGCTCAAATTATGGAAACCAAGTGCGAATAATTTCTTGGAAAACCTAGACCTAGCTGATCTCGAATTTCCCAAAACTAAAAAGCTTGAGAACCACCGTAGCGGATATGACGTTGCTTGGGAAAACCCACGTGACCTCTGTTTCTCGGAGTAGCATACCTTGTATTAATAATAATAATAAGTTATTATACCATGCCGTGGCCGGGCTGCCTGGCTCGGCTACCGTCAGCCTCCGCTCCGCCTCCGGCTTCTGTGTGTGACGGCTTTAAAGATTGGCTATAGCTGGCTGGGCCTGATTATATCATTCATTATATGGCTGATTACGTCTATTTGTCAATTCATGAAGAATACTTGCATACAAGTCTTAAAAAAGGCTAGAGTAGTATTGAGATGGAGTAACTTAAGTATTCTTAATTATTAATAAGCTGTGGTCAACCACTCAAGGGCGATTAAGGATTTCGTATGTATCTGTACGTATTTTCGTTTCGTCTGTGGGTTCCCTAAACTCTACCGTAAGCAGGGTAGAGCAGGGTAGGGATGTCCCTACGAAATAGACGTTGCCGACTTCTGACATTTTGTCAAAATAGTCAAGGTAAGTAGGTAGGTATTATAGCTTCCTTGTTCTTGCATTGCATTCATGTTGTTGGGCTAAATTTCATGAATCAGAAAATAACAAAAACCATTACGACGCAAACTTATGAAAATTATTTGCTTTTCCCAGTAGAAAATGTAGTACCTAGAAAGCCATTACCCGGTGAAAATGCGTACGCTAGTGAAAACGTCCTATAGCAGTTCTTCTCCTGTTTGAGCTACGTGCTCATGAAATATAGTGTCGTTACAACACAATGAACGTTTCGAATAACATTGTGATGCATAACTCTGGACATAACAATTCTGACGATCTTACACAAAGTTCAACATCTCTAAAGAATGAGAAGATTCCAGCTGGTTCGAGAGCTCGTGAAAACGGCGACGAGTCAGTGGATCTCAAGGGGAAGGTTGAATCGAAATTATTGTCGATGTGGAATAACGTGAAGTTTGGATGGACTGTTAAACTAAAAACAAGCTTCTCAAAAGAGTCCCCTGTGTGGCTGTTGGGGCGCTGCTACCACCGTAAACTTAGCCCTACAGGCTCCCTTGAATCCTCCACTGAGATTGGAACAGAGGCTACAGCACAACAGCCCATGGAACAAATATATGGTGAAGGCATAGAAGGTTTTAAATCAGATTTCATTAGCAAAGTTTGGATGACCTATAGAAGAGAATTCCCTACAATGGCTGGTTCTGCATTTACCACGGACTGTGGTTGGGGCTGCATGCTTAGAAGTGGTCAAATGCTGCTTGCTCAGGCTTTAGTGTGTCATTTTCTGGGAAGATCATGGCGATGGACACCGGATAAGCCTATTCAGAATGCAAGAGAATTTCATGAAGACTGCCTACATCGAATGATTATAAAATGGTTCGGGGACAAATCATCAGTCAACAGCCCCCTCTCCATACATCAAATGGTTGGTCTCGGAGAAATTTTAGGGAAAAAACCTGGAGACTGGTATGGGCCAGCTTCGGTTGCACACTGCTTGAAAGCTGTTATGGCTGCTGCATCCAAAGAAAACTATGAGTTTGATAACTTGGCAGTGTATGTTGCCCAGGAATCCACTATTTACATTCAAGATGTGTATTCCTTATGCAGGTTACCACATGGAGCCTGGAAATCTTTGATATTGCTTGTACCTGTGAAACTAGGATCAGAAAAATTCAATCCTATTTATGGACCTTGTCTTACTTCCCTTCTTACACTAGATACCTGCATAGGTATCATTGGAGGAAGGCCAAAACATTCATTATATTTTGTGGGTTATCAGGAAGACAGGCTTATACATCTTGACCCACATTATTGCCAAGATATGGTAGATGTTTGGCAGCCCAATTTTACATTGCAATCATTTCACTGTCGATCTCCAAGAAAGATGCCTCTTAGCAAGATGGACCCTTCTTGCTGCATTGGTTTTTATCTTGCTACTCAACATGACTTTGAAACTTACATAAATGTAATCAATACATTTGTAGTACCCCAGAATGTATCAGGGAGTTGTGACTACCCTATATTTAGTCTGAATAATGGATCTCGTGCTACTGTTATGGATGTACCTAATATTAGATATTCAATATTTGAAGCAGAGCAAAATTGGGTAGTTCCTAATATTCAAGATTGTGATACAGATATTGAATCAGAAGAATTTGTTCTAGTATAAATTGGATTGGTGTGACATACTTACTCAATATTAGTTAATGTTAACTTATTTATGCTTAAAATTATACTTACTGCGGAGATAAGCATTGTTTCTTTGAAAGTCATAATATGAACCACAAGAAAATTTTTATTTATGTACTTAATGAGCTATGTACAAATCAATGTGCATTTTTAGGGGGCGGTAGGGGGCGGACCCATGGCACCCCTGAAAGATAGTGTCCGTCAAGGCAGTGTACACTTAATCGAATTCACCTTTGTTGATAACAACAAGGCATAAGCCAGTAAATATTGCGTAATTAGTGCAAAAGTAAAATAAATAGCGCCTCTTTGGTGTGTCCGTGAAAGTAGCGTACACTTAAATCAAATTCACGTTTCTTGTTATGCCAATAAATAGAGTACAATTAGTGCGAAAGTAAAATAAATAGCGCCTCTTTGGTTTAAGAAATAATGACCATTCTTAGTGGGTACGCTAGCTTGACGCCAAGCTGGCGTATACATGACCGTACTCGAAATCGGCTTATACTATAGCAACAAAATTTACACACAAAAATAGAGTATAAATACCGCACGAGCTATGCAAAATTTCATAATGATTGCTCTTATAGGAACGGATATATTGAACAAGATTTCTGAATAACATTCCGGCTAGCGTTATCACAGCGTACCCATTAGACAACGAGATAGTTATTTTATTATAAAAACCATCGTAGTTTGACGAATTCAATACGGGAGTAAGCGGGTTAAATACGAACCTTTTTTGTGCAGAACACCAACATTTCATCGCTTAACGAGGGACATCTTCAGGGTAAGTGCGGTTCTAAACGCGCGCATTCCGCGCATATTATCCTTAAATAAGGTTTGTAGTTAACCCGCTTACATCCATAAATAATGAACGAAATAGTTCTTATCACGGAATTAAAGTAAGGTTCTTATAGAAAACAAGCTTTTCTTATTATAAATGTTTTGTGTATAAATAGAGTGTGAAATAGCGCTTCTGCCAGTAGTCATACTTTATGCAATTTCGTAGTGTACATACAAAAAGTCGATGTGAAGTTCTAGGAACAAATGCATCGTGGTACAGTCGCACACAAATATTTTATTAGTTAAATTATACACCAAACAGTGTAGGTAGGTGCAGGTGGTAAGAGTAGGTAATTTTGTTACTTGTACCTATTCTTAGCTTTATTGCTTTAAAGGTTACTATTTTACTTTTGCACTAATTATACTCTATTTATTCGTATAATAACAAACGTGAATTCGATTATTTATGTACGCTACCTTGATAGACACTGAAAGATAACCCTGGTTGCTTTTTCACAATACATTGCAGGTTTTGCGTTCCTACTGACTGAAAGGGGTGTGTATATGTATAATTGCACCCAGCCAGAGTCATTTGCGGCACATGTCACGACATAACCATAACCAGCAATGTATTATGAAAATGCAACCAGGGGTATTTTTCTGAGGTGTCAATAATTGCACCCAGAGTCATTTGCGACACATGTCATCATGACATAACCATAACCAGCAATGTATTGTGAAAATGCAACCAGGGGTACTTTTCAGAGGTGTCATTGGTCCAAAATGCATTTTTAATTCTTGTCCTTTACTGGAGGTGGATGCCGGATGAAGTAGTGTACAGCATTGTAAACAAAATGCGGTGCAATGTTATGCAGAGGATGGACAGTATTAACTTGATTGCATGCAGAGCCGATGACATGTGGGTCTCCAACACCAGTGCCATGCTGCCCCACCGAGAGTCCACTGAGAGTGTAGCAGGTGTGGTACATATCTACAAATCTGAAAAAATATATATTTCAATTCCGTTGTCCATCATGTTGTCAGTAACAATTTCACTAAGTATCGATCATACAAATCCCTACAGAACTCACTTTCCCGGCTTGTCAACAAGTCCACCATCAGAACCTTGACAGCAAATAATTATGTATTCTTGTAGGGCACCTTGATCAAAGAAGACAGTTTCCATCAATTCCTTGTTATCTACAAAATAAGTGTTATAATCAGTCATAACATTTCCTCTAAGTCGGTTTCGGTTAAATCTTCGTCTTGCGATTCTGCGAATCCGCGAATAGCGAAATATTTATCTGCGAATACAGGAAACGAGTCGCAATTTTCTTACCTGCGAATAAGGAGCTTTTACTGTGTTAGAAACAAATATCTGCAGATTCAAATCCACAATGGAACACTCTGAGTATTTTAATAAAAAGGTAGTACAAAATTTGATTACATACCTTTGGATAGTATTGCACTGATGATAGGAAAGGCAGCTCCCTGCCAAAAGGAATAGCAGCCATCTACAAGTTTATTAGTTCTTCCTTGGAACCCTCCTTCAAGTCTCATCTGGCGATTCACAGACCACCTTAACAGGGCATCAACATCACATAGCTGGGTTCTGTTCAACAATGCTAATGATGCTATACCACAAAATGCATAACCTCCGTGGGCTTCCATGCCTGGACAACCCCCAAACCCACCCTCATAAGTTTGACAACTGACAACCCATTCAGCAGTTTTATCAAAAAGGGCATCTGTATATGTGTTTGTGATCTTAGCAACGCTGATAGCACAGTAAACACCTCGGATGTCTTGCTCCCCTCCTTTATGTAAAGCAAAAGACCCATCAACATCCCGTACAGTCCAAAGGAATTTTTGTAATGAGCTTCTATCTATAGAATCATAAGCTTCATCGGTGCCAATAATGCTCAGAGTATTGACAGCAGCATAGGTAGATCCCAGGTGAGGGTGTTGCATGTAACCTCCACCATAACCACCTTCTTTATGCTGACATTTTTTAATTACTTCAACACATTGAGACAATATTTCAGAATCAGGCATGTCATTCAGTATCCACAAGGAATGCAATATCCAATAAACAAGCCATGTTCTGCTAGCATCAAGGGATTCATATTTTCTAGGCAGACCTTTGAGCCAAGTCTTCAGTAGCTTTATGTGGAGGCTCTTCTCTAATTTTGGTAGTTCTGGATCAATGTAAGCATCATCCTGAAATTTTCTGAAGATTTTCTTTATCACTTCTTCTACATCCATCTGAAATGACAGTATTTATTATGGAAAATAGGTTCAGCTTTATAGGTACAATACTATAGCGTTTTATCAAACTTATGTAGGTACCTACCTGATCTCCGGAAGAATCTGTGAAGACTTTCTCATGTTCGAAGGTTTCGATATCAATCTCTTCATAACTTCTGATAAGACTTTCCATTGTGTGAGATAGTCACTAATCTAACACATTAGACTACCTAGTACTGAATGTCCTACGATAGGTAAATAAGGTCGCGATCGATGGCCTTAGTTTAAAAATACCAGCAGTTGGTAGTCAGGGCATTTTATCCGCACTATAGTGATTTGTCGGTAGAGCAGCTGCTATTTTCTTTACGTATTAAAAAATGGGTATGTATGGGTAAACACTTCCAATGGTTACGACTTGAAACCAAATTTATTCCTAAATTCACGGTGGTAGGTAGCAATTCCAAACTGATTCTAATCAGAATACTCCTACCTGAGGGGAGAAAGTTTTTGTACAATAAAGTACAGAAAAGAAAAGGTGTAACGTTTTTCTCAGATTTTATGAGTTGTTGTATTTTTTTTTCATCCATGCCGATTGCCTTCTTCTTCTTTTATTTTTGGCTCTGCATCATGGTTTGACACAATTCTGCCAATGTCAGTTTTCGAACGAATAAGATTAAAAATATGGAGGTTGAGTTTGTAATAACCAAAATAAAAAGAGGATAATTTAATCTCAATCAAGTTCATTATTTACAAAAGCAAACATAAACAATCGAAATAAATACTAAAAAGCTATTCAAAAAGCACTAAAATAAACTATCATTCTGCACTAAAATAAACTATCACTCTGCACTAAAATAAACTATCTAATATTTACATTCTACAATTTTATATTATTTACAGAAATAAATCTACAATGTTTAGATACAAAAGGTGAAAACACTAAGGGAAGAAGAGTCTTTGAAGAGAGAGGACGGGGGATTTCAGGAGGCAAAGTGAGGCAAAGTATTTCGTCACCTTTAGCTGTCAAACTGTCAAAATGAATATTTTGCCAGCGTCTAAAATAAAATTTGACGGCAACATGTAACGTCACGTTAGGTAGGAATAAACGGAGAATAACGGAGAATAGTGGCCAACTAACTAACCAAAGGATGGCCGCCGCGTCCAAGAAATCTATATACTATATTAAATTCCTTGTCTACACACACAGAGACCGCAGAGGTACTCCATGATGGGGGTAATTGACTTCTTTATTAAATAATATAATTAACCCGCTTTCTCTTATCTCTATTGAAGTCATGGAGTAGTAGTGCTTTTTTTGTACGCAATATCTTGGCTTATACAATACAATACAAAATACTTTATTGTACACCAACAACAATACAATACAAGAGAATAAACACTTGCGAGCTTTAAACTGGAATCGCTTCAAGGGTTGTTCAAGACTAATTTTTACAATTTCCTTGCAGTGAACTATAAGTTATGTTTTCCCTTACGCAGGATTTATTGGCGACGATATATTTTGATTTAATACACGATAATGTCCGCTGCCACACCGCAGCAGTGACTAGACAGTACCGACAGACGTCTTCCATGTCGGCATTCCCACACTAGACTGGCCAGCCCTTATTCCTGACTTGAACCCAATCTGGCATATGTGGGACGAGCTAAAACAGCGGATACGAGGGAGAAATCCAGCTAATCCAGCTCCAGCGCCGATAGAAGCCGATAGATGCCACTTCGACCTATTGCAATAATTCCCAAAATTTAGGTAGCCAATTTAATTAATTTTAAATCTTCTTGATATCACTTGAAAGGTAACAAAATTACCATTCAAATGATATACCACAATCTATAGTTCATTGTGCATAGATTGTAAAAAAATTGTTTTGATCAACTCGCGATGAAGCGATTCCATTTTAAAGCTCGCAAGTGTAGATACATAAGTAACAAAGAAGAGTAACAAAAAATAAATAACAGCGAGCGGAGCGAGCCAAGGTAATTTTGCAGTTCGGTGAGATCGGGTTAGCAACAAGGTGAGTTGGCCGCAGATATTTTGCGATTTCCTGCAGTTATCTCCGCTCTAGCAAAAAAAGATGCTGGAAAAGATATAACTGCAAGCGATACGAACCGTCGAAACTTCGAAATTTTTTGAAAGTCTAAGAACACTCGGGATAAAATTATCTGTGGCACAAAAAAAAACTAAACGAAAATCGGTTCATCCGTTTGGGAGCTACGATTACCACAGCACACCACAGACAGATGCACAGATACACAGACAGACACGTCAAACTTAAAACTAAACATTTTTAACCCCCGACGCAAAAAGAGAGGGGCTCTTTTTGCGTCGGGGGTTAAAAATGGAGAAGATGTTCTCACCATGTTGTAAATTTTATTGTCGACATAGTTATTTCTGGGAAAATAACGAAAAAAGCGCGCACGGCTTAAACAGGTATTAAGTCAGAGGTTTTAGAAGATAATGTTCATGAAAAAACTATTTATTTTACTTAAGGCATCGGGGGCACTATTTCAGGACACATTTTTTTTTTGTTTTTTTTTTGTTTTTTATATTTAATCTATACTAATATTATAAAGAGGAAAGGTTTGATTTTTTGTTTGTTTGTTTGTTTGTATGAATTGAATAGGCTCCGAAACTACTGGACCGATTTGAAAAATTCTTTCACCGTTAGGAAGCTTACTTTTCAGGGAGTGACATAGGCTATATTTTATCCCGGAATTCCCACGGGAACGGGAACTACGCGGGTGAAACCGCGAGGCGATCGTCTAGTAAATATATAAATAAATAAATAATGCTGGACAATTCACACAGCATTATCTAGCCCCAAGGTAAGCAGAGCTTGTGTTATGGGTACTAGATAACTGATATACATAATACAATACACTACATAGATAGATATTTTTTATCATACATAGAAAACATCCAGAACGCCCTGGACAAATGTCTGCAGATCGTACAAACATTTGTCCCGAGGCGGGAATCGAACCCGCAACCTCCTGCGTCGCAGGCAGACCTTCGCCCGCTGCGCCACAGAGGTCGTCAATTTATTGGCATAGTTGAAACCACCAAATTCTATGGCGGGGCTGCTAACTTAAAGGACACGGAATATGTACTTTTAAATAACTGTCCAATTCAAGCAGCAACATTACCTACAGTAAGAATGTTAAACACAACTATAACCTGGTAGAAACTTAATTATCAAGTTGTTGTCATTTTAAAGCATCATTTTTCAAAAGGACAAGTTTCTATTACCTGTTTCATTAGAATTTTTAAAAAAGTACAGATGTATGGACATCCTACTAGAAAGAGATGAACTACTACTTTGGGGCCTCTAATTCGGCTCGTTTTTATGAAACACATGCTCAGTCCAGGTTCATTGGGGCAGGAAGACGTAGACAGAGCCATTATCCAAGAAGTTGAATAGTGGTGTGCTGTTTTTTGTTTTTGTTTTTTTATCTTTCATTCACATTATTCACATTCACATCACTCACAGACATTCTCTTGGATCTATTCCTCGAAAGTAGCTGTGCTCATGTGCTGTTGGGAGAGAAGAAAATTTTCAGAATACGATACCTACCTACTGTTGTTTTTTTATAGAAAACGTGTGTGGATAGTTGCTGAAGAAAGAACGAAAAGTGCTTCAAGATGATGCCTGGAAGGATTGGAAACCTTCCTAATTCCAATGAAAATTTGTTGGGATTATCTTGGCATGATTCTGCTTGGATACCACTCTTGAGTCCATCAAATATAATGGACTATTTTTCTGAGCGTTCAAATCCTTTTTTCGATCGTACCTGTAATAATGAAGTCGTTAAAATGCAGCGTCTCAGCATGGACCAGCTACAGTAAGGATCTTTATTTCTTGTATACTTTGTACTGCAGCTTTTTCTAAAACCTATCAGAGGCACCAGTCTCTCGCAAAACAGGTCAGACTCGATGGTATAAGGTACACTATGTTGACCTGTGTTATTATAATTAGGTATACCATTATAAGTCTTTCTTTTTACTAGAAGCTTACATTTTACAGAGTGGCTGTTTGTGATGGGAGTGGATGGCCAAATCCAAAACTACTATGAGAGTTTTCATGCATTCTCTCAGAAAGCATGACCTCGAAGAGAAAATAAAAACTGCTTAATTAATACAACATATTTGTCGATCTTTTTTTATCTAGATTTACCTTGTTTTGAGGATTGCAGTTATTTAGGGGACACCTTGCACCTATTATGACTTGAGAAAGGAATAAAATATGGTTTATTTATTATATAAATTATTATGTGAGTATCAGTCATCTGATCTAAGTACTCTGCTATGTTTGAGTTACTGCCATGTATGAAGTTAGTAACTTTACTACAGAGTAAGCATTGATGATTTTACTCAACTGATCATTTATTTTTAGGAATATGACTGGTTTGGAGTACATACTCCTCCATGTTCAAGATCCAATATTGTATGTGATTCGTAAGCAACACAGATCCAGCCCAACTCATGTGATACCTCTTGCCGACTATTATATTATTGCTGGAATAGTGTACCAAGCACCTGACTTAGCAACTGTGCTGAACTCTAGACTGGTAATAACCTTGTACTTGTTAAATGCGTCCGTTCCACCTAGTTACATTGTAGTTACATTGATGTAACCAGCTGGACATTTTTATTCCAAGTAGTTACATTATTTAAAAATGTAACTTTAACGTAACTAATGAGACTTTTTTGTTCCACCTAGTTACACCATAGATAGGTACCATCATAGTTTCAAAAGATATATTAGTTAGCTCTCGTGAGTCATGTACCTACTCCTAGTACTTTCATGCTCATGGCAACCAACGTCTTAATGAACTTACTTAATGAAAACACGGTTTTTAACTATAAAATACTAAAGCAAATAGAAGATGGCATTGTAATTTGCTTTGCGTTGAACCTATGATCAGGAGATATACCAATTATTATTAAGAACTTAAAAAGGCCAAGATTTTGTCGAGAAAATGATTTACTGTTATATCTCCTGACAATAATTGCAAATGCGATTTTAATATAAAGTTATCCTTCTCTCTGTCTACTTTTCTCCGTTTTGGTTGAGTGCTTGAATTAAATTTTTCAAGTTGACGTTTTCTAAAAGAGGATAATTGAGCATCATCGAACAAACAATGTAAGACGGTTAGCCAATTGCCTTGATTTTTACAAATTTTAGTATTAATTTTATAATTCCATCCTTCTACGACATTGTTTGTACGATGATGCTCAATTATCCTCTTTTAGAAAACGTCAACTTGAAAATTTTAATTCAATCACTCAACCAAAACGGAGAAAAGTAGACAGAGAGAAGGATATTTATAATTGGTATATCTCCTGATCATAGGTTCAACGCAAAGCAAATTACAATGCCATCTTCCATTTGCTTTAGTATTTTATTATATTATCGTTCGTTAAAAACCGTGTTTTCATTAAGTAAGTTCATTAAGACGTTGGTTGCCATGAGCATGAAAGTACTAGGAGTACATGACTCATGAGAGCTAACTAATATATCTTTTGAACCTACGATGGTACCTATCTATGGTGTAACTAGGTGGAACAAAAAATTCTCATTAGTTACGTTAAAGTTACATTTTTAAATAATGTAACTACTTGGAATAAAATTGTCCAGCTGGTTACGTCAATGTAACTAGGTGGAACGGACGGTTAAATGTTTGTGGTCTTATTTCCAACTTTTTTACAAGTTCTTTTCAATTCTCAGTTGTCTGCAGTTCATCATTTGCAATGTTCATTTGAGGAAACCATGTCATACTCAAGATACCATCCTAGTAAAGGTTACTGGTGGGATTTCAAAGCAACTAAATCAGGTAAGTACTATTTACAAAGACTTATTTTGTAAACACAGAAAACTTACATCTTAAAATCTTATTCAATAAAGTTTAGTCTGAATGCTATTTCAATAAACAATTATGTGCATTATGAATGTACTATAATAATCTTGAATCAACCATCATTGTTTGATTTATAATATACTAGTTACCGCCCGCAGGATTGTTTTTATGGATTTTTTTCTATTCCATGTGGGAACTGATTTATGGCATAAAAGTAGCCTATTTTGATTCCAGGATTAGAATTATGTGTATACAAAATTTCAGCCCGATCCGTTCAGTAGTTTTGGCGTGAAGAGGTAACAAACGTCCATAACATGCAAACTTTAGCATTTATAATATAAGTGTGATTCCAGGTTTGAGTCCATTTAATTCGGGACAGTCTGCACCTAAAGATGTTTCCAGTGGTCCAAAAGAGGAGCCAGCCACACACTTCCAACGCCAAAGAGTGGACATGTTACTGGCAGAACTTGTTCGGCAGTTCCCATTGCCTGTCACCCAAGCAGCTACTCAGGTAACTAAACAACCTCAACTGTTTGACATTCATGTTTAATGCATTCACTACCCAGTCTCAGCGGTGCCTCCACAGGGAAGCGCCGCCTCCGTGTCACGGGGATTGAGAGGCATGTCTGCATCTTGGGCCAAGAAAGTGTTACTTAGAACAGAAAAGTAATTAAAAGACCAACCTCAAAAACTTACAAGGGTATAACCTAATTTTTTCCTTTGTATTCTTTCAGGCTAATGGGGTT
This sequence comes from Eupithecia subfuscata, assembly GCA_963564075.1. Lineage (NCBI taxonomy): Eukaryota > Metazoa > Arthropoda > Insecta > Lepidoptera > Geometridae > Eupithecia > Eupithecia subfuscata. The sequence continues at coordinate 6,667,564 of OY751111.1, read as the reverse complement.
GCTGTCAAGACTGAGCCAAATGAAAAAAGTAGTGAAAAACCGGCTGATGTAACTGCCAATAATATAACCATAAAGCAGGAGCCAGTTGACCCCACTGGCTCCGAGTTGACTAATGGCACTGTACCACATGCAGAAATTAAAACAGAAATTAAACAAGAAAATATGAAGCCACCACCTGAAAAAAAACCAAGAGCTATGTAGAATATAATACTAATTATTAGATAGTTTGCAAGAATCTTCTAAAACAATTATCTTTCTAAGGAATCATGTTGTGTTAAACTTACTCATTAGTGTTATTAGAGTATGTAAAGTTAAATTCATAATAATATAGATTTAATTTAAAAAATTATTTAAGAATTTCTAAATTTTTTTCCTGTTGTATATTGTGCATATTCCCAACATTTTGTTGCAATGTCAAGATATTTGCACAAACTTGGCAGTTGATCTTCCTAGGATCTCTCATGCTTCTCTCATAATTAGCACTTGACTGTTGCAAGCTGAAAATAAGAGCGAGGTCAAAAACCAGTAGCTTAATGTACACACTAGGTTACTAAACTGTATTCATTTGTTTGATACCTAGTAGCTTTTTTTAGTCCAAGTTGGAAACCAAAATCAAATCCTTGTTTGTATCCCAAGTCAAAACTTGATTGAAACACTGCTTTTTGCCCATCTGATGCACCATCCATAAAACCAATCTAGAAACATACCATCTAATTACTACATTTGAATTTTTAGCCTCCAGCTGTTGGTTTACATTTTGCATACAATAGCCGCAAGTTAAACTTGCATAATTTAACATGTAAAGAAATAAATGTGCACAAAAAACAGACAACACAATAATACCATACTGGTAAATCATACAAAAAAAAGTACATTAAATACATAGTGTCAACACTGACTGTTTACCAATGTAAGTTGTATGAGTCTGTAGTGAAGTAAACTAAACGTGGTTGGTATCACATTGAGGTTTTGACTAGAATTGAATAGACCAACCAAGGAACATAATTACATGTTCATGTACGTAGTAATAAAAAGTACCAACCTTATTGACAGTAGAAATATTACGGTTCCATGTCTGCCTTGAGATAATGTCAGATTCATCCATTTTAGTAAGTACCGAGACTCCTGTCTGGTCGCTTTGTTTGGACCTTCTTTATGTAATATAATTTCAGGAGTCACTGTAAGACTCAAAAAGAAAAATAATTGCTATGTTTCAGTTACAAAATTCGTTCTACATCTCGACCTTATTGCCCCCTCAGGAAGTGCCACCCAAATGAGTCCTGGAGACCTATAATTTATAGATTTTTTATTTATTTAAATTAGACGAGGTTCAACGCTTAGAGCAATATTTGAAGAATTAATTCAATTCTTAGTGAATGGCTCCATTCAAGTTTCAAATCGAAAAGATCATTCTGATTTTACTATTTCCAAATTCACAATCCATAAAAACACAAACTATATAACTGTCAACTTCTTATTTATATGGCACCGCTTGCTTTTCGCTACGACGACTCTGCCAGTGTCAGTAAGGAGTGTCGTAAACTTCAAAAATAATAATATGACCGGTTACAAAAAAATAGGGAGGGATACTAACTAGTCTTGTGTAGTTCAGACACAATGTCCTAAAAAGAACTAGTTCCCACATGTGAACTAATAGGAGCTATTCAGCTAAACTCGTTCCTAGCAGTACACTAGTACACTTGCTCATCAGTCACGAAATCTCGGAACAACTAAACTAAAAAGATCTTATTTTGTATGCCGTAAAGTTTAAAATCTAAAAGCAAGAAGAAAAGAACTATTAGGGAATCATTATGGAAGAACAGAGATAGAAAACGTATAAATCCGCGGTACTAAAAGAGACAGAGTTATACATCTAGTTCTCTAGTTCAGTAGTACTCATGTTTCCTTTAGGTTACTGTTACATTATGTCGGACAGCATTGCAAGACAAAGAAAGGATAAGGAAGAACAGAGATAGACAGCGCATAATCCGTTGTAGTAAAAGAGACGGAGATATGCATTTGTTTGCTTCGGCCATGTAATGTAATGCTGCAAAATTTTGTAGAGCTCAAACTCCTTATAATTAGTCTCATGTCAGGGTGTCAACATTACTCGACTGGATTGCTATTTTTGGTAATTTGTCAGCATTGGGTCAAAGGTACCAGTTTAAAAACATTCGGTAACTAATAGAAAGATGAACTTTGTTTGTTTAGCGTAGAGATCATTTTTCCTTGTTTTTAATTTATGTTTTCAACTGTAAGTGAACTGTTTAATTTACCTTGTATGAATTTTGTTGCGAGCAAGGAAGGAACGACTTTTCTTGCGAATTTCGTTCGTATTCTTGTTTGTTTCGTTTGTTTTTAATAAATCATTGAGTATAGAGTAATATGAAAAGTATTTTTATAAATCAAAAATCAAATATCAAAAATGAAATCAAATATTTGCTTACAGAAAAAAACCCAGGTTATAGATATATTTTAGTTTTCCCAAAGGAAACCCCAGCCGTTGTTGTTCCCGCCCAAAAAAAACGTAACAAAACATAACAATTGCGTATTTCGGAGAATTAAATCGACTCGAAAATTTTGCCGAGCAGGGTACTAATACTACTAGAAGTCCGAACTAGTACTTCAGTACAATTGTACTAGTTCGGAGCGATCCCTTTACTGACCGAGCAAGAACAAGCCTAATACTAACGTTTATTATAAATGTCAAAAGTCTGAAGAGGCTATTTTGACGTTATTTTCTTACAAAAGAAGACGGTCAGTACCGTAAAAGGAGAATGCTATAGAATAGACGAAAGATCAATCTAATGTTTTTTAGGATATGTTTGATTGAACTATACGTATGAAATAGGTAGGTACCCAATGGACGACGCCTATGGTTTATAGCCTAAGATCTGGCTGCAGAATTAGTGCACCCATCGAGTATGAGCTAAAAACCAAATTTTTACGCATATTTGTGCGGCTTGTTGCAGCTAAACCAAATGCTGATGTGTGGCGCGGGCGTAGACAGGCATTAAGCTTAAAGACAATGCGACGTATGTACGGACGCAGAGCCATTAACCAAGAATTGAATTGACGTATGTACGTAACCGTGCAGTGCAGGTGCAAGGCTGGAGTATCCGGAATTTTGCCTAAAAAATAGTATTGAATATTATTACAGTCAACCGAATTATCTAGATTTCAATGCATTTTATCCGGATAAATGAAATAGACAAATTATCCGGATAATTTGTATAACGAATAATCCGGATTGCAATCGCTAATCGTACCTACATGTGGCAATCGCTTCCCTCGTCTGACTGGTGATGTCTTAGGGTGATATTATGCGCTAGCTCTCTTTCACTCTACCTTCAATATTTACCATTTTTAACAGCCGGCAATCCTTTTTTGCGGCCAGATTTAAGTAGGCAACCTTATCACATCACACTAATATTATAAATGCGAGAGTTTGGATAGATGGATGGATGGATGGATGTTTGTTACCTCTTCACGCCAAAACTACTGAACGGATCAGGCTGAAATTTTGCATATAGGTAAGTCTAACCCTGGAATCAAACATAGGTGACTTTTTATCCCATATATCAGTTCCCATGGGATAGAAATAACCCCAAAACGTTTTCATAGAAACAACGCGTGCGAAGACGCGGGCAGAAGCTAGTATCAAAATAAAGATAAAAAAATTAGCACTCATTTGATGTATAAATAATGAACATACGTTACGGGTGTATAAATATATCAAAATCATACCTGTTTACTCCTGGCTGCGAAGAGGTGCGGCCAAGTGCGCAACGGCAACCGTGATTTTTCAGAATCTATAAATTATTGCCGAGAAGTGGACGATATATAATTTAAAAAACAAGTGATGCTGTCTGTCAGTGTCAGCCATTAGCAAAGAACAAGACAAGACAATTTGACAAGAAGTTGAAGTCAAGTTAGTTTGAGGTTATTTGTTTGTTTTTATTTACCTTTCCGATCCATTTCCACTATTGTGCACATTGTGTTTTGTGTCCCTAGCCCTATTTCTTTACCTAAACAAAACATAAACATTGATTAATCTCCAAGAATGAAGAAATCGAAAAAATTTTTAGGTAAAGGCAAAAAAAGTGGTTTCAAACCTTCTACGAAAAAGAAAAGTAAAGCTGCAAAAGATTCAGAGCACGTAAACAAAAAATCATTATTCAATCGCTATAAAAATGCTCAAAAAATTGAAGAAGTGCTGGAGAAGAATAAGATAATGGAACGGAAGCTTCACCAGATGCAGCAGGTGGAGTACTCTGAAAGCGAGGAAGAAGAAGATGCTTATGGGCAGCTGTTATCCTGCTTCGGTGGAGGGTCTCAGCAGCGAGTGGTGGCCGAGAGTGATGAGAGTGAGACAGCCGAGGAAACTGATAATGAAGATGTTGAAATGGACACTGGCAAAGACAACCTCTCAGAACATGAATATGAATCAGATGCTGAACACAGTGACAATGATGAAATAGAGGTAAGCTCATACAATCAATTCACTCAGATAATCAACCTTGGGAGTAATCCTAGATTACAAACTGTTTATGTATAATATTTTGTTACTCACAGATGATATAGCTTATATTTTTGTTACTTACAGATGATAGCTGGAGAAAATGATGCTGAAGTAGACGAAATTATGGATGATCCATTCACAAAACACCTTAGCTTTGACCTTAGTGATGAGTTTCTTCTATCTCTTACAAACTTGCCGCCTACCGTTGAAAGCTTAAAGAAGTCATGGCCGGTGTTAGGGAACATGTCTATAATCATACCAAAACCTCTGGAAACAATATCAAAAAAATCAAAGCCAAAAGTATCCCTGCTAGAAGAAAAAACCTATGCACCAATAGGCACTGTACCTCACACACTAAACAATCTAGATTTTAACCAGTTGTGTATAAAATCACAAATCCAAGGACATATTGTCTCAGCAAATAAGACAAATCTGATAAAAAAAGATCTTGACCTATCTGAAGTATTCACACCATTGCAAAAGGAGCTATTTGCAATAATGAATAACTACCAAGATTTTTATTTTCCGGAAAGAACTTTTATTAATGCAGAAGAAATCAGGTATACTTATTGCCTTCATGTTGTTAACCACATGTTAAAAACTAGGACTAAGATATTGCATCATAATGCAAAGTTGTCTAAAAAGAGTGATGTATCTGAAGAATATCGTGATCAAGGTTTAGTAAGACCGAAAGTAAGTATCTTAATACTCATTTATACATAAAATAATTCCTGGTTCTTTTTACTGTTATCTACTTTGTTATTAAAATTAAAAAAATATTTCAGGTTCTAATAATGGTTCCATTCAAAGATGCAGCTTACAGAGTAGTAAAGACAATCATGGACATTCTTGTACCAAAAGAGGCCGGACAGGTCCTGAATAAGAAGAGATTTGAAGAGGACTTCACAGGAGGTGAACTGATCATGCCTCGCAAGAACCCTAAGCCGGAAGATTATGAGCTAATGTTCAGTGGAAACACAGATGATACCTTCCGACTTGGCATGACTGTAACCAAAAAGACACTCAAGGTAAATATTGGTATTAACTGAAAAAGCAAACCCCTTGTCCTATGTAAACCCTGTCTTAGCTAAGCGACAAACACTACACGACGACATCCACATTTAAATAGATGAATGAAAAATGTGGATATCGCGTCGCGTATGTTGCTAAAGAAATTAACCCTTTTATTATGGGTACAAGATAACTGAAAGGTGAATTTTTACGTGCTCTGTGCTGCATTGGGGCGTGTTCCCTCTGGCACGAAGTAGAATCAATTTTGTTCCCCCCTGATTGCTCTAAGAGAACGCTCAGGCGCATTCAATTTTCTATGTACCTACCTACCTAAGTTGCGATAGTGTCGCAAGGAGCTTTACACACAAATAAAGAATATTATTAACTTTGTTTATGTTTCAGCTCTACACTGATTTCTATTCATCAGACATCATAGTAACGTCACCACTAGGGCTCCGTATGATAGTGGGCGCGGAGGGCGAAGAGGATCGAGATTACGACTTTCTGGCGTCCATAGAGCTGCTGATAATGGACCAGACTGACGTCTTCTACATGCAGAACTGGGATCATCTGTTGCACGTTCTTGACCACTTCCACTTGCAGCCTAAGAAGACACATGGGACTGACTTCTCTAGAGTCAGGTCTTGGGCTGTCAATGGCTGGGCTAAATATTACAGGTTTGTTATTGTATTCATTTGCATCAAATATCTAACAAATTATTTTGTTACCATTGACCATCAATTCTCACACTGAGATAAACATGATTGAAAATAAGAGACACAATGATATAAATCATATCAACTCATCGTCATCGTCCGTCTATACTAGTCCACTGCTGGACATAGGCTACCCTGTGAGCGTCATGGGGCCCTGTCTTCAGTTTGCCGCTTCCAGCATCTGCCTGCAGTCTTTCCGGACGACCTGTCATCCCACCTGGCCGAATACGCTTGCCGGTCTCCACAAAAATGCGTCAAATAACCAATTATTTTGCTGCTAAATGATATAAAAGTGTGAGAATTGAATGTCACACATTGAATTCTTACACTTATCTCATTTACCTAACTTTTGTAATTAATTACGAATTAATATTCTCCGCACCTACCTAATCATGAAATACGGTTCAAGTCACTTTTTTGTGTTTATAAATAACTAGCTTCTGCCCGCGGCTTCGCACGCGTTGTTTCTATGGAAACGGTTTGAGGTTATTTCTATCCCGTGGGAACTGATTTATGGGATAAAAAGTCGCCTATGTTTGATTCCAGGGTTAGACTTACCTATATGCAAAATTTCAACCTGATCCGTTCAGTAGTTTTGGCGTGAAGAGGTAACAAACATCCATCCATACATCCATCCATCCAAACTTTCGCATTTATAATATTAGTGTGATGTGATATTTATTTTTCTCCTTACAGACAAACACTGGTTTTCTCTTCTGTGATGCTACCAGAAATCAGAGCTGTGATTAACAAGAAATGCCATAACTATGCTGGAAAAGTTATTGTGGAAAATCACATTGAAGTCGGCAGCATTCAGCAGGTTTTATTGCAAGTGCCTCAAGTATTTCACAGGTAAAAACATTTTGTTAGAAAATTATGGTCTGTTGTTTCTACTTAGTTTTTGTACGCAGTTTCGACAGTAAATAATCTCTTAAATCGTGATACTGTTCCACTATTGGGCAAAGGCCGCTTTGGGCATTTTTACGCCACTTCCTTTGGTTCTATCTCTTACCAGTTGCCATAGTGTCGGAAGTCTTTACGCCACCGTTTTCTTAGGTCGGTCAACTTATGATTTTCTTTAATATCATCTGGAATGTACCTATATGACAAAAAATTATACTTAAAGTCTGGAAAAAAACAAACATTCGATCTCTGTGGCGCAAGGCGTAGCGGGTCCGCCTGCGACGCAGGAGGTCGCAAGTTCGATTCCCGCCTCGGAACAAATGTTTGTACGATCTGCATATTATTCTGGGTGTTTTAAATGTAATAATAATAATATGAAACTTATAACAAGTAAAAAATGTAGGAATAATAAAAAATATCTATCTATGTAGTATAATGTACTATATCGGTATCTAGTACCTATTACACAAGCTCTGCTTAGCTTGGGGCTAAATGATGCTGTGTGAGTTATCCAGCAACCAAAAAATAAATTTGAAAGTAACTCTGTCTGTCTGTTATAGTTGTTCTATCTCACGAAGTCCGTTGGCCTATGTATGCCTATGTAAGTCATAGTGAATGCATGTAGGTACACATTGTTTTAGTGTGCGTAAGCTCAGAAACAATCAGTCTCGCCCGAGACGCGGTCCGGTCCACTAGTGGTCATTGTATTCACGTCAGATTTTGGTAGCGAGTACCGTCAGCAAGTTGTTCGTAGTGAGGTAAGTTAACGGACTTCGTGAGATAGAACAAGTATACCTTTCACACCCAAACGGCTGAACGGATAATAATGAAATTTGGCTGGGAGGTAAATGGTATCTCGGGAACGGGCATAGGCTACTTAAAAAATTGGTTGTCTGTAAAGTCGGTTTACTGACGATAGTTGAACGTGACAACGTCTTAAGAAAAAACTGATGGAATGGTAGCATTTGATACTCGATCAAAACTTCAAGCCTTACATGGAACGCCTCAGAGCGAGGTAACGCCGCATGAGGTAACGCCGCATGACGTCATGTTTTTTCGTGCGTGCAGCCGGCTCTATCGAATTAAAAGACGTTGTCACGTCAAAAGCGCGTGCGGAGCCGCGGGCAGCAGCTGGTCTATACTAATTTTATAAAGAGGAAAGATTTGATTGTTTGTTTGTTTGTATTGAATAGGCTCCGAAACTACTGGACCGATTTGAAAAATTCTTTTACCATTAGATGCCCACATTACTCCTCATGAGTATAGGCTACTTTCTACCGCGAGAAAATGCTTCATTCCTACGGGAAAACGGGTAATAGGACAACGGGTAGTAAGAATGCAGCTAGTTATTTATATTTATTAAATTGTTGTTTTTTAGGTTCACGGCGGCCAACCCCCTTCAAGCCGTGGACGCCAGGTTCGAATATTTTGTGAAGGAAATCCTGCCAAAGCAGCGCGACACATTGATGAGCCATACCCTCATCTACGTGCCAAGTTATTTCGACTATGTGCGCCTGCGCAACTACTTCAAGAAGGAAGATATCGGATTTGTACAGATTTGTGAATATTCCAAGGTATCAGCATTTGTATTCTATTAAATTAATTTATCTAATTACAATGGACACACAGCTTATAATAAATAAATAATGCTGGACAATTCACACAACATTAACTAGTCCCAAGCTAAGCAGAGCTTGTGTTATGGGTACTAGATAACTGATAAACTTAATACAATACACTACATGGATAGATATTTTTTATTATACATAGTAAACATCCAGAACACCCTGAACAAATATCTGTAGATCGTACACACATTTGTCCCGAGGCGGGAATCGAACCCGCAACCTCCTGCGTCGCAGGCGGACCTTCGACCGCTGCGCCACGGAGGTCGTTTTAATTTTTAAAATTATGCTTTGTCAAAAGTAATTATCATGAATTCAAAATCCATGATTCCGTTATTTATTAGCTAACGAAAAATAGCCACTGATCTAAATTAATCTGATTCAATTGCTACTTTTTCACAACACTAAAGGTAAATTTAAATGTGAATTTTCAAATAATAAATTCAAATCCTCCATATTGAACATCCAAGATGAGTTTAATTTTTAATTTAAAATTTAAATAGCAAGGCTTGTTATTATTTCAGGATGCCAAAATAGCGAGAGCGCGAGACATGTTCTTTCACACGGAAGCACACTTCCTATTATACTCGGAAAGAGTACATTTCTTCAGACGGTTTAGGATAAAAGGAATCCGCCACATTATCTTCTACCAACCGCCTACCTATCCACATTTCTTTTCGGAAATGTGTAATCTGATGCAGGTAATTTATGTGAACGTCTTCTTACTAAGTAGTTTCTATTGATAGCTAGCTGCAATCCTTCGATTCTCCACTTTTATGCTTACAAAAAGAAACGGTTTTTCAAATAACTACTTTCATATTATTGCCTGAGGCTTTACGATTCAAAAAGTGTATCTTAGCCTTCGAAACTTTACCTGACCTCGTAAGGCTCAGCGACCCGAAGTGTAGTGGTGCGTCTTGGCCTTTGAGAAGTCGCCATTTTTGATAGTTCGGAACATGAGCACGGTTCTCGAAAAGGATCGATAACCACCAATTATGTCTTACAAAATCTTTCCGAATGTTATTGATAACAGCAGGGGTAATTTAATTCGTCGGAAAGGCCGTCGGATGCGATATCGGAAACATTTTACGAAGAAAAACGTTTCCGATATCGAATCCGACGGCCTTTCCGACGAATCAAAATACCCCTACAGTTGGCCAAGCGGCACAAGCGGGTGTCGTAAGAGGCGACTAAGGGATATCCACCGGGGGAGGGCAGCAGCGCCCCCTGCAGAACAATTCTACCACCGAACTGCGATCCCCAACCATGCGGGTTGCATGCCCAGCGTGGGTATTATGGGCATTACCCCCATGAGATAAAAGCCAACAAGGTGCTTATCAGGGGGAGGCCTGCGTCCAGCAGCGGACCAATACAGGCTGTTGAGGTTGAGGTGAGGAGGCCATAGCACGGATTGTTCTTTAAGGTAGTATTTAAATAGACAATAATGACACCGCATCGTCATACATTGCGTTCATTATTGAAGTTGACGTAATGAATTTCAAATAATTAATGCATTCGATGACAAAGTGACGTAATTTTTCTCTATTCTACCATAGACAACAATCCCCGTGCTTGCCCTACTGAGACTTAATCTTTGCTTATCAAACCTTATCGGGAACTGTGCTCGCGCTCCTGAGTTTCCCCGCCAGTCCTCCGCTTGTAGCTCCCGCTTTTACTCTACCTTCAAGACAAAAGTGAAAAGGTGCTTTCTAAACCTTCATTTAATATATTTTTGCTTGCATGTACGTACAGACAGCGTCTCAATTAAGTAACCCCCCTGCTTATCACATGCAGGTTTAAATCCAAACCCGTTAAGGTTGGGTAGGCCAGCAGAGGCCGCAGTTTTGTGATTTTTAAAATCATCTGAGACTTAGAAAATAGGGTTTAAAATTCTGAAAAAAAGATACATATTACTCAAGGATCTTCGTGGCGACTCTGTGACTGAAAGCACAATAGATAAATATAAATCTACTTTGCTGAAAGGGTGTGCATGCATATGTATAATTGCACCCAGAGCCATATGTTAACACATTTTTTTTGTTGTAGAAACGAATTGTTTTAGTCGTTAGTCGAATTGTTACTAGTCGAAATGTTTTTGTCGAATTGCGTTTTAGTCGTATTGTTTTAGTCGAATTGTTAAAAACCTGAGAACTTTGTTTTTTCCCCAGGAAGTGAACCAAAACAAATACGGCGGTAGTGAACACAACATGACAGTCTCATTGCTGTTTTGTAAGTACGATCTTCACGCAGTGAGTGCGCTACTAGGCGCCGCGAGGGTCGCCAGAGTCATGGGCTCTGATAAAGCAGTGCATATGTTCGTCACCGGAGATAAATGAATGTGAATATACGTTTTTATTAACACAATATCTTTTAGCATTTACACCTACAAAAAACTTCGTCTGTAGTCTACATTGTGACAGCTACGGCGTAGCAAAGCCCTTTACAACTTGTGGTGTGTCTAAAACTACTGGCCGGCGTTACAGGGCGTAATGTAGCGTGTTACACAGCGAGCAGTCAGTACGGGGAAAGAATGCACTCGCAACGAGCAACGAGACGGATTTTGACGGATTTTTGACGTTTCATGCCCGCTGCGAATGGTATATTGCGCCCCGTAACAGCAGCGGTCAGTACCCACCCGGCTTAGGACGTGCCCGCGCTCCAAGCCACAGAGGTACTTACTAAGACATGTTCGTCCTCTTTTCACACATAATCAGAATAAATTAAACAACAATTCTCAAATAACAAAATATGTATATTTTATTCGGTACAATATAAATAAAACCCAAATTAAAATTAACATTCAATACACATTTTACGCATTTCTTGCACAAATTACCCGCTAATTGGTGTTTTTATTGTTGTTAATCTTTCAATCGGCTACTGTTAACAGAATAGTGGGTAGTTGCAAAATGACTTACAAAGGAACCTATGTATGTAAACATTGGCAAATTCACTAAGCCAAAAAAGGCTAAAGGTAAAATAGAAACGCACTTCCGGCATAACACGCACGATACATGTGTTTCGATTCCGACCTTAGTATGTGACATTTTAGTATTGAGTCATAAATTTCAGTTAACTTGGACGGACTAACATGAAACAAGTCGGTTTTATCATGTAGCCGATCGACCATATGTATAGATAGATAGACATAGTTTAAATATCACCTCTAACACAAATAAGTACAGCGACCGCCAAAAAGTGTTGAACAGATGAATATTACAAAACCTAGTGTTCACAAAACAACAGAAACCGCTATACCACACGCAAGACAACAGAAGTCACTGGACAAAAACGTTAATAAAAGCGGCAAATCCGCTCGCAAACAGCTTCATTTGTCTTTAGTTAAGCGGCTTTAGAAATGGTTTTTAGGAATGGTGAGGTTAACGGTTTCTGTTCTTTGTGTGTACACGGGGTTTTGGAGTCTTCAGTGTTCAACGCTTTTCTGTGGTGACTGTACACTAACTCTAAAATATAAAATAAATTAGGACTAAAATGGATAATAAAGTTAGATGAGATCAAAGTAGGTAGGTATAACTTGGACTAATGGAAGATTAGCAAAACCATTCAGGATAAATATATTTGCCTATTCTACACCTAAGTAAAAGTTACCTATATAAATTTATCTTCCTAGTAATATCACGTATATCTAACATCAACGTCGTAGTATATCGGTGTTTAAGTTCATTTATGTTTTGTTTAAATTTAAAATGTAAATAAACTGATTAAAACCTTATGATGTGATTAAGTGTAACTTCGAAAATGCATTAGGTATTTAAAAGAGGCCTCCATTTTAATATGTTACCACCACAACTAGGTATATCACTTAAGCACTAACTCCCCGAATATAACTTGAAACTATCATGATTTGGTAATGAACACTTATAATATCACTTGTAACGGGCTATCTACTGTGAATTGAAGTTCCCGATATTTCAGCAAAGTTGCATGTTCCATGATTGCGGAATATTAATTCACCGAGTTGGTTGTTGGCAGTTATTTTCCCAATAATTTTCTACTCCTTCCATGAAAATTACCTCTACTACCGGTTAAATTATCGAATGCAACTCGAACACGAGAAACAACACTGACGTTAGCCGATAGAGGAGCTGTGTAAAGCTTCGGGTTTTACACCACATTGTAAATATCCCGTTATAAATGCTACATTTACTTCTACGAAGTTTTCAGCTACATAATTCATATTAGTGCTTCAGTTGTAATGTCGTTAATCATGTCTGTCTTCATGTATGACGTACGGTAATAATAATAACTAAGCACCACCTATCTTATATGTATAAGTATACATAAAGTAGAATACGTCAGGCTTCACAAAATATCAGACATTGCATATTCAACGGCGACTATGATTTGGGCGGCGCATAAAGCGTATAAAAATGCAAAGTATCGTAGTGCTTTCGCAGGTTTGGCGGGGGTCATGTGACGCTGGTTGTGGTGTCATTAAAATCATCGCTATTCGGGTAACTAGCGGTTAGTAGTGTTTCCAAAAATTTCGAAGAGTTTGAAGCAAAGTCGGTTGTAGAATCTGTCGGTGCCGTGGAACTCGCGTTTTCTAAACTAGCGGTGATCGGGATCGTGGTAGGGGCCACCAGGGCATTCACTCCGCTATCGCCTCCTCCTGACAAAGAAAAGCATTCAATATTAGAAAATAATAAAAAATATAACAATAGCCGAGCTTTAATGATTCCATTAATGTACATAGGTACCTTGGAGAGGCCACAGATAACTTTACACTACGCAAACCGTAATACTACTACACACGAAAGAAAACTAGGTCATTAAACCCGTGGAAAGCAAAGGTGAAACGGAAATAAAGGTGACTTTTTAATTTATTTAAGTTATAAATATCGTACAATAATATTAATCGATCCATTTGCATCAAAGACAACAGTAGCGTAATGGCGGTACTACACACTCGCTGAGACACCCCGAGCACAGCCCCGAGACAGGCTGATTGCGACTGTCATACATGGTTCTCTCGTCTCGCCTCGGCGTCCCTCGTATTGGCTCCCTAGAACTGACCGATACAAGGCCTTCTGTCGGCTCTTGTCTCGTCTCAGCCACAGTTCTAGCCCGAGATATTCGACGAGACGAGACGTCTCGCTCGGTAAGTGTGTACCGTACCTACTTCCGTCATCAAACTCGCTGTGTTCGTGCCTACTAAGCACTTGTGTGAGTATATCTGACTCAAGATCTTGCTCGGCCCCGGAATTGGGTCAACAATCGTTTTGCCGTAGCAAACGGTGGTGCCAGTATCGTAGGTAGGTACTGTGCTAGCAGTAGCACCTGACCTAACAAAGGCGCTTCCTATTAGTTAGCACATGTAAATAATTAGAGATCTGTATAACATTCGCGTTGAAGCAAATCCTCGGCCATAAAAATTCATTAACTGTAGCGAAGATGTTTTACGGCGGCTCTGATGTTTTACAGACGCGTTTACAGATTTATTTACATTTGTATACGTCTCGCAATAGGAAGGTTTACATTTCGTTACACGGAAAAAGCGTATGGTAACTACTGACTACTACTGACTGTATTTGTCTAAATATATTTACATAGCGTATTGAAAAGAGCTAAAATGCGAAAATATTTCGGGTTGGAATTTTAAAATCGTGTATCATCAAATATGGAAGTGCTTTATTTCCTTTAGACTTTACAGGACTCTTGTACACGTCACGAAATTTAAATTACATAAGTAAAACTAATGAATAAAGTGATCACTTTGATTTTTTGTCCACTTCTCTTACAATATCTTTAAGGTAAAGTAAAGAAGCCAACAACAAACCTTGTTAGGGTGTTTGTTTTCGAGCTGGAGCAAAACTCGTACCATGCTTTTTTATCCTCTAGCTAGAAAGTATGATATTTTGTAGTAAGCCTTTTTACAAAGGATACTTATAACGTTTGACAATTTGTTTGAATTTTTTACCTATTGATTATTTTTGCAACTCACTTGGAATTTTTGTTGTATAAGCGTACACATTGCCCTTTAAAATATACATTTATCTTGTGTAGCCTAGTTGTGGGCACAGCGAGTTTATTCTTATTTCTAGCATTTATATTATGTAGGTATGTCGCTATTCTTAGGGAATAGACTGATATTTCTATGAGTGTGCAACAAGTTTTCATAAATATATTGACATGGTACTGTCATTATGTTTATTTCTTTGAATTTATCACGCAGGGATTCTCTGGGACCCATATTATAGATTGCACGAACAGCTTCTGCAGCACAAATATTATGGTGTTAATATCTGCAGCGTTCCCCCACAACAGTATGCCATAAAACATAACACTATGGAAGTAGCTGAAATAGATCAGTCCAGAAGTATCAACGTCTTGAATCTAGTCTGTAAGATGACGGATTTTTTTTGAGTGCATATGTTGCAGAACTATCGATAGCTTATCTGTGTGTGGGCACCATTGAAGTTTACTATCTAAAATTATTCATCTTAATCTGCAACGACGTTATAATCAGAATAGATAGAGCATAGAAACGTAACTGTGAACTCTATAAGACAGAAACATAATTATAAGTACTTTTATTTCTAATTTAAGAAAGTTACAGATCTTATTTAACTTATTCTGCGGTCCGTAATAATGGACAACAGTAATGTTTATACGCTCTATCTAAATGCATAATTCGATATCTGCATCCAATCTAATGCTGATTCCACGAACAAGCACATTGCCCTAACATAACGTTGCGCATTGCGCTATTCTGAGTGCTTCGCCTGGATTTGTTGATTTATACGATCAACACGATACTCCATATATTGGTGCTGTGAAAGAATGAATAATTGCCCTCAGTTAAGGAACGGAATGAGGAAACCGGCCGTATGCTTCTCACAAGTACAACGAAATGATAACTCGAGTAGGGGTCAAATACCTACTGCTCATGTTATTGATGGGTTAGTTTTCCCATTACCCAATTCGGTACCTACCTCTCTACTTCCTCGGAAGGCTGAATTTAAACGATTGCTTAAGAGCTTATATCGATGATCAAATCGTTGTGTTTGATCTTTATAGAATAGGTACCTATTGAGAAGAGTGCTTGTTATTCGGAGCTAAATTTAGAGACTTTGTTCCGCGTTCTGAACCACCGTCGAACTCTGCTGTTTCGGCTAACTATAAGAAAATAATAACTTTACTCTCAACTTTACGTTCGTTAAAAAACCTAACTCATTGGCTGTGTGGCACAATTTTATGGATTTCTGGTTCGTTTACTTTACAGCTATAATTAATGGCTCGACTTTAGTCACATAAACAATTTAATGATTTTACGATCGTGTTCAATAAACAGATCGGTACATTATGTGGGTGATTATACGCGAATCTTTCTTTTTCTCTCTTTCTCGGTCTTACTTAAGTATGTTTTGGATGTACATTACATACCTATGTGAGATCGAAATTATTTTCGAAATATTTGACGCTAGTTTAAGTTGGTGAAATCATTTCATCAGAAAATGAGTCTTCAAGGTGGAGGCGCTAAAAAAATGTGCAGTTCTAACATTAAGAAGCGTGCTAGGTACTTAATGTACTTATAATAATATTGTATTGTGTCAAAACTCGGTTGCTATTAAAAATCCTTTATCTCGAAACCTGACCCATTAGAAATTAGGTGCGGTGCGAGTAGAGGAAAACTCGCCTAAAGATAAGTCTTTTAGGTCTCATAACTGGTATGTCTTATCTGTGAAGCCTCAACGACTGTAAAATATAGTATTTTGACAGTGAGAGAAGGAATAGGTAAACCAATAAAACGGAATTCTAATGTTAGTATCAAACGCTGTACGGTCAATGTTTGCAGCCTTAAATTAGATTCCGAGAAGAGAAGATTAATAAGCGTGTCGGTCTAGTGACCTACCGGTGTGGGGCATAAAGCATGTGGGTATTGGTGTGGTGCCGGTTTGCCTCTCTACATTGTGCAACACCTTGCGCTGCGCGTATTGCGCGTCCTTGGGCTCCCAGAAGAAGACGTAGTAGAGGGACAGCATGATGGCGGCCAGTGACACGCAGAAGACGTACACGATGACGGTCAGCACGCGAACGGTCTTCTTGTCGCGCTTGCGGTGGTCGTAGAGCGCGTCTAGCACCACCTCGTGCGTGGCGGCGGCGGGCGCGCCCAGCCGCACGCTGCCTCCGCAGGAGCGCACGCTGCCCGACGCGAACGACTTGCCCGACATCGTGCTCTGCGGCCCGACCCTCGCGAATGCACGCCGCCGCGCCGACCTCTGCCGCACCGCCTATTCAGGTAACTGGGGCACGTTTATCGATATGCCCCAGTTCTGGGGATGCGCCGCGCGCCGCCTCCCTTCACGCCGCCCGTGTCTGCCGCTTGACACCTCCTGATCCGGACTGCTGTTTCATTATACGCCCGCATCAAACTTCATTTGTTTATCCTTTAATTCCTCACTCGGAACGCGATTCTATTCCAGTTAGTGTGACGCGGCCGACGATCGCGCCTCGCCCGTCGGGGACCGGCCCCTGAACTTTCATTGTTCCGCTTTACGAGCGATTACGCTAACAACGAAGCTTCAATTAACGATTGAATCGAGTTTTTATAAACCACTGTTTACTAAAACTTGAAGAGCCGATAGTCTCGGATGTCTACGTACTCGTAAATGTTTGTTATCAAATTGAAGGCTGTGTGTTGTAGATAGAGGTTGGCACCTCGTTACAGCACTGTACCCTTTAAGGTCGTGGGGTAGCAAACAATAAGTAAACGAAGTCAATTCGCGTGGAAGTGTGTCGCGTTATTATGTTTGCGCAAATTGACAGACGGGATGGAGGAAACTGGCGGCGGAGGGCGGGAGGACCGGCGCCGTTCCCGCTGCGCGCCGCCGGCTGTCGCCGCCCGCCCTCGCCTCCTGCGAGAATCAATAACAGCTTGGTTTTTGTTTAATTGGCGAATTAATTTGCATTTAACCAAAAAGGACATAATTAATTCGGAAGTGAGCAGTTAAAGTAGGTACATTATTTATTAGTTGACTTCATGTATGATTTCCCTGCTTTTAAAACAATTTATTTTGTTGACAAGAGTCAGATAAAGACAGATGTTAGGTATTCTTTTTATAGTAACCGTAATAATATAATACCGATCTTCTAAAAACATGGCTTTCGGATTAGAAACAATAAACCATAAAAAGTTTTGATGTAATTTATGTAAATTTCTTGAAGGTGATTGGCTGTAAATTAACGTGCTTTTCAAACAGACGTAGACAGATGTTTTAGCATTTACAGTTGCGAACATAAATTGAGGTGTTTATGCGCCAAATCCGCTGTAAAAACTGTTTCATTCAGGCATAAGAAGGTACTTTAGTCCAATCGTCAAAGGCCGCCACTGGAGACTCTACTCGATTTCTATGACTGCGTTTGATGATGTTAGCGACAGAGGGTGATGGCAAGGGCGCATGACTGCGGCGAAGAGCGTGTATCAAGACAAACAAACTTAAGGTGGTTCGCTTTGAATTGGCGTTATACGATTCATTGGTACTAAGTAATAAGCATTCGGTAATGTGGATGGATAGATAGATGGACGGATGTTTGTTACCTCTTCACGCTAATACTACTGAACGCGTGCGAAGCCGCGGGCAGAAACTAGTATCTAATATATTCAAATGTTCTAAAAGTATCAACTGTTTAAATATACATTCGTTTTACCATGGGTTCAGAGAAAATTCTGCTTGCTGAATGAGATACTTTGTACCAACCCAATGCTTAGGGTAAGGAAGGGTATTGCCGGTCACTTAAGCAAAATGAAACACAAATTACAAAAAAATCTAGTTTTTATTTAAAAACTATATGGAAAACTTAAATTTAACTATTATTCTATCATACTTATGAACTATGACTTCAGTTTTCTCAAAACACATGCCACAATAGACTTTTTTAAAAAAATATAGCTTTGACCGGTATTGCCCGACATGGCGGGCAATGCCGGTCAGCAGGTTGACAATACCGGTCAGTTATTTTAAAGCCATAAATCACAAATATAATCTTCGGGGGACTCGTATCCTGAGCATTCGGCGTGAGCCCAATGCCCACACAAAACGCAAAAAATATACATAAGTACAATTACAGGCCAGTAACTGTACCTATATAAAAAACTAATATAAAACGAATCATCGGTAATATAAAACGAAAATCGGTGACCGTAAAAAAAAAAACACAAACAGTCAAACATAGAACCTCCTCCTTTTTAAAAAAGTAGGTTAAGTATAATTATGTATAAAAACAAACTCTACGATCATAGAACATAATGATTTTTTATACGTCGCAAAATATCATCTGCTTGTATTTGTGACTTGCGGCTAATGCCGGTCACGGTGACCGGCATTACCCGCCTGCGCACTTTTGAAGTTAATAATAATTTAAGAAAAAACGCGTAGCTAATTGCTTCAAATGAATAATCTAATGCATAGTTAGATAACTGACACACAAAAAATATTATAAACAATAAATTATATATGAAAATTACGATACTCACCTCTTATTTTCTGCGACCAGAAAGTTATAACAAAGTGGCGCAAAACACACACGCGTCTTGGACGCAATGGCAAGTGGCCGGAACTAAGCGGGGGTCGGTGCATAGGGGCAGGGAACGATCACGCCACCCTCTTTGCATGGGTGTATGCGCATAAACGCAGTATTTTGTTAGAAAGTGAGGTGACCGGTATTGCCAACTGACCGGTATTACCCGACTTTACCCTACTTGTGTTAGTAGGTATTTATTGGTTACTTAATTAATGTTCACCTGTGTTTTTTATCTCTCTACGTGTTATTTTTATATCTGCACAAAAGTTTGTTGTGTTTAGTGTTTAATAAATAATTTACTTTGTTTCTTTCAAAATGGGTACACCGTACAAGTCGCAGACATAATACTAGCTGCGCCTAAAGGTTCAAGTACGATTTGTTGCAAATTACTTTTCCGATAATTTTATTCATTAAATATTTAAAACTGCAAAAAGAAAGTAGTATTAAGTAGAATCGTTATTAGGTATGTAGGTATTTCCTCGACTACCGAACCGAGTGTCCAATATTAGACAAGCGTGAATCGAAGAGATTTCTTCGCTACTTGACACAATAACGTAACCTCTATTGAGAAGAACATAAGCCAGTTTCAGCTACACTTATTATGCTACGTAGTATCAAGCTCATCTTTCAACATCATCATATCAGCCCAAAAACGTCCACTGCTGGACAAAGACCTCCCCAATACGACGCCACTAATACCGGTTCTGATTCTCCTCCATTCATCGACTCTCTGGGACCGCTACAAGGTCGCCGACAAGCTCTTCTTCCACCTACAAACAATGAGTTTAATACTACTTAGTAACTAAGTAACCTACTAATACTTCATTGTCTACAAATGAGCTTTATACAGGGTGGACTTATTGGACGGGGCACCAAAGAGAGCAGCCTTAAAGTGGTCGGTGACGCTTGAAAAAAAATCGGGTTTTTACTATTTTTTAGGTTCTACGCGTAATTTAGATAGCAGATAAGAAGTTTTGCGCACATGGTAAGCATAGAAAATGGTAAAAACCGATTTTTTTTCGAGCGTCACTAACCAGCCACATTCACTGCCCAGTCTCTGCGACAGGACCGGGGAGATGGACACGTGGGTTGTGTGTGGGCCATGAGAGTATTAGTATATCCGGTGTAGCAACAGAAAAATAGCGGATAATTTTTAGAGACATTAAATAATAAATAAATTAATAAATAATAATAATAAATAATGCTGGACAATTCACACAGCATTATCTAGCCCCAAGGTAAGCAAAGCTTGTGTTAATTTGTCATCCACATTCTTAGATTTTAAAAAAGTAAGTACCTACAGTTAACAAGAAAATGGATATTTTACACAAAATGGATATTTTATCCCATAAATCAGTTCCCATGGGATAGAAATCATCTTTAACACGCATGCGAAGCCGCGGGCATAACTAGAAAAAAAAAACTTTTATTTGAAAAAGAAATGCGAGCTGATCATCGATCAAGTATGCGGCCTCCCCCGTAGATACCTAGAACCTTACAAGAATGACACTCAAAAGTGTCCACGTTTTGTTTTGACGCAGACAGTTTGCGCAGAGTCTGTCAAGTTTTTTGCATGCGGAACAAGAGATTAGTGGAGTCGAATGTATTTTATTTTGTAAGTAGGTAGGAAGGCCTAAAAATAAATTATACACTGTTTATTTTTATAAGGATTATAAAATCAACAGAATTCAGGTAAAGATAACGAATCATTTATTGATACAACTATAAATTAGCGACGCAACAGTCAACAAACAAAGGGTCAATTCGGACATACAATAATATAAATAAGTTAACAAAAGCTAGTAAAATAAACCTAAAATACCATTTCAGGCAAGTACTTTAAATTTAAAAGGACTAGTGTCTGCCTGCGGCTTCGTAAGAGTTTTTCTATGGGCCAAATAAACGTTATTTCAAGTCAACTAGGATCTTATAAAATACTTTTAAACTTACGCCATATGAACACATTATTTATTATTACCTACTATTTAATTTAGAACGTCGAAAACAATAGGTAAATAAACGCAATAAATACCCGTTTTATATTACTAGTACTACCTACAGTAATTCCTAAGTTCTGAAAATATGACGTTTCCAAATGTTTAATACTTAGGTACTCTCATATAAATTAAAAGGTTTTTTTAAATTAAATTTTCAATTTCCTTGAAAAAGATTTAGTTTATTGTATAAAGATCTCCTTGATGAATTTTTTAACTTTTGAGATTCTTTATAAACCATTTTATAAACCTCAACCAGTTATTTTAAATGTCTTTTCATAAAAAAAAATGTATCACTTACAACTTACCACAAATAAATAAAAAAAAAACTAGAAACAATAGCCGCTCCATTCATCAACTTAGAACAAAATAAATATTTTTACATAGGCAAACCCAACAACAATATATAATGCTGATTTCTTAAGTAGTATAAGGCTTAATTGGCTCATATCACAATACACAGGTAAAAATAACATTTAAACTTACTGAAAATAAGAAATTCCATCCTTTTTCTGTTGCTTGGTCGGTCGATTATTGCATTTTTTATACGAGCACTTGACCATGCTTTCGGTCCGAGAGCTAAAATGACACTAGTTGAATAGGTATCCCATAATGCCAAATGGGATACCTCTTGATACTGACGGTTTCAGGGCGCGCATTGTGTATCTAAGGGGGGCAGCCGGAAATTTTTGATCGATGGAGCTGATGCAATTAAATAACATTTAAATTAAAGTCACTCGAAGAGCAAAAGTTAGGTTGTCGGTAGAACTGCATGGTGTGGTAACAGAGACTTTACTAAGAAATCAAATAATATCTCAAAAATTGTTCGACTTCGACGGGACTTGAATCCGCAGCCGTACGGGAATGTGGTAACCAACTACACCACGAGATCAAGCAAAGTAGGAGTCCAAAAAGATTTCGTCTTCCTTCGGACTCTAGCGCCGTTAGACTTTAGGTACTAGATAGATAAAATATTTATTCGACACTGCAGCACATAATACAAAACGATCACAATAAATAAGTCACATTTTAACATAACACAGAGAAACTTATTAGATTTTGATGGTACAAAACTTGAGAACAATAAATAATAGTAGACAATTTAAGAAGTAAGTACCTATGCACAGTTCTGTAGAAATTGTGTGTGTGCTGCTGCTGCAGCCTGTCAAAAAGGCAATAGCTCAGCGAAAAGCTTTGCTCGAAGAGCAAAACACTGATTTTCAGTATTACCCTTAGAGGCGACACTACTATACTATCATATGACTACCTACTCGAATGTACGTGTTTGTTATGTGATGTGTCTTAATTAATCAATTATTAATAACTAGCTTCTGCCCGCGGCTTCGCACGCGTTATTTCTACGGAAACGTTTAAAGGTCATTTCTATCCCACGGGAACTGATTTATGGGATAAAAAGTAGCCTATGTTTTATTCCAGGCCTAGAATTATCTGTATGTAAAATTTCGGCCCGATCCGTTCAGTATTTTTGGCGTGAAGAGGTAACAAACATCCATCCATCTATACATCCATCCAAACTTTCGCATTTATAATATTAGTGTGATAGTGTGATAATTTGGTCCCTTTCAATACTTTTAAAACTTCCTCTACTCTGCTGACCACATAATTCGGAGAGAATTAGGAAATCTCCTCATAATAATGGAATATCAAACTATTGAATGCGTCTATCTTCCATCATATGCCCATATTGCATTTGTATCCACCGTATTTCAAAAGCCGTTTTCTATTTATTTGCCTGGCAATAAATATTCACAATGATACTTGTTCAAGGTAGGTAATTGATGTTCAGTTTTGGACACAATTGGGTTAAGCTAATTGGATTACAAGAAACCCCTCGAGTGGAACTCAATATTATGAATGTAGTTCGTGTGTTTACTTCTGGGAATAAACTCAAGCTATATTTATAGCTAGTAGAGTTAGATGTATGGCTCTTTCTTACCGGATGTTGCTATATTCGAGTGTCTATTCAATTATTTTCTGCATTAAATTTTCTTTTCGCGAATTAATTGTATGACTAATATAATAGGCAGACTATTGTTTACCTACCGACTTTATAATACAATTTATAATAGTATTATTTATCGGATATTTATCGCCTTTTACCTTTTTTTCCCGGCGACGTTCAGATCGTGAAGTTTGAAAATATTTTACAATACTCGTAGGTACAATTTAGACATAATAGTCTTATTTGCAGTCATACCTTTTGGAATCCTACTGGTACATATAAATACAAAATTTCCCTCGGTAGGTATAGGTCCTTTGTGGGTGTCATAAAATAAAAGTAATTTTTCTTCTTTACCCAAGTTGAAACCTGTCATCGACCAAGCTCAGACCCTTATCAACGCCAACATATCATTATGTGTTCGTGTCATACTCACGCGTTGAAGTCTTTTCTATCACAAAATTGATTGGTAGCGGGACAAATCCTTGTGGTTGTGGAAGGTAAAGCGCATAGCTTATAGAGT
Source organism: Eupithecia subfuscata (assembly GCA_963564075.1). Classification (NCBI taxonomy): domain Eukaryota; kingdom Metazoa; phylum Arthropoda; class Insecta; order Lepidoptera; family Geometridae; genus Eupithecia; species Eupithecia subfuscata. The sequence goes on along the minus strand of OY751111.1, from coordinate 6,643,765 downwards.
TTTACGGGGAAAGTTTAGTTTAGTTTTTGTGCCATCTGAAATAATCTGAGAAGCTTTGATTAGCTGTGGGGCCATGCCATTATAACATGCATGTGAAAATTGGGACTTGAATTTACTATAACTAGGTACCTACTTAGTTACGACTAATACTTTACTTTTTTAATTGTTTTGCTCTATGTGCGGGATTCTAAGTTGCTCTCAGGATCGTTTCCACGCGATTGGAAACTATTCTCGACTCAATGGTCAATCATCATGAGCGTGAACAACGCATTTTTTTTTTTGGGTTGTATACCTACTTACGTAGGTACCTATTTTATGGTATTTAATCTCATAAACTCGTATTGGTTACCTGCTAATGAAATCGTACAGGTTCGAGTAAACGCGCGGCCGTAAATCCCTTGTTGAACTATTTACATCCACGCAATTGGCCGTGGCTATACCTACCTACCTGATTGGGATTCGTAGGTACAACTACCTACCGGGGACTGGATTTCTTAAATTAATCATCAAAAATGTAAAATCCGTATCGCTACCTATCGCTTTTAATTATTCTCTAATTAGACCCTAAAAATTTCATCTAAAACGAAACACTTACTTACACCTGATAATGGATCCATCTATTATTTTAAAAAAGCGAATAGATCTATTGAACATTAAAACGTCTCAAAACATACATGACACAAACAATTTTGTTTGCTGTGATGAGAATCGAACCCGCGCTTCCTGCCCCGAATTTCATCATTGCACCAACGAAATCACATAGACCGAAAACTTTTAAACCACTTTTAAAAATCTAATAATTAACGACCCATTTCACGACAGTTAAGAATTGCGGAGGGATTACAATCATTGAATTTTAAAAATAAACATCATCCCTACATCGTTTTGAATAAAACACGGGCAAACCTGCAGCAGTACCATGCGAGCGTGCTGATGCATGTTCCTCAGCGGTGGGCCGGAGTGCGCTGAGCCGGCTCGCTGCCGGGTCGGTGTCGTTCAGCGGCGGCAGCTCGGGCGACTTCCACACGCAGACATAGTACACCGACAGCAGGATAGCCGCCAGCGACACAGACAGCAAGTACGCCAGCACCGTCAGCACGCGCACCAGCTTGCTGACCGGCTTCTGCTTGTACAGCTCGCGCACGGCCGACGTCGCGGTCACCTCGTCGGTCCCGCTGTCCTCTTCCGCGTCTCCGCTCTGGCAGACCGACATGGTCTACACCGCAGCTACCGACGCATTCTCTACCGCTGTTGGAGTCCGCGTGAGGCGTGTAGCACCCGCGCGTGGATGAGGCGAGTGGCGTCGGCCGCGCGCTCCCGGTGACGCGCCCGGCTCTCGCTAAACCGATCAACTACATACGTCACAGATTTTACGGTTACCACTACTCTAGCCACCGACGAGCTGCTATTAAACTTTGTTCCTTTTCAAAAGATGTTGCTATCGCTATTAATATAAAATTCTAATGTCAGGGAAATGGAATTTAGAAGCAATCAATGGCGATGCAACTGGCTGCGTTTCTACTTAATTTGGAAAATGCCAAATGAAAAAAGTGAAAAACTAAAAACAAAACAACGATATTTATTTTAAACCAAAACCGAAAAACGTATTTAAGTATTTTACTATTCTTTTTTGGTCGAGTACCAACAATTGTTTATGAGTGTTTGTTCACTAGGTGTGTAGTGTTATTGTTGAATAAATTGCATGTAAGTATAGGTACCCATTCTTCAACTTCCAATAAATAATTTACGGACGGCCATCATCGCCACAAAAATGCCTAATGAGATTTGGCTTAAGTGTCTACGAGCTTCGGGTATTACAGCAACACCGAACAAAACTTAGTGACCCTTGATAAAATATTACTAGGTAGGTATAGTGTGTTATTTAAGCAGGCCTGATTTAAGATATCTCGAGGACATCTGCGGGTTCGATTCCCGAGTTGAGTAAAAGTATTTTTTAAATGTATGAATGCAGTTTTTCCTGTTACTAAAATCGATGACATGGTTCCTAAGAAGAGATCTTCGTATGTCTTATAGTTTCAGACTTTCCTATACTGACCGATCTAAATGTGCCCGAAAGATCTCCGAAAATTTTGAACAGATCAAGATGGAATTTTAGGTAAGTAGCAAGTACCTATGGCTGAGGTGTTCAACGGTGAACCACCCTTTTAAAGATCACCGTAGCTTTCTTAATTATTGAAATAACTCAATAACTTTCGGTATATTTGTAAGCTAGAATATCGGGCTACATGTAAGCATTAAAAAAAGGGCATTTTTTCTGAGGTGATTTGAAAATACGTTTTTAAAATATGGGAAACTAGCGACCCGCCCGGCTTCGCACGGTTGCAATAAAATACTACTATTACTATTATTATACATATAAACCTTCCTCTTCAATCACTCTATCTATTAAAAAAAACCGCATCAAAATCCGTTGCGTAGTTTTAAAGATTTAAGCATACATAGGGACAGAGAAAGCGACTTTGTTTTATACTATGTAGTGAGTGATGGTTCACTGTGTCCACCCCCTGGTACTCATTTAAGAAGGGGGTATGCAACAGTCCCTACTATGCCTACAACTACATCTAGACTAGAACATAATCCAACTAAAATAATTCGTTTCTTTTTATCTTGAAATAGCGCCGAGTAAGCCGTGGGCAGAAGCTAGTAGGTACTTTTATGTTTTTTATCCTATAGATACATATACCAGTAACCCGGAGAAGACAATCCATTAAAGATAATTGGAAAGTTAGACGTAGGCACACGTATCGCTTGACACAGGCAGGGCTCCAATCAATCATGTCTATCGAGGTACGGAGACCATAGTCTGGGGAATACTCGCAATTTCCTAATAGAGCAACTTACATGCGATGTTGTCATGCAACTTTAAATATTTTTTTGGAGTAAAAAGTTTATGCTCATTAAATTAGCAAAGTGCAAACTAATGTTTAAACTTACCAAACCTACCATATCGCATCGGTTTGGAAAATTACATATAAGTACCTACATATATTTTTCTAAATATTGTACCTTTCTGATTCCCTAATACAACCTCAGTTTTGTTTCATAGGCTAATAAAATTAAAAACAGATTCCCTATATATATTTATTTATTTATAGAATTCAATCACATTCAATCATTAGGTACTTTTTGTATGAAGCATTTTTCTGAGCTCTCGTCGTAAAATCTTTCCGGAGCCATTTCTGGGAATCTCTGGTATAAATACTACACCTCCGCGCAGACGAGCCGCAGGCGATAGCTGGAAACCAAATACTTAGGGTATAATCTGTACTAATATTATAAAGAGGAGAGGTTTGATTGTTTGTATTGAATAGGCTCCGAAACTACTGGACCGATTTGAAAAATTCTTTCACCGTTAGGAAGCTTACTTTTCAGGGAGTGACATAGGCTATATTTTATTCTGGAATTCCCACAGGAACGGGAGCAACGCGGGTGAAACCGCCAGGCGATCGTCTAGTCACTCATAAACTAAACTCGTTACGTAGTAAAAATACAGGGTTTTTGGTAAATCACTCTGACACTGCGTGAGAAGCAAGTTCTGCCCATCATCGCGAACACGTTTGTGAAGACGTTTGGTATTGATAGTCGACCCCTCCATTCCTGGAAGATTTATTTGCAATTACAAAGGTGATTTACAAATTTTTTATGTATCATGAAATGGCGGCGTCTTCACGGTCGTGTCCATGATGACGACAGGGCAAAACCCAGTAGTTCACGCATTGTCAGTGAATTACAAATAACCCTTTCTTTAATACCTACACTTCACGCACGCGATCACTTTGTCTGTTGGTTAGATTTCATTGACCTCTTTTACTATCATTTCCAGTTTCACTCCCATTTCTCAGTAATAGTAAATCTCAACTTTCAGCACAAACAAGGTTCGTAAATAAGCCTCTCACATTCATAATTAAATCTCAACTTCCCTGTGTTTTTCTTTACCTTCAACGATAAACTGTCTTGACACTTACTTTAGTAGCAGTAAAGTCTAATAGATCAGCCTCAGTAAGGCAAGAGCCTGGTTTGGGCACTACGAACGCAGTCGGCAACTCTCCCGCTAACTCATCCGGGGTTCCGACAACACCACACTCTGCCACACCGTTATGCTCAAGCAGTATGGTCTCGATTGCTGCTGGTGCCACCTATGTCAAAAAAAAATATACCTTCAATGTAGAATACCTACATGATAAATATGATAATTGATAATTTGCTTAAAAATCTGTTTGTGTGGCTAATAGGAGTGGTACCTAACCTGTTGGCCTTTGTATTTGATGAGCTCTTTTATCCGATCAACCACGTAAAACCACCCGTCTTCGTCGTAGTGCCCAATGTCCCCGGTTTTTATGAAACCCTCTTCATCGAATATATCCATGGTTGCTTTCTCGTTATCGACATAGCCTATCATTACCGTCGGGCCCCTTAGGCAGATCTCTCCTTGCTGATTAGGACCCAATTTTTCTCGTGTTCTTAAATCTGCAACCTGTTCAAAACAATAATTGAAACACCAATGCAATTTATTTAATCAGTTAATACAAGCTTATGACCAAATTGACCAAGGTACCTTTGCTTCGGTACCAGGTAAAGGTATTCCACAACTGCCAGATTTTTCAATTTTACTTTGGGGCTCTTTCAACACTGCTAGAGAAGTTTCCGTCATGCCATATGCTTGATATATGTTTTTACATCCAGGCAAACTGAAAAAAATTTAATAGGTATGCATAAGTTGTAGGAATCGCAACTTAAGGCACTGCAAAAAGTCTTGTTAGAATAAATGGACTTACTTTTTCAAGGCTTGCTTTATCGTTTCTGCTCCCAAGGGAGCCGCAGCACACCATACTAACTTAACTGAAGAAAGGTCATATTTCGAAGCTAGTGGTGACTTTGCCAGCATCACAACTATTGTAGGAACTGCTATGATTTCTGTAATCTGATGTCAAAAATATTCATTGCATTATGCAGATTTCTTCGATCCAAGTCTAGAGCTTTGCTTATAGGTATGTACTAACCTTGAATTTTTCTATAGCTTGTAAATAAGTTTCAGGCTTGAGCTCTGGGAGATAGATCACTAAATTGTCAGTACATATGTACCAAATTGACGTCATCAGTCCATATACGTGATACCATCGCGTCACAGTTAATAAACGTGAGTTGCTTTCGTTGGCGTAGCTGCAAAATCATGTAAATCTCTTACAAACATTGTAATTTACTAAATACTTATCTCACAAAAGTTGTATAATGCGTATATTGTGCGTACTTGAAAATAGCAGATCCATGTAAAGCACCACGATGTGATAATGCCACGCCTTTAGGAAGGCCAGTTGTGCCAGAGGAGTAGTAAATGAAGGCTGTATCCTTAACAGTATCCACTTCCTCACATTCAAAGCTCTTTATGTCTCCCTCCGTTTCTAACTCGTCTAACATCAGCACATCTGGCGAGAGTGCTGTCCCGTTAATCTGAATTAAGTGCTTTATGTAAGCAATGTCTTGAAAAGTTTTCAATAAACTCTTGAAGGCAGTTTCCGAGCCAAATATAAACCGCGGTTTTGATATATTCACCGTGTGTGCCAATTCATCTGAAAATAGATGCTCTTAAAGTCATCATCTAATAAAGAGGAGCCACATGGCCCTGTTCAATGTTTCAAGCTAATCACATGTTCTTCATAAACTAACTCCTTGATTGTATTGGCTTAAGCACCTATTTATCAACTCTCGTACCTACTTGGAGCTTAAAATAGTCTTTATTCACAACTACGCGCTAACTGCAGACTGTTGCAAACAGTCTACAGGTAGCTCAACTGATCCATATCAATACCAGTCGGAAGTGTCCCCAAGACGCTGGCTGCATTGCTACGCTGTATGGCAATGCTGATGCGCTGTGCCAGATACTCACCAGCTCTCGGGTCACGCGTCGCTTCCACCAGACGCTCAGATAATTTTTTAAAAACCCGAAGAGCCTCGGTACCTCACGGACCTAGGGTCTCGACTCCAAGGGGAGCAAATGTGTAGGCTCTGTCGAGACCTGCATATTTGCGCCTCTTGAGATCTCCGGCCAAATCTGCCGCCGCACCCGCCCTCACGGATGTTCTCGGAAGATGGGAACTTGGAGCTTATATCTCACACCGTTGATTGTAATTGTAAAACCTTTTTGCTCCACATCTCGCTAATAGGCCACATAGGCCTCAGCTGATTAAAAGATGCCCTGCCTATCACTGATGGTTAAGGTACCTTACCTTTAGTATACTTCATATTGTAAGCTGTGACAGTGGCTCCCACACAGCTGGCAGCCACTGTGGCGGCGAGGAATTCGAAGCAGTTTTCGCTGCAAAATGCCACCACTTCATCCTTCTTTAACCCAATTTTCCTCAAACCACAACCGATGTTCACAATCTTTTGCAACATCTCTCCGTATGACACATGCTCGTTTGTATCTCCGTTAATCTGAACATTAAAAAAATAATCTCTCAGTATTATTAATAGGCATGTGATGTTATTTACACGTAAATTTATGAAAAGTTTTAATAAATCACTTACCAATGCAGTTTTGTTTCCTTTGTCACATATCTCTCTTAATTTGTCAATAATATATTGCCCGTATGACAAATGTGACGGTATTGGCAATTGAGGGCCGCCACTTACCACCCTATTCATTATCATTTTGTTTATGATCTATAAACTCCTAAATTAATTAAATATTTTGTTTATTCGTTCAGAGATTTGTTTTGCTGGGTACGGTAGGTACCTTTCGACTTCAAAAAATAACTAATTAACATACAATAATTCATTTGGCTTTATAATTTAATGAACTTGACTAGCTGCTACACCCGTCCTTGCTCACTGGACTGATGTCGCTGAACATGCTTCGTATAGTTATAGGTAGGTACCTACTTTCCGCTGCCACGGCTGCTTTTGTTAAGGATGTTTTTAACTATACTTACGCCATGTGAAAAACCACGCTCTAAGAACAATGAACGTAAAAAATTACAAATGCCCAAAAACCTTTGTTATCATATCATATCTAAAATGCCACTATCATTAAAAAAAGTTTAATATCAATGATATTCTCACAAGCACTATTGTTTTAATTAGATTTTTTATTAGCAATAGCCTTTATTCACAAAGAAAATTATACTAGTATGTATTTACAATTGAAACAAGTGAGCTAACTGCAGACTGTTGCAAACAGTCTACAGGTAGCTCAACTGATCCATATAATTAGATTGTATCTCTATGTAGGTACCTACCTACTTATTTTCACCATCTAAGGGTGGTGTGCTTCGAAAGGTAATCGGGCCCTTCTGTATAAACTTGAATTAAATAATTTAATCGTCTGATTATCTTTTTGAAGTATCTACATCACAGTCTAAGTCAAAACCACGTATGCGTGTACATGTTGGTACCTACCTACCTACCTACAACAAAGCGTTTATTATTTCTTCTAGTCATTATCATAATTATCTTCTTTGTTATTTTAAAAAATGAAATTATATACCTATAGACCTACCTAACCTACGTTGCGAGTTTAATTTTACACACAATAAGCATTTGAGTTTCTACTCGTATAGGTACATACTACGGTATGTGATGAGTACTTACAGTTTTAAATCTCCTACAGATATAATGTGGTAGGTAGCAGGAATAAGGTATTACTTATTTCTTTTTAGATGTTTTACGTTCCGCACCTTACAAGCTATACCTACTACATCTACCGTGTGTGACATAATATTACCTAGTGTATTGTAAAACTACCTACCAGTAAATCTTATAATTTCCGTTCCAAGGTTTTTTTTTATAGTACTAACCCCTCACACTTAGCCCCACTTGATTAACTATTTGTATGGTTTGACAATTCGGTAATCATAATTATGAAAGTTAAATATCCTTGTGCAAGCCGGCCTTAGGGAAACTTCTAAGAAATTATCAATCAATGACAAGCCACTCAAAAACAGAAAGCAATTGTTTACGCCTAATTATCATATTAACTAGCTGTACCCGCAATTTCGTTCGCGATTGCCATACATGCCGAGTGCCGACTAATGTAGTTCATATTTAACCACAGTTTCTCTATTATTATAAAACGCTCTGCAAAAAAAGTTACACATTTAATATAAGTATCTATATTTACCTATTTATATAATGCGGATGAACAGACGCGCGTCAAAGTGTCAAGTCTGAGGGCGGCTTGCGTAAGGATCGTATTTAAATTGAAATTAGTTAAATACGATTACCGACTTAAATACAATTAGCTTAATCCTATTTAGAATTGTCTTGCGCGAGGCTTTCGCAGCGGTCATTTAACTAAGCGCGCTAGTCTATGGATCGTCATGCGTTCCGTTAAAGATTGGTCATCAAGCACGATCAAGCCATGATCCAACTGACGTAAAACGAAACAGTTTTTGCGTAGAATGGAACATATGAGACCAGTGTCAAGTTGGGAAGTTTGTTTAAGCCTCTACCCCACAGCCGCGATCTTGAAGCGCGTCTTGTGTCACGCGATTTGTTGCGATATTTGTTTGTGTACATTTTGTACTAAGACGCATACAATCTTACACACTTCGGCGATAACAGGCTGCATGAGAACCACCTGGTGCTGGCCTAGATATTATTCTAGATCTAGAACCACTAGACCTGTAGGTACATATAACAAGAAATGACGATGTCGTACATATTCTCTCCGACAGCGCTGCCATACTCAGGGCTCTGGAAGGAAACAGCTGTAACTCCAAGCTCGTGTACGAATGTCACTTAGCATTAGAGAGGATATCCATCCATCAAGAATAGGATCGTTTTTCAATGGATCAAGGGACATTGCGGATCGCTAGTTAATGAAGCCGTCGATGAATTGGCATGAAGGCGATCGGAAACAATGACAGAAGGTCCATCACCTCTCCTACCTCTGCTATTCTCACTACTCCAGACCTGGACTAGACTGAGAACTAGAGAGATTCACAACCTATTTTTGAACATTTTTTACTAGGACGCATGCCATCTTACACACTGCTGCGTCTTGCGTTTTGGGGGCGGCAGCGGCGGCGCGCGGTGTCTACAAATAGTGCTTACATAAACGCAGTTGTGTGTAAAGAATCGCGCTACAATCGCAACAAATCGCGCGATACAAGACGCGCTTCAAAACGTGGCTGTGGGTAGAGGCTTTATGAAAACAAAAAGTTGATGTTGAATCTGTTTTATAATAAATACCACAATTACTTTTGTGATAAATTGATGTTGCTCTTTTGATAAACGAAAACGTCTTACAAATTTATTATCAGATAGACTAGTAAACACACAACATGCACACAACAGACTACACTAATAAATTTGTTATCGGAAAAACTTGTCTTGCTTCCAGATTTGTCTTTCCATATTGTGACCTCCAGGTCAAATACTCGGTGATCTCTTCATCATCATCTGATAGGTCCCATAAATCCATTTCTAGTTCAACTCAACAGTAGCAGACACGTAAAGGCATTATCAAGAATACTTTGTAAATAATCAAATATTTACATGAATTTGTCACAACAAAACATTTTTATGAAAACCACTGACAATGATGAGTGATGGATGACAAATCAAACAGCTGTCAGGCGCTAAATACGATTAGCAAAGTTAAATGGCCAATTTTGGGCATTTAAGTTTGACAGCTTGTTAATTATGATTAGGAGCTTAATTTTTGTAGTGCAAGACAGGAATCGTACTTAAGTCATGAATTTCATTCAGCGACTATTTAAATATCCTTACGCAAGTGGCCCTGAAACTACTATCTGGAGTTTTATTAAACTAAGGATTCTACGTGATGATTCTGCGACAATTCCATTGTAATGTAGCCCATATCCTTCCTCGTAGTATGAACTCAAATAATGCCGAGTTTCATTTCAATACATTAAGTAGATTCGGCGTGATGCGCGTTTAAGAAACAGACAGACAGACATGAATGGCGTCATGCGCGGTTTAGGAAATTAAATTTGAAAAATTACTTTCATCCCATCTCCCAGGAGAACCTTACTGAATTCCGGGATAAAAAGTATCCTGTATTCTTCCTCGTAGTATGAACTCAAATCATGCCGAGTTTCATTTCAATAAATTCAGCAGATTCGGCGTGATGCGCGTTTAAAAAACAGACAGAAAGACATGAATGAAACAAATTACAATTTTGGCTTTATTATAATTTTTTTTTTTCAAAATATCTTTAATGTACAGAATTAGACCTGTTACACTTTTATTATAAGTATAGATATTCAACACTTGATAGTACCGATTATTTAGTAAGGCACCGGTTTCCGTATATAAGCGTATCTATGAGAAAAATGTATATAATATGTGCATCATTATCTTTAATAAGTTACCAGAATCTATTAAAGAACTCAATGGTAATTTATTTAAACAAAAATTAAATAAGTGGTTGCTTGACAAATGTTTCTATAATGTAAATGAATATATTAATTTTGAGTAGAATCATTTATTATGTTTTGACTATGATTGTTAATTATTGTTTTTTAACTATTTATCTTCGATTGTATTGTTCTAGATTATTTTTAAAATTGATTGTGAGTTAATATTTGCACACCTGCTTGCGGGTTGAATACATTTGACATCACTCTAGTCATAAGATCTGACATGTACCTACCTGTAATAATTTATTCGGCAAATAAATGATTTTGATTTGATTTGATTTGATTTGATTCCATCTAACACATCTTAAGCCTGCGAAGAAAATCAAGCACTGACCGTTACTCTAGATTTTTCTTTCTCATAGTTTTTATCATTGTGTTTAGCATTTGGTCGTTAGTCAAGCGTTATTTCTTTCAAGTTATAGTTTGCTCTTATTCCTGTTCTTGAGGCGGAGCTTGAGCACGCGCCGCAGGATCTTGCCGGAAGGGTTCTTCGGGATGTCGTCCACGAAGATGACTCCGCCGTGGAGCTGGGACGTCGGGGACAGCTGAAATATACAACATATTTTCTTTACAAATGTTACTTCGCGAGATATGGCCGGCCCATTGCCACTTTAGCTTGCTAATTCTTTGAGCTATGTCGATAACTTTGGTTCTCAGTCTCTCTCTGCTGGAGTAAACGTGTTCTTGAGTGGAGACCACGACTCGGCAAACGTAGTGTAGGACGCCCTCCGGCCAGGTGGGATGACGATCTGCAAAAGACTGCAGGAAGATGCTGGATGCGGCAAGCTGAAGACAGGGCGCTATGACGCTCATTAGGGGAGGCCTATGTTCAGCAGTGGACGAATATAGGCTGATGATGATGATGACAAATATTAGCAATAATTATTGTTGACGAGCTCGAAAGCGACCGCTAGCTCGCTCGCGCGCGCATGCTGTATACCTTAGCTGCAGTGAACTGTAGCAGCTCGCTCTCAGTGAGCTCGACGCCCGGCTTGGCGCACACGAAGGCGACCGCCAGCTCGCCCGCGCGCCCATGCTGTATACCTTAGCTGCAGTGAACTGTAGCAGCTCGCTCTCAGTGAGCTCGACCCCCTGCTTGGCGCACACGAAGGCGACCGCCAGCTCGCCCGCACACCCATGCTGTATACCTTAGCTGCAGTGAACTGTAGCAGCTCGCTCTCAGTGAGCTCGACGCCCGGCTTGGCGCACACGAAGGCGACCGCCAGCTCGCCCGCGTGCCCATGCTGTATACCTTAGCTGCAGTGAACTGTAGCAGCTCGCTCTCAGTGAGCTCGACGCCCGGCTTGGCGCACACGAAGGCGACCGCCAGCTCGCCCGCGTGCCCATGCTGTATACCTTAGCTGCAGTGAACTGTAGCAGCTCGCTCTCAGTGAGCTCGACGCCCGGCTTGGCGCACACGAAGGCGACCGCCAGCTCGCCCGCGCGCCCATGCTGTATACCTTAGCTGCAGTGAACTGTAGCAGCTCGCTCTCAGTGAGCTCGACGCCCGGCTTGGCGCACACGAAGGCGACCGCCAGCTCGCCCGCGTGCCCATGCTGTATACCTTAGCTGCAGTGAACTGTAGCAGCTCGCTCTCAGTGAGCTCGACGCCCGGCTTGGCGCACACGAAGGCGACCGCCAGCTCGCCCGCGCGCCCATGCTGTATACCTTAGCTGCAGTGAACTGTAGCAGCTCGCTCTCAGTGAGCTCGACCCCCTGCTTGGCGCACACGAAGGCGACCGCCAGCTCGCCCGCACACCCATGCTGTATACCTTAGCTGCAGTGAACTGTAGCAGCTCGCTCTCAGTGAGCTCGACGCCCGGCTTGGCGCACACGAAGGCGACCGCCAGCTCGCCCGCGTGCCCATGCTGTATACCTTAGCTGCAGTGAACTGTAGCAGCTCGCTCTCAGTGAGCTCGACGCCCGGCTTGGCGCACACGAAGGCGACCGCCAGCTCGCCCGCGTGCCCATGCTGTATACCTTAGCTGCAGTGAACTGTAGCAGCTCGCTCTCAGTGAGCTCGACGCCCGGCTTGGCGCACACGAAGGCGACCGCCAGCTCGCCCGCGTGCCCATGCTGTATACCTTAGCTGCAGTGAACTGTAGCAGCTCGCTCTCAGTGAGCTCGACGCCCGGCTTGGCGCACACGAAGGCGACCGCCAGCTCGCCCGCGTGCCCATGCTGTATACCTTAGCTGCAGTGAACTGTAGCAGCTCGCTCTCAGTGAGCTCGACGCCCGGCTTGGCGCACACGAAGGCGACCGCCAGCTCGCCCGCGTGCCCATGCTGTATACCTTAGCTGCAGTGAACTGTAGCAGCTCGCTCTCAGTGAGCTCGACGCCCGGCTTGGCGCACACGAAGGCGACCGCCAGCTCGCCCGCGCGCCCATGCTGTATACCTTAGCTGCAGTGAACTCTAGCAGCTCGCTCTCAGTGAGCTCGACCCCCTGCTTGGCGCACACGAAGGCGACCGCCAGCTCGCCCGCACACCCATGCTGTATACCTTAGCTGCAGTGAACTGTAGCAGCTCGCTCTCAGTGAGCTCGACGCCCGGCTTGGCGCACACGAAGGCGACCGCCAGCTCGCCCGCGTGCCCATGCTGTATACCTTAGCTGCAGTGAACTGTAGCAGCTCGCTCTCAGTGAGCTCGACGCCCGGCTTGGCGCACACGAAGGCGACCGCCAGCTCGCCCGCGTGCCCATGCTGTATACCTTAGCTGCAGTGAACTGTAGCAGCTCGCTCTCAGTGAGCTCGACGCCCGGCTTGGCGCACACGAAGGCGACCGCCAGCTCGCCCGCGTGCCCATGCTGTATACCTTAGCTGCAGTGAACTGTAGCAGCTCGCTCTCAGTGAGCTCGACGCCCGGCTTGGCGCACACGAAGGCGACCGCCAGCTCGCCCGCGCGCCCATGCTGTATACCTTAGCTGCAGTGAACTGTAGCAGCTCGCTCTCAGTGAGCTCGACGCCCGGCTTGGCGCACACGAAGGCGACCGCCAGCTCGCCCGCGTGCCCATGCTGTATACCTTAGCTGCAGTGAACTGTAGCAGCTCGCTCTCAGTGAGCTCGACGCCCGGCTTGGCGCACACGAAGGCGACCGCCAGCTCGCCCGCGCGCCCATGCTGTATACCTTAGCTGCAGTGAACTGTAGCAGCTCGCTCTCAGTGAGCTCGACGCCCGGCTTGGCGCACACGAAGGCGACCGCCAGCTCGCCCGCGCGCCCATACTGTATACCTTAGCTGCAATGAACTGTAGCAGCTCGCTCTCAGTGAGCTCGACGCCCGGCTTGGCGCACACGAAGGCGACCGCCAGCTCGCCCGCGCGCTCGTCCGGCGCGCCCACTACGCCGCACTCCGCCACGCCGCTGTGCTCCAACAGCACGCTCTCGATCTCAGCTGGAGCCACCTGACAACAATTCCTATTGTTAAGCAGGCATACATAGCTAAGTGGTTGCTGGGGGTCTATTCGCTTTCGACGAAATCGACAGTTGCGTGCTGCGTTTTGTCAAATTGCTATTCTAATTCATCAAAACTCGAAGCTACGGCACGAAGCTTGAAATGGCGGCTTTTGCGGCGGCCACCTCTATTCTAATGGGCAAAATGTACGAACGAAACATTAAATTTGACAGCATTTTTTCAAGAACCACTGTCAATTTGCACGGTAGCTACAAAGCTACCTTTTCATTTTCGTAAGGTGTTTTTTCACCATATTTTGTCCATTTATCACTAAAATTTCAGTAGATTTATGATTGTTAAAATATTTTATACACGTAGCGTCCTAAATTATTGAAATTTACTCATTCTATTTGAAGATCACTCTCCGTTTCATAATTTTCAGAAAAGCGGCTCTACCGCCATCTCTTAGCAAAGCCTACAACTAACAACTTCCCCCAGCTGACGACGAATTTCTTAATTTTACCAAAACTTGGCGCTAAAACCGCTCTTTTGAGGGTTCCGCACCTCGAATGGAAAAAGGAACGCCTATAATATTAATTCTTAATTTCAGACACAAGATCCATTTTTGAGGTGATAAAAAAGGAAAGTTAAATAAAAATCATAATATATTAAATATAAAATTCAAGGTACTAGGTTGAGTACTTAGTTAGTATGTCAGGTGGCAATATTCACCCTCCGTCTGTATGTAAGGGTCCGATAACATCAGACGGTCAGATGGGCTTACAATAGTGTCATTTTTACACATGTCAACCTCTGGACGTTAATGACGCAATTCTCTTTCTTTGGATGGCATTGAAAGAGTCTACACGGGATATTATAGATTATAGAATCACTCGTGACAGCCTTTTACGTTTAAACTTAGCAAAGAGCTAGCGCAAATAAAGAGGAATATCCGAAAACCATAAATTATTTAAAGTTACATAGGTAATTACAAAAATTATTTTTTGATGTTCGCAATAAAACCTATACGTAAGCCTTTAAAGTACTTCCCGTTGATCTAGAATCACGAAATTTGGCAAGAAGCAAGGCCTTACAGCACAAGGAAATGTATTTTTATCTTTAAGTAAAGAGCAATAACCGAAAACCGTTCATTTTAGCAAAATCACCAAAAAAAACGCAGTGTGTCTGTGTAAATTATTCGGCTCACAAATATATATTTCCAGTATAAATGTAAGCGGGTTAACTTTGAACCTAGTTTGTGTTGGAAGAACACCAACGCTTCATCCCTTAACAAGGTATAATGAAGTCATCATTAGGGTAAATATAAGTTTGTTCGGAACCCTCGCACAAGTCCTACTCGTACTTGACTTGTTTTTATTTAATCTGTCCAAGGTTTCTATGCTCTCTGGTGGTTTCATTCACATGATCGTTCACGAAGGTAGTTGGGTGTGCCCGGATCTCGCCCGAATGAAAAATGCCCACCCGACAGAGAAACAGAATAGCTATCGCTTGCGTGCGTCGGCCGCATGTCATCGGCATCGACAGTGTCGGTTGCGGAGAATTGTAATAGGGCCCCTGGTCGCCAGCTCGACTCGATATTCATAGCATTTCTGGTCGCTCTTCGACACATCTCCGCGTCTAAGTGTAATAAAGTAGTAGTAAAGTTATTTATTAATTTAAACACGTGTCTCTGATGTGCGTGCGTGCACGCAGAACGGGGGCGATAAATGTATCACGTTTCAAATATAGCGCTACAATTGTCGTAATGCAAGTGTAGATAGGTATAATGTCTGGTGTGCGGCCTCACTAAAAGGTGTTGAACTAAAGTAAAATGTTCAAAAATCGATAATGTCAGATCTCGATAGTAGTAGCATTAACAAAGAAATTAAAATTATTTTATCCATCAACATTCATCATTGCTATGCTACAGTTGCTCTATCTTATACTAAGTCCGTTTAGCCCTGGTTGTTGTAGTGACTTTGCGCTTAGTTGTCATGCTGACGGTACTCGCTACCAAAATCTGATGTGAATACAATGAGCACAGTGACGCGGACCGCGTCTAAGGCGAGACTGATTGCTTCTGAGCTTACGCACACTAAAACAATGTGTATTCACTATGACATAGCCCAACGGACTTCGTGAAATAGAATATCTGTACCAACCGCGGTGCTTTGCTTTGAAACGGTCCCACCCATCCCCTGCCGATGACAAGATGCTCCACCTTCTTCACAAAACGGTCACTTCAGCATGTGTTGGTAATGTTTGTGTGTGTTCACAAAAAACGCTGATCTTCCGAAAGAGCCTTTTGGTGACAAGACGAGATCCAATCCAATACACCTCTAAAGCGTACCTGATAACCCTTGTACTTGATAAGCTCCTTCAGTCTATCGACGATGAAGAAAGCCCCGTCTTCATCATAGTATCCGATATCACCAGTCTTCAGATACCCTTCCTCGTCGATCATGTCTCGCGTTGCTTTCTCGTCGCCGACATAGCCGCGCATTATCGTTGGACCTTTGATGCAAATCTCGCCTTGCTCGTATGGGCCTAGCTTCACACGTTTATCGATTTCGACAACCTGTTTGAAAATAAAATAGTTAGCAGGGTAGACACTGCAGAGTCATTGGTAAAAGAGATTCGGACGAGATGTCCCCTTCACTTTTGGTTGAGGGTACAACTGATCCGAATCTAAAACCAAGAGATTTTAGATTCGGACGAGATGTACCCCTACTCAAAAGTGAAGTGGACATCTCGTCCGTGGATCAGTTTGAGATTCGAACCAGATATACTCTAACCCAAATAACTGACACTGCCTGAACTGCAGGTTCTACTCATCATCAGAATCACGTTACGTAACTTGTACGTGCATACAAAGCGACGTAGAGGGTAAGTTAACTACGTCGTAGGCCTTATCAATTTATAGATAGCTATTTATAAGTTGTAAGAGATCTTCTACATCGAACGCTTAGATGTATGTAATGTAAACCACTTAGCTCACACCACTCCTACAAGACTTTTACATGACCCGGAGGTGATATTATTTTGTAACATCGTTACAACGTAGATGATGTCTACGAATTATCTAAGCCGTAGACCGAACCCACTTCGACGTAGCAGATGTCTACGAATGGTCTACGCCGTTAAAGGAACACCAAAATTTGTAGACATCTGCTACGAGACGCACGGTGTTCCTTTAACGGCGTAGATAATTCGTAGGTAGTGGGTACCTCGTAGGTAGTGGGTTCCTTCTACGACGTAGATCATTTAATGATCTACGTCGTAGAAGGAACCCGATGTCGTAGCAGATGACTACGCCGTAGATTAGACCATCTACGACGTAGCAGACATAATAATACATACTAATTTTCTACATCGTAAAAATTAAATCAATAAATAAGTTAAGCCAAACACTGGTTCACCTTTATTCTAAGTCCAGGTATGGGGTAGCCACCGCAGCCAGGCTTGCGTTTGACTCCTTCGTCGAATGAGTCTTTCGTAGCAGCCAACGACGTTTCGGTCATGCCGTAGGCTTGGAATATTCCTTTACAGTTCGGCATTCTGGAATTTTTTGGTTTATAATTATTAAACCCAGTAAATAAGGTAAGTACATTTAAACATTCTACGTTTCTTGGCCTTCTAGCTTTCAACAGCTGTTATAGCAGGGCATAGGCTTCTCTCTACTATCTCATATTGGTACCAGTAATTATGTTGTTTTCTTAACCATAGGAAATATTTAAGTTACAGCTGCAGTCACAGAATAACCCAACAATTGGGTAGTGAATTTATGATCGTGGGTTTGGTAGTTACCGCTTCATAGCAGCCGTTATAGTCTCGGAGCTGAGGGGCGCAGCGCCGCACCAGACCGTCTCCACCGACGAGAGATCAAACTCCTCCACGAATGGAGCCTTGCCTAGGAACACCACTATGGGAGGTACTGTCAGCAGACTCCGAACCTGATAAAACTCCTATGTTTATTTATTTAAATAAGGGCATCCTACGTGAAAATCACATTTACACAACACAGCATCTTTTTATTTATTTATTTTATTTATTTTTATTTATTTATTTTAGGAAAACTTACAGCTAAACACGAACAAAAATTTAAGTACAAATATAAGGATGGCCAATTAAAAGTTTTCACAAATTGTGTAAAAGAATATTAAAGAGAATAAGGTGGTGGACAGACAAAGTAGGTATAAAATCTTAAGAAACAATTTTGATAATATGTGTTTTCACACTTATGGGTCGCCGCAGTGTGCACAAAATTTTTGCTGAACTAAACATCTTTAAAATAAATAGTAAAGGTAAACTTAAATACCTACTTGTGAGATCTGAGACAGAATGAACTTAGAAAGATACGTATTATTTAAGGTACCTTAGTTTTAGCGTGTGATAAGAACTATGATTGGTAATCATGAGATGTAAAATTTAATGTACCTATAGAATACTATCAATTACTATCAATAAATGATAAGAAATTACTGATAACGTACGTAGGTATAATAGTTAAGTAGAGGCACACATCTTTCTTACCTTGTATTCTTGGATGCATTTGAGATAAGTCAGAGGGTTAAAGCCTTCAGAAAAGTAAACTATTGTAGCGTTTACTAAGACATTGTTGATAGTCGACATCAGCCCATAAGCGTGGTACCAAGGAACAATTGAGATCAGTGTTTCGATAGCTTTATCTGATTCCCTGAAACATAAGATACTTTTAACACTAAGATTCCTAATGATACCTACTTATAAAAAAGCAAAGGGAAAAGGAGGCTGGCAGAAACTCGAAGGGCATATGGCAATTGGTGAACGAGCCTTCGTTCGTGATACATCGTCAGGCACATCGTCACTTACCATCAGTGCGATTGTGGTCAAAGGTCTATTCACTATAAGAAGAATAAGATCCCGGGTGGGGATGATGATGGAGTTGTCTATTGCGTATGCTTGTGATACTTACTCAAACGTTGCTATCGAATACAACACATTTAGATTCGAAAGCATCACGCCTTTTGGGAGGCCGGTTGTCCCTGAGGAGTAGAGTATGAACGCCCCATCGGAGCCTTCCACCTGTTGTGGTACGAAGCCATGGATATTACTGCCGGGCACAACCAAGCTGGTAAACAACGAAACGGTTCTCTCAACGGCTGGCCCATTCAACTGTATTATTTTCTTTAAACTTGGAATTGTTTTGAGCGTCGAAATGTGCTCCTTCAAGGCTGATTCCGAACAAAACATGAACTTTGGCTTTGATATTTTTAGAACGTGGATTATTTCCTCTGCAAAAAAGATAAATGCGCTGTTTAAACGAGACCGGACTGGGTGAGGCGGTTCAGGACAAAAGCCGGTGATGATCTATAGTGGCAGTCAGAGGCAAATACACGAAGAAGAACTGCGGGCTTGAAGCTGATGTAGCCGCCAGGATTGTGCCTTACAATTAACGACATTTAGTTAAATAATAGTAGAAATAATCTATATAAATATAAAAGAGAAGAGAAAACTGGACTCATCAAGAGATCTCTGAAACTACAAGAGCTACGAAGCTGAAATTTTGCATGTGGTTCCTTTCAGGACGTAGGCACCCGCTAAGAACGGATTTTTGGAAATTCGTATTCTAAGGGGGTCAAAGGTCATTTTAATCATCATTTGCTAATAACTTCAGAACCGTAACTGTTGGTCCTTCAAAATTTGTAGCGTAGAAAGATGACTTAAAATAAACAGACAAGTTTTTCAGGGTTTTTTGAAATTCACACCCTAATGGTCAATGGTGTGGAGTCAAAGTTAGGCGACTCACTGACTTATCAAGAAAATCTAGAAAAGACATCTAGAAAAGCTACGAGGAAATTTTGCATGAAAATTTAGTTTAGGACGTAAGTAAGCACCTACGAAGAACAGTTTTTTTAGAAATTCACATTCTTGGGTTATTATATTAATGTTTGTACCTAAACTTCTATCTGCGGCTTCAACGCGTGGTACTCGGGTTATATTACTCGGATGTACATTAGTACTATTACTAAAGTCCACGCGAATGAAATCGCGGCGGGTCCGCTCCTTTGTTTATATATTTAATTTGATCCTCGGTTAATTTTACCTTTCGTATACATCAAGTTAAGCGTAGTGATAGTGGCTCCGCAGCACAAAGCAGCCAAAGCTGCCACGAGGTACTCCGGCTTGTTCTCTCCACAGAGGGCCACCACATCGCCTGTCCTTATGCCGATCTTCTTCAGACCACAAGCTACGTCCACGGTCCCTTGAAGCAGTTGCTTATGTGTTGTCTTCTCACCGGTGTCTCCATTTATCTGTAAATTAAACTTTTAGGTTTAGAAAAGAAGTACGTGGGTATCATGAATAGTCAGTGACCGAAAATGTCCGCGCGTCTCTAAAGGCCTCGGATAACAAAATGTAATGCCCTAACCGAATTTGGACCACGGCGGCTAGTCTCATCGGAAACTAGCCAGATGCGCAGGACATATTATAGTGTGTGCGCAAACACAGATACACACTCTATTCCCTTACTCTCATAACCCGGTGGGACGGCAGACCGACTCGACCGGGGAGAGGTCAAGCGCAGGACCAACGGCTTAACGATAACAAAATACTCAGTATTCGGTAACATGCACACTACCCGGTCCTCGCTACAGCACTGCAATAGGCTAAGTTAAGGCCTTTTTGTATCAAATTTTTGCATGTTACCTATACTATGTTGTTTTAATAAATGTCTTTTTATTCTAGACAGCAAATAGGATTTTGCGCAACTAACTGCCACATAATGGTACCTACATACCTAGGTTACCGCAAGCACCCGCAAGTGTGTGCTGGCGTAATAAATTGATAGGTATCCAACATAATAATTAGTTACCCTAGTATGTACTAGTAGTCATTTTTCATCTGTAACCATTTTTACAAGCTTTCATTTAAATTGTCCTGTTAGTGTTGGACAAATCTTGTAAGTTCTGAATTTTAGGCCAGTTATCCTCAACCGATTGAGCTGAAATTTGGCATAAGGTAGGTATACTTACCTACCTAGATACTGTAAGTTCGGTGACAAATAAGCGCATGGTACCTACTTAAGTATTTGTTTTATGATGATGATTGATGACAACTACAAGGCAATTTATAGCAATAGATAAGTAGTCTGTTACTAGGTAGGTACCTACCTGTTTTTAATAGGTACCTAGGTACTGTACGTAGGCAGTTAACATTTGTAACTTACATACTCTGTTCATTAATATGACCATAAATGAATAAAGTAGGTAAGTACCTAGGTAGATACCTAATATCTTAAGGTAGATAGGTACTTACATCATAACTACAACACAAAACATACCTACTTATCCACATAAATCCTTACCTACTTGTTCAATACAGCATGTGAGATTGGTAGTGATGTAACATTACAAGCCGGTTCTTAAACTGGGAGGGCGACAGTCTATACTATACTACCAACTTGTAAAATTCGTAAGTAGATAGGTACCTACCTATTGAAAAACTCAGTGCAACATTTAGGCATTTATTTATTAAAAACTTGATACCTAGTCGCGTATCTATTACATTTTACACCAAAATGCTTACTATCTAGGTTACAAAACTAACTAAGTACCATTTTTAATTCCTACCTAGGTAGGTACATAAGTATAGATAGTAGCATCTCACAAACAACATAAATATCATTGAACAGGGAAAAACTTACCAAAGCAACACTCTCGCCCTCTTCGCATATTTTCCTCAAACAGTCTACAATATGTTGCCCAAGTGATAAATGTGCCGGGATCCGTAAAGATGGACCACCGACCACCACTTTATCTATTATTCTTATGTTATTCATTGCACTGCAAATTGTATAGACGGGCTATTTCTTCTCTTCCAATGTTGTGACTGATTTCGAAACAGAGTAGGTACGCTATTCGCTAGTCACTCTTATCACCGCTATTTAGTAAAGCCCCCAGTTGAGTAAGTAGGTACCTACTAGATAGGTAAATATTGTGTCCATTCATATCTATTACTGACTAGCTGCGCCCGCGTCTTCGCCCGCGTAAAGTATAAATTTTACGAATTTGTTTTTCTGTGGGACACCTACTCTAATTCATCACCATCATCATCATCAGCCCATATACGTCCACTGCTGAACATTGGCCTCCCCCAAACGACGCCACAAATAGCGGTCCCGAGCCGCCTCCATCCATCCATCGTGTTCCTACGATCGCTACAATGTCGTTGTCTAGGTACCTCTATATAGGTACCCGTGTTTTCCACTCTAATTATTTTTCTAAAATAAAAGAAGCATACGTTGCCCGGTATAACATTATCTAAAAGGCTCAATCATAATAAGGAATAAGTATTTCTTTCCAATAACATTATAGCTTTATATATACACTTAGCTTTAATAGTTTTGTACTGTATTATTTAAGCAGATAAGTACTTGTTTCAAGAGTTTAGTTCCTATTGGTGGCCACCAAGCTCTCCAAACAAGGTTTTTGATTGAATAACGCAAAACAAAACTATTAAAGATACATTTAAAAAAAGCTTATGATAGATATCGTCTACGCGCGGTCCGATTTTTTGATAATTCCTTTGTATAACGTAATTATAAAATTAAATATGTAGTGGCGCCGGCACAGTTAATATAATACTATACTAGTAGCACCTAGTAGCATGAATGAGTACCTAATCTATATACATAGGTATACCTACAAGGCGTCCCACACGGCTATGCCATAATGGAGTGAATAAAAAATTTTGAAGTACATAGGTATTTTGAAATATGTACTTATCTAATGAGGTTCATGTAAATGTAGGTGTGTACTTTTAATTGTGGTGAAGGTTTTAAAAGAAAATTTCAATTTTGATGTAGGTAGGTACAGTTTGGGGAGACCATAATATTATTAGAAATGTACGAACGACCACGAACAAAAATTGCCAAGAAGATTAGGACGAAAAATAATAAAATATTGACGTTGCAAGCGGCGCCATTATAAAAGAAGTTGAAGTGGAGGGTTATTTCTTCCATCCACATTAAACATGTCACCTGTGCATGTCACAGATGCTGTCAATGTCTGTCAGAGGTGAGGTTCACCTTGACGTTGTTCCCGTTCCCGTGCGCTGTCAGTGCAGTGCGGTTATTGTTGCCCATTTTTGGGTAAAAATAGTGGCGGTTGAACTCGACTTCAAAATTAAAAAACAAATTGCTGTAACAAAATGCTTAGCCCAGTAGTAGTAGTATTAAGTATAATTATTACACTAGTAGTTCTACGAACAGTAGACGTCGCGAACACTAACTTTTTTCAACAATTAATTTATTTATTAATGCACTAAAGTAATTTAAAACGGGATATTTTGATAGGTAGGTTCGGTAGGTATATTTTGAAAATAGACTCCTTGCAAATCGCCATGCCAGTGTGAAAGCATCTTATGTATCACGGAGCAAAAGTGCTTACCTACTTATCAGAATAAGCACCAGCATAGGTAGGCACCAGCCTTCCTATAATGGTGCTAATCATGTCATAAGTAGGTACCTATTACAGGTAAGTACCTAATTTCTATGTAATTATCGGTGCCTCTTACTTTTTGACGCGTTGTAAGAAAAATCCTATGGGTAGGTAGGTAGTCTATTTACACTTTACCTACCTAAGTAGATACCCAGGTAGGTATACCCAAAAATCAGAAAAACCCTTACCTATAAGTAGGTATGTACCTAAATATTGGTTTACGCTAGTGTGGTGTGCATTGAATTTTTGTTAAAAATGTTGCACAAACACATCAACCATTATACCAATTGTCCATACAAAGTACCTAAGTTACGTTCCTCAGCAAAACTCGACATTCTGTACCTAGGTATCAATAGATGGCGTTGATCCATCAGCGCAAAGTTCTTGTTATTATTTAACCGACGACGTGTTACAAAGATGTTCTAATAGGTGGCGCTGTACTGTAAATGCTCTCTTGCATATAACTGCATTTTGCGGAGCTATTCTGCTCGTCATGCCGAAAATCCTCATCCGATCTTTACCAAATTTTTATAAGAACAGTTTAAAGTTATTACCTTTCAATTAAAAATACAATCATCAAAATCAGATATCTTAAAGCGGAGATATTCCAAATCCGCCTTTTTGCCTTATTGTGGAAGAAGTACGCCTTTAATCAAAAAATCCCGACGACAATAAAATTCTATAAAATCATAGAATCTGTACACAAAGTTTCGTACCGATCGGTTGTAAAATACGACCTGTAGAGGAGTACGGACATACTGACAAAAACGCTATTTTGGCCAGACCTGAAACGAAGACTTTCGTTCACTACATTCACGACGTCAATTATAATAAACCTGTCAACAACCTGTTTTGCGCTGTGAAAAGCGTTCGACTGTGTACACCACGAAACATTATTCAGGAAACTACATCACCATGGATTAAGGAACATTTCTTTGGATCTTCTTACATCTTATTTGAGTGATAGGATACAAATCAATGATACAGAAAGAAAATACATATTATACAAAAATAATACAAAAGAAGAATACAGATCAATGGGAAACCGTCTTCGGAGTCTGTAGTTACAATGGGCGTACTGCAAGGTTTTGAAGGCTTACTATAACATATCAGATTATCCCAGAGGATAAAAAAGCTTCGGACGGGTTTTGCTCCAACTCGAAAAATAACCACTAACAGGCTAAAGGTTTCTTCGTCGCTTCTTTACTTTACTCTACATACCGAAGCGACATAAATAAAAAATATCACCATATTTCCGTGTCAGTGTTTAGTTGTATAATTTGACCTTTACTAAGTGTACCTACATTTATTGTATTTAAAGAAATAAAATGTTTTTGATTTTAATTTTGATGAAAATAAACCAAGTAACCACAATTTATTAATACCTACTATTATATTATAATTAATTTGTTATAAACCAAATAGGTAAGTATTCGTACTTTTCTCTGTTATGTGTGCAAAACAAACGACATGAAAGCCAAATACCTAGTCCAATCAGCTCAAAATAGGTGGGTGGATGAAAAGGTCGAACGCAGAAAGTTTGATATTACAAAAACTAGAATTCATTGCGGAGCAGGTTAACTACGATACGAACCTTATTTGTGTTTGAAGAACACCAACGTTTCATCCCTTCAGAAAGTTTGACTTCAGAACTTTGTGTAGACTAGGAGAAAAACATACTTAAAGTCCCCCCCCCCCCACCTCTGTGAGGTAAGCCCTAGGGTAGGAGTTGGGACACAAAGAGGTTCCCGTTTTTTAGTTTTTTGCTTACATCTCGTAAACGATGCGTCATAGAAAAAAATATTATTCTGCACAATGAAAACTGATAAAACTTTCTATAACTTTGTTTGATTCTATACACTTATTTATTACCTAATTCCCAATCGCTGTCTAGACATGAGCTCCGAAAAACAATCGTTTTTAAAAAATTGTCCAATGTCAAACTTCGACCGTTCTATTCACAATCATTCATTGACTGGACTAAAAGGGAGTTTGATGATATAAATAAAAGGTGCCTATCCAAAATATAACAGTATTACCAGTATTACGAGTCTTATTTTGTTTTCCGGACTTTTGGGTAATTGACATGACATCTTGACACAGTGGCAACACTGGTAATGAAAAGTGTAGGTATTTGTTTCATGATTTCGTGTTTAGATTTTTCTACAACTTTTTTGTTGTGTTTTAAGTTTTTATCGTAAATGCGAAGTCTGAGACATCCAATGTGCTCTTTGTGAGGAAGGTGTGGCTAAATTATTTGTAGTGGTTTTTGCGGCCCGGTCGACCCCTGCTGATACGCGAACACCCAACCAACAACTCTTGGCTGTTGATTAGTTTTATCACGTGGACGTGTAAAGGTATTACACTTAGATCCAAATTATTATTTTATCATCTGATAAATGTTATATGATAAGAAGTGGATAACATTCAACTGGTGCGGATTTGTGATCTTTTGTTTCAGACACCTGTAACACCTCAAATAGCCATTACATTTTTTTTTATTAAATTTCAAAAATAACAACAAGCAAGGCATTAGTTTACTTCCAGTATGCCTGTCACCATAAATAACAATGTTGTGTCGGGCCCGGAGGAGCAACATATCCCAGCCCACCTGTCATTCGGTCAATTTATGTTTGATCAATTGAAAAATGGAGGAGATAAAGTAGCCTTAGTAAGTATGCCATATATTAAGCAGCTGTTTTAGACCTGATCAGTGGCAAGCCCTGTATAATACTTGTCTCTTCTACAATTTTACTTAATTGATTGCATTTTATGACTTAGCATCAGTAATTTATTTTGTACTAGTTTCTGCCCGGGCTTCGCAGTTTTGCACGCGTTGTTTCTATGGAAACGTTTAAAGGTGATTTCTATCCCATGGGAACTGATTTATGGGATAAAAAGTAACCTATGTTTGATTCCAGAATTAGAATTATCTGTATGCAAAATTTCAGCTCGATCTGTTCAGTAGTTTTGGCGTGAAGAGGTAACAAACATCCATACATCCATCCATCCAAACTTTCACATTTATAATATTATTGTGATTTTCTTATACTTCCAGATTAGTGCAGAGACCGAAGAATCTGTCACATACAAATACATCCTCCAGAATAGTGTTAATTTGGCTGTGAAACTAAAACAGCTGGGAGTGAAGCGAGGAGATCTTGTAACACTGAGCAGTGAAAACAGATTTGAGTTCATGATTGCTTCACTGGGTGTTATGTACTGTGGTGCTGTGCTCTCCACACTCAACATTACCTATTCCCCAGGTACCTTTAATATAGATAAATAATAATTTAGCCTCGTAGCCTTTTAGTTGAGAATGCAGATTTATAGAGCTAAGAAATCCATAACACACAGTGCAAAAAATTTTGTTCTACGACAAAAATTTACGAAGTTATGACCAAATTACTAGCGGAGTTCACTGAGTGATTGCTGCGGGTGCATGTGGTGTCACTCGCTCGGTCACCGCCTGTTAACCGTAGGCAGATATCAGTTTTTAGTGATTTACTCCAAAACTATAAGTTTAGGAAAAAAAAATTACAAAACCATCAGTTTTGAGAGATCCATCAAATAATTTTTTTCTTTTTTTATCTGATTTGGATAATTTAATAAGATATATCATTCTTAGGTCATAAAGAATAACTTGGATACTAGTTCTATTGAAATTGCTGTAACGTTACGAATCCTCATTGACACTCAACTAGTCAATATTTAAATATTGACCGGAGTCAACCATCTCATTGTTCATTGTTGCCTTGATGTACAGCTATTTATTTCTTTACAGGTGAAATAACTCACATTCTGAACATTACCAAACCAAAAATCATATTCACATCGCCAATCACAGCCCAGAATGTGTATGACTGCAGTAAAGACCTATCGTATGTCAAACATGTGATAACTTTTGGAGATTTTGATGTTGTTCCGGGACTTATGTTCAATGACTTGATAAAGGAGCATGTGGATGTGGACGGCTTTGTCCTTGAGGATGTGAATGGTGCAGAGGATGCCTTAGCTGTGATGTGTTCATCGGGGACCACTGGACTGCCGAAAGGAGTAATGCTAACACATGTCAACTTTTTAACATTAGCTGCACATATGAAGTAAGTTTAGTTTTTTAAAGTCACCCTTCTTAGTTTAAGATTAGCTACATACAATACCTAAGACACAGAATAACTATATAGTACTAACCTTAAGATTACCTAGTTTACCTTCCCAATTCAGCCATTCCATACTTATTAAAATCGAAAAGTCTGTCTGTAACTTTTAATAAGATCCATTTATCATCTTAATAACATTTAGGTGCGGGTATCCTGGGTAAGGAGGCTAGGTACTTTTTATTCTGGAAAAACGCGTGCGAAGCTAGTAATAAATTATAATATGTGTTTTCAGATATTACCTGCACAATTCAAATGGAGCAAAGAATAGAGAAATTTTAACAGGGATGTCTCTCATCCCCTGGTTCCATGCCTATGGCTTCATCACCACCTTTGCTGTCATGGCTTTGAATATTAAAATTGTATTTTTAATTAGATTTGAGGAGAAACAATTTTTGGAGACCATTCAAAATTATAAGGTTGGCATTTATTTACATAAGCACCAACAGAATTTAAGAGAAATCTTTTTTTCCTGAATGAATGTTATTTGATTGTACTTATAATACACTGCTGGACAACCAACACAGCATCATCTAGCCCCAAGCTAAACAGAGCTTGTGTTATGGATACTAGATGACTGTTATACTTAATGGAATACATTACTTACATAGATAGATATTTTCTATTATTCATAGAGAATACCCAGAACACCCGGAGCAAATATTTGCAGATCGATGGATGTTTGTTACCTCTTCGTGCCAAAACTAAACCGATCAGGCTGAAATTTTGGCATGCACATATGTAGTTCTAAACCTGGAATAACACATTTACGCTACTTCTTATCCCGGAATGTGTGTGAAGCTGCGAGCTAAAACTAGTTTGTGAACAAGCGGATTATTTCAGGTAAATCTGACGACTTTGGTGCCTCCCCTAGCGGTGTTCCTCGCGAAGCACCCGCTGGTGTCTAACTACGACCTCACGTCGTTGGTGGAAGTGTGGTGCGGCGCTGCGCCTCTTTCAAGCGAAATACAAAAGGCAGTCTCTCAAAGGTATTTGTTGATACTTAATCACAACTACATTTGAGCATGTTTTTATATTTTTATGTAGACTAGTTATTAACGGATATGGTGGAGGCGCTGTGTGCGTGGTGTTGCCTTAAGATGTTATTTTCTGCTTATAGTACCTAGGTAGTTCCATCAAAGCACAACTTTGGACAATAGTTATAATATGACAAGCTTTTCTTCTAAAAACCTATTTCAGAATGAGAAAAACACTGCCTAGCCAGCGTTGGCTAATAACAAAGTAAGTAAGGGCGCGTTCCCACTGTGTCGTTACGACAGAAAGTCGTGCAGTTCAAAGCATTTTAAATGGAGGTGTTTACATAATAGGACGACATTTTTATGTATCGTTCACTACTTTTTTTGTTGTGACGATAGATTGTCGTTTTTACGTTGTACCTAATGGAAACAGCTAGCATGATAGTCGTAAAACGATAATAATGTCACGACAAATATTGTGTTGTTGTGATGTGCAAGCGACAAGGCGACTACCTTAAACCGTGAAATGTCATGATCCAACGGGAACAACTAGTTAGGTACGATAGTCGTTTAACGATGAAAAATCGCGACGACACAATGACAATAAACGGTCGTTATAATGGGAACAGCTAGAGCCGATAGTCGTCCAACGAAAATTTACGGTTAGGTACCTACGACACAGTGGGAACGCGTCCTAAGGGTCAAATGAGACTAGTTTTCTTAATTTATTTTATATTTTATTTTATTTATTTATAATACAGGCTAAAATCAGTGTTGGAATATGAAAGTTTAGAAGCTTGTATTTTTCAAATGTGTACTTTTTTACGGTTTTGGGTGCATGCAAACATAAATAATGACGAGATAAATTGATCATCCTTAGTTTTGGATGGTCAACATCAAACAGTTACCCTTCCACGCTTGTATGGAAAGATTAGCCGACTCGTTTAGCCTCCCATCCCAGCTTTTAATTAACGCAGTCTGTGTAGATACATATTCAAGCAAATCCTATTCAATCCATCCCAGTCTTTCAATATAATATGATTGCAGGACTGGAATAGATTACATAAGGCAGGGTTACGGCCTTACAGAAGTAACCATGGCTTGCTGTGTGGATCTAACGAGCGGGGAGAAAGTAGGCTCCTGTGGCACCCCCGCTCCTGGCATGCAGATTAAGGTATAAGGTTACTAACATTAGTTACTTGTAAACTAGTTGATCATTTTATTAGTTAGTTGTATACTAGTTGATCATTTCATTAGTTAGGTACTTGTAAAATAGTTGATCATTTTATTAGTTACTCGTAAACTAGTTGATCATTTCAGTAGTTACACACTTGTAAAATAGTTGATAATTTCGCTCGTGTGGTATTTTATGTAGAAAACTTGTCGCGGAGGCTTCCAAATAATGATTACGGCATTACCCAGCTAAATATATGTACTCGTATTATGGTATGTACCACGCCCAAAATCTAATGATTTTGAGCTATTCTTTTGTTGACGTAATGAGAAAAGATTTTCCACTAATTAAATGTAAATGTAAAAACAACAATTGTTCAAATAACAATAACATTTTCTACGCAAGGTCACAATACAATACATTTATCTACTGTGGCAAGGTGTTTTGAATCTTTTTAATAACCTATTGTATTAAATTTAATCATAAATATTTATGTCTATTTCCCACCCATCTACAGTTTCCGGGCAATAATAAAATCAGTCGTACTAAAAAATAAAACTAGCTTATGTCTCACGATTTCACACGCTGACAGATCCCAATCAGTAGGTAGTTTTGGCGTCGTCTTCCGTCAAACATCTTCACAAACGTATCACACCACAGATATTCACACCAATAATAAAAATACGAAAGTTTGCATGTTAAGATGGATGGATGGATGTTTGTTACTTCTTCACGCCATAACTACTGAACGGATCGGGCTGAAATTTTGCATAGGCACGTTTTATCATAAATCAGTTCCCATGGGATAGAAAGAACTTTAATCGATTCTAAGTTATTTAGACGCCTGAGTACCATGTCTGCATAATGGTACGAATTGTTGAGCTAAAATAACAAAATCCATTTCAACTTCTTCATAAACAAAAACGATTGTCATAAAAAATCGAATCGGTAAAGCATAGGACATGACTATTAAATAGTCAATACTATCAAATTTTGATCGTCAAACTACCAAAAAGAAAATAAGTGCGTGGTCGGAGTATACATACCTATTAGAGTAGTAAGTTTATCATTGAATGCAATTTTGCAGATAATCCACATAGAATCTGGTCAGAAGCTAGGTCCAAATCAAGAGGGCGAGCTGTGGATAAAGTCCCCGCTTCGTATGAAGGGCTACATGGGCGACCAGGCGGCCAGCGACGAACTAATCGATGAGGAGGGCTACGTCAGGACAGGAGACATTGGATACTACGACCAAGACGGATATTTCTACATCGTTGACCGATTGAAAGAACTTATCAAGTATAAAGGTTTTCAGGTAACTAGATTTTAGCTACTTCTGTTTTATTTAAATAGGTAAACGAGCACTGGGCGGATGCTA
This sequence comes from Eupithecia subfuscata, assembly GCA_963564075.1. Taxonomy (NCBI): domain Eukaryota; kingdom Metazoa; phylum Arthropoda; class Insecta; order Lepidoptera; family Geometridae; genus Eupithecia; species Eupithecia subfuscata. The sequence continues at coordinate 6,612,808 of OY751111.1, read as the reverse complement.
ATGACAAAAAAACATTTATTAAATAAATAATAGGTACCTACTGTACAATTCACACAGACATCTAGCCCCAAGCCAAGCAGACTTGTGTTATGGGTACTAGATAACTTGATAGGTATAGATAGGTACATAGATATTTACTGTGTATAGAAAACACTCGGAACAATTAACTGCAGATTGTACAAAGATTTGTCCCAAGGCGGGAGTCAATCCTGCAACCTCCTGTCCTGCATCGCAGTCGTATCGTGGCCCACTGAGTCACGGAGGTCGACAAACCGAGGCTAAATGCTCAGCAGTGGGTAAAAACGGGCTGAAGACAATCATTGATTCATTTTTCATTTTACACTCTTCTTATCAATCATACGATTCTTAGATAGGTAGGTACCGATAGTCAAGTTAAGTACAAAGTTCGTTGCTGACTTATAAAAGCATAAAGTAGTTTGAGCTCGCAACAAAGTACCTAATATACGACGTTAATACCGACATGATAAAGATATTTTCGCTATTACGCAGGGACTTTATCGTATGTTTTTAGGAAAACGCTCGTATTCTTTATACCCAACGCATCCTACAACTTATATCTGACAAATTAAATGTATTCAACAATTATCTCGTCTGATTTTATTAAAAACATTATATAGAACAACTGGTATTGTAGGTAAGGTATTTTTTATGAAGGCGCTAACCCGACCCAAATCAGCGCCACCACCTACTTTTGTCACCGTCTCCGTTTGACGAATTCATTATGAATGTGAGTAGTGTGTTATGTAGGTACCTATAGCTTAAACGGGATCGGAGGCTCGAATCGGATTTATTAACCTGTGCCCGGTATTACATTTTGATTTGATATTTTTGAGACCTACGATTTTGTATTGGTACAGTGGTACGCAGCCCCATCAGGAGTATTTTAATTTGATAGAAATCAGGTATTCGACACGGATTCAAGCTAAATTCAAATATTTTTGCCGCGCAAATTAGGCTATACCAACCTATGATGAAAATGGTTAACGATTGATTTGATTTGCCGCAAACTCCTCCACTAGTAGTTAAGTAGTTACCTGTTAAACACAGAAATTTAAAAAAAATCCATCATATATCATATGTGTTAATGTCGCGCGAATCCGTGGCAGACAAAGGCATTTTAACCAAAAAGTGGTTAAAATGTCTTTGGTGGCAGATTACGAGTCTTCGAATCTGGAACCTTAGAATATCCCTGCTGCAGTTCCGTGTCAATGAGATAACTTTGAACTGCGAATTCATCTCTAAATTCATTTTCATTAATTTATTCGTACACTACATTACACACGGCACACTAGTCAAGCTGAGATATGAATGCGTTCTCGACGATTTCCATAGCCCCTAAGCGACTGTGTATGTCCAGGTAGCACCGGCGGAGTTAGAGGCCCTACTGCTGCAGCACGTCGCAGTGGCGGATGCCGGCGTGGTAGGCCTGCCCGACGAGGTCGCGGGGGAGTTGCCCATCGCCTTCGTCGTCAGGCAGCCCAAGGCCGCTGTTACTGAGAGTGAACTGGTGGAGTTCATCGCGTCCAAGGTAAACCAATGTTACCTTTACCTAAGCGATGTTTACTTACACCCATCTGCTGTGTACTGTACCTGAGTTAACTTAAAAAAAAATTAGATTCTAGTCCCAACGTTTTGCGAAGTTCATTTCAGGTCGCACAGCGTTTGTCTCGGAGGAAAAGTACTCAAGCTGAAATGAACTTTATTCCGTTAGGGCTGGAATAAAAAAATGGGTTTTAAAGCAGTTTGCTGATAGTGTATTGTCGCAGATGGGATGTAAAGCGCACTTCACGCTTAGAGTGGCTTTCCCAAAGAAGTATTATGGCTACGGGCCTTTCCACACGGTCGTCGCTTAGTATCATTTATTTTTTACCGTCGTTGTAGGTTGGTACTATACTACTACTAAAACTAATTTTAAAAACTTGTTTCCGGTACGCGTTTCTGGTATATTTAATAGCTTGATTTTGCTTTAATAGCTTTTTTACCTGCAAGGTTAGAGTTATTAGAAAGGTAAAAAAACGCTGTTACAATAATAGAATGGAAGGTCATGTTCACTGAAATAACCCACATTTACGTCCCTACCTATAATTTGGTTTAGCGCTCAATATCTTAAAATTCGTCCGTTAGTCACGCATTTGTATAAAAAATATTTTTAGCCGAATTGCATAGTTTTTTTATTGTAGGTTAATGTTTTTTTTTTTTTTCAGGTGTCGCCAGCGAAACATTTACGTGGGGGCGTAATATTCATCAACGAGCTTCCTAAAAATGCTTCTGGCAAAATTCTCAGGCGAGAGCTAAGAACAATGCTTAAGAGTCATGTGAAAAGTAAGCTTTAACATAACCAGAGTGATACAATAGTACAATACAACTACCAGTATTTAATTTATTTTGTGCATAATTCTGTTAAATACCTAATCTTTTTTTTTTACGAGGTTGACATTATTTGTTAGAATAAACATTGTTTCAAATAAATAATACTTTTATTTACATACATAGGTAAGGTACACTAGAATGATCAGTATCTACAATTTTACTTATTCGCTAATGTGTCCTTTAGCTCCTGTGACAATCTAGTAAGTGCATAGCCATGTAATTCGTCATTAATAGCAGCAAGAACTCCTGTTTTGTTAGGTTTAGGCTCATTCGCGCCGTATTTGTAAAAGTTCCCGATAACATCTGTCAGTTTGCCGCCAGCTGCTGATAATACAGCTTCTGGGGCACAAGTATCCCACTTCTTGCAACCAGGGCTTGCAAACAAATATAATGATGCTTTACCTTCCAATAGTTGAAGTACCTGTAAAAAAAATACTATTTTTAACCGCCGACGCAAAAAGAGGGGTGTTATAAGTTTGATGTGTCTGTCTGTGTATCTGTCTGTGGTATCGTAGCTCCCAAACGGATGAACCGATTTTCGTTTATTTTTTTTGTGTCAGATAATTTTATCTCGAGTATTTAGTTAGCCATGTTTCATGAAAATCTGTTCAGCCAATAAACGTCGTCGGCGGGTTTACTAAAATTTTAATTTTGTCTTGTTGGTACCTGTTATTGGGCATCTTATTGGTATTAGGCAATGAGGTATTTAAATAGTTAGTTATTTTTATCATAGTAAATGAAATGATACACAAACATGAATAATGATATTCCTAACATTATTGATGTTTGTGTCATGCTCTTAAAATAACATAACTGTTAAGAATCTCTGTCATAGGTCACCAGAAAATCCTAAGTAAGTATTCAATAACTACAATACTGACATAAGATACAATATGTTAATGTAAAAGGTGATAATAACTCTTTGTTGACACAATACAAGCATCTAACAAGAGTTCAAAAGATAATATGTGAAAGCAAAGTGATAAGATAGATATATAGATTATTATTCTTATTAAATAGTGAGAAATTATTTCATACTTTGTAACCTGCCCCTCCTACTCTGACTATTTGTGAGGCATTCATGGCTTGTAGAGCCTCCTCTACAAGGGGGTTGGAATGGCTTCGAGTGGTGGTGATGACCAGGGAGTCTGGTGGCGGGGCGGGAGTGAAGCCTCCCACTCCTGCATCTTGCAACCCCCATATTGTTCTGCCCACAATCTTTTCACTACCAACTACAGTCTTAAAATAAGGCTGATGGATGACTCCAGCTACTGGTTTTTCATTCACTGATATTCCAATTAATACTGTCACATGTTCTAGGAAACCTGAAAGAATAAAAATTAATATAATCCAGTAAGCAAAAATATAAAAGTTAAAACTGGCATGCACCATGCAAAATGATGTAAGAATATTTTAATCCACACCCCATAAATCCCAGTATGTATTATGAGGATATTGATTGTTAGTTTAAACATTAGTGCCAAGCAAATCTAAATTAAATTTACCATAATTTGATTGGAGCAAACTTAAATACCATTTCATACTAATAAATGGGTGAGATAAATACATTTTCCATCTTTCCCAGGGATCTCTCTTCAACATTAGAGCACCTAAAATTGGTCACCCACCAAAAAACAAATAATAAATTAAAATATACCTATTATGTATTATAAATGGGTGAGATAAATTACATTTCCCATCGTTCCCAGGGATCTCTCTTCAATATTAGCTAGAGCACCTATAATGCCAATTATAGGTGCTCTAGCTTGCTCGCACTTATGTTTCATAAATATTAACAATCACAAAAACTTGCTTAAGCATACTTTACTAATTATTGGGCTTATAACAACAGACCTTGAGTGTATTCAGAAGTGCCATCCAAAGGATCAACCCAAACAACAATATCTTCTTCTCTCACACCACCAAGACTGTGAGGACATTTTAGGGAAAGTACTTCTCTATCTGCATCCACTACAATCCAATCACTGGGTACTTCTCCCTAAACAATAAGTAACAATCAGGAACAGGTAAAACAAGACAAAGTTACATAATTTTTACATTTTCTATGTACCAACCTCATTTTCTGGACTGTCTTCTTCACCAATAATATGCACTTTAGGATACTGTGCAGCAAGTGATGCAATAATACACCTTTGCGCTGATCTATCTGCCTCTGTCTGATAGTCATCTTTGCCCTGTAGAAAAAAATAAGTAGGTACTGACGTTAGTATTATTATATTAAATTCTTTGGTCCTGAGAAGCACCTCACCACCCAGTGAAAGTTTCGACTTTCAGTCGTAAAATTATTTTACCTTTTCAACAATACCCAGTTCTCCTTTACTCATCACATCTCGTACTATTTTACCAGCTCTGTTAGCGACCGATACAGAGGATGCTAAAAGTCTCACTATAAGAGGAACGTTAGACATTTTTATGATAATACAGTGTTTTCTTACAGGACGTTCTTGCTCGATCGACAACAAAATCAAAGAGAGATTGTTTGTTTGTATGTACCTACGTACAGAAAGAATGTAATGTACAGATTTGTACAGTAAGTTTAAGTAATTGTGTCTCTGTCTGTGATGCGATGCGAGTGAATGACTGACACATGACAACTGACAGAAAACAGATGTCATGAAGAATGAAATGGCGGCGTGAGAGTGACAGTTCAAGCGCCGACACATGAATGTGCGAGTACCGTAAAACGGGGTGAATAGAGACTCCAGGGTGAATAGAAATGGATGAAATACTGCAGCAAGACATTACCTGGCTGGTTCACCCTTAAGTCTCTATTCACCCCGTTTCACTGTACATACTATGCGCCCCTACCTACGGGCCCTACCACGAGCGTTCTGTATGACCAAAAAAAATCTGATGTGAATCAAATCAAATGATTTATTGAAACCTTAATGTACCTACTTATGATATTCAATAGACTCAAATATGTACCCGGCTAGGACACAGCAGGATAAGTAGGTAGGTACTTAGATTCTTGTATTGTTGGGGGACCAAATGGTTTTTCCCATGATTAAAAATAACAAGGTATGGCACGTAGATGCATTCTCATAAAGGTCGGGCATTCCGTTGTGTCTCGGAATGTCATACGAAGTAAGTCCGAACAATATATTAACCTAACTTTATTGTCCATATCTAACCGATTATTATCAAGGAACCCAATTAGGGAGGTAGGTACCTATAACGCGCTTTGCCAAGATGACAAATTAAATTTAATATCATTCAATAAAAATCGACTTCGACTCTTCCTCAGAACGGAATGCGCTAATCAATTACTTATCCGATTATGTACCTATGTCTTATTGGTGGCGTTGTATTGTAGGTACCTACCTACTGTAATAATAAATGTACCTAATAATGCTCTCTTGCATATTACTGCATGTTGCATAGCTATTCTGCTCGTCATGCCACAAATGCTGATCAGATCTTTACCAATTGTTTATGAGAACAATTAAAAACAACAACTTTCATTTAAAAATATAATCATTGAAATCAGAGCGGAGATATTCTAAATCCCCCTTTTTGCCTTTTTTTGGAGGAAGTACGCCTCTAATCAAAAAACCCCGACGACAAAAAATTCTATAAAATCGTAGGTAGAATCTGTACACCAAGTTTGCCAGTCCCGGGGAGGTGGACATGGCTCCCGTAGCCATAAGACAGGCAGTCCTTTGAAGGCTGTTTAGTTTGTTGATTGCGGTCGACTGGAGGGCCTCGTCGTACCATACCATGGAGGCGTAAGTGTTAATCGGCCTCACAATGGCAGTGTACAGCCACAGGGCAATCACAGGTTGACGCCCCAGTTGTTGCCCATTCGTGCCATTAGTCTGCCGCTTGCTAGCTAGTGCCATCTTAGCTTTTTGCAAGACGTTGGCTAGGTGTGTATTCCACGTCAGTTTTTGGTCGATGGTAACACCCTAGTATTTTACTTCTGTAGAAAAGGTTATGATTTTACCGTTAAGTTTAGGCTTCACAAGCTTGTCTAGCCTTCGCTTATTTGTAAAGGTCACATCACAGTTTTGTCAACGGCGTTAACTGAGAGTTCACTGTTAACAGCGTTGAGAGCTAGCTGCATGATGCTTGAAATGGTGGACTGGCAGAAACCTCGCACGACAATCACAAGGTCATCTGCGTAGCCTTGCGCATCGATATTGAGGTCTGCCAGTCCATGCAGGAGGTGGTCCACTGCTAGGGTCCATAAGATAGGCGATAAGACTCCGCCTTGGGGGCAGCCCCTGGCCGTGGATATCTCAATGGTTGATTGGTGAAGGGCTAGTTTTGCTCCCCTGTTTGTGAGCATATCCTCTACCCATCTGGTGGTAGTCGGGTCGACATTTTTGTTTATCAGCCCGTTCACCAGCAAAGAGGTAGGTGAGTTATCAAAAGCCGCTTCAATGTCAAGGACGGCACAAAGTGCGATTTCCTTGTCCTCCATAGCCTTCTCCACTCTGTCAATGAGGCTACTCAGCGCCGTCTCTGTGGATTTGCCCTTGCGATAGGCGTGTTGGCTATGGTGGATGGGAGACGCGGCTAGCGCCACGTCTCTGATGTGTCTGTCTACCACCTTCTCCATGGTCTTGAGAAGGAAAGAAGAAAGGCTTATTGGTCTGAAAGACTTTGGCTGGCTGTACTTAGTCTTTCTTTCCAGCCTTGGGTATAAAGACAACTTTGACATTAGTAGGTACATAGTTCTGGCACGCATCCCCAGAGTATTCCATCCTAACCACACGCTTTGTTTGTCTTAAGTCTGAGGTGAGGGAGGGAAGGAGAGATTAAATGTGAGGTTTAATTTTTTTTTCCTATAGTTCATAAATTACAGACCTAAACTTTGTAACCAGTGTAGTTGCTCACTATTGATTATTAAATTTACTACATTTATTTAAACAACTTGTTTCATTTATTAAAAAATACCGCGGAAATGCTTTAATGTAGCAAGAAAATTTGTACAAAGCAAAAAAATGCGGTATTTTTTTGCTTTGTACAAATTTTCTTGCTAAGTGCATTTTCTAAGGAAGTAATAAGAATAATTACACTGTTGGTTACTTACGCGGTATAGGACTATCACTGACGATATCTCAATAAGTTCAGTCAGCTGGTACTTTTCTGTCAGAGCGCTAAATGGCTAAAAGTGGTCTTTCTGCGTTGAAATAGAGGGCATCTTTTTCTATAGGTTTTTTTTATTATTTCTATAAGTACCTACTTACTATAAAAACTGAGCGAGACCTCAGACCCAAAGAGATAGCAGACGCTCTTGTAGTGTAAAACCACTATCATCGAAAGATTGTGAAATCTGTATTTTTGTTACCTAGGATCTCCAAAACTAATGAACTGTACAAGATGAAATTTTGTATACTCGTAAGCCTAACTTGGATAATAATGGCTACTTTATGTCCGAAAATACGCGTGCGAAGCCGCGGGCAAAACCTAGTATGAAATATTTCATTGGTATTCAGTCTTCATTAACTCCACTGTCAACAAGTTAGAGAGAACGTGCATGTGCCAAAAAGAAAATAAGAGCGTGGACGGAGTAAAGGACTCGTAAAATAACGAGCGAAGCTCTCAGCAATCTCTACAGTTTACTTGAACACTGAAATAAAAACAGCTTTATGTTGAATAGGTTTTATTTCATTATTAAAAGCTAACATGAAATCTTAAAAAATATAACCCGATGAATGCAATGTGCAAAAATGCAGGAAGTACCTATACCTACCTACAATTAGCAACAATTTGAAAAAGGCACTTTCAATATAACTATGGAAGTGGGTACCGTACCTAGACCTTAGTTAATGGAATTATTATTTAAGGCACATGATTTCCTCATCATATGTAAATGTTATTTAAAATCACAATGGTGTACCTACATAAACTAAGTAAGTAGGTACTTATACCTACTTTTAAACTACTATTAATTAAAATTCGAAAGTAACTTACTGTCTGTTACCTTTCCACGCCTCAACGGCTGAACAGATCTTAATAAAATTTGGCTTGAGGTGAATGGTACCTCGGGGTCAGACATAGGCTACTTGAAAGGTAAACTGTAATTTCTTATAAAATAGGTATTTCTATTTCGACATTTACATTTTTATTTATTATCTTAATTATTTCCTATCTAGTGTATTATCTACTATTAAAACTTCGCTTCATACGTAAAATAATCTTAAGACAATAAAAACAAACACTCAAAAATAGCCTGCCACTTGAAAAACGAAGGCACAACACGGTTAGTATAAAAGTTATAAGACTAAAAATAAAATTTTTAAAAACATCGAAAATGTTTGGTCAAAACTAAGTAAAATTGTGTGTCTGAATTATATACATACATTATATTAAATAAATAAATAAATAATGCTGGACAATTCACACAGCATTATCTAGCCCCAAGCTAAGCAGAGCTTGTGTTATGGGTACTAGATAACTGATATACATAATACAATACACTACATAGATAGATATTTTTTATTATACATAGAAATACATCCTGAACAAATATCTGCAGATCGTACAAACATTTGTCCCGAGGCGGGAATCGAACCCGCAACCTCCTGCGTCGCAGGCGGACCTTCGCCCGCTGCGCCACAGAGGTCGTCAAATTAATATTAATATTGGAACAATGTTTCAAATTACTTTCTTAGCCGTACATACCTCAAATTCTTCATAATATACCTAGACCTACCCTCTATCCTTCACCCACATAATCATAAATTAATTTCAAATGACCTTATTTATAATTTATTTTATATGATATAACTTCAAAATAGAAAATTAATTCCATTTATCAATAATATTGCATGAAGACATAATTCATAAAAAATTAAAAAGAAAAATCTTTACCTCATTTAAACTATGAAAAACATTTTCAACAATAAACATGATTTTAAAATAACTCTTCTTAAAACATAAAAATATACCACATATTATTGTTTTTTTTTGCTTGCTATTCATTACATAACTTTTATATTCTTAACTAACAATCATTTCGTTTTCCTCTATTCTATCACTGAACTGATTGAGCATGTGTTTGATAATTTGGTCGATAGTGTGCGTGTCGAGCATTACCGCGACGTTTTTGTCATCGACGACGTGTATGAACAGATGCTTGGCGTTTTCACGCAGCCGCTGGACGCGTGTCCACTCGTGGACTGCGGGCTTCACGCCGCATTCGTTGATCACTTTCTCCAAAACCTGATGGTAAAACATTAAATATAAACTTTAACATTTACGGTATAAATGAGGCATAGTCGTAAGATCTATGAAGGGTAACTAGCGAGTCAACTGCGGGGAATAATATCTGAACGATTAGTCTACTGTGTTGTTGAATAAAAAGCAATTACTTCAGATTGACCTAACTTAGCATTGGATTTTTTCAGCATTATACTATATCTTTACTGCTCCAACTTGCACAAAGGGTAGCGCAAAAGCCAAGGATGGCATACCGTCACATGTTACGTCTCTAAAACACACCAACGACGAATAAGTAATAACATTTTCAAAAGTCGGTAATATTTTCCCTATCTGTTGATCAATCTCCAGGAGATCGATTTTGTAGTGAAATCATATTTAATTTGCTGTATTATTATAATTTTATGAGTATTTTTGAAATGATAATTGATTTAAGTAGGTAACAATTTTTCTTTATTATTGGTTGATTTTTGAATTATTTTTATAACAAATAAACTGGAAAAAAATCGCATAAGAGTCAACCAGCTTCTTTCTAACAAGCCTGACTACAAGCAAAGCTTCTCAATAGGCCTTGAGGTGAAATACAAGCCTATTCTATATAGGTAATTAAAAAAAAATCTTAACCACGAGAGGGCAGGAATTAGACATCAACTTTGTTAGATACCATGTGCCGGCTTAGAATTTGCACAACCCCAACCCTTCCCGCGGGTGTCGTAAGCATCGACTAAGGGATTTCTACCGAGTGGTGCCCGGGCAGCAGCGCCTACTGAAGAACAATTCAACCACTGAACTGCGATCCCCAACCCGCATGACCAGCGTGGGGATTATGGGCATTACCCCCTATGAGATAAAATCAATAAGGCGCTTATCAGCGGGAGGCCTGCGTCCAGCAATGGGCCAATATTGGCTGTTGACATTGAGTCGAGGTTCATTAGATAAAAAGGGGAAGCCCTCACCATATCCACAGGGTCATGTGGCCAGCCGAAGCACTCCAGTGTCTGAGTGTCTATCAGCTGCACAAGTAACTTGGACAAGTTCTCGGCGAGCGCCTCCTCCGACATCAATGGACTGCTTTCAGGCTGAAGCTGAAATTTACAATATTTTTGTACCTATAAAGTGCTACAGCTTCGAAAATAGGAATCCATAGAAAATGGAGAATGGGGAAAAGGGGCCTGGAACTGCGTTGGAATTGACTACATTCTTCCGACGTTCACCGATGCGAGGTTAGCCAAAGCAGCCTTTCTTTTACCTTCGTGGTGACCATAGGGCGTACACGTAAGGGCCGATTCACACTGAAACGGCAGGGCCAGTGGCGAGCAGTTGCAATTTCAAAGCATTTTAAACTTTATCTATTAGGATGGAATGGGTCACACGGCCTCCCTAGGCGAAGCGAGTAGGCTGGCGTCCAGTCAAAGCGTCGATCACTATGATCTTAATATTCACTGATGTAAAGTTCAATATGCTTTATAATTGAAAATGTTCGCCGCTGCCTTGCTGTTTCGGCTATTCACTAACAGTTTAATTTGCAATATTTAACTTTTTGTGTCTGTTTACATTCAATGAAGTTGTGGGTTACCTCTTCGGTGACTTCTGGTTCGTCCGGCGGTGCCTCGTAGCTTTCCTGAATACCTCCATACAGCAGAGATCCGTCGCATCCCTCAAGAATGCGGTCCGCCTCAGCGTCGAGAACGTTCAGGATCGACTCGAGCTCAGAACGCGACACGCGCTTGTCGTTCACGCTCGTCTTTTGTTTGTTCTGGAACACAGAAATATACGTTTTGCAGACGCAGAAACAATAGGGTAGTGTCCTGGGTGAAATAATAGTGCATTTTACACCAAGGCGAGAAAGTGATCAATTCCTACCGAGTGTGTCGTTTTTAACACGTTAGAAATGGATTTCCATACACTTTTTCCTCCCGCTAAAACACGTGAGAAATGTAATTCCATAGAGTTTTTCCTCCCGGTTTCCTATAGGCCTGCAAAGACATACTTTCTATTCTATTAATGGAAAAGGAATAGGCAACTTTCCGAGCAGGTGTAGTATAAATATTATTCTATTTAGTCCGTCAGTTAGATCATCTGAAGATATTGGACACACATTTTTCTTTTGTCAATCATTTCAAAGTTCAATTGCAAATTAAAGCGCGTCAAATTTGGGAGTGGGGGGCTAGTGACGTCACAGCTTGCTAAAAAGTGTCGCAAGGTGTGACGTCACGTGGAACTTTAACTGGCTTTAATATCTTCATAATTTTTTGTTAAATCGACAAAAGAAAACATACGTGTTCAATATCTTCTGATAATGTAACTGACGGACTAATAAGAATTTTTTAGGTCTATTACCGCGAAAAAACATCAGCGACGCTTCCAATCAAATCTTAGCGCCGGTTTCTCGATTCACACCCTCGCAAGCGAGCGAAGTAAGCCGCACTGTGTGCTGCTTTCTACGCACAAGACTTTACAAGTATTCCACTGTGGCTGCGTCTTTGATACAGCCTCCCATATTTTATTTTATAAGCACTTGTTAAATTATTAGTCAACTTATAGCGTTCATGACACTGGCTGCCCACAGGAAGCTATCTTATCCCTGTGGCTGTGGCACTGGCAGAACATTTTGCGTGTGTGTTCATGCAGCGCCGCGGCCGGTCCAGTGTATAGGTCCTCGTTGGTCTAGCGGTCAGTTTGTTCAACCGCTGATTATGAGGTCCTGGGTTCAAATCTCGGGTCGGGCTAATAGTTGTTATTAACTTATTAGGTTTATCTAGCAAAAAAAAATCACAGTAGCAGCCTGGAGTCAGGAAGTGGGCGGTGTTACATCCCCGTGCCTCGGAAAGCACGTTAAGCTGTTGGTCCTGCGCTTGAACTCTCCCTAGTCGTGTCGATCTGCCGTCCCATCGGATTATGAGAGTGAGGGAATAGAGTGTGTTTTCGCACACACTTGTGCACTATAATGTCTTGCGCATCTGGCTAGTCTCGTCGAAATTCGGCTAGGAGTATATTATAGTTTACTCACGAGCACGGTGCGCACGTGCGCCAGGTGCGCCGCGAACACGTCCTTGTGGAAGTGGCGGACGTGGCGCACGAGGTGCATGCCGCGGATGTAGGCGCGCGCGCTCACGCAGTACATGCAGCGCCGCGGCCGGTCCAGCGTGTGGGTGCGCATGTGGCGACGCATGTTGGTCTCGCTTAGGAACTGCTTGCGGCAGACTTCGCAGGCGAACACTGGAAGAAAACGTTAACACAACATCATCAAAGGGAACAGGGGACAGATTCGAGCAGCGGTAGTCAACGCGTGGCCCACGGCCCTAATTTGCGGCCCGCGACTGTTTTGTTAATCTCAAAATAATTAATTACGTTAAAGTTTAAGTGAGTGTGAGGTGTGTGGTGCTGGCTTAGAATTTGCACCACGCCATTCTTCCCGCGGGTGTCGTAAGAGGCGACTAAGGGATATACACCGGGGGCGGGCAGCAGTGCCCCTGCAGAACAGTTCTACCACCGAACTGCGATCCCCGACCCGCATGCCCAGCGTGGGGATTATGGGCATTACTCCCCATGTGATAAAAGCCAATAAGGCGCTTATCAGGGGGAGGCCTGCGTCCAGTAGAGGACCAATACAGGCTGTTGAGTTAAGTGAGCGAGCGTTCAAAAGTGTTCTCTCTCTGTTCATGCTGGTTGATAGATTACTACCTTGATTATACAGGGTTACTGGTCATTCACTGACACTGCGTGAACTGCAGATTCTGTCATCATCAAGACACGAACACGTTTGTGTAGATGCCAGGTTCCTAAAATTTTTGGTAATCACCTCCCATACAAAATGTAATAACATGTTTGTCCAGAACCCCATGCATTACTTAAGACCGATCTCCCTCCCCCAGTATTATTAGAAATTAAAGAGCGTAGCTATTGTCGGTGTAATGATGCAATTTCCTCCAGTTTTCTCTCTGCAATGCAATGTCTTTTACTTTTTTATTCGTTTAATATATTTTTCTGAACTTTAATTGATATTTTACATGTAAATATGTGTTTTTTGTTGTGAAATGCCTGTTTTGCCATAGCTATTCTGGCCACTCCCACACCCACTGTTAATTCAGGGCAGACCTGTTTTTAAGTTTAGTTTCAAATGAAGCCCCTCTAATTAACGATTATTGAATGAAGGGGTACCTACTACCAATACTAAGTTTAAGAGTTAAGACCTTGTGTCTTCACAAACGTGATCGTGATAATGAGCAGAACCTCGAGTTCACTCAGTGTTAGTGAATTACCAACCCTGTATAAAAACCGCAGTTCGCTCCGCTCGCCGGCTACTTTCTTTACGGCTCCACTTCTGATACTATTTGATATCCCCGTGGAAATTCCCGATTTTCGTTCGTAACGATACCTATGTTTTGTGTTTGAAAGGCATGTTTTATGATTGAAAGGCTCATGTTACTTTGCCAGCCGCTAAAAAACGTACCAACAAAAGCTGATAAATTTTTCACGGATCGCTCCTCTCGCTGACAACATTTATTGCTTTTGGTTTTGGGGAGGCAAAGTTAAGACTTGGCAAGTCTTAATTTTGCCTCCCCAAAACCAAACTTTTTTGAAATCGGTTGAAATATGTTAATTAATGAGTAGACGTGTTATTACAAGTTCCTGCTTAGTTCGGGTCAGGTGATAGGTTAAGGTTAAAATTTTCGACGAAACACTTACATTTTTCATCGTCACAATGCGTTTTCAAATGCTCATCATAGCTGGCTTCAGTGTTGAATTGTCTTGATGAGAATTCACAATCTTTATACGGGCAGAACAGCTTGAAATCTTCTGTATGCATTTTATTGTGATTCAGCAGACTGTAACAATACAAATAACAGTGTTAAAATAAAGGTTGAACATTATACTGCGAAACGTCAAGCTATTTCTTCCAAGCTTCTTTCTTTGCTCGTATGCACTTTCTAGCACCTGCTGAGTATGGGCCATTTTTGTTGCCATAAATTTAAATTTAGTATTAAAATCCTTTGTATATGTGTATAATGTATTTGGCTTTTTAAATTTTACTACTACAATTCCCTTACTTTTTACGTATGTACATGTGTAAGTAGCGTACTTACCTGATCTTGTTTGGGAAGCGCGTGTCACAGTGGAAGCAGACGAAGCCGGAGTGCGTCTCGAGGTGTCTCAGCAGCTGTGAGCGCTGGATGTAGGAATTGGTGCAGAGGTTGCACTTGTACGGCTTGTCGGTCACGTGGGTCAGCACGTGCCGCCGAATCACTTCCACTGTGTGGGTGCTGTACCCACACTGAAACATAACACATATTACACACCTAACCATTATTACCTAAGAGTCAAGGGCCAAGGCACATTGAAAGGGACCTAAAGGGATTTGTTTTAAGATTTTGATACCATATTTTGAAGGCACACATTTCTTTCTCTTAAGTCGACTTCGTCGCACGACTTTTTCTAGGAGTCGAGACACATTGCAACGGAATCGAAGGCAATTTTTAAAATTTAAGAAACAAAGTGAGGAGTCACTTTCCAATCAAAATCTTAATAAAATAATAGATTATGCACCGAGTGCGTAAAGAAGTCTTATGAGTCATGTAATGAGTTTAAATTTGGAACCTCAAAATGTAAGTATGGAAATGTTGACAATGGAGACACGCACTTGGAGATTTCTTTCGATTAGTTTTAATTTGAAAAAACTTTCACCTTTTTCAGCTAACAGGGCTAACACGTATAATGTGCTAAAGAGCGTTTGACAAGCGTGGAGTTTAAAAAAATTAATCTCCACAGCATAACACGCATTTCTTTCTAGATATGAATGTCGCGCGAATTCGACAGAATATTCGAATGTTTCCGACAAAGCGGTATCAACCATCAAATTAAAGCGAAATACATACACTCTCCTTCCAATCCCGCTACTCAGTTCTGTCTGTCTGAGTCAGTCAGTGGGCATTCTGGGCATGCATCATCATCATCATCATCATCAATCAGTAGAAGTCACGTGAGAAACTTATAATTTTTTCTTACCTTTCAGAATGTCCTCCATTATGATTGCACCAAACATACATGTTAGTAAATATTTAAGGAAATGTACAGTTTATTTTGAGTATGAGGGGTGATAATTAATAAAATGTCAAGCGTTATTTATGGTGGAGTTACTGATTCAAAATAAATAGGATGAACCAAATAGTATAATACTCCAACTAGCTTTAAAAAATTTAAAAATAAAAGGGGTTTCAAAATATACTAACCACATCACAAGCATACTTCTTTTCCCCATGTATTTCATTATGCTTGGACATTGCGGCTCGAGAAGACGTTGTTTTGCCACAAAGGTCACAAATAAACTGATTGGGGGTTTCTGAAAATGTTATTACTAATTAGAATAGCTTAACCTCTCCTACTGGAAATTCAATACACCCAAGTCCATACATACGCGGAAAATGGCGGACATTGGAAATGGATTTTTGCCAATTGCAGGAATGCAAAATAACTACTATTACTATTTATTATCTATTACTAAGATTTCTATAACTGGAATGGATTCCTCATGAATTTTCCCATTGTATAAAATTATTATATGTTTTCTGTATTATGGACTGATTGTGGAATTTTTATGGGGAAAATCGAAAGTAAAAAGAAACTCCCTACTCACAATAATACAAAGTCACATATTTTGTAATAACTACCTAAAATGTGGGAGTAGGGAGTTTCTTTCATTATTAATTATCCCAAAACAAAAGCTCTGCATAGAGTTGGGACTAGATGATGCTGAGTGCATTGTCCAGCAGTATTTATTTAATATTTATTTGTATTTATCATTATCATAATTTTCTTCAAGTGAGCACAGTCAATTTAATTATAAACTCATTGAACTAGTTTCCAGACACATATATCCACTGTTAAACTTGCATCCTCCAAGCAAGGGGAGGTAACTTAAACTAGATTAGGGCTAGTTAAAATAAACTTACCTGCATGGTTTTCATGCCAATGTCTGGTGAGTTTTGTGAAGTTTTTAGTTGTAAATGGACAGGTTTTACAAGCAAACCTGTTACTCATAATGTGTGTAGTGCGAAGATGAACAATCAAGTTGTCTTTTCTAGAGAAACTTGCATGGCAAATCTATAAAACAATACAGCACATGACTATAATG
Organism: Eupithecia subfuscata; assembly: GCA_963564075.1. Lineage (NCBI taxonomy): Eukaryota > Metazoa > Arthropoda > Insecta > Lepidoptera > Geometridae > Eupithecia > Eupithecia subfuscata. The sequence continues at coordinate 6,596,094 of OY751111.1, read as the reverse complement.
ATATATACATTTTATCTATGAACTGGTTTAAGGGATAGCTGGCGAAGGTCATAAAACAGAAATGTTTTACATACGAAATTGGACTTACTTCACAAGGGAACCTCGCCATTTTTTTCCCGCAGCCTTTCTGAGCCATGTGCCTTAACACATGAGCTTGACGAGTGAAATGTTTTGAGCAATGCCCGCATTTGATGATAGGAAGCTTGTGAACTTTCTCATGTTCATCTAAAGTTTCCTTATCAGGACAGACAACATGACATTGTTGACAAGGGAGACTGCCAGGTGTCTTAGAATGTTCCTTCAGTATATGTAACTCATAGTTTTTTTTCATCTTGAAGTTTTTGTTTTGACACACCCTGCAATTATAGACCTGGAAAATAGGGTCAGAGTGTAGTTAGGTATATTTACATAAAGCTTTCTAAAATTCTAAATGTTTTCTTGGTCAAATTATTGTTCTCACCTTGAGCTTTTTTTTTGGAGAAATAGCTGGAACAGTAATAGCAATTTGATCATCTTCACTATCAGCTCCGTTCGTAAAGTTCCCGCTATCATCATTACTCAAGCATTCTTCTTTGATCATATTTTCATCGGCATCATCACCTCCAACTATCATTAGCAATTTTTCTTTTAGAGTTGGTTTTCTGATTGTATGGTTTAGCTTAGTTGGCCCAGGAGGGCGTCCTCTTTTCTTAGGTGGCATCTTGTTTGTTTATTCTGTTGAAGCACAGCACACGAAATTAGCTTTTGATATAACTTTCACACAGGCGCTTTGGACAACAAAATTTATCAAAATTCTCTAGCGAAATCTTGCTTCCACCATTTTGCTAGGCGCGACAGACAGAGAGATTTTATGACAGTATTGCCAACTAGACCATTTGATTTTGGCAATTTATTTCAAGGTAGAAACCAAAGAATATTTATTTATGAAACAGAAATGAAAAATCTATGTTACAAAAATAATGCAGTAAATTGATTAACATTTTCTATGCATATGACGAGGTACAGATGAAAAGCCTTGAAAATTCCGATGTAAATACAATCTGAACAAGGTTTTACAAAAAGCAGTTAGATTAACCAAAAGTGGAGGATTAGTGGGCAATACTTTTCAAAATGACATTGCATTGTCACTTTTCCTTCGCCACGTCTTCGTCCTCGTTAGCACATGACATTGACATAGGTTTTTGGAACGAAGTTTTTTTTTGTTAGAATGTCACTCACCAGTATTTTGTCACGTGGACGAACGAAATCCATTGTGGGTTAAAGTCGAAGTTGAACTTCCACCACCACTGCGCAAATCTCGGTAAGATAGTACGAGTACTATCTTACCCGTAGATGGATTATTCTAATTTCTAAGAAATCAAATAATATCGCATAAATTTCGACTTCGACGGGACTTGAACCCGCGTCCTCTCCTCAGTACGGGAATGTGATATATGATAACCAACTACCTACACCACGAAGTCAAGTGACAACCATGGATTATTTATTCTCTTTCATTCTTATACCATTGGTGCTCGTACATAGAGATATGATCGTAATCTTACAATCTGTGTACGAGCACTAATGATACGGTGGCCACCGTACCATTAGTTCCTACCGGTGGTGGTCGTTACCATTAGTGTAACTTTACTTATTCCTTCATATTAAATTCTCTTGTATAGTACGTTCACCTTAGTTTCCTTTACCATACCACACTAGTAGACAGGCAGGGACTAGGGCCTTTCCGGCATAACGTATATGACCTTACACACCTGCGATAATGCGTTTGTTAGTACCTACTAGTAGGTAGAATAACGAGCAGAAAAATTAAAATTTTTAAAAACCCCAGAAGTTTATTGGCTGAACAGATTTTCATGAAACATGGCTAAGAACACTCGGAAAACACCCCTCTCTTTTTACGTCGGGGGTTAAAACATAATTCTATTACCGACGACCTCGGTGGCGCGGCGGGCGAAGGTCCGCCTGCGGCGCAGGAGGTTGCGGGTTCGATTCCGATCTACAAATATTTGTTGCGGGTCTTCTGGTCGTTTCTATATATAATAGAAAATATCTATTTATGTAATGTATTAGGTATATTATGTATATCAGTCATCTAGTACCCACAACACAACACAAGCTCTGCTTAGCTTGGGGCTAGATGATGCTGTGTGGATTGTCCAGCATTATTTATTTATTTATTACCCTTTTTGTATTATATGTATGTAGGTACTCGGGAACGCCCGAAGGCGTCGAACAACTGTATGCTTACCTACTATAAGTAGAGTAAGTGCGCTAATTATTGACTGGGGTGGGGTTGCATCATGGACTACCGGCGTTTCTCAAAGAACGTTCTTTGTATCGAGCCGTCGTCGTCGTCGTCGAACAGCACATGCTAAGCTAAAACCCCCCGCTGCTCGCCAGTCGCTTGCAGGCAGGCGGAGAGCATGCACGTATTCACAGGAGCTATTTTTCGTTTCTGTTAACTTGAGACGTAATTTTTTAGCCAACTGCGTAAGATCATCACTTCTATTAATATAATTTGGAGAGAAAGTAAATTAAAGCAGGGTGAAAGTAAGTTATATTAGTAGAATTAATTATTAGATTGTCCTGATTTTTTTTTCTATTTTCATAATGGATATCGATTCGAAATTAGGTACTTACTTAATAAATTTCGGACGATAAAAACGCAGCTGTGTGCGAGGAATCGGGACGTATCACCAATCACCACATGCGATATTAATATCGACCAATAAAAACGCGCCTGCGGGGAAAAGCCCCCGAGTTGCGTTTCAATTTTAGTTGCTTACTTGGTAACCATAGCAACACGGAATGTAAACAATCAATAAATGGGATAAACAGTTTTTCAGTCAAACACCAAGTCGAAGAATCTGAATAAAATAGATAGAAAATAGCTTTAAAACATGCGTAATGGAAAAAGAATTGGAAGCAGATGTTATAAAAGCAACACAGACGTCGCTAGGAAAGTACGTGAAGCGACCACCGCTGACTGAGAAACTACTAAGAAAGCCACCTTTTCGATTTTTACACGATATTGTATCATCCGTAAGTAGCCTTGAACTCCATTTGAGTAACTATAAAGCACTGAACTCTTAAAAAACTTTCTATACCTTGAAATCATTGAATTTTACTCCCTGGCTGCTTATCCATAGTTACGTTCGACGATTTTTCGACCCCCCCTTGAGACTTTCAAAATGCGTAAGGTATTTTTAATGAAGGTAAATAGTGTTATTAGTCTGTGCGGAGTCTGTGAGAATGTTTATTGCGCTGGTTTTATGTAAGAAACATAATTTGCTTTTTTTTTTAAGAACGTATCTAGTCCAAACTGAATCACAGTGAGAAAATCGAACAATAAAATACCTACTTAGGAGGATCTACTCAAATTCATGGAAAAATGACGTACGTGATATTTGCCATTACCCCCCTCTGCCCCATGTGAGATTCGATGAGGTTTGACCTGACAATAAAAACGTTTAGGGGGGACCCCTAAACGCCTCATGTAATTTTATTTATGGATTCTCTATAATAAGATTATTGGTAACTTTCAGGTTCTTAAGACAACAGGATTTTTTGAAGGCTTATTTGAGGAAAATGAATTAATATCAGAAAATGTTAAAGACAGAGACAGCAAAATACTTTTTCTTAACAAAGTTATATCAGTAGTCGGTGAGTTTTCATTGTCTTCCGAATAATTTCCATTTATTTATAATTCTATATATAATGTATATATATTACAGGCTTCTGCCCGCTGCTTCGCACGCTTATTTTTCAATAATAAGTGTAGCCTAAATTATCTAAGTTAGGTTTTGCTCTAAACGTACGCCAAATTTCATCATGACCTTTTCCGTAGTTTTGAAGATCTTAGGTAACAAAAATTTACATTTCAAACTTTCGGCCTTATAATATTAGAAGGATAGCAGGACGATACCCTATCAGTTATCTACCTATTGCTGCTAGATAGCAGATACCTAGCTAATACAGGTAGATAGGTACCTAACCTACTGATCATCATCCCATTTTAGTCCACATCTAGATAAGGCTTTCCTAGTGAACGCCCTACCTACTATTAACATTTAAATTTTCCTCAGGTATAACTACTGGAAAATCATTAACTGTAAAATCATCTAAGATTGTAGCTGGACAAGAAGCAGATAAAACCAATGAATTACTTCAATATTTAGCTTTAGCTCTAGATAAGAAGCTATCATCACATGAAGCTGTGCAGAAATATAAAGAAAGTGCGACAGCAGCAGTTAGCACAGAAACAAAATCTAAAGAGAAAGATCCAACAAATAAACTTGTAAAGAAAACCAATGACTCAAAAAACCTTTCATCAAGAAGTAACGAAAAGCTTACAACCAATAAAAAAGAAAGTGGTTCTGTAAATAAGATTAATATTACAAACAACGAGCCCAAAATAAAGAGTAAAGAAAGGAGTCTGAGTGGAGTTAAAAATGAAATACAGCCAAAAAAATCACTACAGAAAATTAAAAATACAGCATCAGATAAAATAAAACCTGGTCCAGATTTAAAAGTAAACCAAAAGGTATCAAAGAACACGAATGATGAAAAGCCAAAAGGAGAAAATAAAAAGAAAGACAAAGAGGTAATGAAGGATTTGCTCTCCAAACAAGTCTTGGAGGATGAAGAGAAAACAACAGATATACTATTCAATAAAAGTGACGATGAAGGGAATGCACATGCCGAAAACGATCTCAATTCTTCCCATGTTCTATTAGATGTCGAAATTTATGGAAAATCTACTAACAATGCGGAAAGTATCCCAAACGAAATATATCCAGACAAATTAATCACCGAAGAAGACAAAGGTAGTCCTGTCAAGGAAATTATACCTTTACCTGTTAAGAGCGTTGAACCTATATTAACGCGGAATGAAAGCACTGATTCTGATGATAAAAGCAGTGAGTTAGAAAAGAACAAGAAAATTGATAAAGTTGTTTACAATTTGAGTAGGAAAAACTCCGAAGTTATAAGACCGCCAAGCGTTAGACCACCTTCTTCCAGGCCTGGAGCTCCGCGCCTCCGAGAGAAAAATGACAACGTTATACCAGATACCGAGAATTTACTTTTAGCAAAAGTGAATATCATCGCGGAGAGTGCAAACAATGAAGAGGTGAGTACATAAATATCTACAACGTTAAAAACCGTAGATATGAATGGGTTTGGAATACCTAACAATTTTGGTACCTATCTGATTATATTAATTTTTTTATTTCCTTTTAGGAAGAAGATACGAGCGTAATTTTTGTAGAACAACAATCACATGGCGTTCAAACATCACTAAATCAACAAGACCAGTTACAGTTATCATCAAATGAACATGGTCATTTAGTACAGCAAATACTGGACTCCCAAAAAGAATTTTCTCAGTTGGGCAAAACTGAAATTGTAAGTATTTACTCGTACCTTATCAGTATCACAGTATAATAGCGTGGCTTGGTACCCGGGGCGGTTTTCTACCAAGCACCAAATTTTTCACCCCAAGAGGTGCCAAAGTGCACCCCTCGGAGCTTGGTACCCGGGGCGTACCTACATACGCCGCTAAAAAATCTGACTTTTTTTCTTTGTTCTACATGGAATAAAAAGTACATCCATTGAATATTAAATTTGTTCAACAAAACAATCTATTTTAGACTTTAAAATCCACAAAGTAATGAAGGTCCAAAAATTTCATTGAATTGGAGTAAAGTTAAGGCCTCCACCCTAAAGCCGCGATTTTGAAGCGAGCGATTTTGTAAAAGCGATTTCTAGACGCGGCTGTGGGGTGGAGGCTTTATCATAATAACTAATTATTCGTCTATTAAGACGAAAAGGGATTTACGATTTCCGGCAAATCACTTTTCCGCTACCTACTTGTATTCTGCAGAATAAATTACCTACTTAACAACTGCAATAAAAATATCTGGCGGGAAACGCGAAACCTGTATCCTGTCGTAGACTGTTTTAAATGTTTTTTTTAGGAGTGGCAGTTTGGTGCTCAAAAGGTAAAAGAAGCTGTAAATCAAGAAATAGAACAGTTACGATTTAACATTCAGGCTCTATCGCGTGGAGCGAATCCTTTAGGGAAACTCCTGGACCACATTCAAGAAGATGCGGAAGTGATGCGCCAAGAATTGCAACAATGGACAAATGTTTACGAAGAGGTTTCCAAAGAAATGCAAAAACAAAAGATGTAAGTATCTCACAAACTATATAGGGATACTAACGTATAAGTGTCTGCAACTAAAAACTTGGACGTTCGATTTACAGTGCGGGGGAGATTTAAATTTTCGGCTATTTTTTCTACGTTCAAAGGAATAAAACTAGCAGCAAAGAACTAATTTGACGTAAATCGTAGGTAAACCATTTTTCCGAATCCATGTTGGTTGTTACAAACATCGATTCAATATCGATGGATTCAATGGTAGGTACTTTTGGGACATTTGGGGAATAAGTATTTTGGTTTTTGGTCAACAATCTCGAATATTCCCAAATACTCCAAAAGTACCATTGAATCGAAGTTATTTTTATCATGGGTTCATGATAACGGTTTATGGTTATCTGTTCATCAATGTATCATGTACGTCAAGTTAGCAGCCCCGCCATGGAATTTGGTGGTTTCAACTATGCCAATAAATGTGTCCTGAAATAGTGACCCCGACGCCCTAAGTAAAATAAATAGTGCCAGGAGATATTTAGTTTTTTCACTGTGGCTGCTATCTTGACGTCAACCTGGCAGCCCCGCTGATTTCGACGAATCTATAGAAAAAATTCTTTCACATTTTCAGGGAGTGACATAGGCTATATTTTATCACGGAATTCCCACGACAACGGGAACTACGCGGGTGTAACCACGAGGCGATCGTCTAGTTTAAGATATTTTTAAAATCACCTAAATCTCACGTTTTCATCGTCATAAACGCTGGTCAGATACAGTTGCCATTTTAAAGCTCACGCAGCATGTATGACATCAAAAATGTGACTTGATAAATTACAATGCTCATGATGTTAGAGAGGCTAAATACTAGTTTTATCTCGGCTACGGTGTTGTCAAACATTACCCTGCCATCATTTTTGGAATAATTTTAGATGGACTTTTTTATATTTCAGAGCAAATGAAGAAACATTGTTTCCTCTTCAAAGTCGCATAAAGCAGCTTGATGCTGATATACAAGAGAAGCATGATAAAATTAATGATTTCAAAATATTGATTCACAAAAATGTTTCAAGAATTGAAAAACTACTTCTGAATGGGAATGTGCAATAAATTGTAGATATTTTTGTTGAAACTGGATACATATTTATTTGCCTGATTCACTTTAGTTTTCACCATCATTTTTGTTTACTACCTATGTACTTTGAGCCAGATATGGTTGTGCTGTCCATTCTGCTGCAGTGCTGTTCAACAATTATGTGCATCATTGGCAATGAGTTTAACCTGCATGGTGATTGACCTGAAGGGGCAAGGCTGAGCAGTAAATGGGTTAACTAAGACATGCACAGATTCAAGTTGGAGATCAAAGAATACATTTATTTACAAATAGTTCACTCATAATAAACACATCATAATCCTAGCTTATCCCAAAACTAGACTATATAGTTCTCTAATGGTTCTAATATTTATTTAACAATAGGACAAAACAAAAAAAAAAGGGTATAAGTTGTGTAGATAAAGAATGGAATTGAAGTTGGTATAGCATGCTGTCCCGCTTAATTTTCAGTCCCATTCTGTCTACATTGTATGTATAATCTTCAATGCCTTTAGCTTTTAAGTTAGGTATGGGGGGCAGACCCATGGCAACCCTGAAATATCTATCAGGGTTGCACCCCTGGTTGCATTTTCACAATACATTGCTGGTTTCGTGTTCCTACTTCACCCGACCTGTAGGGTCCCTCAACAGTAACATACTCCTAACGAAGCCGGCCCAATCCCCGTCCGTGACTGAAAAGGGTGTGTGCATAATTATGTATATAATTGCACCCAGAGTCATTTGGGATGCATACACACAGGCTCGCTTCGCTTACCTTGCAGTGTGACATAACCATAACCAGCAACGTATTGTAAAAATGCAATCAGGGGTATATTTCAGGGGTGCCATGGGTCCGGAATGGTTAGGTATACCCTATCTTTGTATTATAAAAACAAGGCAGAAACGATTTAAACTGTCTAGTATCAAGATTCTTCTCAGCCCTGAGAACAGCAACAGTTATCCTAAAATATTAAATTACCGTAATATAATAAATACTAGTGTTCACATCCCTCCAGTGTGTTTTGTTGTTTTTTTATCATATGTGTTGCTCGATCCATTACAACCATCAATTTATGTTGATCCTCTAAACGTTCTAAGCAGCTAGTGCAGATCGTTTTTGGGAGGGGATCCGACTGAGAAACCTGAAACGGAATATGTCCAACAATGAGCATGTTGTAGCATCATCGACAAGGTAAAATGAAGTAATGGTAAAAGTAATTACGTTTATAGATAAATATCGGCTGATTTTCTCCGAAATACACAGTCGTGTGCCCTCTTCTCCGTAGATATGAAGGACAATGCGATGCATTTCAGAACACAATCTACAAATATATCCACACAACGTTGCTCTCTCCAAACTGCCCATTGTGGATAATAATTGCAATTCAAACGGCAGGCAGTTATAGTCTTTGCTTGATTAGCTTCGCGATCCGGATAAAATTTATTCTTCACACCAGAGTTCACACTCCACACCACTCAACTCACTGACCGACCATCCATTACATTCACAATTCACAAGACATAGAGACAAGACACAACAAACAAACAAAACAAAGCAAGCAAAGCAAGCATAGCAGTGTTGCCAGGGAGGGCCCTTGAGTTGTACGTTACGTTTCGTTTCCTGAAATGTTACATTTTTGCTGCAAAGAATACATTATTCCTTATTTTAAGGGATTCGTTCGAGATCGTTTTCGAAACCCATGGGTCATTCTTCGGAAACTCATTTTTTGGTTGACTTTCGTGTCCCATTTTTTTTTGTTGAAATTACACATAATGATGAAATATTCTGATTATAGATTTAATTTAAAATTTATTGGTAGCAGAGGGCACTTAATTGGCTCAATGGTTACGAAGTTATTCAATTTGAAAAATATGGTGTCCACGGAAATCAGCATTCATATCACCGAAATCAAATATATAAAAATATTCGACATTTATATTTTGAAACATACATTTTGTGTGAATTAGCATATCATAATCATTGTAAGAAGGAATTTTGGGATGGTTTATAAATAAAATAATGTGTTTTCAGTAGAAAGTAGACTGAAAGTTTCTTAAAATTAAGGTTCAATCATTTTATAATTGAAGTTTTCTTCTAAGAATGTATAACAAAATTTAACATAAAAAACACTCTTAAATCACTACTATACTTCTTAATCAGTTTTTGAGTTTTATTTTGTTTATTAGAGGAGGATCTGCTTTTCTCTCTAGCAATTCATTGCTGACGAGGATCTAATTCACTAACTGATTTTATCTTCCCTTCTTTCTTCTTTCGAAAATATCGTTGCCTATCTTTTTCTTTCTGAACGGAGTTCATCTCTGCATTATGCTTGATTCGGGCGGAAGTGAGCAAAGTGTCCCCCAGACAACATGGATAGCTACAGGCCAGTATCGATCATACCAGCTATTGCGAAAGTTCTCGAGAACAGGCTGAGCAGTCGGCTGGTGGAGTACTTGCTGGCGACGGACGCCCTGTCGCCTCGGCAGTATGCGTACCGCCCCGGCTACTCCACGACGTCGCTGACGCGCGAGGTGGTGCGGCGGGTGCTGGCAGCGTGCAAGCAGAAGTTGCAGATGGCCGTGTTGTGCTGCGACCTATCTAAAGCCTTCGACGTGACCAGCCACGCCGTACTTGCTGCCAAAATGAGTCATTATGGGATCGATGGAGCATCGTTCGCCGTACTTATGGAGATGCTGCGTGAGCGATCACAAATTGTTGTCGGTGGTACTGAGCGATCAGAGCCCCTCTCCCCCACCATGGGGAAAGCGCAGGGGTCATCTGTCTCCAACATAATGTTCTCGTTCCTCTTGAACGATCTGCCCGGAGCGGTGACCTCCGCGAAGACCCTCATAAACGAAGATGATGTGGCCGCGATCGTCACCGCAAAGTCCGTAGACGCTCTGAAGGAGAAGCTAAACGAGACGGCCGGCCTACTGTCTGGATGGTTCAGGATGAACGGTTTGGCTCTGAAACTAAGGAAGACCCCACTACCTTCATGTCTGCCTATCTGGCAGTGACAAAACGGCTTGTAGTCTATGTGAACGGAACGGCCATTAGCCAATCCGAAGCCACGATGTTTATTCTTGGTTTTGAAATGGACAGAGCCCTTAGGTGCCCTGGGAGAGCCCCATAGACAAAATATGCGAAAAGATACGTAGCGCATGTTTTGCGCTCCGACGGCTGGCTCGTGTGGTTCCGGCGGAGGTGGCACGAAGCTGTTACTTCGCAACTGTTCACTCGGTGCTACAGTATGGTGCTGAGCTATGGGGGTGCGCTTCTGACTGGGCACTGCCCAGCATTGTGATAATGCAAGTGGCGGTGTATATTCGTCTGAACCTAGATAAACACATGAAAAACGGCGACACCCACTCGTACCGGACGCGGAACGCAGGAAAGCTCTCGACTATCGCTCCCTCATGAAGTCCTCAAAGTTGACTCACGTTATGGGTCCGGCAGTATACAACAAACTGTCAGAAGCTGTCACAGCTGCTAGCAGTCTAACTAGCTTCAAGTTCCGTCTGAAACGTTATCTTGTCGAGTAAAATTTTTATTCTGTAGCAGAATTACTCAAGAAAACGGAGACTAAATGTTAATTAATTTTAATATTTTTATGTGGTTTGTGACTTTTTAATAACTTATTCTTGATTATTTAATTACAGATGTTTTGTATTGTATTTATGTGTACTTTGAATTATTTAAAAACTTGTATACGCTGTGTATATTAGGTACAAAAGTTATTGATATGTAAATTGGCTTTATGAATAAGTTGTATTTCTGTATTTGTATTTCTATTTAGGGCTCTCCTCCGTCTTTCAGCCAATCTTTTTGCAACTAAGCGATCTTCTCGTGATTAGACCATATTCCCAGTGAGCAGTACCGACTGTACTGAGTAACATTGTAGAAATAAACCATATAAAAATGTTAACCAACATGCAAATTTAATTTTCATGGTTTAAATTGACATTGTGTACTTTTGGCCCACGGAAAACATGAAAATCAATACCACGATAATCAAAAAAGAGTACAAAATCCTAAATAATTTCCTCAATTGCTGGTATACATTACTTTGGCGTCTGCAGTCGATATTAGGAACTCAAAAGGCATCTATTTTTACAATCATTGAAACAATAGGATTAGTATAAACGAATTTATAGTCCACATGGTAATCAACATTTGCGGTATACCAAGCCACGGAAAGTGATTACTTACCTTAATAACAGAGCGACGCGGAGAGATAGAGAAGTGTTGTCCACACCACCGATGGAACGCAACTGATAGTTTGTCTCGGTCTAACAACTATTCACGTAGTTACTAAAGTACAGTATATATGATTGAATGAGTGCGCGCCAGGGGTATCAACGCCAAACGTCGGACGCGAAGTTATCTAGTTATAACTTTTCAACTAAAGCTTATTTTTGTGTAGTAATAGTGTCAGTTAAGCTAGTAACTATCTGGTTATTTGTGAACCTGTGTGAAATAGTGCTATTATTCATAGGAAAAAATATAAAAATGTTTTAACAGTGGAACATGAGGTCCGGACGCACCACGAAAGTCAATATTTCCAAGGTTTTTATTTATTTTTACATATTAAGAATAAGAAAATTAAAAAACAAAAACAGGCCTCCCCTATTATTTTCGTCTAATCTACTATACCAAAAAAAATCAAAGGGCTAGGGATACTTTTAGTATGTTTTTTCGGGCCGGACACGTATTTTTGAGCCCCGTGAGAATTACCCCCATAAGGTCTCGCTTTGTCTGTCCTTTTTTTCTTCTTCAGTATTTCAGCAACTACCACGTGACCACATCTATCGACTTGTTATTTTTTTTTTTTTTTTATGGCAACTTTCTTCCTCTTTTGGGTTTGAGGAAACTTTTGCCAACTTCACGTACTAGTTCACGGATCAAGTCATACAAAAGATTAAAACATAAAACAAAATGGGTGCCAACATCTTACAGCCAATCAAAATACAACCAAGCACGTTACAGCCCAGGAAAATCTGTACATGGATGGTAGAAATTTCCACGGCTGTAATTTCTGTGGCTGTGACTTACGAGCTGTAAAAATATTAAACAGCCTATGAAAATACAGCCGTGGAAAGTTCTGCCATCCTGGCAGAACTTTCCACGGTTGTAAAAACCTCGGTTGTGTTTTAGAACGCTGTATAATATTTGAACGTACCGAGCTTTCACAGCCACAGAAGTTACAGCCTTGGAAAATAATGCCAAGATGGCGTCATATCCTATGCTGCGTTTACAATTACTAGCTTAGTACAAGCTGTCAATTGGAGAGTATCGCACGATAATGTCACTGTCAATGTCAAACTTTGACATCTAATTGAATGATAAACAGTGTTGCCACCTTAGTGGATTTTCCACTAGAACTGGTGGTTTCGACCCCCACTTTAGTGGTGAAATATTGCTTTTAGTGGCTAGTGGATTTTTCTAGTGGTTAAGTGAAATTCACTTTCACTTCACTCACTTCTATTCCAGTAAACTATTTTTACTTTTTGTTTTACTTTTACATTCAATTATTTACTGAAAATTCAATTATTTACTGAAAATACTCAACCACTAATAGCTGAGTGATACGCGTTGAAATGTTATTATTTCTACGTACTTAATTTTATTTTTGGAAGTTTTTACATCTTTGTAGGCCACAGTGACTGATCAACAGAATAACTGAGCTCCAGAATACACTGTGCACAGGGATTCCTTGTAGGTAGTATATATTTGGTAGTAGTTAGCTTACCACAAAAAACTGACCGAATGAACTCTGTCTCGTGTCTCGTCTCAGACTGCTCAGTACGTCTTACAATATTATGGCGAATTTATTCGATGCGTAATTATGCTAAAACTACAATAAAGTAGGTACGTAAATGTTTTAAGAATCTTGGCTTCATTGAAAGTATCACTCGTCAAATAGCGAAATGTAAATTTTGTCCCCTCGAGTGCCGACCGGCAGGTAGTATTTCGTTGAGTGCCACGTATTGTACCTGTTTGTAGAACGCAAAAAATATTAAAATATTTGAATTTCTCGCGAATGTGTATCAGATTCCGTGTCAAAGACTCAGAAACGAAGTTTCTGAATAGCCCTGCTGTTGTGTTGACGGTTTATTCTGATAACGGTTGCTTTCTTTTTTTTGTAAGTATGGATTATTGAAGATGGAAGACAAGGTTAGTAAATGAATGAATGAACAAAAGTTTCGTGTTATTGACACGAATGAACTAGATCTTCGTCATTGTTAAGTTTTTTTTAATGTTATTATTGTTAATTGAATGGTTAGTTAAACATTTCTGTTACAATACTTACCTAGGTATTTATTGTATTGTTACCGGTTATAACTAAGCAGCCTAAGATTCCTTAAACCGGAGCCCGTTGGAAGTAAAAAACCGTCCACGATGGTGCAGATCAAAATGATTCACCTGAAGACTAATTAGTATAAAATAGGTAAGTCGTTTGGTAAGTAATTTGAATGATGTTCATTTTTAATTGTTAGTATTTCATTATGTAATAATAAAGGTTACTTACTAAAATACATACTGTTTTCATTCTTAAAAACTAAAAAAAATGGTTTACTGGAAATTTTAGCGATTTTTACAGTAAGACGTTTTTTGTTAGTGGTTTTCTGGTGGTTTTAGAGATTGAATCTAGTGGACAGCTAGTTTAGCTGTTGGCAACACTGATGATAAATAGTATAATACCTACAGTGTTGCCGTTCTAGCGACTTTGTCGCTAGAACAAGGGAATTTTGTGGGTGTTTAGCGGGCAAAATTCTAAATTTAGCGAGTAAAATGTTTTTGGCGACTTCTAACGACTTTTAGGCGGGTCAATATGACGCTAGAAGGACAACCGTCTTTATTTCAAAACTAAAGATACTGAATTGATGAACATAATGAATCAAATTAATTATATTAATATTATATATTAATAGAAGCAGGGCACTCGGGATTTCCCAAATTATGAGCATTCAGTGCAAGGTTTGTTCTGTTTATCTCGCTCACTGCTATCAAGAATGAGTGAAACCGAGAATTACGTACGTAGGTATTGGACAGTTTCGAAGGAGTTCATTCATTTTATCGTCAGTTTCTATTCGAAATTAAAAAAATTGTAGGTAGAACAAAGTTTATCGTAGGTAGTTTATATTGGCACCCTGTATTTCCTTTTTTATTTTGCCTTTTTCATTGAACTGAATTGAAACCTTTTTCATTGAAACTGAGAGTGACGGGCGGCCGCTTTTTTAGTTCAATCGGGATCTTAAGCTGCTGATGACCCAATTGTTGATTACAACAAAAATGTGTGAATAATTGTCTTGCATTTGGTCGGTGTGGCTCCATAATTACGAAATAGAAAAGTCAATAACGTTTTTTTACAATTTCTAGACGTATATTCTATTCATAGAAAAAGTAGATTGGGGTACATCACCATCTAGCAATAAATAAGGTTGGACATGGATCACAGCATCATCTAGCCCAAAGCTAAGCAGAGCTTGTGTTGTGGGTACTAGATGACTGATATACTTAATAGGTACATTATACTACATAGATAATTATATTTTTAGGGTTTCGTCCCTCAAAACGAAAAAAGGAACCTTTATAGGATCACTTTGTTGTCCGTCTGTCTGTCTGTCAACCCTCTTTCCTTAGAAACGCGTAGACGTATCGAGTTGAAATTAACATCAAATACTCAAGTCTGTAACCTCTTGAAGCCGCGATATAATTCTAATTCTGTTTGGGGGGAACTGAGATCTGCACGGACATCTCGCATGGGAGTGTATTGTGCATTATCCCCCTGCCTAAACAGGCCCTAACCAGCCCAGCTCCTTGAAGTACCGGAGCAGGACTTTTGGTGACTGACAGCTTCGTTTCAGCTTCTCTGTGGGTGTAGACGAGGTTGACTCCTCAATGAGACCCTTCAGCCCCGTCTTGCGTCTGGCTTCCTCTGTGATATGACGTGTTCCACAGTCTCTTCTTCTTGGAAGCAGCCACGACACAAGCTGCTGTCTGTGGCTCCAGTCTTGAACAGATGATGGTTCAGCTCGCAATTACCTGTGATGATACCCACCATTGTTCTCAGGTCCTCGCGGCTCATCTTGAGCATCGTGTTTGTGGTTTTCCTGTCTATGGAGGGGAATATTGATTTAGTATGCTTGCAGTCTCTTCGACGCTCCCATAGTTTTTGGTGTTCTTTTTCTGAGTTAGTCTAATTTTGACCTCTGCTGTGGGTGGGTTAGAGAGGCATATATCTTTTTGTGCTGGAGTTTGTTTCGCTGCTTCTTTTGCTAGTCTGTCTGCATTTATGTTGCCTGGGCAGGATCGACTCTCTGTCCATTCTATGCAGACTTTGCTGTGTTGAGAAAGTTGTTGTAGAGTAGTCGCGATATAAATTAAACTTCTAATTCAACGCACTCAAAAGTTACAGCCGCTTAAGTCCGAATATTTTGAAATTTCCAAGGGAATCACATGCACATAAAACTTATAGGGTACTTCCCGTAGACCTAGAATCATGAAATTTGGTGAGCAGCAAGGTCTTATAGCTAAAGTAAAGGCAAAAATCTGAAAAATATAAATTTGTAATTTATTCACTAAAAAAAGTACTTTCGAGCATTAAAAGTATTTTTTTAGTGAATAAATTGGTCCAAAACCTATAAGGCACTTCCCGTTGACGTAGAATCATAAAATTTGGCAAGAAACAAGGTCTTACAATTAAACGGAACCCTTAGTGCGCGAGTCCGACTCGCACTTGACGTTTTATTTATTACACATATCGAATTCGCAACCTCCTGCGTGACGCAGGAGTTTGCGGATTCAATTCCCGTATTGGGACAAATGTTTGTACGATCTGAAGATATTTTTTCCGTGTGTTTTCTATGTGTAATAAAAAATACACATAAAAAACCCTTTTAAGGATATCGTTATCAATTACTTACCCCATCCTGCGTCGCATGCGGACCTTCGCCCGCTGCGCCACAGAGGTGGTCAAAGAGTAGGAATAGAACAAAGAACTGCGGAGGAATAGGGTAATTCTCACAGGGCTCAAAAATACGTGTCCGGCTCGAAAAAACATACTAAAAGTATCACTAGCCCTTTGATTTTTTTTTGTATAGTAGATTAGACGAAAATAATAGGGGAGGCCTATTTTTGTTTTTTAATTTTCTTATTATGATATTATTATTATATTATATTTTCTTATTTATTTTTACATATTCTCTGAATATGTAAAAATAAATAAAAACCTTGGAAATATTGACTTTCGTGGTGCGTCCGGACCTCATGTTCCACTGTTAAAACATTTTTATATTTTTTCCTATGAATATTAGCACTATTTCACACAGGTTCACAAATAACCAGATAGTTACTAGCTTAACTGAGACTATTACTACACAAAAATAAGCTTTAGTTGAAAAGTTAAAACTAGATAACTTCGCGTCCGACGTTTGGCGTTGATACCCCTGGCGCGCACTCATTCATTCATATATACTGTACTTTAGTAACTACGTGAATAGTTGTTAGACCGAGACAAACTATCAGTTGCGCTCCATCAGTGGTGTGGACAACACTTCTCTATCTCTCCGCGTCGCTCTGTTATTAAGGTAAGTAATCACTTTCCGTGGCTTGGTATACCGCAAATGTTGATTACCATGTAGACTATAAATTCGTTTATTCTAATCCTATTGTTTCAATGATTGTAAAAATAGATGCCTTTTGGGTTCCTAATTTCGACTGCAGACGCCAAAGTAATGTATACCAGCAATTTAGGAAATTATTTAGGATTTTGTACTCTTTTTTGATTATCGTGGTATTGATTTTCATGTTTTCCGTGGGCAAAAAGTACACAATGTCAATTTAAACCATGAAAATTTAATTTACATGCTGGTTAACATTTTTATATGGTTTATTTTCACAATGCTACTCAGTATAGTCAGTACTGCTCACTGGGAATATGGTCTACTCACGAGAAGATCGCTTAGTTGCAGAAAGATTGGCTGAAAGAGAGCCCTAAATAGAAATACAAATACAGAAATACAACTTCTTCATAAAGCCAATTTACATATCAATAACTTTTGTACGTATATATACACAGCGTATATAAGTTTTAAATAATTCAAGGTACACATAAATACAATACAAAACATCTGTAATTAAATAATCAAGAATAAGTTATTAAAAAGTCACAAACCACATAAAAATATAAGAATTAATTAACATTAGTCTCCGTTTTCTCGAGTAATTCTGCTACAGAATAAAAACTTTGCTCGACAAGATAACGTTTCAGACGGAACTTGAAGCTAGTTAGACTGCTAGCAGCTGTGACAGCTTCTGGCAGTTTGTTGTATACTGCCGGACCCATAACGTGAGTCAACTTTGAGGACTTCGTGAGGGAGCGGGTATAGTCGAGAGCTTGCAAGTGGTGGTGTATATTCGTCTGAACCTAGAAAAACACATGAAGAACGGCGACACCCACTCCTATGGGACGCGGAGCTCCGCACGCATCATCTCCGTAAGTACGGCGAACGATGCTCCCTCGATCCCATAATGACTCATTTTGGCAGCAAGTACGGCGTGGCTGGCCACGTCGGAGGCTTTAGATAGGTCGCAGCACAACACGGCCATCTGCAACTTCTGCTGCCAGCACCCGCCGCACCACCTCGCGCGTCAGTGACGTCGTGGCGTAGCCGGCGCGGTACGCATACTGCCGAGGCGACAGGGCGTCCGTCGCTAGCAAGTACTCCACCAGCCGACTGCTCAGCCCGTTCTCGAGAACTCTTGCAATAGCTGGTATAATCGATACTGGCCTGTAGCTATCCATGTTGTCTGGGGGACACTTTGCTCACTTCCGCCCGAATCAAGCATAATACAGAGAAATACTCCGTTCAGAAAGAAAAAGATAGGCAACGGTATTTTCGAAAGAAGAAAGAAGGGAAGATAAAATCACTTAGTGAATTAGATCCTCGTCAGCAATGAATTGCTAGTGAGAAAAGCAGATTCTCCTCTAATAAACAAAATAAAACTCAAAAACTGATTAAGAAGTAAATACAGTAGTGATTTAAGAGAGTTTTTTATGTCAAATTTTGTTTTTTATACTTTCTTAGAAGAAAACTACAATTATAAAATGATTGAACCTTAATTTTAAGAAACTTTCAATCTATTTCTACTGAAAACAAATTATTTTATTCATAAACCATCCCGAAATTCCTTCTTACAATGATTATGATATGCTAATTCGCACAAAATGTATGTTTTAAAATATAAATGTCGTATATTTTTATATATTTGATTTCGGTGATATGAATGCTGATTTCCGTGGACACCATATTTTTAAAATTGAATAATTTCGTAACCATTAAGCCAATTAAGTGCCCTCTGCTACCAATAAATTTTAAATTAAATCTTTAATCAGAATATTTCATCATTATGTGTAATTTCAACAAAAAAAAATGGGACACGAAAGTCAACCAAAAAATGAGTTTCCGAAGATTGACCCAATAGAACCACAACTACTACCTAAAGCATTTTGGTTTGAGCGTTACTGTGGTCACAATAGATGAGGTAGGTTAGCGACTTCTAGCGGATTTTTATGGATCGATTTTTTCCATATCTAGAGGAATTTCTAATACTGGCTAGGGACTTCTAATTTAGTTGAACGGCAACACTGAATACCTACCTACCTACTCCACAAGGCAAAGAGATTCTAGATAGAGTTTTTTTTTGTTCCTTCCTTGGATTCAATCAAGACATTATGCCACACACAACGCAACACAAGGAACTTATCTTATCTTACACTACACTTGCGCCTTCCCATCTTCCGAGGACATCCGTGAGGGCGGGTGCGGCGGCAGATTTGGCCGAAGATCTCAAGAGGCGCAAATATGCAGGTCTCGACAGAGCCTACACATTTGCTCCCCTTGGAGTCGAGACCCTAGGTCCGTGGGGTACCGAGGCTCTTCGGGTTTTCAAAAAATTATCTGAGCGTCTGGTCGAAGCGACGCGTGACCCGAGAGCTGGTGAGTATCTGGCACAGCGCATCAGCATTGCCATACAGCGTGGCAATGCAGCCAGCGTCTTGGGGACGCTTCCGACTGGTGTTGATATGGATCAGTTGAGCTACCTGTAGACTGTTTGCAACAGTCAGCAGATAGCTCAATTGTTTCAATTGTAAATACTAGTATAATTTTCAAAAAATAATTTATTTATTCTCATATCTTCTCTACCACTCCCTGACTAGGTAGTTGATTTGTTGTTGATTGTTGTGATCTGGGACCACTCCATTCAGAGATTAATTTCTGCAGGGGTACTTAATTCAAATTTTTTATTGAGACCATATTGTACAAAAGTTATTAAAGTTAATCATAATCAGTCTCTACCCAGCTAGGGCACAGCAAGTTAAGTACTAGGTACTAAGTAATAACGCTAGGTTCTATGGATAAAGTTTGGCTTTGTAAGCCAACTACAAATTTTAATTCATTCACAGATCTACTAATTACACAGTTAGGTACCTAGTTTATTTATGTAAAGCATGTTATGTTATGATCTAATTCTTTGTTCTGCAAATAAAGTGAAAGTAAAATTAAGAAATTAGCGTAGAAGGAGGAGGCCTCTACCTACGCGAATTAGGTATGGACATTGGCAGGAAGATGGAGAATTGTATCGGACCGCGGACCTGATGCAGAGCCATATTTCATTAAGTGAATTATACCTAGGTATAATTTAATAGGCCGCGCCGCCGGCAAGACAAATCCTTTCTGGAAAACGCCTCACAAGCAAGATATCTCTGTATTGCTGCAAACGTGAATTGGGACTTCGAAATGATTAATGTGCCTGTCTACAGAAATCTAAATACCTAGGTAAGAAAATTGTGTTTGAAGCATCTAGATAAGTACTGAGAAAGTTATAATTATCTGATGTCCCATACTTTAGTAAAATACATTCATTTCGTCAAAGGAAATATAAAGCATTCTCTCAATCAAATTTCTTCTTTCACAGTGGGAAAGAGCCATGCCTCAAGAAATATCACCTAAGTAGGTGCTACATGACTGTGTATATTGAGAGCACACACACAAGTACACATAAATAATTGATTTCAGGCCTCTGAAGGTGTACGGCAGAGGAGGGAAGATGATGGAGGAAGGCAAGCTGTTGGTGACAGAGTCAGAGTCGATTCATTTTTTTTATAATGCTGGACAATCCACACAGAATCATCTAGCCCCAACCTAAGCAGAGCTTGTGATATGGGTACTAGAATAGCTATTTTCTGATTTAAATAATAAGCTATATTAACTACATTACACTTGACTGTACTCTGACCATTTGAAAGGGTGACGATTAGAAAAAGCGACTATGTATTTGAAAGTCTGACCTTGTGAAAATAAAGGGATGACTGATATACATACATAATACATTACATAGATAGATATTTTTTATTATACATAGAAACAACCAGAACACCCGAAACAAATATTTGTAGATCGTACAAACATTTGTCCCAAGGCAGGATTCGAACCCGCAACCTCCTGCGCCGCAGGCGGACCTTCGCCCGCCGTGCCACATCGGTCGTCAAATTTTTGCTATATGCTTAGACGGATTTGTGGAGGAGTCTAACTTAAATAAAACAAATTTAAAAAAAATCCTATTTCTTTTCATCTTACTACTAATACGTACAAAAGTAAAGCTAAAACAGGGTAGTCTCCTGAGTAAAGTAAAAGATATTAGACACATATTTTTTCTACTACTTTGATCAAAGGTTCATAATGTTAATATTGCACTAACATTTATTATATGGTAATTCTGAAATACATCTTTGTTTTATTTCTATTGACGACAGACAACTTGAGTCAGTCATATCAGACAAGAGTACTCTCTTTTATTCTCTATGACAGAAACATGCAGGTTCTATTCAATCCTTATTTTAACACATCATAATACTTTGATCAAAGGACTAAAATGTTTTAGGACACATGCATAATAGCAGTTTCTCCTCAATGCGTGTATTGGAGCTCTGTATTGCTGGCAAGGTGGCAGCCATTACCTCTAGCCAGACTTTCTCCGCTCTCGCTAGGTGCCGCTCCTCGATCTTGCATTTACTGCTGAGGCGCATCCGCAGCTTGTGGTGTATCTGTAACAATTTACAAAAATACAGCTTTTGAGGAGGCTCTGTCCAGCAGTAGTAATTGGCTGTTGATGTGATGCTTAAATCAAAAGTAAATTAGACATTAACAAATTATTACATTCATCTGGGAGTTGGGCCCAATTGTGGTGGTGGTGTTGGGACATCTGCTGGAGCAGTGGCAGCCCACGTTGACTCTGAAAAGGAATATTTATGCTATTCAATACAAAAGATAAGATTTTATCATCCCAGTAGATGAGATTTTATGAGAATTGAACGTATAAAATTTTAGGAAGTAGACAACAAATTTTATGTAACAATAGGCATTCCGACGGAGGCAGTAGACGTTAGACAGGCAGCCAGTTATCAGCCCCGTCCTCTTCCTTCGCACCCCACACTTCTTTTGATTAAATTACTAGCTTAAAAAGTACTAAAATTTGCTAATGGTGGATGGTTATTTAGTATTAGTGACAAACATTCAATTTACTTGTGCAGCTTGTTGTTTCGTTGGTAGGCCGTTATTTTATTAGCCAGGCGGCCCACTCCGAAACCTCTGTTCTCTTCCATGAACGAAACAAGCATCTTATAATTGCCTGAGACAACTTTTCGTGCAGGCATTTTGAAATAGCCATACTATCATAGTGTTGTGTGATATGATAGTACACACTTGATAACTTTTGTAACGCATAAAATCGGTATTTACTTGTAATATAGTGGTCTTAAACTTCTTCTGAAACTAATCTTTTTCAGCAAAAAACAAGCACAAAAGTTGATAACAAAACAAACAAAACAACTAAAGTTCAACTTCAACTTCTTATCTGGATGGCTTCTTCATCTGCAGGGCTATTCAGAAACTCCGCTACCGAGTCATCGACTCGGAATCTGGCACAGATTCCCGCGAAATTCAAATATTTTTGCGGTTTTTAACATTTTCTGCGGTCTGTAAGCAAACTAAACTTCCAGAAAAGGAGTTTTCTACTAATCGTAGACTATTTTCTATGAGGCCATGTTACAATAAACTATTGACTATTTACGGAAAATTACTTTTCCGCTATTTATATTCCTTGTAAATTGCAGAAAATATTAAAAACCGCGAAAATATTTGTATTTTAAAATAAAAGCAAAGATGTGACAAATCAAAATGGCGTCGGATGGTCTTCTGCGCAGCGGTCGGACCGTCAGACTGGCTAGAACCATAGGACATAATTAATATAATTATTTAAGCTCTATCATCATAAATTACAGTTATTTCACAGATAGCTATTAGTTGAATTATCCACTAAGCGACTAGAAATTTAGTAACAAATACGAAATTAGGTATAATAATTATTATGTATGTATGCAACGAATTATATTATATATAATATAGCTACCCATGTAGAGGTCATAGGAAAACGATAGAGTTATTTATTTAGTTATTTATTTATTTTTGCTTGCATGTACATTCATTCTTATTTGATAGCCAATAATGTAGACAATAAAGCAATGTTAACATTGTTGCAATTTCTATTTTATAATAAAAGAAAAGAGAATTTATAAAACAGAAAAAAGTTTTCTAGAAGTAATATCATAACTTTCTTACCTGTTAGTTAGACTTGAGTTAGCATTGATTTATCCTTATTTGAGCGACCTCTTACAGCATTCACATGTGTACATCTCTGCTTCGCTTGTTACGACTTCCACGGGAATACGGATTGGTTATTCCATCTGTAAGTATAGCACCATGACCTCCGCCTCTCCGATCTCCGTACATGAGGTCGCCTCTCAACACCGTCTATAACCTAACGCGAGAGCTAGCGGGACGGCAAGTAGCAGAGGGCGGCTTGCACCGCCCCTCGCTGCCTGGTGTCCTGGGCCATGGCCAACGGGCTTACATGTACAATCAACGAATTTTTTTTACAAATCTTAGAAAAAAACAGTCTTTTTAATCAAGGACTCTTATAAACGAAATCGTAGTGCAAACGCTAATCTTATGCAAGTGCTTATGCCCCTCCCTACGCCTCTATCTAAGTGCTTATTATATGTAAGCATAAGGAAATTAAAGTTATAGATTTTCTATTTCTCTGATTTTTGTGTTATGGGTAGGTATGTAAGGGTACTAGATAATTGATATTATTAAGAGATGTTTTTGTTAAATAACACATAGAAATCACTTATAACACCCGGAGCAAATATCTTCAGATCTACACTAAAGCACAGATATTATAATACTATACTAGTAACTACACCAACAGCAGCAATTAAACATTCCTTGCTTCTTCTGGATAAGGTTTAAATATAGACCATCGTTTGAGGTTACCTACTTTGCATAAGATGACATCTTTTAACACTGCACAAAAAATAAGTCTATCGAAAACATTAGATAAAATTTTTGCAGCTCGCCCGTCCAATATCCGTATCCCGTTATTTTTAGCTCCGCTCGCCAATAAACTTTATTGGGTTTGTGTCGTGTATATGGAGAGATCGAGATATTTTCGCGATTCGCTCCTCTCGTCAATAACAATTCCTATTAAAGCTCCCCCGACATTATTATACGACGACGAACTCTGTGGCGCAGCGGGCGAAGGTACGCCTGCGACGGGTTGCGGGTTCGATTCCCGCCTCGGGACAAATGTTTGTACGATCTGCAAATATTTGTTCAATGTGATCTGAATGTTTTCTATGTACTTATAATAAAAAATATTTATTTATGTAGTTTATTGTAACATAATGCTGTGTGAATTGTCCTGTATTATTTATTTATTTATTTAAGTATATCAGTTATCTAGTACCCATAACACAAGCTCTGCTTAGCTCTGCTTAGCTTGGGGCTAGATAACGCTGTGTGAGTCCTCCAGCATTATTATTTTATTAATATAATAATACATAATGTACTTGAAAATGTGGTTCATACAATAACTTGCTCTCTTGCTAAATACCTATTGCTTGATACCTATATCTTACCAAAAAATTGGTTGTCTGTAAAGTCGGTTTACTGACGATAGTTGAACGTGACAACGTCTTAAAAAAATACTGATGGAATGGTAGCATTTGATACTCGATCAAAACATGTAAATGTACTATAGTATAGCAGCCGTCCACGCAGACGCATCGCTCACTCAAGGAGAGAGACGGATGTCGAGCGCTCTCGCTTGCACTTCAAGCCTTACATGGAACGCCTCAGAGCGAGGTAACGCCGCATGAGGTAACGCCGAAACATGACGTCATGTTTTTTCGTGCGTGCAGCCGGCTCTATCGAATTATAAGACGTTGTCACGTCAAAAACAATTTGTGTGTAATGTTCTATTATGAGGCCATTGACAAGAGGTTTTCACACAACGGACAACGGAGGACGTCATGCGGCGTTACCTCGTCATGCGGCGTTACCTCATGCGGCGTTACCTCTCTCTGAGACGTTGTCACGTTCAACTATCGTCAGTAAACCGACTTTACAGACAACCAATTTTTTTTAATTTTATAATGATTATTATAGGTATAGTATAATAGTTGAGCAACAAATACACTTATAACAATAATTAGCCCATTTATTTATATATGTATATCATGGCATGACTTACTCATCAAACAGACAAAGTGAACTCGACCGGTGTGTTTCTGGCTTTATTTATTGAATCTGTGGTTTTTGTGAGATCAGGAACGGGACAGGACCGGTGTGTTTCTGGCTTTATTTATTGAATCTGTGGTTTTTGTGAGATCACGAACGGGACAGTATCATTTTTTATCTGTATTTGCATATAAACGAGACTTGAGCTTCCGGTTCCGACTTCCGACCAATCAGCAGCATGTCAGAGTTTGCCTGGGTTGTAATTTGCCTGGCTGAACAATGTTGACACGTGACAAGAACTTACAGCAGTGGAATTTCTGTACATGGATATCAGAATAGTTTGTACACACTTTCCACGGCTGTAAGAAATCGGGCTGTGTGATACAGGTTGTAAGGAAACGTTACGACCCAGCTAAATACAGCCCCGGAAACCCTAACCATCTGTAAACAAATTGCCAAGCTGCGTAGTACAATCTGTAAAATCCATGGTCGTAATTTCCTGGGCTGTTCATTGCTCGGCTGCAAATTAACCGGACCCAAACAAAATGAAGACTAACTCGTCTGGGTTTTATCAGTAGGTATACAGAATACAGTATAATTTACAAATGTACAACAGTAGGTATACAGAATACAGTATAATTTACAAATGTACAAAACTAAGACGACTATACACAAATGTACAAAACATGACATAAATACAATGATGTTAAAAATAATAATAATTCTAATACGCATTACGCTACAGCTTAATGTCATGAAGAGTCAAATATTTAATCAATGCACTAGTATTTTCTTTATTAGCAAGGGAAAGGAGAGATGATAAATTAGAAGGAAGAGGAGCTTTATAATGAACTAAGAGATCATACAAAGAAGGAGATAAGTATAAAGGACAACATAACATAAGATGAGCAATAGTTCCTTCATCCAAGCCACACTCACAGATGGATGAGTCCCTTACTCTTATTTTGCGTAAATGAACAGGTGAAGAGCAATGACCAATTCGCATTCTGGACAATGTTGATGAGATTTGTTTCGAAATTTTTAACTTTGCGTACCAAGGCCGGAAAGCTATAAACGGTTGAATCTGATACAAGTGATTACCTTTATATCTACTAGAACTTTTCCAATACGAATTCCATGCGTTTTCCAAATCCTGCTTGGCAATAGAAACAATATCATGAGGGTAGCTTGAAAATCGACTCATATCGCCATGTCACGGTAATATTATCCAACAGTATTTGGACTCGGCCGTATCTTTGAAATAAATGCCTACAGCCGCGCGGTAGGTAAACATGCGATAGGGCTGCCCGCCTCCACCATTTTAATTACATTTGCCTACTTTGTGTTTCCATTTAGTTTTGTGATTGTAAATATAGGAAGGTACTTTTTTTATATAAACAAATAAAATACTTTGTGAATTGAATGGGAAGTGTTCAATAAAATGCGTGTTGTTTTTTGATTGGTAGATTTAAATAAAAAACCTGTTTATGTTTGAATAACAAATCGGTCTTATAAATTTGCGACCGAAAAATATTTGCGCCTCGACCGAGACGTACCTACAAAATGCTTTATTATTAAATTTTAGGAGATTTTTTTGGAGAAAAAGGAATATCTTTTACTTGGTTATAGATACCTGCAGCTACTTTATTAAATATGTACCTGAACTTATTTTTAGAGAAAAAATCGTGCGGTTATTGTTAAAAAAACATCACACCATCCGTTCGTCACTGCGGCACAGCCGCGACTGTCTGCATGCTGAGCGCATGCCGAGATCGAGGCGCGTAGGTATAGCTCGCGTTTCGCCCGTTTGTATGAAGTCGGATTACTTATAGGATAATATTACCTTGGCCATGTAAAACAGCTGATCTAGCCAAAAGGTCAACTCTTTCATTTCCTTCAACTCCTCTATGCCCAGGGATCCAAGCCAGACTAACTTTTAAGCCGTCGTCATGACAGAGTCTAAGCAAGTGCTTAGTAGGTAAGCAAAGAAATAGGACAAGTTATTGCTGCTTTATCGAAAGGGTTTGTAAGCAATAGTTGCAGCCTACTTTTAGAGCCTGTAAAAACTACAGAATCCGGCAGTTTATTATCTCTAATAAATTTAATACATTCTAAGAGTGCCAAGCTTTCACCCGAAAAATTTGAACTATAATGAGGATACTTAAATAGGCGAGAAATGTTAGAATTCATATGCAAAAACGCTGTACCTACAGAACTATTTACATCTAATTTTAAAACGCCTAATTTTCTCCCAAACAATGGAAGAAGGTGTCTGTGGAGAAATTGAGGAACAGAAATTACGCCAACTCTTAAACTTCTTTTTTTTAAATAATCTCCTCGAAGCAGCATTAACATTTTCAAGATATACAAAGTTCCTTAAAGTCACTACTTTATGGAACTTTGTATATATTCGGTCTAGATCGACATTGCGTCCTTGTATGGCCAAACTTGCAGCAAATACTAGGATAATTTTCTTCGTGAATAAAGGCCGTAGAAAGAGAAACCTATAGAACTCGCGCAATTGCCATCGCATTCACACTAAAGAGAGAACGACTTATGCCTAAAGCCTAAGAAGAAATGAAATAGGATGATTAGCTCTCTATCTCATCCAGCGTGCCGGTTTTTGCATTGTTTAGCACCTCCATGTGCTAAACAAATTTCCTTTGTCATCGACGGAGCTCGACACGAGACTGGTGAAAAAAGTTTTAAAAGTTCTAAACTTTTGTTTTTTATGTTTGAATGTGATCAATGTGTTTATGTGGACATTCCCGCAGCTAAAAACAATAAAAAAGAGAGACAAATATGGTGCGCTGCAGCGTTTTTGCATGTAGAAGTGATAGTGAAGAAAAAGTGCCGAATATATCATTCCACTCGTAAGTACAAGTTCTTTTGACTACAAAAAGGTTCAAAATTTACAGTTTCATAGATTAACATACACACAAGGCTCAAACATTATGTTTTATGCTATTTTTAGTTCATCTAACTTGTAATTGTGAAAATTTAGGGTTGCCTGCACCCGATGATAAAATTCCCCGAATGGCGCATTGAAATATTTTTTAATAGGTACCTACATAGCTAGTTTATAGATAATGTAGCTCGCTATGCATAGCAAAATAGTTTATGCCCGCGGCTTCGCACGCGTTGTTTCTATGGAAACGTTTAAAGGCCATTTCTATCCCATAGCAACTGATTTGTGGGAAAAAAGCCTATAGGCTTTTTATATAAATCCTGGAATCTAACATAGATGTTAGATTCCAGGATTAGAATTACTTACCTGTATACAAAATTTCATCCCGATCCGTTCAGTAGTTTTGGCGTGAAGAGGTAATAATATGTAAGTTGTTGCTATGACACACATAGCCCATCGGACTTCGTGAGATAGAACAACTATAACAAACATCCATCCATTCATCCACACTTTCGCATTTATAATATTAGTGTTTTTATTTGTTACAGATTTCCCGAAGATAAAGAATTACGTTCGCATTGGATCAAAGCAACGGGTCGCAAAGATTGGGAACCTAAAAAATCTTCGTAATATTTTTTTTTGTAATGATTCTGTGATATTTTAAATGATTCTGTGATTTTTGTACTTAATCTAATTCA
Organism: Eupithecia subfuscata; assembly: GCA_963564075.1. Lineage (NCBI taxonomy): Eukaryota > Metazoa > Arthropoda > Insecta > Lepidoptera > Geometridae > Eupithecia > Eupithecia subfuscata. The sequence continues at coordinate 6,567,595 of OY751111.1, read as the reverse complement.
ACTGTCCAAATCTAATCTAACTGTCCCATATAAATAAGAAAAAAATATCTTAAGTAGGTTCTTGTAGAAATTGGTATGCTAATTTTAAAATGATTCTGTGATTTTTATAATGATTCTGCGGTATTTTTAATGCTTCTGTGTAAATGCGGGTGTATTTTTTAATAAAAAAAAATGCTGTGTCTAACTAGGTATAAGTACCTATACGCAAGTACAATGAAAGTTAAGTATTTTTTAGCTAGCAACATTACTATTTTTTAGCAAATATACGATGTTACTTTCGTAAGTAACCATTTTTTTAAAGTGTTATTAATTTATGTAAATGTTATTGTATAGGTAATATAACTAAGACATTTATAATTAAACTGTGATTTTATGATTAAGTAGTAATAAAACGAAATGTTGAAGACTGATTAAAATTGTAAAATTTATAAACGTTAATTATTGTAATAAATATTGATTATTTTAAAACAAAAACACTTGTTTCTCTATCTGTACTACTCACCTTAATACCTTCATAATTATATTTACCTACCAAAAACAACCTCGGTCTGCCTTCCACTTGTAACGCCAAACAGGGTTCACATTGTGATACTTGTATAATTATAATGACCTAGCAATAGCCTTTATTCACAAAATAGAAAATTATACAAGTATTTACAATTGAAACAATTGAGCTATCTTCAGACTATTGCAGGTAGCTCAACTGATCAATATCAATACCAGTCGGAAGCGTCCCCAAGACGCTGACTGCATTGCCACGCTGTTTGGCAATGCTGATGCGCCTACCAAAAACAACCTCGGTCTGCCTTCCACTTGTAACGCCAAACAGGGTTCACATTGTGATACTTGTATAATTATAATGACCTAGCAATAGCCTTTATTCACAAAATAGAAAATTATACAAGTATTTACAATTGAAACAATTGAGCTATCTTCAGACTATTGCAGGTAGCTCAACTGATCAATATCAATACCAGTCGGAAGCGTCCCCAAGACGCTGACTGCATTGCCACGCTGTTTGGCAATGCTGATGCGCCGTGCCTGATACTCACCAGCTCTCGGGTCACGCTTCGCTTCGACCAGACGCTCAGATAATTTAATTTTTTAAATTTATTAACTGGAAAATGGCAAATCCGATCTACCAACTAAGACATGAAATAAGGAACCTAAAATCGGGGTAAGAAAATTGCATGGCAACACTTTTCCCCCACCACCTCGTATACTTTGTCTTGCTCTGGGGCATGCTCGCTGAAGATCTACGTATATTTAATCTGAGATAAAGGCTATGCACATAATCTGTGTTGCATATTTTTTCACACCGATGCACCGTGTAGGTAGGCTACTACGTTGAAATAGCCATTAATTCAGTCAGTGTAGGTTTTCTTTTATCTATGGTTTTCTAATTTCTACGTTTTTTTATCAATGCTTTGCTTTCTACTATCTCTTCTCTTTCTCTTTCTCTTTCTGTCTCTTTCTTTTTTGTCACACACCACACCTAAACACATTGTTGATTTTCTTTTGCTTTGCTCGAGTGGTTTGGTTGGTTTTCATTTCGGAAATTGATAAGCATTAATATTCATCAATTTTAAATTGAGTATACAACCCATTTATGACAATATTTTATTTTGTTATTGATTGATAAGCAAAGCATGCCTCAAATAGAAGAAAGACCTCGAGTTTATCTAGAAGAGTTTCGTTTGAAAGTACGTATTTTCCATGAATGTACACTGTATTTATTTGGTATCGAAACAATTTGTTACAAATAAGCACTGAGGAGGTGTTATGATGTTCAAAGTAAACACATCACGTGAAAAGAAATTACAACCATCATGTTAAAATGTTATAGGTTATGTTTACATGTTACAGAATGCTGCTGAGGATTTTGGCATGGCTGATGAAAAGTGGAATTTCAAAAAATTTGCCAAAAAGTTTCGTATTGTCATCATAAGAATGGATCCCACTGAAATGGAATTTGATTTAATTGGGATACAGCCGGCATTTGCCAATGCCTTTCGCAGACTAATGCTCAGTGAAGTTCCTAGCATGTCTATTGAAAAAGTGATGATTAAAAATAACACTTCTATCATACAAGATGAGGTTTTGGCTCATAGACTTGGACTTATACCTCTGAGGGCAGATCCAAGATTATTTGAATATCGTCCTGAAGGTACATTACTACCTATACACTACAGGGTGGATTTTTGGAAAGGGCAGTAAAGAGAGGTACTGTAACTGGTATACCTACCTATCAAATGATCTAAGGAGACTATCCATAATTTTTTGAGAAATTTCATGCATTTTATGAAGAATCCAAAAGTAATTGTTTTTACTCAACATAACTTTTCATAAAAAGGGAGGGGAAAAGTTTTTTGTAATTTCTGACCTTTTTAGCACACCAATCTCAGTTGGTCCAATAGAAGTTTTTGATCCATAATAAGAAACTGTATCGAATGGCATCAAAAAGATTTGTGTAAAATCCCCATTTCTTAGTACTGTAATTTTATTAAATCTGTGAATTGGGATGTAAATTTCTCTAAAAAATATGGATAGTTTCTTAAGACCATTCTCCTGTAGCTACACCTGTTAAGGAACATCCCCTTGCTGCCCCATTCAAAATATCCCTGTATACCTAGAAATTAATCTTATATAACTTGATAGAACTCTTTTAAGTTACCTCAACCTCGACAACCTGTATTGGTCCACGGCTGGATGCAGGCCTCCCCTGTATAAGGGCCTTACAGGTTAACCCTAACATTATTGTTATTGCAGATGCAACCGATGGCAATGAATTCAACACTCTTGAATTTTCACTTAAAGTAAAATGCACCACCAATAAATCACAGCCCAAAGATTCTTACAGAGCAGAAGACTTGTATGAAAATCACAGTGGTAAGAAATTAATGATAACTATTAAAGTTTACAAAAGTTACTAGGACAAAATTTGTAGCTTCTTAAGAACCGGAATTACAAAGGCACTCTGGCCTAAAATGCATCTCCGAGGGTAAGGTTGAAGCTCTGAAGGCTATGGTGGAAATTAATAAAATAAAAATAAAACAAAATATACTTGGTAGGTAATTAATAAAAATTAAACATACAGGGATTGGAGTCCTCCTTTAAGCAAAATTTAATTTTTTTATTCTATTAAATTTAAAACTTTTGCGATTTGTTAACATAGTTAATGATTATACTGGGTATTTATTGCGTACCTTTTGTTTTATTTCCCCTTGGGGAAATACCCCATATAATCATTAAATATATTTTTGATTTAATTTTATAAGTTAGATGAACAACTAATATATTTAAAACGTAAGTAAATAAGTTTAGTAAAAAGTAATAAATTAAAACAATACTATAAAATAATATGATAACTTAAATGAACAAACATTCAACTATTTGTATGTATGTAAAGTATGTCAGGTTGTATGTATGTGTTTGCATTGCAGTATGAGTTAGGTGGTCCTTCTCCAATATCACCAGCCTCCTAAGAGTCGGGTACCAATCAGGTACCGGTAGTAGAACACTGTTGCTTTGCATGTGTGCATAAGTTAATATGTAATAAAATTAAAAATTACATAAATTATTTTTCAGTATATTCATCTCAAATGAAATGGCATCCAGTAGGAAACCAAGCTTCTGTCCACAAGGAAACGGCTGTGGGTCCTGTGCATGGAGACATTCTCATTTCTAAAATGCGTCCAGGACATGAATTGGACTTGCAGCTTGTTGCTGTAAAAGGAATCGGCAGGGATCACGCTAAATTTTCACCTGTTGGTATGTATAATTGACTCTCTTGAGTATTCAGTAGAGAGTAGTATTATCTTATTCTATCCTTGTTGTATCTTAAGAGGGGATACTGAAATCTGCCCTCACATCTCACATGGGAGTGTATTGTCCCACTGCCTAACCAGGAGTAACCAGCCCAGCTCCATGAAGTCAAATGAAGAAAGCAGGACTTTTGGAGTAGAGTACTGGGGGCCTACTCGGAAAAGAAAAATAGAAGTTTCGTTTTCGGTGTGTTCGCTGTCATGCAAAACCAACTCTTACGTAGCTTGCATAAGATTAGCGTTTACAAGAAAACAAATCAGAAACTTCGATTTCGTTGAGTACTGGCCCTGCCTGGTTTTGAAGTATATGCATAGATATTCGCTGTTCAAAACATGTAGAAGTGAAATAAGTTGGCTTTTTTATTTCCCACTGTTCCTACTAAGTAATACTCAATTATCTGAATATTATATATATGAATAGTGTGATTTAATATTTCTATTATTAAACGGTCAGTGGGGTGGTTTACTGAAGTTAATGGGGTGAAAATTCCCATCCACCCCATTGACTTGATGGGGAGGTTAATGGGGTGGTTGGGAATATGTACATTTGAATTGCTTTCACAGCCACTGCGTCATACAGATTGCTCCCCGACATACAAATGACACGAGAAGTGGAAGGCAGCGAGGCGTCGTTGCTGCAGAGCTGTTTTTCCCCTGGCGTGATCGGGATAGACTCCAAAGGACGCGCCTATGTGAAAGATGCGCGATACGACAGCTGCAGTCGGAATGTCTATCGATATGATGACCTCAAGGATGCTGTTGTGCTGAGCCGAATCAGGGATCATTTTATTTGTGAGTTTTTATTTCAATTAAGTATTTTTTTTTTATTGCCTGCCCTGTGATTTTATATCTAGATGCCCAAATACAGAATTTGTAGCACACCTTCTAAAGTAGGTACCTATCTTCAATAATGTTTGTCCTACTATATTATGGTCCAACGTAATATGTGTGCTAAACCAAAAGATGGTAGGTGAGGCTAACTCTAAGGGGATATATTTATATGTTAGTATTTGTATTTTTATAAAGGCTTTATAATAATAAGCCTTTAGTCGTACAAGACATTATTTCACCGAGCTCAATGTCGCAGCGGGCGAACGTCCGCCTGCGACGCAGGACGTTGCGGGTTCGATTCCCGCCTCGGGACAAATGATTGTACGATCTGCAGATATTTGTTCAGGGTGATCTGGATGTTTTCTATGTTTATTAAAAAAAAATGTCTATATATGTATAATAGTGTATTGTATTAAGTATAATTATAAATCAGTTGTCTAGTACCCATAACACAAGCTCTGCTTAGCTTGGGGCTAGATAATGCCGTGTAAATTTTCCAGCATTATTAATTAATTTATTTTTTTGTTGTTCATATATTTCTCTTTTGTTCCATTTTTTTATGTCCGTTTGCCAGGTGACAAAGGCTTCCTCCAATCTTGTAAAGGCTTTAGTGCAATATAATTTAATCTATAATAATAAATAACTACGTATTTTAAATACATCTTTTGTTCACAGTTAACGTGGAGTCGGTCGGAGCGATGACGCCAAACGTTATCTTCGTTGAAGCTGTGAAAATCATGAGAGACAAGTGCAAGTCATTTTTGGATGAATTAAATAAGTTCAAATAAGATAAAAAATAAATATATTCTAAGATTGTAAGTACTTTTACTAATTATTACTACTATACCTACTTCAATGGAGCAATCAACAGTAAATCCGACAAGGACGTGTCGGGCTACGCGCAGGTCGCGCAGTGAAGGTTCTGTTGCAATTTGATTTGTGCCAATTTCATGGTGTTTACAGTAAATTAAAAAAAATATCTACCGAGAGGCATCATTCATACATTTCCCTAGCATTAGTTGTTCAGTTCAGTGATTAAGGCGAGCGAAGGTACAAGCGAAACTAGGGCCACTTATTTTTCTAGGCTTTTTGGTACGCACAAAAATAATTCGTATGTTCTGCTTATATTTGTTTTAACACTTTCATGCCAAAATTAACATTGGCCATGTGAGTCTTGGACTCACATGGCCAATGTTAATTTTCTGTTTTTGAAATGTTAATTTAAATGTCTTTCTGTTATTTCGATAAGTTAAGAGGGCGCATTGCGCGACTTTTTGTGAAAAGGATAGGCATAGGATTTCGCGTTCATAGGAGCGGGACAGAGCATTCGGTCTTGGAAAGGCGTAAGCGCAAAAATGATGTTTTTGCTTATTTACAAGAAAACTACGCAACTTATGAAGAAACGGTAATCAGGAACCAAAGGATTAATAATAACAACCTACGAATCAAATCAAAAATCTTTTCTATAAACCGCAGGGTTCCTGAGATCTCGACCAAATTAGGTGCAAAACAGTGCACTTTCATGATTTTTTTATCGTAATTTTTTTTCGCAATCGTGTTTTTACAATTAAGGTACCGAAGAAAAAAATGTAGAATTTTATGTAGTAAATTCTTATTATTTAGTAAATTATTTTTTTTATTTTTATTTATTAAACATCTTTATTCACAAAGAAAATTATACTAGTATTCACAATTGAAACAATTGAGCTAACTGCTTACTGTTGCAAACAGTCTACAGGTAGCTCAACTGATCCATATCAACACCAGTCAGAAGCGTCCCCAAGCGTTTTTAGGGTTTCGAAGATCGGTTTCGAAACCCTTATGGTCTCGCTTTGTCTGTCCTTTTTTGCCTCCTTAATAACTCAGCAACTACAGCAGCTATCAACTTGAAATTTAAAATAATAATACATTTCGTGCGCCTGTACAAATTTTAAGAAAAAAAAAAGAAATAAATGAAAATGAACATTTGCCATACAAATTGAGATGTCAAAATTTTAAAAGAGACCGACAGAGTCAAGTGGGGTATCAAATGAAAGGTATTAGTTTGTACATTTCAAAATAGTTTTTGAAATTTCTGTAGGTTTCATACTTTTTGAAATATTTTGGAAATAGTCGAAAAAATACCCATTCCCCCCCCCCCCCCCCCCCCCTATCTCCGAAGTTTGCAGAGCGATTTATTCAAAATGTATGGAGCGTTTGTAGATATAGATCTATATTTTACAGGAAAAATATAGAAAAGTCTGTAAAATGAACCCTTTTTGAAAAATGGTCAAAAAGAGGGGGGATAATTTTCAAAAAGGGGGGTTACCCCAATTAATGGGGTATCATATGAAAGGTATCGGTTTTTACATTTCAAAACAGTTCTTGAAATTTCTGTTGGTTTCATACTTTTTGAAATATTTTGAAAATAGTCGAAAAAATACCCGCTCCCCCCCCCCCCTATCTCCGAAGTTTGCAGAGCGATCCATTTAAAATGTATGGAGCGTTTGTAGATATATATCTATATTTTACAGGAAAAATATAGAGAAGTCTGAATAACGAATACTTTTTGAAAAATGGTAAAAAAAGGGGGGAATAGTTTTCAAAAGGGGAGGCTACCCCACCGAGTTGGGTATCATATGAAAGGTATCGGTTTGTACACTTCAAAACAGTTTTTAAAATTTATGTGGGTTTCATACTTTTTAAAATATTTTGAAAATAGTCGAAAAAATACCCATTCCCCCCCCCCTTATCTCCGAAGTTTGCAGAGCGATCCATTCAAAATGTATGGAGCGTTTGTAGATATAGATCTATATTTTACAGGAAAAATATAGAAAAGTCTGTAAAATGAACCCTTTTTGAAAAATGGTCAAAAGAGGGGGGATAATTTTCAAAAAGGGGGGTTACTTCAATGAGTGGGGTATCATATGAAAGGTATCGGTTTGTACATTTCAAAACAGTTTTAGAAATTTCTGTTGGTTTAATACTTTTCGAAATATTTTGAAAAAAGTCGAAAAATTTACCGCTACACCCTATCACCGAAGCATGCAGAGAGATCCATCTGAAATGTAGATTGGTACCAGGCGCGGTCGCAGCCCAAGACTTTGGGGGGGGTCACACTTTGTGAGGGCCGTAGCACCAAATGTACTTGTAGGCGGTTGCAGACCCCACTGAAAAGCGCTAAACTTTATCGGCGAGCGGAGCGAGCCGCGGAAAATTTATACTCAACTCCCAACAATAGTAGGTATAAGTTAAAGCGAGCGAAGCGAGCCTCGAAATTTTTTAGATGTTTTCTGAAGTTTGGGCAAAAGTAAGCAAGAGTAGGTCCACTTGCTTACTCTCGACCGCACCATTTATTTTGTTGTTGAGAGGTATCTATAAAAAAATAAATGATAGCGAGCGTAGCAAGCCCCGAAAATCTTAGATACTTGCGGTAGTAGATATAAAGCTATGAATATAAATAGGGGCGAGCAGTGCAAGGGCATCAACAAAAAATTGGATATACAAAAAGGACATGGAAAAAATGTAACGGCGAGCGGAGCGAGCCGCCGAAATTTTTGTTACTTTTTCGGGTAACTACCCGAGCAAAACAAGTGTCAAGCACTGGACCAAATACAGAGAAGGACAAAATACTATCGGCGAGCGGAGCGAGCCGCAAAATGCAGTGTTTTGCATTTTGGCCGCAAACATGACATCACATCCCCCAACTCCCAACTAGGGCTTGCATTCGAATATTCGAATATTCGAATAATCGAATAATTCGAATGTTAATTCAGTTCGAATATTCGAATACTGAAATTGCAATATTCGAATATTCGATTCAAATCAATAACACCAATTTCAGAACTCCGATGTGCATAAAATGCCACTTATAAGTCCGCGAGATATATCCATACAAGTTTACGTCGTTCTGGTTAACAAAATGACAAAGTTATTGGGTTCCCGAGTTCGGAAACACTCAGGAATGCCGCGTGCGACTGCATAGGGCATTCGCGTATCCTATTTGTATTCTTCTTTCAGAACAGGAAATTCGAAATTTCGTTTTCGTTGTCGTGCAAAACCAACTTTTAAGTCGATTGCATAAGATTAGCGTTTGCACGAAAACGAATCAGAAACTTCGATTTCGTTTTTATGTTTGTTTTCCGTCCCTGTAGCTATGTTACCGTTACTTATCGTGTTTAATTACTTGTTAATTTATTGTAGACTAGCTTCTGCCCGCGGCTTCGCACGCGTATTTTCAGAATAATTTATTATCTAAGTTAGACTTTGCTCTAAACGTACGCCAAATTTAATCTTGATCTGTTCAGTAGTACTGAACAGATCAAGATTAAATTTATTTGATTTCACAATCTTTCGGCTTTATTGACCGAGCGAACGAAGTGAGCGAAAGTCTCTCCTTCAAGTCTAGCAAAATTAGCAATTCTATCAGTATGTCCGTACTCCTCTACAGGTCGTATTTTCACAACCGATCGGTACGAAACTTGGTGTGCAGATTCTACTATTTTATAGAATATTTTGTCGTCGGGGTTTTTTGATTAAAGGCGTACTTCCTCCAAAAAAGGCAAAAAGGGGGCTTCAGAATATAGGGGACTTTTTTTTTAGGACATCTGATTTCGATAATTATTTTTATTTGAAAGGTTGTTGTTTTTAATTCTTCTCATAAAAATTTGGTAAAGATCTGATCAGGATTTTTGGTACGACGAGCAGAATAGCTCCGCAAAATGCAGCAAGAGAACATAAAACAGTACAGTGCCATCAATTAGAACATGTTTGTAACTCCTCGAGAGAACTATGTAGCACGGCCACGCATGCCTGCCAGCTTAAATACGACCTGTAGAGGAGTACGGACATACTGACAAAAATGCCATTTTGGCCAGACCTGAAACGAAGACTTGTTCACTGACGTTCACGACGTCAACTAGGAAGTTGTTAAAATACCAACTCACCTAAATTTTGAAGACTGTTTTTACTAAGAATGTGTGATTGATTGTGCGTGTAAATCGGCAAAGTCTCGTTACAACCTTTTGTCAATTTTTAATTTTAATTAATTAATTAATTACAGAATAAAAAACATGAGATTTTAATAATAATATAGTTTGTTTCTATTATTCGAATAATATTCGAATATTACCCCAAAAAAAAATCGAATATTCGAATATCAAAATTTTCGAATATTTGCAAGCCCTACTCCCAACCCAACAATAGGAAGTATAAGTAATGGCGAGCGAAACGAGCCTCAAAAATGTTGGAGATTTTTTCTGATGTTCGGGGAAAAGTAAGCCGAAATTTTTAAAAAGTTTGCGGTGGTAGATATAAAGCTATGAATATAAATCGGGGCGAGCGGAGCAAAGGAGATTAACAAAAAATTAGAAATACAAAAAACATCGAAAAAGCTGTAGTCTGCCGAAATTTTTGTTCCCTTTTTCGGGTTGTCACAAACTGGTTCAGAAAATAAATAACAGCATAAACTCATTCAGAGCGAGCTCTGAATGAGGCGCAGCCTTTCGAATCAACGGCGAGCGAAGCGTGCCGCGAAAATTTTTATGATCTGGCTGTACGTGTGAGTTGTTTGGTATTAGATATTTTGCAGTTGCAAACTCGCCTGAAACGCCTGAGTCCTGAACTAGAGCAAGCCAGAAGCTTATCAAAACAGCAGAATGTTATCAGAGGCAAGCAGAGCGTGCTGCTATAATTGAGAGGTTTCGTTAGATTTTTTGAGTGTTTGGAAAACTGACCTCAAACGAGGGATGAGCCCATGACAAGAGGCAGACAGTGTAAGGTTGCCGGCAAGTTGACCGAGCTGCGACAATTTTTGGTTTTTGTTAGATTTTGGGCAACTTTTTAGAAAATTTGGCAAAGTGACCTAAAGCGGGCCGGGTTTTGAGCTTTGGATCATAGTCAGAAGGAACAAATGTTATCAGCGACCAGAGCAAAACGCGAAAATTTTGTTGTCTACTAATTTTTTGTACTGGTTGACAAAGTGACCTCGCAGATTATTTGTTATATTTTGTGCTTTTTATTGTGGTGGTTGGATTGATACAAACTGACAATAGCGGACCAGCCAAACCAATAAAATTGGGAACGTTGCCTCTGTGCTAATCAAAACACAGAGCACAAATAACAGTAATATCGGCGAGCGGAGCGAGCCGCGATTTTTTTTATTGCTGCAGTTGGTAACCATAATCAATGTAACGGAAGTAAACAGGACAATATAATCATCCATCTGTGGGTTGCAATTTTTTAAGTACCTAAACTAAGATTTTGGGGGGGGGTCATGACCCCCGTGACCCCCCCCCCCCTAGGACCGCGCCTGGTTGGTACCTACTAGTTTTAGGTCTTCATTAAATTTCGGAGTTTCTAACCGGTACCTTTAGTACATACCTACTTGTTCACAAACGTTCGAAACCCTCGGCGCGCGAGTCACACTCGCACTTGACGGGTCTTGTTTACCACTGGGATCCCCTGAGTCAGTACTCAGGGGATCACCGATAGCGGGTTTGGTCATCAAAATAGGGCTAGATTTCAGTAGATCTAGCCCTATTTTGATGACCAAAACCCGCTAGGTTCGCCCCTTAACGCAAAACGACGAAAGACACCAAATTAAAAGGTTTCCGTTCTTGATATTTGGCGACGGAACTCAAAAAATAGGTACTTTACTATAAGTACCTAGGTATCTTATTTTTTTAGTGGCGTATAAACGCCACTAGCTTCTGCCCGCGGCTTCGCACGCGAATTTCGGTATAATAATTAAGTATTATCTAAGTTAGGCTTTGTTCTAAACACATCAGTTCAGTAGTTTCGGAGATCCTAGGTAACAAAAATTCAGATTTCACAAACTTTCGGCTTTATAATATTAGAAGGATATGATAAACGAAGTTAGAGTTCAATGAAATCTTAAAGGTTTTAAGGTTTCGTACTTCATGCATGGCAGGACCGTCAAGGCTCTTTTATTACTTATACTTACTCGGATAATTTCTTTTAGTGTTATTCCTGATGACTTGTCTGTGTTTGACTTATGGAAATTCTTTAATTGACCTTAGGAAATCAATCGAAAATAGAACGTAGGTAATGTCAGTGACCCTTCTAAAGGTCCAAAATTTCGAAGATACAACCCCAATTTAAAAGACATCGACTTCAATTCAACTCTCAAAAAAAATATTAATTCAACTTTGGTGTGTATTTGAATAAACTTCAAGCACTCCTAGTACTTAATTAGAAAGTACATACTTCTAATTTGGAAGGTGATATTAGCTCAACTGGGTCTAGGTCGAATTAGTAGATCGAGCTTAGCTAGACCCGTCAAGATCGTTGAAAGTCGCTCAAAAGGTTTGAAAATCCATAATCCATCCATACTACCTACTTAATATTATAAATGCGAAAGTAGCTCTTGTCTTTCTGTCGGTAACCTTTTCGCGGCTAAACAAATGTATCTATTTGACGACCTCTGTGGCGCAGCGGGCGAAGGTCTGCCTGAGAAGCAGGCGGTTGCGGGTTCAATTCGGCGTTCTGGACGTTTTATATGTATAATAAAAAATATCTATCTATGTAGTGTATTGTATTTAGTATATCAGTTGTCTAGTACCCACAACACAAGCTGCTTAGCTTGGGGCTAGATAATGCTGTGTGAATTGTTCAGCATTATTTATCTATCTTAATTTTTGAGAAGGAAATTAGATCCTGGGGAAACACCCCCTGTGTTTCCTCGTCGCCTAATTAGAATGCCTAACTGGTTAGGCTACAAGGAATTAATCTTTCTCGTGGCCTAACTGCTTGTCAATACCTATCCTATTGAACCGGCCTGTATAAAAGACATATAGGCTACCTTTATCCAGCTAGGGTAATCGCGAAGCTGCTCTCAATAACTGCGACAAACTGTTGGACAATTACAAGTAGTTCTTAAGACCAACTATGTGCACAGTTTAAACAATAAATGTTTCTTATTCTTATTGCGTAATAGGCACTTATAGGGTTCATGCCGCATGCCGCACACTGCACCTTCGACAATTTTACATACACCCTACTTATTAACACAATCTTCCAAACAAATTCTGCTCTATGTCATCTACCTACCAAGGTCCTAGGCATATCGTGATCAAAGATCCTATGACTTCGTTATCGTGATCAACAACCATTTCACGGCACATTGCATGTTCAAATCGATCGAGTCAAATGTAAACGGATCCGCGAATGTTATTCAATAGGTAGATAAATGTTACAAGTTCAATCAAACTGATGCAGCAACAGATGTAGGTAAGTAGCGAAAGTACCTACCTGTGTCCCCCAAACGATATCTGTATCAACTGTAGTAAGGCAGGTACTTATGCAATGGTTACGGGTAAGCGGCTCCGCTCAAATCGCCAGCATCAGTGCTCGCGGCGCTCCCAGCTGTTACCCACGCGTAGACCACCAGAACCTCACAGTAACACCTACCACATTGAAGTTTGAAGCCAGCGAGTGCCGGTGTTATCAAGTTATCCTGGAATGAACACGAACTAAATAAAAATGCAGTTGCATCACACTTTGATCTCGCTTGTGCTATTTATTGGATCCTCGAATTACGGTAAGAAAGTATTCATAAAATAGGGAACACTGCTAAAGGGCTGGGCTCTGGTGTGCTTTTTAGGAATCTCACTCAGATCAATTCGTCTAGCGGCCGCCATACCAAAGATTAAACGCACACTCATTCATATTGTAGGTACACCTGTGGAAGCCTAGAACATAAATGTTTTTATTGAGCCATAACATAACGCTGCAAAGCCGCTTTGGTTTCGTTTTATTTCAGTTATTTAGTTATAATGAATACGGTCAGGGTCTTAGCAAATCAGGCAGAGCTCGCGCACTTTCAAGAGTTCAACTTTGAACTCAACGTTCTACGTTGAGCAATTTAAATTATGCACTAACCTAGGTACCAACATTACGGCGCAAGCGCGGCAATTGAGATTCGAAGTTATGAGGAAAATCGTACAAGAAAATAGTATATGAGCTTTACCACAAGTAGAGCGATTTATGAGACAATTTCGTGTTCTTGTCATAGTAGCGAGGAAGCCATACGTTCGGCGATTGGAGATGCATTGCATATGCATGGATCGTTGCGTCGTCGTCGGAAAATTAAATAATAGACCAGTAAGTATCGTATTTAATAAATAAAAGTTGAACTCTTTAAAGTGCGATGGGCCCAAATCTATCCCCGTCACTCTCATACACGCCAAATTTAAAAGACTACTTACATTGTACCTACCTACCTACTTGTCTCATCATTATTAATAGGCAGCAGGTGTCGTTATTTAATTACACGGGTTAAATGCTGAATAAGTACTTTGATGTATATAGATAGTTCAATTTATTATTTAGTTTTATAACTCAACTGAATTGAACTACATATCTAAATACCTACATGAAAGGTACCATACCTACCTATACAGTCTTTAAAATGTCCTAAAATCTGATAACATTCACATGAGAACTCGCACTGGAGAAAAGCCATCTGCCTGAAATGTATGTGATAAAACTGATAAACATTTTAATCAAACTGAGACACACGTTCACCTTAAAATGGGGTTTTCACTAAGTAAATACTTTTAATCTACCTAGGTAGTTGCAGATTGTTTTGCAGCCGAGGTCAAATCAAAGAAACCGACAGTAGAGTAGGTCGCGATTTCGAAATTAACGGTGTTTAAGGATTTGATTAATTGGACAGATTTCTTAAAAGCTGGCGAATACATCATGGTGCTTGCATCAATAAGCATGCAGTTAAAGTTCACTCGAAAGCGAATGACGACATGTTTTTATAGCCAACAGAAATGAAGTGATTCATGGCTTGATCGGATGAATATGTTGTGAAATGTAAATCATCAAGTTTCGTTTGGTACATACAATTTACCTATACAAGTCGATAGCCTTGCCTGGTTGGTTATTATAATATCAGTTATGTAAATTGTGGTCGGTTGCATTATTGTAGCCCCCCTTAATACAGTGCGTAACACTTGCAGGCGACCAAACCACCCATCAAACAATCAAACTCAATGAATGACGGGAGAGCTTGCGGATTATACATAACATGCTTATCCGTTGAATTGAAAGCCACATCGAAGTAGCATGTGTAGAGTTGGAGCAAATTATTGTAGTAGGTACCTAAGCGTATACAGTACAGACAGCCCACCATCAGCTTCTTTGGAAATATTTGAAAATGTTACGGAGGACATTTTATTCAAATTATCAAAATCAAATAAAACTATAATGGTATGTCGGGACTTTAATGTTGACCTCTTAGAAGTGTCCTCCCTCAGACTAGATTGACTAATTTATTTAATTCTTATAATCTAAGGCCATTATTTATGGAACCTACCTACCAGAATAACTGACACCTCAGCAAAATCTGCCTATAGACACGGTAATATTATATTACCTTGCTATAGATAATGTCGTTGTTTGCCAAAGTGAAAAAATTGTAACTAAAAAAATAATAATTGTAAAAAGAAAATATCATAGGTAACATAACCTGTGACCACAAATCGATTTTAACGGTTGAAATTGGATTGGGATTCTAAACTATCACCTAATCACTCGCATAACAACCCAAATGAGTGGTAGGTACCTACTTATTGCAATTTTTTAAACAAATTTACGCATTTAATTCAATATTCACACCCAAATCAATTATGGTCTCAGAAAAACTTACCTTTAGTGTTCATAAAAGTTCATTAATGTCTACATAAAAGTAGACAAAAGTTGTATATCTCCTGTATAATGAAGAACAATACAATTTTAGTCAGGAGTTCAAAGAAAAAGTAAAAATTACTCAAAAATATTTAGAAAAGTTTGTCAAATAGCAAAATCAAATTATATTAGCTCGAAAATTAGAAATAGTGAAAATGCAATACAATCAACTTGGAATATAGGTAGGTACTTAATAAAAAGTGAGACTGGAAAAGTCAGTACATACGTTAATGACGAGAATTTGAAGATTAAATGATTGCTCAATCAAAAACGATGTTGAAGTGGCCCAAGCATTTGAAAACTTTTTTACTGAAATTCCAATCTCTAGGTACTTACTACAAAGCGTTTAAACTCTTCTCAAGAGATTGCTGAGTCATTGCTAATAGAGAATGTATCTAAATACAAAAATAAATTTAATTTCACACGTTGATGAAAATTGACGAAATAGATATTAAACAAGATCCGTCAAGTGCGAGTGTAACTCGCGCGCCGAGGGTTTCGAACGTTTGTCAATTATACAAATATGTATGTACTAAAGTTACCGGTAAGAGATATCGCTATTTGATGAATACCTAAAAATAGTAGGTACCAAACTGCATTTTAGATCGCTCTGCATAGGTACTTCGCTACTTACAAGATTAGGTCATTTTTTTGACTTTTTTCAAAATATTTCAAAAAGTATGAAACCTACAAAAATTTCAAAAACTATTTTGAAATGTACAAACTGATACCTTTCATTTGATAAAACCACATAACCCTGTAGGTATCTTTTAAAATTTCGACATTTCGGAAATTCGACATTTTCATTTTTCGTTTTTTTTCTTTCTTAAAATCTGTACAGGCGCACGAAATGTATTATTATTTTAAAGTTTAAGTTGATAGCTGCGGTTGTTGCCTAGTTATTAAGGGGGGGGGGGGGGGGGGGGGGCAGACAAAGCGAGGTTTCGAAGTAGGTATAGTATATAGTATTTTTGTCATTCCTCGTACCTAGTGTGAACTTAAATCGTGCGAAGTTTCATTCGAATTCATTCAGTAGTCTTGGCGTGATACTCGGGCCCGTTATTTCATTTTCATCCCCTCTCCCAGGGCTAGTATAGTATTATAATATCTGTGCCCAGGGGAACCTTACTGAATTCCAGCGTTTCTTCTAACTTTCTGAGCGCTCACAATTTGTCGAACTTAAAAACATTGACGGTTCAAGTACTTTTTCTAGGCCTTTGACAGTCCCGCGTGGAGTTCCACAGGGTTCCTTTTTGGGTCCAATTCTTTTTGTGCTCTACCTACTGTGCTGATTTAACTTCTCAAATATCACACTTATTTATATTTATGCTGATGACCTTCAACTGTAAATATCGTCTACCCAGATGTTGTACATAAGGCAGTCGTTTTGAACCCTACAAAATCAAAATACCTTATAAGTACTTGGTTTTAACACCAAATAGCAAAGATGATTGAGAAGGATACGATTGTTAAAGAAGATAACACCCCTGTAGACCGCCTTTTAAAGGCCCGTAATCTAGGTCTTCTCATGGATGGTACACTTCACTTTGAGAACTACGTAAAATCAGTTGATAGGATATGTTTCTATGGGTTTTATCAGTCTTATATAGAATGCGATAGTTCCTCAGTACCTACCGATCGCCATATCCAGCTGTGTCATTCTCTCATTTTGACCAAACTTAGCTCTGTCGATAATGTGTTTAGAGGGTGTTTGCTCGGTCGATCACAAAGCTTTATGCAACGTCTGCAAAATGCATGTGTTCGCTTTTGTTTCCCGATACCTCGCCAAGCCCGCATTTCGCCTTACCTACATTAACGCTAATGGTCTGCCGAATATGTCATCACGTCGCTATATTCATTTTGCAGCATTGCTTTTTGGCATTGTCAAATTCCAACAACCATCATACCTACCTGTTCGAGAAGCTTAACTGCCCGCGCCACAGAACGTCTGCCTTTCGTGGTAGCTTCCTGTATGCTGCCACGAAATGCTGGAATGGAACATAAAACAATTTATTCATTCAAAAAATTCTTAAGAAATAGATTTACAATCACAAGAGATTCCACCAATGGACAGTCGTTCTGGGCGTCAATTTTGTCTATGATAGCGTCATATTAATTAAGAACCATAAAACTGACTTATTCTTTTTATAAAATTTTATTCTCACTTTTTGTGCCTATTTGGCTAGGTTTATTTTAATTTTCCTTTATTTTCTTTTCCTCGCGTAAATATTTTAATTTTTGTATAAGTACCTCCTTTGTGTTATCTTTGTCCTTGTTTATTGTTTTACGCGCGTGTCACAATTGCTGCTGCTGCGCCCTCAGGTGTCGCATAAAACCAGCGTCAATTGTGACCAGCGCCAGTAGCACCATCGTTACTGTGCATCAGCTGAGCGACGACCTTTTTTGATGTCACGGTTGTAAATTTTATTTGTTATTTTGTACCAACCGCAACCCACCTAATCAACCACCTACCTACCTTACCAAAGTGCATGCCTGTATGTTTAGGTGCATGTACCTGCCATTGTTTATCATAAACTTATGGTATAAAACCGTGTAAGTTTAAAACAATTAGTAAATATTTGAAAAGCCATTGTTAAAATTTATCAACGATATACTAAAGTACCTAGTAACAATAACAACGAAAAGTTATAAGAAAATGTAAATATAAACATAAAGGCTAATCATTAACCCAGAAGTAGCGGCTTCCAAAGCGCGCCGGGATCCGGGCCTTGCAGTCCGGCAGCGAAGGCGTCGGGTCCGAGACCTTCGGGGCGCAGGGGCAGGGCGGCGCCGGCGGAGGCTGGCTATTGGTCTTGTGCACGCGCCCGCGACAAAAGTGCCCAAAACTTGGCCTAACCAAGCACATTTCACTATCCATGCAATAATCAAACGCCGCCTGTGTTTCCCTGCAGTATGTAAATGAATAGTTTCCTGAACTTTGGTCTATGCAGCGCAGATGCTGTTCGTACTCTTTTCGGCATTTTTCCTTGATGCCTCTAAAGAGTTCCGTAGCACAAGCTGTAACTTGCTTGCCTATAGCGAGGCAGGCGCGTGCGTCTTTTTTCTCTTGTCGACAGAGCATGAACTCCGCATTGACTCCTTCGCAAGCGAGGCCGAGGAAAGGGGCGGCAGTCATTAGTGCCGCTGCCGATAAGTTTAACTCTGGCGTCTCCAGATCCTTGAAGTCTGGAAGATGCACTTCTTTCGTTACCATCTTACAATTTTTACTTCCACTGGTTGTCTAAATAAACTGAGAACCGCCTCCGCCTTAGCACCAATTTTAGGCAGTTGAACTTTTTAGTTGTAGAATTTATGAAGGTACCTATCCTAGTTTCGATTTATCTAGGGGTTGAAATCAATGCAGAAAGAAACACAAAAATAGTAGACAATATTGTAGGTACATAAAACGGCTAATTGCATGTCGAATCACGCACTGGGTAGGGTTCCGCCTGAGTCATTCCAAATATACTTAAGTAGATAGGTACCTACCAAAAGTTCGCGTCATGTAAAAAGAACGCTGGTAGAACATTGATGTAGAAAAGGGGAAGATGAGGCACTAGCTTCTCGAAACCGGCAGGCTCAAATGAAGTCCAATTGTGTGCTCTCGCCGCAGTCATAGTAGGACCGGCGGCGCGGGCGGACGTGATTCGCGTGCTTGCTACGACGTACTGACTGTGTTTTACTGACTAAAAGACTAAAGCAATGCCTTCGTGTTCGTTCACAAGGTGTACAAATAGCTCAAAAACCAAAAACAAAGCCCAAGGCATCACTTTTCACGCGTAAGTACACCAAAAAATTTAGTTTTTTGATTAATTTACTGCCTTTTTTCGCCATTTGCAGAGAGGGATAGAAATATACGAAACATAAGTGTGTAAACAGAGATAGCAATAGCCTTATTGCGAGTCGAGTCGTTCTTCAACTCGTACCATCAATTTTGTCCCAACTGGTGTGAGTTGACAAATCGTAAAGATGATAGGTATTATTTTCAATCTGCAACTCGCATCACTCTTTGTTTCTATTGAATTTATACGTCGAGTACAATCACAAACTCTATGTGGAACCTCTATCATTTGTATTCATTTCACATTATTTTATGTACAAAACACAAAATAAATATATCTCTTGCCTATTATTTTACTAACTTTTTTTGGTTGACTGTACTAAAATTCAAATTACTAACGAAGCGTATAACATTTTTACGATTCGTCCGCTCATACCAGTTGGGACAAGATTGATGGTGTGGGTTAAAGGAACGACTCTACTATTGTACCTACCGTAACTCGGGGAAATCCCGAATTTGTTTTATTATACCTAGTGGGGTCGTACCAGAGATTAATATAGTTGTCTCTGTCTCACTTCGGTCTTAGGTACATCTTGCCATCTTTGTTGTTCTTTATATTGCACAGGACTGGAAATGTAACTGTGAGCGTATGTGTTTGCGTGTAGTTGTAACACAGGCCAGTTGTTGAGTACGCGCTGGGAGAACGTCTTCATCGTCATCTTCCCTTTTCTACATCAATGTGGTAGAAAGTGGAAGGGGTGTGTTCGCGCATGGGTACACTCGCGCACGATAGTAGGTACCTGCCTTTTATGCCAATTTGCTAAGCCTATTTTTAACTAATATTTCGCCTACTTAAACCCTCTTGTTCATATTAGTCTGCTAACCTGACTTCTTCTATTGACGTAAGTCACAGTGAGAAATAACACTGCAACCGTTTTAGTTTACAGATTATTATGAACTAGCGGCCCGTCTCGGCTTCGCACGTTGGGTGGACATTTATTTTTCAAACATTTTGGGATAAACGTAGAGTAAATGTATTTTCATACAGGACATTTGTATATTTATCCACCCTCGCTGCGTTGCCCGCTGCGCTGTACGGGACCACACCGCGGCGCAGCGGCGACGTTTATTTTGACGTGACAACGTCTTATAAATTGGTTTGCCGGGTGACACTTCAAGAAACTGCGTTACGCGTTACGTTCCGCTCACGTTATGCGCTCACAATGTTTTACCACTCAAAGTCGTTGTCACGTAAAACTTTCGCCCGTATACCGACTTTACAGGCAACCAATTTTTTCTATTAGTATTTTGTTTAGATTAACATTTTTAATATCTTTTGAATGGAATGTACGATTTGAATAATTTAAAAAGTAATCTAAAGGTATTGAAACAGTCTTAGATACAAAATTATTTATTCGGATAAGCCTTAATACAAAGGTATGGATAACATGGTTTGATTTTGGTCGGAATAGGAATGTCTATCAACTTTTAAAATGTAAAAAAGTAGTTATAGCGACATAACTACAATAGTTGGACACAGTATCGTGAAATTTTTTGTAGATATTGATAGGTTCTATAATATTATACTTAGATCATTCTTTCGTTCCATCATCAATAGTTAGTTTTCCGCGGCGCAAGCGATGAAAGACTCCCTAATTTTTTCAAGTAATAAATATAGGCTATGTTACTCAGGGATAATGTAGCATTCTAATGGTGAAAGATTTTTTGAAATCGGTACCGTAGTTTTTTAAGTTCATTCGTTACACACATACAATTTTTTCCTTTTTATACCTAATTTTACTAGCTTCTGCCCGCGGCTTCGCACGCGTTGTTTCTATGGAAACATTTTGAGGTTATTTCTATCGCATGGGAACTGATTTATGGGATAAAAAGCCTATGTTTGATTCCAGGGTAGGGCTTGCATTCGAATATTCGAATAATTCGAATGTTAATTCAGTTCGAATATTCGAATACTGAAATTGCAATATTCGAATATTCGATTCAAATCAATAACACCAATTTCAGAACTCCGATGTGCATAAAATGCCACTTATAAGTCCGCGAGATATATCCATACAAGTTTACGTCGTTCTGGTTAACAAAATGACAAAGTTATAGGGTTCCCGAGTTCGGAAACACTCAGGAATGCCGCGTGCGACTGCATAGGGCATTCGCGTATCCTATTTGTATTCTTCTTTCTGAACAGGAAATTAGAAATTTCGTTTTCGTTGTCGTGCAAAACCAACTTTTAAGTCGATTGCATAAGATTAGCGTTTGCACGAAAACGAATCAGAAACTTCGATTTCGTTTTTAAGTTTGTTTTCCGTCCCTGTAGCTATGTTACCGTTACTTATCGTGTTTAATTACTTGTTAATGTATTGTAGACTAGCTTCTGCCCGCGGCTTCGCACGCGTATTTTCAGAATAATTTATTATCTAAGTTAGACTTTGCTCTAAACGTACGCCAAATTTAATCTTGATCTGTTCAGTAGTACTGAACAGATAAAGATTAAATTTATCAGATTTCACAATCTTTCGGCTTGATTGACCGAGCGAACGAAGTGAGCGAAAGTCTCTCCTTCAAGTCTAGCAAAATTAGCAATTCTATCAGTATGTCCGTACTCCTCTACAGGTCGTATTTTCACAACCGATCGGTAACAAAAACTTGGTGCGCAGATTCTACTATTTTATAGAATATTTTGTCGTCGGGGTTTTTTGATTAAAGGCGTACTTCCTCCAAAAAAGGCAAAAAGGGGGCTTCAGAATATCTCGGCTTTAGGACATCTGATTTCGATAATTATTTTTATTTGAAAGGTTGTTGTTTTTAATTCTTCTCATAAAAATTTGGTAAAGATCTGATCAGGATTTTTGGTACGACGAACAGAATAGCTCCGCAAAATGCAGCAAGAGAACATAAAACAGTACAGTGCCATCAATTAGAACATGTTTGTAACTCCTCGAGAGAACTATGTAGCACGGCCACGCATGCCTGCCAGCTTACGAAAGTAAGAAATCAATTGTATAGATGGCGCTAATGCTACTAAACGTCTCTGATTTATTTATATACCTACCAACAAACAGGATTTACAAAAAACAAACAGGAATTAAAAAAACCTACCTAAATATCCCGTTTTAAATAACTTTAGTAGGTACCTAATATCTAAGTAAATTCACAGAAATATATCTGTTTTTCTGTGAGTAAATTCATTGTTGAAAAGAATTAGTGCTCGCGAGGTTTACTGTTCGTAGAACTACTAGTTACTAGGATGTTGTTAAAATACCAACTCACCTAAATTTTGAAGACTGATTTTACTAAGAATGTGTGATTGATTGTTCGTGTAAATCGGCAAAGTCTCGTTACAACCTTTTGTCAATTTTTAATTTTAATTAATTAATTAATTACAGAATAAAAAACATGATATTTTAATAATAATAATAGTTTGTTTCTATTATTCGAATAATATTCGAATATTCGAATAGTACCCCGAAAAAAATTCGAATATTCGAATCGAATATTAAAATTTTCGAATATTTGCAAGCCCTATTCCAGGGTTAGACTTACCTGTATGCAAAATTTCAGGCTGATCCGTTCAGTAGTTTTGACGCGAAGAGGTAACAAACATCCATCCATCTATCCATCCATCCAAACTTTCGCATTTATAATAATTAGTGTGATAGTGTGACTAGTGTGATCTGTCAAAAAATCGCGACTTGAGACCTGCTGTGTTTGAGTATTTGGGGGTTATGCTTCTTTGGCGCGCGACTTTTTATCCCATAAATCAGTTCCCATGGGATAGAAATAACCTCAAAACGTTTCCATAGAAACAACGCGTGCGAAGCCGCGGGCAGAAGCTATTTTTTAATAAATCTGTTTAGCTAATGCTTCGTCGCTGCGCCGCCGCCGTCGTCGTCGACGCTCGGTCAAAGTGAGTGTTAAGGCTTCTTAGTGCAACTCTGAACCCTAAACAGGTGTCAAACATTCCGATATCGTGACGACACTGACAACTCGCTGATATACAAAATAAGGTCTTTAAATCCGTTAAAAGAGGTTGTAGTTGCAGGAGCCTATACCAAAAACAAAGAGATCTTAGTCAGAAACTGAGCTTCGGTGGACTCTTGCAGTGTGGCCCGTCCGCCTACTTTCATGTTTGTTTTCTCATCTAGCATCCAAGCTAGTTTGGTACCACTACCACCTCTCAATACGGGCGTGGTCTAACTGATGCCTCTATCTGTTCCAGAAGTTAAAGGCCAGTCTCTGAGTTGCCCAGCGGTGCGCACCAGCAGCGGCTGGCTGGACCTGTTCCCGCTACCTTGCAAGAAGCACTCAGAATGTAAAGTCATGAGCAAGCAGCATCTGTGCTGCAAAGGAGTATGCACAAAGGGAGCTAAGTCAGCTGCCATCAAATCGTAAGTTGTGCTTTAGCTCACGTTTTATAATACTCACCATTAGGTATCAAAAGTTCGTTTTGTTGTAAGAAAAAAGGTACTTCTCCTAATAATTTCAATCGACAGCATGATTAAGTGACGCTTAGCCATAATTTTTAATAATCCGCATAGGTTGCGCAGGCGCCGCCACCCCGCCCGGCCGCCGCCGCCGCCACACGTTAATGGGGGCATCCATAAATTACGTGAGATGATTTTGGCGATTTTTCGACCCCCCTCTCCCCTTGGTGAGATGTCGTGATTTTGCTCCCCCCTTAGCTTGTTTGTGGTTTTAAATTTTTTCTGCCTTTGACAAGAAATAAAACTAACGTAAAAGTAATTTGTCGCAAATCATAAAAGATTTTCTACCATAAGTAGCGGAAGTGCTGATACTCGTCAAAAAAAGATACCTACCTACGTGACATTTGCCGAGACCTAAAAGCCTCACGTTAATTAAACTAACCCGTTCATGGCCCAAGACGCAGACGAGCCTCTCGACCCTCGTGTGGCGGCGGGCGGCGGCGGGGCGCGCCCCTGCGGGTCGCACCGCCGAGGCTGGGCAGTGAATGCGTTAATAATGGACGCCTCTTTTGCAATCAGCCTAGACATTCTACAAACGGTCTGGTCTGATTCTCATCATCATCATCATCCGCAACCCGACTTCACCCACTGCTGGGTATAGGTCTCCAAACTTCTACCTTAAAATAATCTATGGATTCTACAATCCGGCGACGACGGCGCGCGCGGCGCGGCGGCGCGCGGCGGCGTCACGCAAGTAACCTCTACATACGCGTTATGTAAGCTTATATTAAAGACTTTTTAATATAGTAAAAAGTTGCGTATTACTTCTCTAAGATTTTATATTTGCTAGTAAAAGTGACAAGTAACAGCCCAGTTATCAAGTAAACGCACTTCCTCCACCTCGCTCGAGTTATGCTTAGAGGTGTTTGACCAGTTCCACTGAGAGTTGATTTGATTCACGTTAAACGTAACGAGACAAAGGTACTTACGTCTTACTGAGTAGCCAGACTATTGCCATATTCTCTGATATTGCAGCGATAATGCAACCAAACTTTAATTAATTTGTCTCACAAAACAATCAAATACCTACCTAATCCGATCTCGACTCAAGTCTGCTCACAAAATACAAGCACTAAGTAAATAAGTATTCGTAAGTACTTAGTAAACCTACTTTAATTTAAGATTGTATTACAATGTCATAAACCATCTGTCATAAACAGTACCTACTTACTACAAAGTAGTAATAGCAGAACTCTTGTACGTTACAATGGGCACTAAAGTGTAATGCTGGGTAGGCACACTAGGACCTAAGATCACAAAGCGTACTTTACCTACACGTACACAGAATTAGACAATTTTGTCACATTACCTACTAAAATGCGCCCACGCAACACCATAGCGAATCATGTAATCATTATTTCTTATTAAGTAGTTAGTGTTCCCTTTCTTATTTCTGAGTTAAGTTAAGATCAATCACGACTTACGTACCTACATAAAACACGCGTGCTTTTATACTTCACTACATCATCACCATCAGCCATGACCAGCCTACCTATATGAAAACTTTTTAAAAGCTCAAGTGAATCTCTTGTTTTTCCTATTCTGGAGGCCTGGATTTGTGCCAGGCCTGTTTCATACAAATTACCAATGATAATTGTATGAAACAAGATCCGTCAAGTGCGAGTATAACTCGCGCGCCGAGGGTTTCGAACTTTCGAATGTTTGTTAATCATACATAGGTACATAATGCACTAAAGGTCCCTTTTTTTGAAATTTGATGAATACCTACCTAAAACTAGTAGGTACCAAAGTACATTTTCGATGGATCGCTCGGCATCGGTAGGTACTTCGGTCGGCGATTAGGTCAATTTATTGACTTATTCAAAATGGGGGATTTTTCGACTTTTTTCAAAATATTGCGAAAAGTAAATAAATAAATAAATAAAATAAAATAAATGTTCATTGCAATTACTTAAAAACTATACCAACAGGTTCAGGACAAAACAAACTATTTAAAGTTGATAGCTGCGGTAGTTGCTTAGTTATTAACTTATTAAGGAAGGAAAAAAGGACGGACAAAGCGAGACCACAAGGGATTCGAAACCGATCTTAGATCTCGAAACCCTGAAAACAAAGACAATCGCAGCGGTTTTTAAAAATGTAAGTAGGTAACTTACGACTATTTTTATAAAAGAAGGTAGGTACTTAAATAGAAAAAAATTTAGAACCGTTACATACAACTAAACCAACTAAGTACCGAAAATAAAAAAGTTATTGTCAAAAAAACGCGCATTTATTTAAATTAGGTTGTACCTATTAAATAAGGGGTAGGTAGGATCTTATTTAGTTTATTAATTTACATACTTGTTGTGGGCATGAAGTAGGTACCTAGGTACCTAATCCGACCCTAGGTATTTCGTGCCCACTACAAGCTACCAATTTTTTAAGTAGGTAAGTATGTGGGTTAGCATTTATTTATGTAGAGTAGAGGGTGTTTTACCTACGTCTCAGCGGGTTTACACACCACCACCAACACAACACACACGACCACGCACCTCGTTCGTAAACACACCATTGTGTAAACCTACTGAATAGTCGGGTAAGACCCCCTACATAATGCGATTAATCTATGTATGTATCAGTATATTCATTAGGTACATACCTATAAAAGGTTTAGATCTTAATATATATAAATCACGTGTCACGTTGTTTGTCCGCGATGGACTCCTAAACTACTTAACCGATTTTAAATTAAATTTGCACACCACCGTGTGCAGTTTGATCCAACTTGAAAGATAGGATAGCTTATTCAGGGAAGGTTTAAAAGGTGAGAGCGGTACGAAGTTCGCTAGTAAATTTATATAAAGCCTTTTATGGTCTAAGTTAGTGTAACTAAGTGGGTTTAATTAATTCTAGTGAAAACATTATCATCGACAAAAACGCTTAACCACGCTGCCATAAAGGTCACCTCTCATTGTAGCACTACCAGTAGCACCACCCGGCCAACTAGCACAAGCCCAAGCACTAGCACCACCACTAGTACAACCACGACTACAACCACAACTACAACCACGACCACAACTACAACTCCGAGTACCACTACCACCAGTTCCACGACCACGACCACTCCACGGCCGACAACAACCACGCCTCGGCCGACCACGGAGCCTCCGCTGCGGCCTTTCCTGCAGCTGCTGCCCATACAGACTGAGGCCTCCACTGCGAAGGCCAGACCGGTTAAAGCAGGTATGATTTTGAATCTTCTTAGTTTAGTTAAATAATTATCTTAACTTCGATTGGATACAGGTAATAGACTAAAATTGATAGAAGTTATGGAAAACTGTCCATATATTATTTATACACAGCAGATGGTTTTGGTTTCCGTCAGTTTTTCGTTTAGAATCTGCATTAATATAACATTTTGTTTTCTCAAAAACCCAGTACCTAAGTCATTTTGCTTTGACCTCCTATTAAAACTACTTAGTAACTGCGTCTAAAAATCTACCTTAATTAGCCTAGAAAACCCATTTGTACCTAAGTAGGTAATGTGGTACAATTGTACGAACTTACTTAGATCCAAATTATCCGTAGGTATTATAAATTCCACAAGCCATTCTAAACTAAAGTAGGTAGGTAATAACGGCTAACACCCGCTTTGGAAGGTCAAGCAAAGCAACGTTCACTGCCCTGCTATTGAACTAGTTGCATTGTTGCCATTCCACCTCTGACGTAACCCTATTTACACTCTCGCTATACGTAACTTATTACTCGTATTTTGGGTTGTATTGTAGAAAGACGTAAGTAAGCTATACAGGGTGCTATGTAACATGTGTACTAAGCTGAAAGGAAGCTGATCCTGGACCACGAAGGGGATCAACTGGTGAATAAAAATTTTTCAACACACTTGCTCATAAAGTGGCTCTGCAGTCAAAAAAATCCGTCATCTTACAGACGTTGATACTTCTAGACTAGTCTATTTCAGCTACTTCCATAGTGTTATGTCTTATGGCATTCTGCTGTGGGGGAACGCTGCAGATATTAACACCGTATTTGTGCTGCAGAAGAGAGCTGTTCGTGCAATCTATAATATGGGTCCCAGAGAATCCCTGCGTGATAAATTCAAAGAAATAAACATAATGACAGTACCATGTCAATACATTTATGAAAACTTGTTGTACACTCATAGAAATATCAATCAATTCCCTAAAAATAGCGACATACATAATATAAATACTAGAAATAAGAATAAACTCGCTGTGCCCACAACTAGGCTACACAAGATAAATGCATCTTTTAAAGGGCAATGTATACGCTTCTACAACAAAACTCCAAGTGAGTTGCAAAAAATATCAATAAATAAATTCAAACAAATTGTCAAAACCTTGCTGTGCAAAAAGGCTTACTATAAAATATCAGATTATCTAGAGGATAAAAAAGCTTGGGACGGGTTTTGCTCCAACTCGTCGCTTCTTTACTTTAGTCTACATACCGAAGCGACAGAAATCAAAAAATATCACTTTATTTCCGTGTCAGTGTTTAGTTTTATATTTTGACCTTTTCTAAGTGTACATTTATTGTATTTATGGAAATAAAGAGTTTTTGATTTTGATTTTGATTTCTATGGTCACCGCAATTAGGCACAGAATGACACCCATAATCAAACTGTGCTATAACTCACTAGTGAGTTATAGTTTTTTTTTCAATTTTATTGGTTCAGTTGCTTTATTCTTAAAAAAGTTTTTGTTCAAAAAAAAGATCGTGTTCAATAGGACAAATAAATTAATAAGAAATCAAATAACATCGCAAAAATTTTCGACTTCGACGGGACTTGAACCCGCGTCCTCCCCTAATTAAAATTTAAAAACGTAGAAAATTTTTGCGATGTTATTTGATTTCTTAGAAATTACCCTTAGTGTGGGGTTACGCACTATAATAACAAAAAACCTTAGAAATAAATTAATGTTCCTATTGCTTGCTCATTTCATGCAACTTCTTATTTAAATAGATAATTTTAACTCGTACGTGTTTAATAAATAAAACTTTCACTCAAATATAACTTTGTTTTCTCTGTAATAAAAGAAAACTTTAAATTCCCCATTTTGTACGTGGCAGAATAAGCGCAAACCCTATGCGCTGAAAAAAAAAACCTCATCCCTTTAGTCTGTTCTGTGGCCGATCGCAATGCGCGCGCATAGGAAAACTGATTAGTTTTTATCTACTAAATAAAACACAAATAAAATAAGTTTTTTTTATTGTTATTTTATTGTGTTATATTATTTTATTATAAGTGTGTTGAAAAACGTCGTATGATACACGTGTGTATTGATGATTGATTACCGTCCTCAGCTCTCTATAAGACCCGAGCCGTAGGCGATGTTACACACTAGTACCACAGTATAAGTAAAACATATAGTACCATAATGTACTATTTTGAATTTAGAATACACTACACTAATTAAAAATCGAAGTTTTATGTACAAAAATCCTTATGGTGATCTTTTACTCTAGATCTTTTTCTCTCTCTGTATAGGTCGTATAGATGGAAGTCCTATCCCATAAAACCAGCAAGACTAGTTAGTCTATAGGTATGGCAAACCCCAGCAAGGCTTTTGCCCTACCTTTTCCTTTTTAACCGACTTCAAAAATTCACAAAAGGAGGAGGTTCTATAATAGGCTGTACCTAGGAATTTTTTATGTGTATGTTCGTTGATTTCCGTCAATTATAGACGGATTTGAAAAGTCTTTCGCTATTGTATAGATAGGAAATGATCCCGAATAGTTTCCATCAAAATGTTATTTCCGAGGTATTAGTAGGTACTTACCTACCTATTTATTCCACAAAACTTAAAAAAGTGTACCTAAGTAAATATAAAGGAATGTCAGTTTTTAGTTTCAAAATTTTCAAATTATTAAATTGGTCCATTTTCCTTTCAGACGTTTTCTGAAGGAATAGCAATCTTTAAGGAAGACAGGTCGAAAGACGTCCACTGTATTTCAGTACCTATTTTGTTCGTTCTTAGTGATTAGGTGAGTTTTAGTTAAGATCACAGTACCTATGCACCTATTTAGGGTGTTGCAATGGAAAACTGGCAGGTATCGTGCCTTTCTACTGCCGGACCTATGTCCGGCACTTCTGGCAGTGGACGCCTTTCGGCTGAGACGATGGCGTGCTAAGGCGCTGCCTCCCCTCACACTAGCGCCGCCACCTATTTTATCTACTATTAAGTACCTACGTTTAAGAAAGGAATTTCCAAAAATTACGTTAGCTAGTTTGTGATACTTACCTATTAGAAGCCTTTATAACCTGTAATAGTTTTATTTTGTATTGTTTAGACAGAGAAATCTGTGACAGAGAATCGAAAATAGAGTTTGGTGGCCACCAAGGGCAACTTCGTTTCTTTGCCTAAACTTTAAAAAATAAAACTATCACAAACTGGCTAACGTAATTTTTGGAAATTCCTTTCTTAAACGTAATAATTACATAAAATAGGTGGCTAGTGTGAGGGGGAGGCAGCGCGTTAATATTTGTTTAATTGAGCGCAGGAAAGTCACTGAAGATGGTGTGTCCGAAGCCTGCCCAGAGACAGCTGGTCCTCTTTCCGATCCCTTGTGAGAAGAACTCTCAATGCCGGTCCAGCAGCGGCGCGGACCACGTCTGCTGTGATGGCCAGTGCATGCAGGGAGTGCCGGCGCCAAAGCCTACGCCACCACCTAAGCCTCATCAACGTACGAAATTTATTATTCCAGCTTTCTTATATTTTTCTTTCATTCACCTTCTCACGAAATTGGTCCAGAGACGTTCACGCGTGCGTGATGCCATGACCAAGGGAAATAACACGGAAATAAATAAATTCATTTTTTTATTATTAACATGTAGGTACCTTACCTACCTACATGTTTATATTCTTATGAGGCCATAGACCCGAGCAGTGGGTAAAGTCAGGTTTTAATGATGATTATGTTTTTTTAATAAGTACCTATAAACGATGACGCTGAGGGAAATGAAAATCTAGATAGGTACCTGCCTATTCTTGCAGATGAGAGAGATAGCTTGCGAGGCACCCAAGGGGAGTCGTACTTAAACTAAAGTTGGATTGTAGAAAGTCATGTCGTATATTTTTTTATTTTTAGTCCACTTGTCCTACTGCTGGGTAAAAATATAAACAAATGTCGGTTTTTAAGCAGCAAATATAATCAGGAACTTTGGAATTAAATATTATAAATACCTACCATCCACAGAAATCTGAATAACAAGGCACTAGAAATCGTAAGCGCGCGTGACCTTGTCGCCGCTCAGGTGACTCTCACGCCACCAGTGCGTTCGTTGCTGTTCAGTTGCTCTCGAAACGTGCGTGTGTAAAAATGGTGTGTTGCAGCATTTCCCATTGCGGAAATTCTTCCACAAGTTGTAATTATATTAATAAAGGAATAACTTTTCATCGGTAAGTATTGTTTTTTCTAAATAATGCCGTTTTTCCTTAAAATTATAGAATCTTTAAAAGTAATACGAACGTCACAGTCGACCGTTCTTATTATCACGTTTAACTATACATTGCCTCTTATTTTTGTCAACATCGGGCAGGTACCTCATTACAAAAAGCAATGTACTGCACAGTGAACGATAACGTTGCGCGCTCGATTTCCTATCGTGGTACGGCCGCAGAACTCGGTCGCGAGCTAGTGTTGTGACACGGTAATATTATCCTTAATATTACCTTGGTTGTGATTTGTAAAACAACTTTGCATAATTTAACATAGTATTTTAGGAATACGATGTTATATTAAAATTGTTTATTTATGATTTATTATCATAATAACTAACTATCTATAAAGCTCGATTACCACTGACTGACTGACATAATTGTTCTCCTTGATGGTGGAGGGGGAGGTATGTTTTTTTTGCAGAATCATGTAGGGGTGTCCGGGGGACCTAGGAAAAATTCCGACTTTTTGAGATTTGCCCCCCGGAACCACCGCCCCCCACGGGGGCGCCAAGCAGAGTCACACTGATGGGGGTCATATGATTTCGATTCCAAAAAAAATTTTACCCCCCCGTTCCTCCCAAGACCCCCCTTTTTGAGAGTGCTACCGGATGCCTTACATTGCAAACGCTGGCTGAACCCTACGAGATAGATCAGAATAATGTACTACAGTATTTTACAACTTAAAAAGGTCTACAAAAAAAGTCTACGATAGTATATGTCTATCTCTTAGGGATAACCCACAATAACCATTTTTTATCCTTTACTTTTTACGAGAAATAATGGCTTATTTACGAGGCGATCTTAAGCAGTACAGCATTAGTCCTTATCCAATTAAGTAACTTAGATACATTGTGCATTTAATATAGATTAATATTGCCCTTTACAGCATGTAATTTGAATGAATATTTTCGAAGATATTACAGATTAAAAATGACAGGGACATAGCGATTGCGGTATCGGCCGGAGTACCAATTCTGCAGTAGGTATATTTAGTATAAGCATTGCACCCGTGCGAAGCCGGGGCGGGTCGCTAGTTAATAATAAATGAATATTGAAGTACAAACTATATTTTTATTATATTAGTACAATGCCCTAGTCATAGAATAACAGTACGATAGGTACGTGACCTGATATTTCGTGCCCAGCACTAGGGTAGATTACATTAAAATGACGTCATAACGACAACAAATGCAAACTTGTCACTAATGTGTGAGTAAGCGAACGTATGCAACTACGCATAAGGCTTAATTTGGTTTGCACTGCATTTTTGGATGGGCGTAGCCGTAATTCCGTAGTTATTGTCTGTGTATGTAGTGGTAAGGTAGTAGAGGGGGCGAGCCGGCGACACGCATTCCCGATAGATCGGATGGTACTCAGCATTTCTAGTGCCTTGTTATTAAGATTTCTGTGCTACCATCCATTTACCTAGTGCCAGAGGGAAGTAGGTAGGTACTAAGAGTTATTTTGTACATACTACTGCATAGAATAGAACCAACTTAGCATAACTAAGTAGGTAAGTAATACATTGTGTATTGCGTTGAAGATCAGGAAGTCATCACAATCTAACATTTAACTTTACTTTCTATTCGATGTTTAAGATGGCAAAAGCGTTGCAAAAGCAAACTGGAAACGGTTTCATTATTTTACGACTTAACAGTAAGAACTTCCCTTCTCATTACGATTTCCTAACAGTAAAACTGTTTCAGCTCAAACAATTAATTTAGTTAGTAAATTCACGACTTATGGCCTGTTCAGACTAACGCGGTATTAACTACCTAGAGAGCGGTAGCGGAAAATTACGCTAAGGTTTCGCGCGGTACACAGCCGAGCCGGCTACATATTTTGTATTGTATGCATTTTGTTCGAACTGTAGGATAGTTTAATAGTTTATTTTTAGGATAACCCCATACACACTCGGCTTTCGCTACCACTCTGAACGCTGTTCAGGCGGGAGTTGAACCCGCAACCTTTCACTCTGAACGGATATGCGTTACCAATTATTTCGCCACCAAGTCAACTTCGTGACTGACCAGACTTTATTATCGGGGGTAAACAATACAAATAACCTCCGTTCCAGCTCTATTAGGAGTGATACCGCGGGAATGCCCCGCGGCTCCGCTAGGGGAGCTCCTCTTCGAGGTGCAGACTTGCAAGGACGACTCGGACTGCTGGCCGCGAGTCTGCTGCCCGGACGGCACCCGGTCTTACTGCCGCACGGCGCGCGCTCGCCTCGACCTCGTGCCCATCGCTAACCAGATCGACGGACGTGAGTATCCGCTTACATTATCTAACGTAAGGCCTTTTAAACACACAGATTACCTATAGGTGTATTAACCGGTGCCCACCTTCATACGTCTCTTAGTAATACCTTAACCTCAACAGCCTGTATTGGTCCACAGCTGGACGCAGGCCTCCCCCTGATAAGCGCCTTGTCTTATGGGGGCAGTGCCCATAATCCCCACGCTGGGCACACGGGTTGGGGATCGCAGTTCGGTGGTAGAATTGTTCTGCAGGGGGCGCTGCTGCTCACCCCCGGTGGATATCCCTTAGTCGCCTCTTACGACCCCCGCGGGAAGAGTTCGGGTGGTGCAAATTCTAAGCCGGCACCACACCGCTAAAATAAGTAAAACTAGCTCCTGCCCAAAGTTTATTGCGATAAAAAGTAGCGTATTAAGTAAATCCGACCTGGATTTTTATGAAAACAAAAACTTCAGCCTTCAGTAGTTTTTGTGTGAAGAGGTAACAAACATCCAAACTTTAGCATAAAGTGTGCAGTGTGATAGATAATAAAAACTACAATTAGCAGAGCTATTTAGAAATTTGGCAAGAGCTAGTCTAGAGCTAGAAAAGCAATTCCGTCATTGCCCAATCAAGACAGATTGGATGAGTTGCGAAGAGAGCAAGCTACTTAATGATTGTGTGACCTTTTGCAGCGGTGCGAATGTTCGAGCAGTACCTGCAATGCACGCCTCCGCCCCAGTATGATGTGTTCCCGCAGAAATGCAGCTCTAGTGTAGACTGTTTCCCAAACTTGTGCTGTGCAGAAGGAGGCCAAAAACACTGTCGCCCGCCACAGCGTAGCTTGCTGGCATTACTAGCTGGAGTCTCACAGGTGAGACTTAGCCAATTTAGACGACCTCTGTGGCACAGCGGGCGAAGGTCTGCCTGCGACGCAGGAGGTTGCGGGTTCGATTCCCGCCTCGGGACAAATGTTTGTACGATCTGCAGACATTTGTCCAGGGCGTTCTGGATGTTTTATATGTATAATAAAAAATATCTATCTATGTAGTGTATTGTATTAAGTATATCAGTTATCTAGTACCCATAACACAAGCTCTGCTTAGCTTGGGACTAGATAATGCTGTGTGAATTGTCCAGCATTATTTATTTATTATTTATTGTTATCATGAAATATTTAAGGGTGTACCTAATAGGTTTGGTTGTCAAACTACGCATAGATCTCGGCCCTCACGGGTTCTCTGTGATAAAAAACTCGAATTCCTTAAAATTTATCATAATTTCTTCGGTTCCTTGAATGTGAAAACACAATTGAGAAAAAAATAATGATAAGTGCACCGATTTGCACTAATTTGGTCGAGATCTCGGGAACCCTGCTGTCTATTGAAATTACTTATGTTTTGATTTGGAGGTTATTACTATTTATTTGGTTCCTTGAATCAGTTTCTTTATAAGTTGTGTAGTTTTCTTGTAAACAAGCAAAAATTGATTTTTGCACTTAAGCCATTCCAAAACTGTATGTGCTCTCCCGCTCCTATGAACGCTAAATCCTATGCCTATCCTTTTCACTAAATGGTGCGCATTGCACCCTCTTATGAGATAATTACAGCATTATGTTAAGTAGTAGAAGGCAGATATGATGGTCTAGTCTAGGCAACCAGCAGTAATACCTTTCAGTATGGTATAACAATCCTTCATGTATGGTGGGACTATAATTATAATTTGTGTTATGGGCTTAAGACGTTCAAAATAATAAATAAATGATGGTACAGTGGCATTCATAGATGTAGGCATTCTCCCTGACAGGTTCCAAGTATTGGAATTATGTAAGTTTTCGTTTGTAAGTACAGAACATTTTGCCGATATTTTTTACCTTTATATGAATGTCACTGCATTATGTTTTTCAACTTTTTCATCACATAAAGATGTCCAGCATTCAAATTCTATATTGTTTTACAGAGAGTTGGTTCCTTGGGAAACTTCAGACAACCTACAGCCAGTAATTCCTGAGTAGAAGAACCTAGTTTGATGAACATAACTTTGATTCAGAAAATCATATTTTTCAGGTTTATTTATTCAAACTATAATGTAGGTATAGCATTAGTGTATTATTCTCATTTTATACTTTTGTACAGTTATTTTATAATAAATATATATTTCCTTTCATATTATTTTAGTCTTGTTATTTTATACTGTGCATAGGATGCATGCAAGTGGTATTCTTTGATACAGAAACTATGAAGCCCACCTACTTCATTGGTTGATTTAGAAAAGTACTTCAAAATAAGTCAACATCAAATTTTAATCACTACTGTACATCTTGATCATTAATCTTATTTGGATTGTAATTAAAACAACAGAGTAACTTACATTAGGGCTTTATTTACAAAGTACTTAGTTCAGCTGAAACAAAAAAAATACATAGTTACAGTCAGTACAAGACTAAGCATACCTTAAAAATAAATATTTTGCATCTTTCAAAGGACAAGAAAAGGTATTTCTATGCAAATATTTAAGACATTAAGGTAAGTGCTACACGGACGATAAACTAAGTCCAAAATACGAGCCAGCCTGAGCTGAAAGAATCCTTCCACTAAGTTACTTCGTTAGGTTATGAAGATAGGTATACTGACATAATTTACATTGAAATCTTACCTTCTTAAAACCAATGTCGTTAGCGTACTCTCTGAAGCACTGTCTGCAGATGTTCAGGCCGTATTTGCGGATAAGCCCATGCTTGTTGGAACAGGCCCGGCTGAAAAGATCACAAGGGAACGTCATACACGTGTTATAACCATCAATACACGAATGCTCGATTTTGTACACAAATGGAACCGTACCAAGAACGAGAACCCTGTCCGTATCGGCGAGGATGAGAGTACCAGATATTAGCGTGACCCATTGCGATGATTCGCGTTTTTCGCAGCACAAAATGCGGAACACGTCCAAAATGGTGCTTGCACAGATAGAAAAGAAACCACAGATTGTCTAACTTTTTTGACGTAACGTTACTTTGACACCGGCAACACACACAGTGTCGCCATGTCGCCTTTGTCTACACAGTGTCAGACAGATTGTCTATGTCATCATTTCAGCCTCTACCCCACAGCCGCGAATTTGAAGCGCGTCTTTGTTCCAATATTTTGTTTCCTGTACTTTTTGTACTAAGACCTTGTACCTATACGATCTTACACACTGCTGTGATTTTATCGACGCGATAGAAGTAGGACGACGCGCGACGCGTTTCCGCGTCCTGTAATTTTGCGATAATTGTTCACGGAACATTTTGGATTAGAACGCATGCCATCTTACACACAGCTGCGTCTTGCGTTTTGGGGAGCGGTGGCGTCTAGAAATCGCGCTTACGAAAACGCAGCGGAATCGCAACAAATCGCGCGACATTAAGACGCGCTTCAAAATCGCGGCTATAAGTATTAGTAGAGATGGGGTTGAGTCTGGCTTGGACGAACGAAATCGCTCTCCATAGAGATAAAAATACATTGCACTGTTTTTAGTGCGTAGAAAGAGAATGCTATAGAACAGGCGCAAATGCCATCGCATTCACAGAGAGAACGACTTATGCCTAAAGCCTAACAAGAAATGAGATAGAACGAATGGATTTCAGTGTGTGTTTACTTAAAAATTTGTTTTCTGTATGTAAATGTGATTATAGTGGGATATATTCCCACTATAATCACATTTACAGTGTACATTTGACATGACAACGTCTTATAATTCGATAGAGCCGGCTGCACGCACGAAAAAACATGACGTCATGCGGCGTTACCTCGCTCTGAGGCGTTCCATGTAAGGCTTGAAGTGCAAGCGAGAGCGCTCGACATCCGTCTCTCTCCTACTTGAGTGAGCGATGTGTCTGCGTTGTCACGTTCAACTATCGTCAGTAAACCGACTTTACAGACAACCAATTTTTTTTGTTATCCTATTTTATTGTTATTTTTGAGTTTTGTTGTTTAGTTTTGTTACCTGTTACCCGTTAAAATGAGTAAGAAATAAATTAACAGTCGTGCTCGTGAAATGATAATTAAAGTGGACAATTATTTTTTAAAAGAGAAAGAAGACTAAGTTAGTTATCCAAAATATAAACTGTGCCTTAAAAAGTGCTTCGAACACTTCTGAGGACATTTTAATGTCGAAGCAACTAGTAATAGACATTTTGAATATTTTGCAAAATTCTACCAAAGTCACGGAACGTGTGGCCTGGTTTAAATACAAATATCCCATAACCCTAGCTTATTTACTTTTTATTACATTTTTTTGCTATCTGTACTTTTTTGCGACGGATGACGTCACGCAGCTGTTATTGTGACAAAGTTCCATCGCAATATCAACTTGCGGGGCTTTATATGGACATCCTACTAGAAAGAGACTAACTACCACTTTAAGGCCTCTCACTCGGCTCGTTTTTATGAAAGACGTGCACAGTCTCGTCCAGTCTGGTTAATCATGTGCCATACATCTATATTTTTATACTTTATCTATGCTTTAGTGTCATGTCAGGTAAACCATTCAGTCAATGCCAGCCATGTCACCGTCATGTCAGTCACGTCATTTGTGTGTGAGTGAGAGCCGGTCGTCGGGTCGGTTTCCCTTCTTTCTTTCCTTCCTTCATTTCATTTTCTTTCATGTTTGCTCGCCACGGATCGCTTTGTCTACTTCGATTTTGATGCATTGTTTTTCTTACACACGGTTCTAAAAGAAAAGGTAAGTGTTTCTCTTTCTTCGCCTGTATGTAAACAAGTTCGAAATTATTGAAATTTCTTGTAGGTATATCTAATTTGTAAGGTGTCGACATCATCATCGTCGGTCATCTTCATCTCATCATACCGTAACTGTAATTAATTTTTTGTAGGTATGTAAAAGTAAGTTGTTGTTACGTTACACTTTATTCGCTATCTATCTCTATAACGTTTCAAATCTCGCGTATTCGTACGTAGATAAGTAGTCCCTAGCATAATAAAATTAATTGTTCACTTTTTTTTGAGTCCACCAAACTTGTCTTTTCAACTTTCACCCCCATTTGACACACCTAAAGCATCAGCGGACTGTACTTACATGATACTATGCTCATGCAATATCATTATAACCTGAGTCGGGTTGTATTGTTGTTTGCCCTTCATTTGTGCTTCTTTTTATTATTGTAACCTTTACCCTCTTTGTACTGTCTTTGTTACAGGCAGAAGACTACTGCATAATGGCTTTGATTTCTATGATATTGAAACTCATAAAATATATATTAATAATTGTAACATTTGCTGCATTAATCGTTGTTATCCCTAATCTGCCTCCCTACACAACTTTTTCAAGCATACCGTAAGTATATCTCTCAACCAGATATTATAATTATGTTATGTGGGACATACATTTTTTAAAGATCTGATTTCTGAGGAAAGGTATTTTCAAGTGTTCTTAGAAACTTTGCTGACTTAATTGTTTATATTTTAGCATTGAGCCTACCCAGCCTAGAGTAGGACCTCTAGCACCCAATGGAGAATTGAACAAAGCCGAGAGATTGTATGTGGACAAAGTCCTGGGACCAGAAGCATTCCAAGTTTATAAGGGAGAACTCTACACCGGCTTAGCCTCCGGAGAGATTGTCAAACTCAACCCTTCTGGCCATGTTACTTTTTTTGCTAAGCTGGGGCGTCCATGCAGTGAGTTAACTCTTATTTATCTTATGGTATACACATAGGTTATTTAACTTGGAATTAACAAACAATTTGACCTGCAGAACCACAATATTTTTATAAAGACACATGTCAATATGAGGCACCTAGATCTGTCCTCAAGCAAGTGCAGAAAATAATGGTTTTTTTATTACAGCTGGCTTATCTCAAGAACCCATTTGTGGAAGGCCCCTAGGCTTTGAATTCGATGAAACAAATGAGATGATGTATGTAGCTGATGCCTACCACGGCATATGGAAAATAAACCTATATAATGACAAGAAGCAGTTGCTAGTTTCCCCGAGTGTGGATATAGAGGGCCATGCCCCTAAACTCATTAACTTCTTAGCGCTGGCCAAAAATGGAGACTTCTATTGGTCTGATTCCTCCGTTGACTTCAACTTGCAGAATGGAGTGCTAACCTCGTTGGCTGACCCTTCCGGAAGGTACCTATTTGTGATCATTATATTTTATGGCTTCATTGGATAATAAATTGTTTTATCTCAGTAATTTATGCTCTGACGAATAAATAATGCTGGAAAATTTACACAGCATCATCTGTAGCTCCAAACTAAGCAGAGCTTGTGTGAGAGCTTGTCCAAGCAAAAAATTTATTAAGTATAATCAGTTACCCATAGTAATTGATTATACTTAATACATTTTTTATACTTCCATAGAAATCAACCAGAATGGAACAAATATCTGCAGATAACAAACATTCGTCCATAAGCGGGAATCTAACCTGCTGCGGGTTGGATTCCCGCTCATGAATCGCAGACGGACTTTCGCCTGCCCTTAATTAGGTAATTATGAAGGCTGTAATGGTTATGTTGATCTAACTAAATGGTTCAGCAGAGTTTAGAGGAACCTAAATTTCATTGGGCTGTTTTAGGAACTTGCATTTTAAATAATCATTAATAATTATTCTAGTTTATTTGATTAATCCATGTATTTGTATTAAGGAGCAGGATATCCTGGCACAAGTATTTACATACTTAAAAGGAATTCCTAACAACTGTTTAGCATGTAGATTGTAAAGTAACATATTTTATACAAATAAACAATTTTCAATTTCAATTGGGTAACATTGGGTGGCTTCCTAAGAAACGTTCAAAATTAGATCAGTAAATTATTAAGGATATGTCTGCTTAGCCATAGGTTTTTTGTAATAGTTAAAATATAATAAACGGAAACCAATATTCTATTTCTAGGTTGTTCTACTACAATGCAGCCAAGAACCAGAGCAAGGTATTGCTGGATGATTTGTGGTTTGCCAATGGCGTTGCCATCTCTCCAAATAACCAATTTGTTGTGGTTGCCGAAACTTTCCGTTACAGACTAGTCAAATACTATATCGCTGGCCCAAAAAAAGGAAAATCTGAAATATTTGTTGCTGGTTTGCCAGGTAAATACTAAGCCATAACTTATATGTTTTAATAACACAAATAATCACTGTGCCAATTAATTCTAGATGTTCCTTCTTTCCAACTGTTTAGGACTTTTAAATAACTGCTTGATCATGAAGACTTGCAATAGACCCACAACACACATAAAAACGATTTGGAAACCTGACCACATATCCACAACAAATGTCCCCTCAAACGCCAGATATGAATCACGCGATTTGGTCGCGGAGTACAAATCTAGCATATGGCGCGCTTGCACCACGTGTTTCAGCGTGCGCGACATAGAATCAGCAATGGCCGCCACGGGGACGTAATATGGGTCTCCATTATCTTCGGTTCCAGTCCAATGCAACTCTTCAACTTGCTTCACTTCATTTCCTTCGTCGTCCAACGCGTTGACCTCAGCTTCTTCCTCATTTTCTTTCTTGCTTTTATCCTGGTCTTCAATCATCACATACACAAATACAAGTTTAGAGTTCATGACGCTAAAAGTATTGTCCAAGCAAATAGCGTAATCGCCATCTGAAACCAACTCCTTGATAATCGCGTTCTCTGATTTCTTGTAATCGGACACTATTTTACTGCCTGCTGAATCTATAACATCTAGAGAAATGTCCAAATCACCATGTTGACCATCCACTACTTGGTAGTAAATCTCCATGGTCTGGCCGGTTTTTCCTGACTCGAAGAAGCAAGTTCGTCCACCCGGTTCTACGCGAAAATGAAAATCTTTTACCAACATCATTTCACCGGCGGCGTAGCATTTTGAAAAGATAAAACCCGTGGTAATAAATAGAAAACTAACAAACCCCATAGTCACAACTGATCTTTGCAAGTGTTACAGTTACATTATACTTTGCGGTTGGTTCTACTATATTTGCACAACAGTTTTAGTGAAATCTACTTAGCTCGTATAGAATTAGACGTAAAATGAGTTATTGACACTTTTGTTTATTTATTCAGGTGCTCCAGACAATGTTCGCGTTTTACCTGACGGTTCTGGCTTGCTGATTTCGTTGTTTACATCTTTCGATGAAGAGAACCCTCTGCTTGCCCGATCTATGGCGGATACTCCTCTCGTGAGAAAATTCTTGGCGAGAGTAATAACACTCACCGAGATTCTGTTTGAAAACCTCAACACTATCATACCTCAGCCATATTTCATGTTGGAGGATATTATTGCTTATGTAAGTACCTAATGTATAAAGCAGAGGAACACCTTTTGATACTACAGCTCATTAAAAATCTATACTAATCCTAAAAATTTACAATTTTCTACATTTCAAAATAAAAAAATACTGGTGAAAATACCAGTAAGTACTTTATTAATAAGGATTGTGTTTTATTCCAGATCGGCAACTTCAGAAGCCTAGAAAGCGCAGTCCCAAAGCAATCTGGACTAGTTGTTGTAGACTGGAACGGTAATATTGTTGAGTCATACTTCAATACTGACGGTACTCTAGCAACAATTAGCGACGCCATTGTTTGGAATAACAAACTAATTACTGGTGGACCTCATCAAAACTTTGTGGGTTCCATCCCAATACCGCAACTTTTGAAAAAAGCTTTTGGTAGCAAGATCGAATCTGCACCTAGGCAGAAACCTGTGGAGGCAGTCAAGGATAAGGCGGAACCTAAAGTAGAAGTTAAGAGGGAGGCCCCAAAACCAGTTGTGCAAGAGAAACAGGCCAAACCTGCTGCCGCTAAGCCAGTACAACAACCGAAACCAGCTGCCGCTAAACCAGTAGAACAAACCAAACCTGCGGCCGCTAAGCCAGTAGAACAACACAAACCAGCTGCCACTAAGCCAAAAGAACAAACGAAACCGGCGGCCGCTAAGCCAGTAGAACAACCCAAACAAACTCCTCCTAAGCCAGTGGAACAAGCCAAACAAACTCCTCCTAAGCCAGTGGAACAAGCCAAACAAACCCCTCCTAAGCCAAAAGAACAAACCAAACCAGCTACCGCTAAGACAATAGAACAGCCGAGACAAGCTGAACAAAAGCCCGCATCGACCAAACCAGAACCTGTAAAAGCTCCCAAGCAAGATAAGCTCACACCAAAAGCGCAAGACAAAGCTACCCCTTCAGTCAAGAAAAGTACGGAAACCACTAGGTCTAAGCCGGCGTCTAAGGCAAAACCTGTAGAACCAGAACCCGAATTCATTGTTACAAGACCGAAAGAAGAAGCATTAAACGAAGTTAAGAATAAATTGGCACCTGAAAACATCCCAATCATAGAAGAAATACCATCGGATACTGCAAAACCGAGCAAAGAAACACTGAAGGTGATCAAGAAGGGTGGGCCTGTGGAGATACCTAACCCGCACCTTTAAATCTAGAATTATGTTTTGCATGGAAATGGAATAGATACTCATACCTGTTCTATGGTTGTGTCCATGTCGTTGTGAAACAACATATTTAATAGGTGAAGGATCTCCAATGGAGTAACGTCAAGCAGTATTTTTGCTGATTTTACCAGATTTTGAAAACTAATAAATGATGAGAATTTGCAAAACTGCTTAAAACCTGTTCCTCGATAATAATACTTGGAAACTTTGACTCCGATATATAATTGGGAGAGCAAAAATCATTCGATGAGATCATAAAAGTTCAAAATGGAGAAGGTAGCAGCAATACTTTTAAGACATAACATTCCAAACCATTCCACGAAGTCAGAATAGTCGAACCAAATGGTCTGATAGATAGATAGCAGACTATTTGAATGAATATGTAAAAACGCGTGTGTATAGAAGTGCCTAGAACACGAATAACATAATCAAATTAGAGTAGATTAGATTAGAAAGTCCCTTTGTACTAGGGTAGTTTATAATATCTCGTCATTTGTATTTCATTCTAAAAATTTTATTATTTACAATTTATGTGCAATTTACAAACCATGTTGTTAATGTTTATGTATGTTTTGTGTGTTATTTTTATTAAAAACCCAATTTTGGACCAATTTTGGAATGTATGAAGGAACCTTATCTCATGTTAAATTATTTTAAAAAAGATCAAAAACAAGTTACAATGTTTTTGTAATTAATGGTAGGTAGTACATACGATTATAATATAAAAACAAATGTATTTCGAAACCGGAATCTCATGTTAGTTTATTTGAGGTAATATGTAAGTACCTACTTAGTTCACAATAATACCATTTTGTTGTATTTAGATTACAGACAAGTATGTTACCGATTTTTAGTGCAATACTACATAAGAAACAAAGTTTTTGTCCAAAATCCTGAGTAAAACTGTTATTTAGTACACATTTTATAACTATAAAATTGTACATAATATTATGTATAAGTTTTATGTCCTAAATAAACTTATTTATGTTTTTAAAAGCTTTATTTCCTTTCAATCTACGAACTACACTCCAGCCAAGTACGATGTGAAATGTAAGTTAATAAAAATCTTAAATCGACAAGGAATTATAAGTTTCGTATAAAAATACACGACAAGTCGATTTTAGATTAACCATGGGCGGTTTGTTTACAAACTTTTCACATCTAATTTGTTTGGAGTATAATTTCTGAGGTATACATGCATAAACGGTTGAACAGATTATAATGAAATTTGGCAAGGAGCTAGAGACGGTATCCCAGGGAAGGACAGAGATAGACTACCTAATGACAATCCCAGAAAAGCGCGTACGAAGCCGCGGGCAGTAGTTAGTATAAACTAAGGGTTTCAGGAATCACCCTAGGTTTGTAGTAAGACATGTCACAAACCATTAATTTAAAATTTGCCAAAACACGTTTCTTGCCCGTGGTCCTGACCATAAAAGGACCATAAAATGCACATGGGCTAATTTTATCCATCTTTATCCTATATATTAATAGAATATTTATGTGCAGTCGCCAAAGAATACTTATTAGCTTCCTTGTATTGCTGTAAGCATGCCTTATCAATAGGGTAGGTTTATGCATAGATTTTTTTATCGATCCGAAAAAAAT
Source organism: Eupithecia subfuscata (assembly GCA_963564075.1). Lineage (NCBI taxonomy): Eukaryota > Metazoa > Arthropoda > Insecta > Lepidoptera > Geometridae > Eupithecia > Eupithecia subfuscata. The sequence goes on along the minus strand of OY751111.1, from coordinate 6,523,252 downwards.
ATGTCACCCACAGAATTTTAAATTAAAAATGCACTCGATTACGGGTGATAAAACCGCTGTCATATTGGCCGTTGTTCTGTGACGTCACATTTTCAACTCGAAGCGCTTCCGTTTCTTCGTTGATTTTTCAATCAAAATAAAATTAGATAGGTACAAATAAATGAAGAAAAACTAAAAATTACTTTATAGATAACACCAAACAACCGCGGAATAATACACAAAAAGATATCCCGCAAAGCCTCATGCATGACAATCCAAAATGTTGAAGTGTGACGTCACGTTCGCTCTTGCCAATGGCGCTGCATTTAAAAATTTTGCGATTAAGATTAAAAATGTCTACTTTTCCATGATTAAATTTCACAATAAAAACATCAAAACATACAAAATAAATATACAGATATCTTTATATACAGGGTTATTGGTAATTAGACCGGATCCTTTTAGGGGGTGATGGGGGAGGCCATTTGCAACTATTTTGACCCTATATCGTATTATGCAAAAGTTAACCATTTTTGAGATATTCGCAAATTCTTAATTTTTTGGGAAAACCCTGATTTACGTCTTCAAAATTAAATTAAAAAAAAAGTGATCATCCAATTCAAATTTTAGTGACTGATTTAGATAGCCTGAAGTCTAATAATTAATAACCACTAACACAATCGTATGAATCTGTACCCATATGGAAGCTAAAGGACATGTTTATAAAAACAAAGTTTATTTTTTTTGTAAAGTCCTTACAAAAACCCCATTTAACAAAAAAATACTCCAGTGAATTTGATCGGCATGTTATTTAAAAAACATCTACACATCTTTAGCTATCCAAAGAGGTATAAATCAATGCACTTTGTAACATAATTGCAGAAAAAAGGATAAACCATAAGCAGGTAGTAACTTCCAATAAATCAAACTATGAATTTTGTAAAACAAAGTTTTAACAACCCTTGTTGTCAAATTTATTTTCATTTTTTCGGCAGCTCTTATTATTCGGCGTCTTAATTCATCCACTGATGAGATAGGTGACGTCAAATCGTCATAGACTAGGCTCTTCATATGACCCCAAACATAATAATCACATGGGGTAAGGTCGGGACTCCTTGCTGGCCATGGAATACTACCTCCTCTACCAATCCATCGGTTCGGAAAATGCTGATTGAACCATTGACGCACACTAGTCCTGTAGTAATAGATATAAGCTAAATATGACATTGCATACTATTTCATGCAATAATAATATACATGTGATTGACACTAACAGTATTGTTAGTAAAAAATATTGCTTGACTAAAAAAGGTAATTACTACCTTTCAAATTATTCCAAAAAACAAATAGCTGTTTCGCTATCCTATTACTTTAATATCACAGCCAAAAATTTGGCTAAACAAAATGCTTCTTTTGAGCATTGTAATAAATTTACAACCAAGACCTTGGAAGTTCTTCCAAGCCATTTAAATTAAATTTAACGACAATAGAGGAAGTCTCTAGCCATAAACAGTCAAATAATATTGGTTACATAAAAAGTCAAAGAAACCAAACCTGTAAAACAAATGCAAAGTTTACCAACTTGGTGCATCAAAATATTCAAGGATTAAAAAGTAAATTATTAGAGTTGGAATTGTTCATGAACTCTTTTCATATTGACATCATCTGCTTAACAGAACATTGGCTGAAAAGCTATGAGCTCATGTTCAATTTCAGTAACCACCAGGTTGGCAGCTCTTTTTGCAGATCACATGCTATTCGTGGAGGCTCCTTAATATTACTAAACAAATTCATAAAATTCAAAGACCGTAAGGACATAACATGCTTATCCGTTGAAAGCCACATTGAAGTAGCATGTGTAGAGTTGGAGCAAATTATTGTAGTAAGCGTATACAGCCCACCATCAGCTTCTTTTGAAATATTTGAAAATGTTATGGAGAACATTTTATTTAAATTATCAAAATCAAATAAAACTATAATGGTATGCGGGGACTTCAATGTTGACCTTTTAGAAGTTTTCTCCCTCAGTACTAGATTGACTAATTTATTTAATTCTTATAATCTAAGGCCATTATTTATGGAACCTACTAGAATAACTGAAACCTCAGCAAAATGTATAGATAATGTATTTATTTGCCAAAGTGGAAAAATTGTAACCAAAAAAATAATAAGCTACTTAAAATCAGACCACTTAGGTCAACTAATAAAACTAGAAATTCAAGTAAAAAATAATAATTCTAAAAAGAAAATAACATACATACCTGTAACCACAAATCGATTTGAACGGTTGAAATTGGATTGGGAGTGTAAACCATCACCTTATCACTCACTTAACAACCCAAATGAGTCATATTGCAATTTTTTTAACACATTTACCAATGCATTCAATTCAATATTCACACCCAAATCGATTATGGTCTCAGAAAAACTTACCTTTAGTGAGTGGGCAACAGTGGGTATACATAAAAGTAGACAAAAGTTGTATGAACTGTATAGTGAAAAACAATACAATTTTAGCCAGGAGTTCAAAGAAAAAGTAAAAAATTACTCAAAAATATTTAGAAAAGTTTGTCAAATAGCAAAATCAAATTATATTAGCTCGAAAATTAGAAATAGTGATAATGTAATAAAATCAACTTGGAATATAATAAAAAGTGAGACTGGAAAGGTCAGTACATACGTTAATGATTACAATTTAGAGATCAATGATTGCTCAGTTAAAAATGATGTCGAAGTGGCCCAAGCATTTGAAAACTTTTTTACTGAAATTCCAATCTCAACTACAAAGTGTTTAAACTCTTCTCAGGTAATTGCTGAGTCGTTGCTTATAGAAAATGTATCTAAATGCAAAAATAAATTTAATTTCACCCATGTTGATGAAAAAGATATTAAAAAAACCTTTAAACTTTTAAATATAAAGAAAACTGCAGATCTCTGGGGCATTTCCGTTACAATTATTAAACCATTGATTGATACCATTGCAACAGATCTAGCTTTTATATTTAATGAATCTATTGATTGTGGCGTATTTCCTGATCTAATGAAATGTAGTAAAATAATCCCACTGTTTAAATCGGGTAGTAGGTCTGACCCCACTAACTTTAGACCAATATCAGTACTGCCAACATTCAGCAAAGTTTTTGAAAAACTTATTCTACATCAATTGCTTAGGCATTTCAATGGCAATGACCTGCTGCATTGTAAGCAATTTGGGTTTACTCGCGGCAGGTCAACTACTGATGCTGGTGTAGAGTTAGTATCGCATATTTTTGATGCTTGGGAGAAGTCGCAAGACGCTTTAGGCGTTTTTTGCGACTTGTCAAAAGCGTTCGATTGCGTACACCATGAAACATTAATCAGGAAACTACATCACTATGGAATAAGAAACACCTCTTTGGATCTTCTTACATCTTATTTGAGTGATAGGATACAAAGAGTTGACATTAATGGGAAACGGTCTTCGGGGTCTGTAGTTACAATGGGTGTACCACAGGGTTCTATCCTCGGTCCTTTCCTATTCTTAGTTTATATTAACGATCTGCCTCATCTTGTCAAGAATAATCACGAGATTGTATTGTTTGCTGATGATACTTCATTAATTTTTAAAATGAAACGACAAAACACAAATTTCGACGATGTGAATAGTGCAATCTCAAAAGTAGTTCATTGGTTTAGTGTCAATAATCTTTTGTTAAATGAAACCAAAACAAAATGTATTAGATTTATTCTACCTAATGTTAAACAAGTGAAGGCTGATGTAAACGTTAAAGGAGAAACTTTAGAAATGGTAGAAAGCACCGTATTCTTAGGAATCACCTTAGATAATAAACTTCAATGGGGCCCACACATAGATAAGCTATCGAAGAGACTCAGTTCTGCAGCGTATGCAGTCAAAAAAATCCGTCATCTTACAGACGTGGACACATCTAGACTTGTTTATTTCAGCTACTTCCATAGTATTATGTCTTATGGTATACTGCTGTGGGGGAACGCTGCAGATATTAACACCGTATTTGTGCTGCAGAAGAGGGCTGTTCGTGCAATCTATAATATGGGTCCCAGAGAATCCCTGCGTGATAAATTCAAAGAAATAAACATAATGACAGTACCATGTCAATATATTTATGAAAACTTATTGTACACTCACAAAAATATAAATCGGTTCCCTAAAAATAGCGATAAACATAATTTGAATACCAGAAACAAACATAAGATCGCTGTGCCCACAACTAGGCTACACAAAATTAATGTATCTTTTAAAGGGCAATGTATACGCTTCTACAACAAAACTCCTAGTGAGTTGCAAAAATTATCAGTAAATAAATTCAAACAAATTGTCAAAACCTTGCTGTGCAAAAAGGCTTACTATAAAATATCAGATTATCTAGAGGATAAAAAAGCTTGGGACGGGTTTTGCTCCAACTCGAAAAATAACAACTAACAGGCTAAAGGTTTCTTCGTCGCTTCTTTACTTTAGTCTACATACCGAAGCGACAGAAATCAAAAAATATCACTTTATTTCCGTGTCAGTGCTTAGTTTTATGATTTGACCTTTTCTAAGTGTACATTTATTGTATTTATGGAAATAAAGAGTTTTTGATTTTTGATTTTGATTTTGAGTGAGCGGGGCAGCCATCATGTTGGTAAATCATACCTTGGCGTGTTGCTAATGGTACCTCACTAAGAAGGCCAAAAACTTCGTTTCTTAAAAACTCTTCGTATGTGTCACCATTTAAATAATTAGGCAAGAAATAGGGACCAATTAAATTATCATCAATTATTCCCATCCATACATTAAGTGAGAATCGTCTTTGCGACCCTTGCTCTTTCTTTTTATTGGGATTAAGATCAGCTTTTCTAGACCAAAAATGAATATTATGGTAATTTGTGATTCCATCTTGCTTGATCAAACTTTGATTCATCCGTCCATAATATTTTTCTGAAAAAATTAGGGTTCTCTATGTCAGCATTTAGCATAAATCTGCAAAATGTTATCCTGTTAGCGGGATCTCCGTCTTCTAATACTTGTACAGGGGTTAAATGGTACGGATAGAGACCTGCTCCATGGACCGTATGCCAAACTTTCCATTGGGTTACACCGAGTCTTTGAGCAACCATGTTAGTTGAAATGGTAGGATCCTCTTCAAAATGACGAATGATTTCTTCTTCGTCCTCCGTTCGATGAACATGCGGTCGGCCGGCGTCACTTTGTCGTCTCTGAACACTGCCAGTCTCTCGAAGTCGCCGATATGTATTATCAAATACACTTTCATGAGGTAACCGGCGCTGAGGAAACCGAGACTGGGGCCCTATTACAATTCTCCGCAACCGACACTGTCGATGCCGATGACATGCGGCCGACGCACGCAAGCGATAGCTATTCTGTTTCTCTGTCGGGTGGGCATTTTTCATTCGGGCGAGATCCGGGCACACCCAACTACCTTCGTGAACGATCATGTGAATGAAACCACCAGAGAGCATAGAAACCTTGGACAGATTAAATAAAAACAAGTCAAGTACGAGTAGGACTTGTGCGAGGGTTCCGAACAAACTTATATTTACCCTAATGATGACTTCATTATAACTTGTTAAGGGATGAAGCGTTGGTGTTCTTCCAACACAAACTAGGTTCAAAGTTAACCCGCTTACATTTATACTGGAAATATATATTTGTGAGCCGAATAATTTACACAGACACACTGCGTTTTTTTTGGTGATTTTGCTAAAATGAACGGTTTTCGGTTATTTCTCTTTACTCAAAGATAAAAATACATTTCCTTGTGCTGTAAGACCTTGCTTCTTGCCAAATTTCGTGATTCTAGATCAACGGGAAGTACTTTAAAGGCTTACGTATAGGTTTTATTGCGAACATCAAAAAATAATTTTTGTAATTACCTATGTAACTTTAAATAATTTATGGTTTTCGGATATTCCTCTTTATTTGCGCTAGCTCTTTGCTAAGTTTAAACGTAAAAGGCTGTCACGAGTGATTCTATAATCTATAATATCCCGTGTAGACTCTTTCAATGCCATCCAAAGAAAGAGAATTGCGTCATTAACGTCCAGAGGTTGACATGTGTAAAAATGACACTATTGTAAGCCCATCTGACCGTCTGATGTTATCGGACCCTTACATACAAACGGAGGGTGAATATTGCCACCTGACATACTAAGTACTCAACCTAGTACCTTGAATTTTATATTTAATATATTATGATTTTTATTTAACTTTCCTTTTTTATCACCTCAAAAATGGATCTTGTGTCTGAAATTAAGAATTAATATTATAGGCGTTCCTTTTTCCATTCGAGGTGCGGAACCCTCAAAAGAGCGGTTTTAGCGCCAAGTTTTGGTAAAATTAAGAAATTCGTCGTCAGCTGGGGGAAGTTGTTAGTTGTAGGCTTTGCTAAGAGATGGCGGTAGAGCCGCTTTTCTGAAAATTATGAAACGGAGAGTGATCTTCAAATAGAATGAGTAAATTTTAATAATTTAGGACGCTACGTGTATAAAATATTTTAACAATCATAAATCTACTGAAATTTTAGTGATAAATGGACAAAATATGGTGAAAAAACACCTTACGAAAATGAAAAGGTAGCTTTGTAGCTACCGTGCAAATTGACAGTGGTTCTTGAAAAAATGCTGTCAAATTTAATGTTTCGTTCGTACATTTTGCCCATTAGAATAGAGGTGGCCGCCGCAAAAGCCGCCATTTCAAGCTTCGTGCCGTAGCTTCGAGTTTTGATGAATTAGAATAGCAATTTGACAAAACGCAGCACGCAACTGTCGATTTCGTCGAAAGCGAATAGACCCCCTGATACTCTGCCCGTGCACGTGTAGAGACACCGTTTGCATAACCATAACAAAACAGTATATCCGCATATTCTTCGTTTGAAAAGTCTCGAGGAGGTGGTAGGATGCGTGGCACTGCAGCCATAATTGTTGATAAATTAAATCTTTTATTACTTCACCGGTTCGAAAAATGCGAGAAGAAAAACTATTAGAATTTCATTTGTCATGCGTTTAGCGGGAGATTTCGGCGGTTATTTTCATTGCAGGTCAAACAACAAAAAGTTTTTACTCCGCCATGATATCAGCCTATTCTGTTTTCGGAACAATAATTCAAAAAAAGAACTAAGTGAAAATCGCGCAAGCAAAGCCCAAGTCCAAGATGTTGGTAAAGCAATGTATCCAAACTTATTCACCAGCTAAGTCATTACATTTACCCGTATTTTTCTGCAATTGTGTTACAAAGTGCATTGATTTATACCTCTTTGGATAGCTAAAGATGTGTAGATGTTTTTTAAATAACATGCCGACCAAATTCACTGGAGTATTTTTTTTTTAAATGGGGTTTTTGTAAGGACTTTACAAAAAAAATAAACTTTGTTTTTATAAACATGTCCTTTAGCTTCCATATGGGTACAGATTCATACGATTGTGTTAGTGGTTATTAATAATTAGACTTCAGGCTATCTAAATCAGTCACTAAAATTTGAATTGGATGATCACTTTTTTTTTAATTTAATTTTGAAGACGTAAATCAGGGTTTTCCCAAAAAATTAAGAATTTGCGAATATCTCAAAAATGGTTAACTTTTGCATAATACGATATAGGGTCAAAATAGTTGCAAATGGCCTCCCCCATCACCCCCTAAAAGGATCCGGTCTAATTACCAATAACCCTGTATATAATTCTTCTGTGAGTGTGTATGTCACTGAACTTCTCTCAAACGACTGGACCGATTTTGATGAAATTTTTTGTGTGTGTTCAAGGGGATCTGGGAATGGTTTAGATTCACAATTTTGACTGGACCGATTTTGATGAATTTTTTTTGTGTGTTCAAGGGGATCTGGGAATGGTTTAGATTCACAATTTTGTCCGCTGGACAATGTTTTTCTAATTAACGCGTGCGAAGCCGCGGGCAGAATCTAGTATGTCTAGATAGGTATATCAACAGAGAATAAGTAAAAAAAAAATAGCTTTTTTGAAGTCACATGCATACCTATAGGTACCATACCCTATTTCAAAAAAGGTTGCGGCTCACTCCACTCGCCGAGATTTATTTTGTATTCGTCTCTTAGCAATTTTCTCAGTCGTTGCCCCAAACTCTCCAAAATTTTCCGCGCTCGCTGTTATTTCTCTTTTCATACTCTTCTTATACTAGATTGTGACCACCCGAAAATAGTTATTTGTTCAACAAGTGGGCAAAACGACTTTTTGTTGAACATGCCGATAATAAATCCAGAGTTAGGAATAGAGTTACGAGCGTAGCGAGTGGTACAAAGTAGACAATTTCTATGGATGGCTATAATATGAAATAATAGACGAAATCAGATAGGAGGCAAGCGGCGAACAGACCAGCTGACTACCATCTACTCTTGAAAGTTTGGTCCTTACTTTTTGTTAGGTACATCCTGTATATTCGATTTTCTCCTTCTGATTTAGACGTCCGCAAAAAAAGAAACCAAAAATCGATGGGGCTTAGAGTTTAATTTTCGCCAAAATTCATTGTTCATTTATTCGTCCCTAGAAAATCAAAGTCCTAGTTGTGAGCTAGGACTTTTCAGTGATCGTCCAGCCCAGGAAACGCGGTTCAGTTGCTTTCGGCTAATGCATTACATTTACTTGTAAAACACGAAAGTCACAGCCAAATAAAAATGCATTAAGTACATGTAATGCACTGCACGGACAGTCAACGTGATAAAAGAGGAAGGTGGTTACTTGCCAGTTGCCAGCAATAATGTAATGTAAAGGTAAGCTACCAGCTACGTAAATATTATCAGATAGCTATTTTTAACTTATGTACGTAGATAAACCTTTGAGAGTAGGTATAGGTACTTCATGCTTACACAGAATCGAAAGAAGGAACGAAAATATTGTAGTTTAGTTTTTAATTTTATTAATAAAAAAACTATGCTATTCATGGAATGTAAATAAATAAAGTATGCAAATTTATGATCATCATCCGAAGCAGGATTTTACCTACTGCTGGGTATAGCCACGAAAAGCATATAGGTAGATGTCCAATTTCTAACCTTCACTTCATTTGGATTGGAGTATACTGGTATTTCTGCGATATAAGAAAACCTGTATTGTACCTTGCTCTATTTAACTATCTACATAATAAACTAACTTTATGGCGCAAATGTAAAACAAACAAAGTGTACTGTAAAACAAAAATAATTACATTGGTTTAATGTTTTGATTAATATATTTTACAAGTTCTATTAAAATTGTAAACAAGGTGGATTATGGGGGGCAGGGAGTATTGTAGATATCTATTGCAAAATATTAATTTAAAGAACATATTTACATAAATATGAATTCTTATTAAATAATATGTAAGCGTAGCGTCTCCCATAGAAACAGTTACTTTATTAGATATATACTAAACTGAATTGCTTAGTGTATTAGGCGTGTTGTTATTTAGTTATTATCTCAAATTGCATTAAATTACCTAGTTACATCAATTTATTAAGTAAGATGGTGAGTGTCTATGAACTGTTTGTATAGGAAACAATCCACCAATCCTCCTAACTTACCACCAATAACACAATCATTCAAAATGAATAATCATCATTGCAGTCAATGTTTGATTTATAATTCTATACAGTCATATTAATTGTCTTAATATTATTATAAAGATTATTTACGATTTGTTGTGACAGATTGTTTGTAATTAAATCTCAGGGTGCCAGCGAGGATTGATTCAGGTCAGACTAAAGGCAAAGAACGGATATATTATACAATATTTAGCTGCCTTGCAACTCTACTCGGAAATAAACATGGTTTTACTGAGTCCCATGAATTCTTGATTTTGAAGCTATAGGTACTTTTCTAGAATTTACAATTGTCTAAAAGATTACATACAACTATACAATTGTCTAAAGTTTGAGACAGTTTGGCTCGCGCCGAAATTCAGTACTGTAATCATAGCCGGATCGAGGAACGATCAGCAATTTCCACTCTCTGGTATCGAAACTTTAGTCCGAGCTCTTAATGCTAAACTATACTCGGTTCTGGAATCGTAGATTTTTTGTGGAAAACAAAGGGTTACGTTTTGTAACCCTTTTGAAATATTCATGGAAAATATAAGACTCTGGTACCATCGAACAAATCACAGAATTATACAAAATCTTTAGTTTTGGCAGCTTTCATTTATCATTTCATTCATCTCGTCTCTCGTCCATTTTAGAATTTGAATATGAACCTTTTTCGCTACGCGTGAGCAATAATGCATTGTTTTGGCCGTTACCTAGTTGTTTTCTGTGATTATTATTAGTTTTTTTTATGTTTTTAATATACATAAACTGTCTTTGTTCGCATAAAATATCCTGGATCCTACAACCGAGTATAATCACTTATTCACTTTACAGTTGCAATGGTCGGTAGCTAAAGTCTAAATGAATACTTGGTCGGCGGCTAAGGCGTCCGCAAACGGCTTCACGACGGACTTTGTTGCGAAGTAAAATACCAGTCCGAACGTTATCGAGATCGGTAGGGCCGGCAGCGCTTTCTTGAATATCGCCAGCAGTAGAAGAGTTAGGCACAATCCCTGGAGATGGAAAAACACATTATACCACATAATATCGAACTATTTAGATGATCTAAAAAAACCTGGTCTGTAGAGGGGACAAAAGAGAGTACCTCAAACCAAAACAGCCTGTATTAGTCCACTACTGGACGCAGGCCTCCCCCTGTTAAGCGCCTTATTGGCTTTTATCACATGAGGGGTAATGCCTTATCCCCACGCTGGGCATGCGGGTTGGGGATCGCAGTTCGGTGGTAGAATTGTTCTCCAGGGGCGCTGCTGCCCGCCCCCGGTGTATATCCCTTAGTCGCCTCTTACGACATCCGCGGGAAGAGTTGGGGTGGTGCAAATTCTAATCCGGCACCACACAGCGAGATAGTTAATTAGTTAACAGATTAGTTTTGTTCAAACTTGGAAAATAAAGACAAAGAAGCCCCCTGACACCTGAGAATAAATGGGGGAAACTCCTCCAACTCGTAGGCCCATTCGTGGAAAATGGCCTGATAAGGCCTTCCAAGAGTAGAGAGATTAAAGTTCCTTGTTGTCTTTTACTTTGGTTTAAAAAAAATTAAGTGAACGGAATCAGAAAAAGCACTTTATATCCTTGTATTCTTAGTTTTACAAACAAGACCTCCAAATGTTTCAATTTAAAATACTATAGTCCAGTCAACGAAGGATTTTGGATGGAAAAAAAGCATAAATGACTTCGGAACTTTGTTTGGACTAGTCAGGAAAGACTATTAGTCCAAACAAAGTACTACTAAAAATCCCCTATGAGGTGAACCCTAGGTTTGTCTAGTTTTAGCATACATCTCGTAAATGATGCGTCAAAGGAAATTTTGTTATTGAAAGCTGATAAAAATCCTACTAATATTATAAACGCGAAAGTTTGTAAGTATGAATGGATGGATGTTTGTTACTCTTTCACGTAAAAAATACTAAACGGATCGGCCTGAAATTTTGCATACAGGTAATTGTAATCCTTGAATCAAACATCGGCTACTTTTTACCCCATAAATCAGTTCCCGTGGGATAGAAATCACCTTTAAACGTTTCTATAGAAACAACGCGTGCGAAGCCGCAGGGCGACGCTAGTTCTCTATAAATTTGTTTTCTACACTTTTTACCTATTCCCAATCGTTGTCTAGATTAAGGACTGTTGCCAACAATCATGATCCTACTCAGCCGTAACACAGTTTTTAAACTAGCACGGGGGGTAGAAGTCAGGAGCAAGCCATGCATCACTTATTTGCAACTTTTATCTACCTCAAATTTTCTTCTGAGTTCACCAGCCAAGAGGCTCCTTATCATTGCGATATGAGGATGTCCCAGCTGGTGGTTATCTTTTTAATTCACTTATGTTTCCCTTTTCTTATATTGTCAATATCTGCTTATAAGTTTTGTATTGTAAGTACGTATGTTTTTGTGCAATAAAGAATTATTATTATTATGATTTGATTGGAAGATTTGAGTAGCCTTTTCGCCCTGACCTCATCCCAAGAATATCAAAGAGCTTATTCTCACTGCGATCTACTTACAATAAGAATGGCGACGAAGCATGCTAGCGTGGTATTCCAGTCGCCGTAGGAGCTGGCTTTGCCCACGAGCACGCTGTAGAAAATGAAGTCTCCGAGGCCCAGCTTCACACCCTCTGTCAACCAAATTTCACCATTAGTTTTTTTTTTTACTATTCAAAACTTTTTGTATTTAGTCTATATTGTTTTTAACTTTAACTATGTGGGTTGGTTGGAATAAAAGATGCTGTTAACTTCACTGAGTCTATTCATACCAGTAAACACAAGTACATACAAATACATTAACTTTAATCTTTAGGATAGTGTGTTCTAGGCGAGGGCTTGAGGAGTGACTGCTGTAAAAACGTCGAATAATCGAAACGCGTTTGCGCCGCGTACTTTATGTTAATCTGTGTCACTACAACTTCTATTGTTATTTCTACGACACGTTAAACCATATAAGGTTTGTCTGGTGTCGACTGTTACAGCGTGTTGCCACACATTTGGCATGAAGTTGTAGATACACATTATTATCATAAACATAGTACGTCAAAGTACCTACCTAAATTATCAGCGATTGAAACAAATATTACGTGTATTTTGGACGAGTCATAGCCTCATCATTTAATTTAAGTAACAATATTTTGTACATTTTTTATTTGTATGATGTATAACTAATAAAGGAATCTGAATTGAAAATAGGTCAGGTAGCCTACTCGAAACTAAAATCGAACTTTATGATTCGTTTTCGTGCAAAACCTACATGACACTTGTCTTATAATAGTAATAAATAAATAAATATAAATAATGCTGGACAATTCACACAGCATTATCTAGCCCCAAGCTAAGCAGAGCTTGTGTTATGGGTACTAGATAACTGTTATATAAATACACAGATAGATATTTTTGATTATACTTATAAAACATCCAGAACACCCTGACACATATCTGCAGATCGTACAAACATTTGTCCCGGGCCGGGAATCGAACCCGCAATCTCCTGCGTCGCAGGCGGACCTTCGCCCGCTGCGCCACAGAGGTCGTCCAAAATATTAAGTACTAGCTGCGCCCCGCGAGTACGCGGAAATTTATGTTTTCAACTTTCTTATCATTTTCTGTCATAAAAACCTTTTCTTGACAATCACAAACACAAGAAAAAAGAAGAATCAGCGCAATTGGTCCAGCCGTTCACGCGTGATGCCGTGACCAAGGGAAATAGGGATTCATTTTTATATGTATACAGAGATATGTAAAGCGTAAAGCAAATGCTTTACGCGAAAACTTCGAATTTCATTTGGAAGCGCGGGTACAGAACACTCGATGATGATGATGTTCCTATGCGAAAGATTTGAATTTTGTTCTGTGTCAGTGGGGACTCACTCTCCTCCTCCTGTGGATAGGGCTGCTCGACGCGCGTGGTGTAGTTAGGCGGATTGGAAGTCACGCGCAGCTCCCTCGGCGCCGGCGCGGGGCCGTCGGCGCGCGCGCGCCACCGCGCGTCGAAGCCGGCCGCGTCGCCAGCGCCATCTCTCTCGTCGCGGGATGCTGTTGCGCCACCTGGCGGCATTATCATTTACATTTTTATTAAGACACTTTGAAGTCATTTAAAGAGTGTTTCGTTAAACTCAGTTCATACCGAAATGGAAGCGGCCGACAGAGACGCGGCGCCGCGCGCGACCTTTTTAAGCTACTTGTCATCACACTAATATGATAAATGCGCAAGTTTGGATGGATGTTTGTTACGTCTTCACACCAAAACTACTGAACCGATTGAGCTAAAATTTCGGTGTAGCTCTCAGCCTGGTATCAGTTCCCATGGGATATAAATCACCTTTAAACGTTTCCATAGAAACAACGCGTGCGAAGCCGCGGGCATTAACTAGTTAATTTATATACGATAGAATTACGACTACTTGTGAAAGAAGAGTGCTTAGCAGGTACCTACTTATAATTCTAAATGTGTATGTAAGTAATATTAGTGAAAATGGAAAGCAGTTCGGTGAATAGCAAAGGCTAATGATGACAATTAGTGAAACAAGTTAATGCAAACGAAATATATAAATATACCAAACACCTCGTGTGTTTGGTGTTAGGACCGACATTATTTTTTTGAAATTTGGTTGGTAATTGGCTTTTTTTAATGTTTTTTTTAATCACCCTAAATCTCGCTTTTAAATCGCAATATCTTTTCTTATTTACGGTTGTAATGCCACAAAGTAACCTATGATGTATATATAATATATATTAGGTAAGTACGTGACACTATTCACTTTAAAAAAAAATTAGGAGCATTCCAAGTCAATGATCTGTGTATGAATTCTTAATCGCGGCAACATATAATTCATTAAAAAAAACTAAAAGTCATTTTCAGTTGATTTCTTTTAAAAAGTTCTTCATTTATTTCCCGTTCCAACGATATCCTACATGACGACGTAAGAAATTATTGATTAGGTGGTCATACTAAGTTACTTGTCTGCTAGGATCATGATTAAGCAAACACTTTTTAAGTTTTGTTCTTCTGAATTACTTAATGTAAAACACAAAATTTGCTCACATTCTCGTCTGTAGGGTTTATTCCGACTTTTGCGAAATAAGGGTTGTAATTTGGTCACAGACGGGACACGCGTATGGTGTAAATGTTAATGAAACGGACACACGACCCAGACAGGACATGAGTAGATATAGGATAAATGTTAATGACACGGACACAGGCGGTACAGTAGTAGATATATGATGAATGTCAATGACACGGACACAGACGGGACAGGAATATTTAAAGGATGAATGTTAATGACACGGACACAGGGGACCCAGACCCGATAGGAGTGTGGGAGGAATGTTAATGACACGGACACAGGGACAGGAGTATGGTGTATGGGATGCCACGGACCGTGCGGGTTGAGAGGGCGCAGCTCGCGCTCACCTTCCTGCGCCACCTCCTCAGTCGGCAGCGCCATTCCAGCCATCGTGTACATCACCGTCGCTGGAAATAAATATACATTTTCATTTACTGTTGTCAAAGACAGCGAACAGTTAATAAAGGGCAGTATTTTGACTAAACACCTGTGCGCTACAATTTAAGATAAAACACGTAGAGCGAGGTATAAGGCCACGTGGTATAAGCTATAAGGGAAGACGCGAATTTGTTATAAATAACAAAGTTGTTACAGGTAAAAATAAATTATCCAAATAGTACTTACATGAGTAAATGAGGGCTGGGAATATTGGTTCATTTCTTTCTTGAGCAGTCTCTACCAATATTCTAAGCGGCCCTTTCGGCGTTAACACAGCTACCAAATCTAAAATGAATTTATTCATATGACAAGAAGTTAATTTAGAAAGTAATAAATAATAATACATAAGGGTAATAATTATGGCCTATGTTTTGGCTTGACAGCTATGAATTGATAGGTGCATTTAAAAAAGATACATAATTGAAATAATGTAGTTATCCATTCTATGAAATTTCTTTATAGGAATTACAGTAATAACAATAATCTAATCCTAAATGACAGCAGTGCACTAAACAAATAGTGATTAAAAAACAACAATATTTATTCTCAGCCTTCACAAGATGCTAGTGAAGCTGTGCTGGCAGTGGATAAGATTTATTTATTAAACAAGTTTTAGTGGGCACTGAAAATGCTACTTATTGAAAAACAAAGTCACATACCCCATACAGATATAACAGCTAAAACAGCCCAAGTAGTCCACTCAGGTAGGTACTTTATAAACACCAGGGCCATGAGTGCAGCAATGAATATCAGGTACGCTTGTTGTAGCCTCAGAGGCCCTTTCCAATGTATCACTACCATGCCCATTACTCCGAAGTTCCATAACATAATGGCAAGAGTGATGTAGTCAAAGGGAATGTTGTATGCTCGTAAGGCCTCTCTGAAAATGTTTTATGAAATATTTGAAAAGATGCCACAATGATTCCCATACATTATATTTGATCGTAAACAGGATCACTTGGCATCAAAATAGGTTTTGTGTGAAATGCCCATTTTTTGAGAACCTGAGAGGGAATGAAAATTACTCTAAAAATATGGAGTCTCCCAAGACTATTTTCCGGTAGCTACACCGGTTCCCTACGCCCTGTCCAAAAAATCCACCCAGTATAAGAAGCTAAAAATACCCAAAGGATAATAATATAAACAGCTAAATTTTGGGTTGGTTGGGAGCTTTCAGTCTACAACCTGTGAAAGATGCATTTTCCCTGAAACACACATGCCAGCATCCCATTCAAATTGCCCAATGGTTATTTCAAAATAAAGCATCGCCATACAGCGTGGCAATGCAGCCAGCGTCTTGGGGATGCTTCCGACTGGTGTTGATATGGATCAGTTGAGCTATCTGTAGACTGTTTGCAACAGTCGGCAGTTAGCTCAATTGTTTCAATTGTAAATACTAGTATAATTTTCTTTGTGAATAAATTTATCTTTAAATAAAGATAAACCGTATCAATACTTACTCAAGATATAAATAAGAGAATATAAACAGCAGCATCAGAGAAGACATTATGAGCCATCCATGGATTATTTTGTAACATCTCTTCTTGTATAGCAATATGAGAATAACTGTCATGATCACAATCACAACCAGAAGTATCATAGAATTGGCGAGTGCATTCCATACTTTGGTAGATACATTTGGACTTTCTTCATGGAATGGTGTGTATGCTCTGAAAATAGAAATAAACTACAATGCTACACATATTGAAATCTACCATTTTATAGAAATTACTGTGGTTATTGCGACAAACAAACACGGGGGCCTTGCTGTAGCCTATAGTAAATAAATCATTTCATAAATTCTCTTTATATCCATAGGTTTGCTGTAAGAAAACTCTTTTAGGGTTAAGCTAGCCTTTGTACATGTCTAGTATCTATTAACTTTTATGTATGAAGAAACTTGTGTGTGCAATAAAGAATTTAAGAATAAATCACTCAAAAGTATGTAAACACGCGAAATATGAAAGCCTGTTCAACTATGACTGAGGTGAATAGACCTAATTGTACCTAATTTGAGCCTTCCACTTTCGAGAAGCTAGTACCCAATCTCCCGATTTTACTTTGATCTACTTAAATAATCATAGTACTTACAAATAGATATCCTTGACAGAGTAGAAGTTTATCGATGAAATGGTTGCAACCACAACAATCATACATAGTGTAACAGGTACAAAGAGCTTTATTACATGCCGAGCTCCATACTTTAGTTCCAGCTCTTCTATCTGAGGATCAGTAGCATTGGGAGGGGGCCGAGGCGGAGCCCTATTACTGGGGTCTATCCCAGAGCCACTTGACTCTCCCACACTCTGCAAAATTAGATTTACATAGTAACAGACGAAACAGTTCTAATAAAGGCATAAAACAATTCTACAATCTACAAAGCAACAGTGTATTCGATTTATACATCCTTCCAACATTATCTTATACAATAGGTACGTGGGAACTATAAAAATAAAGTATAAGAGGGAGGATGTTGTGGCGAGTCTCAGAGGTAGATTTTGAGGATTTATACTTACGCCATAGGACGGCTGTCCTTCGGTTCTGGTCTTTCGTTTCCTGGTGTTTCGCTCCACATTCTCCCGATCAGGGCGAGATTCCGCTATATGTCCGTCCATCAGTGCAGTATGCTCAGTTGCTTCGAAAGTATCACTGCTTGAATTGCTCATTCATAAACTCATTGATGCATTATCATTTTGTAAAGTTTTGATTTGTCTTGAGTTAGAGACTTTTAATTGAGTCGCTCTGATTGGGGTTTAGGAAATGCAATTCAGTTCAGTAAAAATAAAAGTGACGAATAAAATAAAACAAAACTTTGTCGCCTTTCATGAGTCAGAACAGAACAGAATTTTGTTAATTTGTTTTGGATTGGAAAATCCAGTGTTGCCACCTGGCAGAAAAAAATATCACTAGATTTGGTCTCAAAACTCACTAGATTTCGGGATATTTTGGACAAAAATCACTTGCTAGCTTAAAATGAAATTACACGCTAGGTTAGTTACTACAAAATAATGTATTTGTGAAAAAAAAGAAACTAAAGACACAACATACTGGTATCTAATAGCAAAATTTTTTGACACTAAGCTAGATAGATATTTGTTTTTGTGTTTTTTTTATACACACAACTCTGTGTTTCTTAATGTCGCCAATTCTTGTAAATATTTTGATAAAAATTACAAAAGGCTAGTAGTATCGTTTGCTACAGGCCGTAACCACATCTTGATTTTTTAGGTTTCCCATTCTTGTCGATATTTTTGTGAATAAGTCTTTTTTTTTACTGGCACGTCCATAGTAAATGCGAAATAACTAAAAAATACTTCACAAATCTTACGAGAATGATTTCGATGTGATCACTTACCTACTTTCCCGAACGAAGTTTAGCAAGAACTGCCTAGCAACAGTACAGTAGCAAGCACCTAACTAAATACATACTCAAATAAACTAGTTTAGTAGGTACGTGATAGGTTCTCATCAGAAGTCGGGGATTCCCCAAGGTAGGTTTGCATAACCAAACAAAAACGTTTAATTCATGAACCTATAAAGATTCAACGTTTCGGCTGTCTAAGAAAACGATTGTGCTATTTTCACATAAATTGGGGAATTCGTTGCTAATATGTATGTATTTTCAAAAATTTTCGAGATTCGATAAATATCACTAAAAATCATCAGATATTTTTTTAGTGATTTTTTCTTCAGAATATCACTAACGTACTCCAAAAAATCACTAGATCTAGTGATAAAATCACCAAGGTGGCAACGCTGGGAAAATCACCCGTCAAAATTGAATGAATAGGTAGGATTTTTTGACAAGTTTCGAATGAGCGAAACTACAGACTATAAATAACATTCGTTTCGATACCATAGACAAAACCTCATATACACAACTTAAGAAATTCGTCAAGGGGTGGGTGGATTACTTCTGCACAATCTGCACGGTCATTATCGTCATTTAACTTTTTGCCGAGGTGAACTAGGTACCTTGCTTGCGTCGTCGAGGTTGGTTAAATTTCAAAATTTGGGCGAAGTGCGAACTCAGTTTGGTGGTCAAATTGTGTTTTAAAAATAGGTATTTTATAGACATATGCGGCGCCCACCAGAAGACGATAAAGCCTATTTGTACCTATAAAAATTATTAATAATTTTATTCTCATTTTAGAATAAAACATTAGATTATAAGTATTAGCCACCTAGCTAAATGTTGCCGTGCCCTATCAGGGTGGGTGGATGTTTAAAACACTATCATTATGATCCCATGTATTTAAAACATGTTTGCAATAAAAATATTGATTATTGAGACATTGCGAGGGCAGCAGGGGAGTCAGGCCCGCACATTCGGCAGGCACAAGACCGCCAAGCACAGATGTACAAGTCACCGCCAGAGATGCGGATGGCTTGGTAAAGAGGTCTATCGCCTATACCAGAGAATATTATCATATCATGATAATCTTGTCTTGTACCTACCGAGATCCGATTATTTACATCACGCACGCGTGCGTTCACAATTTCTTCAAATTGCGTTTCACTATTTTGCCTTTGTTGGCTTTGTTTTTTCAGGTGCGTTTTTTTATATAACTTTCATTTAGGGGACATATAAAACTTGACTGAACTGTTTGTTGAAAGAGAAGAAAAATAACAAGATTATATCAATTGATGTGTTCATCTTTAATTAGCACATCCTAATATTTATTTCTGAAAATTATGTTATCTTGAGAATGGAATTAGTTAAATATAATGCAATAAGTTCATTACAATTTTATAGATAGAGCCCTTCAGGTGTTCCTTCTTTCTTGCGGTAAAGTACACTTTCCTTGGACTTTTTGAAGTCTTCATTGGTGACTTTCATACGACGCTCTCTCAACGCCATGAGGCCAGCCTCAGTGCAAATAGCCTGAAAAACCAGATAAGTACATGAATTTTTATTGGAAAATAAAATCCACAGCTCTTAAGAACTAAATTATACAAAACTAATACTATAACTGACCGCTTGTGTAAATCCTCTATTGGATTTACACAAATCACAATGTCATATAAAGTCCATGATATTAAAAGTTAAATTAAATCAAAATGAAATTCATAAGATTGTAATACAAATTTTTTCACACTCCATGCTCGAAAAAGGTATGTATCACACTCTATATAGTTTTGGTGATATGTCAATTTTAATAATTATAAAGTATAAAAATTGATATATCACCAAAACTATGAAACTTTAGTAAGGGAAACTAAGATCCAATAATTAGCAAATGACCTCCTCTATTTGCGAATTCGCTATGGCGGGTTGAGTTCCAGTCACCCTGTATATGTCGTGTATATCTAACCAAAAGCGATTGATTATAGCCCTATTGCTATTGGCTGATAAAGGTGAAAGTTTTACCAAAATCAAAGAAATTGAATGAGATCTCTTGGTGAGAGTCTCCTTGCCTTGGTCAACATTTTTATACATATTTTGAGGTTCCAAGTTCAAAACTCATTACTCCCCTGGAAATAATGAACATTACTCCAGGGGAAATGAGATTGAATTTGGAACCTCAAAATAGGTGTGATTTTTTTTACCTTGGACTAAGGATCTCCTTGAGATCCGAGGGGCAAGTCTATTGACGTTAGTAAGGAGACGTTATCGTGATGTTTCCTTTTAGCTTTTAGTATGGGATTGTCGTAGTTCCATGTCTGCACGATAGAGGCGCTGCTGTACCAAATTGTATTGAAAAATACACTGAAGACGTCACGATCATGTCTCGGTATTGACGTCAAATAGACTCGCCTCTCTGTTTAACGAGATCTTCTAATAAATTCGAAACCTCTGTTCAGAAGGCGGAAAAAAACGAATGCCACGTTACCAAAACTTTACTATTTTCTGTGATTTTCTCACAGAAAAAGTGAAATGTGGAGAAGCGGAGCGGCTCGCGAGGCGACCGGCTCGGTTCCCTCCTCACCGGGCCGCCCCCCCACTGCGTGGCGAGCGAAGAGAGGTCCGTTTTCATACATTTTGTTGAGAGTATATATTCTCCTTGTAGATGAAGCTATCTTCATTTTGGGCGTGATTAATTCCTTTTGCACTCAATATTCTAGTATAAGCCCCGCAAGTTGATATTGCGATTGGCGGCCATCTTGGTGCCGTAGTCGACGTCGCACCGTCAGTACCGTTCGCAAGGTCAGCCCGCGCTTATGTGCTTACGCGCATCGAGTACTTGTTATAGCTTTTTGTTTTTGTTATCCTGTTTTATTGTTATTTTTGAGTTTTGTTGTTTAGTTTTGTTACCCGTTAAAATGAGTAAGAAATTAATTAACAGTCATGCTCGTAAAATGATAATTAAAGTGGACAATTATTCTTTTTTAAGAGAAAGGCACAGTTTATATTTTGATAACTAACTTAGTCTAAGTCTAAGTAAGTAAACTGTGCCTTAAAAAGTGCTTCGAACACTACTGAGGACATTTTAATGTCGAAGCAACTAGTAATAGACATTTTGAATATTTTGCAAAATTCTATCAAAGTCACGGAACGTGTGGCCTGGTTTAAATACAAATATCCCATAACCCTAGCTTATTTACTTTTTATTACATTTTTTTGCTATCTGTACTTTTTTGCGACGGATGACGTCACGCAGCTGTTATTGTGACAAGGTTCCATCGCAATATCAACTTGCGGGGCTTATATTCTAGAATATGCTATATGTATATAGATTTAATGACGCTCATGACTTTAGACACTGCTTTATCCCATCATTGCATAATAATCTACTATTAGGCCGCCGCACAACTGGCGCGCAGTTGAGGGCACTTTCGTTGAATAACTTACCTTGATATCGGCCCCAGACAGATCATCCTTAGACATAATCAGTTCAGACAGGTTGACATCATCAGCCAGTGTCATCCTAGAGGTGTGAATGGTGAAGATTCTTCGTTTAGTCTTCTCATCAGGGAGTGGGAACTCAATCTTCCTGTCTATACGACCTGGCCGGATCAGCGCCGGGTCCAAAGTTTCAATGCGATTCGTCGCCATGATTACCTTGAAAAATTAAAACTTTATCTACAGGTGCTTTATATGATTTGTTAACTTATTGGCAAACAACAGAATACAACCAGGAGTAGTTCAAGAGAGTAGGA
The DNA here is from genome assembly GCA_963564075.1 of Eupithecia subfuscata. NCBI lineage: Eukaryota > Metazoa > Arthropoda > Insecta > Lepidoptera > Geometridae > Eupithecia > Eupithecia subfuscata. The sequence continues at coordinate 6,501,110 of OY751111.1, read as the reverse complement.
CCAGATCATATTTCTAAAGGTTGACCACACATTAAATTCTTTAAAGCAGTTAATTAGTGTAAGCACTGATGATTCAGAGAGTAATATCATTCATACGACATAAGTTAACTCACTTTGACATCACCCCTTGAATCAAATCCATCCAATTGGTTCAGTAACTCCAACATAGTTCTTTGAATTTCCCTCTCACCTCCAGAATTTGAATCATACCTGTGAACATTTGTAATAAAGCAAGTATTATTATTATTATGAACATGTCAAATAGACTCACTAAGTAAACATATTTGATAGCACTGATAATGATGCCATCCTTTTTATTTTGATCAGTAAGAGAGGGTTGGCGACATTTTTAGTACTTTAAACTAGTTTCGTTTTTGTGACATCTGAATTGATGCTTAAGTCTGACTAGTTATAGGCGGCCGATTGTACGTTTTTATTTAATTTAGATATAAGTTACTTTATGTATTTTAAACAACAAAGTGTTCATTCATTCATTCAGTTATTGCCCGCGCCTTCGCACGCGTTGTTTCTATGGAAACGTTTAAAGGTTATTTCAATCCCATGGAAACTAATATATGGGATAAAAAGCCATGTTTATCCCAGGTTTAGAGACCTATGAAAATTTCAGATCAATCTATTTTTAGTAGTTTTTGCGTGAAGAGTAACAAACATTCATTTATCCTATCCATTAAATCTTTCGCATTTATAATAATAATAATGTGATCTGGTCTAATATCAGTAAATACTCACCGTTTGGTGCCCACAGCATCAATTTCATCAATAAATACTATGGAGGGTGCATGTTCTTCTGCCACTCTAAATAATTCACGAACTAATTTAGGACCATCACCCTGTAAACAAAAAGAGAAATATTAAATGAATGTCCTTGCTAAGAAGAGCATCTTTCCCATATATAGGCAGGTATCCCTATTCTTTTAGTATTACAATCATCGATCAAGTATGCGGCCTCCCCCGTAGATACCTAGAACCTTACAAGAATGACACTCAAAAGTGTCCACGTTTTGTTTTGACGCAGACAGTTTGCGCAGAGCCTGTCAAGTTTTTTGCATGCGGAACAAGAGATTAGTGGAGTCGAATTTATTTTATTTTATTTTGTCAGTAGGTAGGAAGGTACTAACGAAAAATAATTTATACACTGTTTATTTTTATAAGGATTATAAAATCAACAGAATTCAGACAAGATAACGAATCATTTATTGATACAACTATAAATTAGCGACGCAAAAGTCAACAAACAAAAGGGTAATTTCGGACATACAATAATATAAATAAGTTAACAAAAGCTAGTGAAATAAACCTAAAATACAATTTCAGGCAGGTACTTTAAAATTAAAAGAACTAGTGTCTGCCTGCGTAAGAATTTTTCTATGGGCCAAAAAAAACGTTATTTCAAGTCAACTAGGATCTTATAAAAATTTTCCCAACGCACTCGATCTCGAGGGTATCTAAAAATTAAATACTAAGAAGATTAAATCTAATACTTTTGGTAGTCTTTCTTTTATTAGAGAGTCCACGCAAATAAAATTGAGGGCGGGTCAGCTAGTTAATTTATAAACCTCAAACAGTTATTTTAAATGTCTTTTCATGAAAAAAAAATTATCACTTACAACTTACCACAAATACATAAAAAAAAATTAGAAACAATAGCCGCTCCATTCATCAACTTAGAACAAAATAAATATTTTTACATAGGCAAACCCAACAACAATATTTAATGCTGATTTCTCAAGTATATAAGGCTCAATTGGCTCATATCACAATACACAGGTAAAATTACATTTAAACTTACTGAAAATAAGAAATTCCATCCTTTTTCTGTTGCGTGGTCGGTCGATTATTGCATTTTTTATACGAGCACTTGACCATGCTTTCGGTCCAAGAGCTAAAATGACACTAGTTGAAAAGGTATCCCAAAATGCCAAATGGGATACCTTTTGATACTGACGTTTTCAGGGCGCGCATTGTGCATCTAAGGGGGGCCGGCCGGAAATTTTTGATCGATGATTACAATACTGACAAGCTTAATGTCAATAACAACAATACACACGTGTGAAAGAAAGAGACAGGTGAAGTGAAGCCTTCAAAGTAGCCCTAAACTTACCAAATACTTCTGAATGAGCTCAGACCCCACAACTCTCAGGAAAGTGGCAGAAGTCTGGTTTGCCACTGCCTTGGCCAAGAGTGTCTTCCCGGTGCCTGGAGGACCATACAGGATGACTCCCTTAGGGGGCTTAATACCCATCTCTTCATAGTACTCAGGATGAGTGAGAGGCAACTCCACAGATTCCTGAAAATATAAAGAATTTATAAGAAAGAAGTGGAATAAATAAATAGGTACCTAGTTAAATTAATTAAGATTCGTAGATCAAGGGCTTGCACTGTCATGCTTGCTTCAATCTCATAGCATAATATTACGATAATTTTAATAATTATCGTAATATTATGCTATGTGTATTTACGATGGATTTCCACTAAGTAATGCCTGAATCTATTAATCATCAATTTCATAGTATTTTTATTTTGTAATTCACTAAAATTTGATTAGTGATCTATGACAAGTTCAAGTATCAAGTTTAGTCATTATTGGAATTGACATTAGGTTATTTACCTTTATTTCTTGGATCTGTGTGTCCAGCCCTCCAATATCAGCATAGGTCTCTTGGGGAGCCTTCTCAAGCTTCATAACAGAGACCATGGGATCTGTGTCATCACCCAGCACGCCTACCACAGCATGGACCTGTCATTACAAAACCATTCTTCTTGTAGTTATTTGTTATCCAAAGAAAGTTTGACTGGATGGATGGATGAACGGATCTTTATGTTTGTAACTTCTTCTCACCAAAACTACTGAACTGATCATGCTGAAATTGTGCATAGATCTAAACCACAAATAACACTTAGGCTACTTTTGATCCATATCAGAAAAACAAAAAAGACATTGTTTGTGAGGATTTTTGCAAAGTGCCAACCCCCTGATATGTGCTAAACTTTTTTCAAGATAATACTTGACAAGTTACAATGGGATTTATATAAACATTAAACATTTCCATATAAAGAATGTGTGTGAAGTCTTAGGTATTAACAAATACACAGCTGATAGTTTTTAAAACTTCAATACCTTTCTGCCAATTAATGCAAAAGCAATGACTAATCATAATCACAAACATGATGTTTAGCAGTAGCTAATGTAGGTACCTATTCCTTTAGTTATGTATGTATTTGGTAATTTCAATATGCAACATTTTTCCAATTACCTTGTGGTTCAAAAGTACAGAGCAACCAGGCTCCAGCTGGTCCTTGTCCACAAATGAGAGAATGCTGACATAGTGCTCGCTGCCAACTGATGTGGAGACAATGGCATGGTTGTCATCAATGATCTCTTCAAGGTTGCCTACTGACATAGGGGTTCCTCTGAGGTCATCAACCTGAAAGTTATTATTTAATAAGAATAATTGAGTTGTTCTCCAAAAGATTGGAGGAGGCCTTTGCCACCTGACAGAACATACAACAGACATACAAAAATGGAACAAAAGAGAAATATATGAACAACAAAGAAATACTGTCTTGTCCGACTAATGGCTTATTATTTAAGTTCTTCTTAAATTTCTTGCAGATTGTAGTTGACTGACTTATACAAACAATTTGATTTATTCTGACCTACTGTAAGGCTCTTGTGTTCCTCCGGTTTGTTCTGAATCTACAAGCTTGTAAAGTATTTTACTTATTTGCATTGTTGTTTTGTTTATTACCTACCTTTGATCTTTCCTCTTCAATCTTCTCTTCCTGTGGCTTGAGCCTTTCCTGATTACGGATGAATTCCTCCTCCATCAGCAAGTAATCCTTTATTCTTTCCAGTTTCAACAACTTCAGTCTACATCTTGTGTGAGGTGTGACTTGAGGCAGCTTCAGTGCAGCATCAGGTCCCTTTGCCTTGCGCTTCTTCTTACCCACGCGTGTGGGAATCGGAGGCTCGTACTTCTTCTTTTTATCTTTGTCATCTTTTTTGTCTCCGCCGCTTCCACCACCAGACTGATTCTGACCCTGTTACATACAAACAGGAAAACGTTAGAACCCAAAACCCCCGTTGTTTTGTGCAGTAAAGATAGCGTTTCAGAATTGATTATTAAATTACCATTTTACACCTTGTTGTTTTAATAAAATTGAGTAGACTTTTGATGAAAATACAGCAATTCACAGTGAGATTACAAGGCGAATTTCCAAACCACAGACTACACAGACAACCATCCATTTCAACATTATTCAATCAATTTATCATAAAAAAATTAGGTCCACCCACTCATTGATGGTCTGTCTATGGTCACATTGAAAATTTGTACATTTTAGATTCTAGACAAACGAAAAAAATTCTTAATAACCTCTCCGTCAGATAGGTACCTAGATATTAGGCTAACCGCCACGGAACAATTCTACTCTACGAGTACTAACCGCCGCCGCCCCGTCTTTCTGAGTCGAGATATACGAGTATATTTTTTTAGTATATTTTAAGTCTTAGAATGGAACATAATTATTTTGTTAGCGGAGGAGTACGTAGTTTTTGACTTTTGCGGTAGTCAGATTGAGGATCTGTAATGTTTTTAGTTGAGAATGCAGATTTAAAGAGCTAAGAAACCCATAACACAGTGCAAAAAATTTTGTTCTACGACAAAAATTGACGAAGTTATGACCAAATTACTAGCGAAGTTCACTGAATGACCGCCGCCGCCGCGGTCCCTGTGACGTCACTGCCTCGGTCACCGCCAGTTATCCGTAGGCAGCGATAAGATACGCAGAGTTTTGTTTGGTTATTTGTGGCGAGTGTACCGTTTGTGTCTAATTCACCTTTCTAACTATGTATAGATAATTGTATAGTAAAGTAAAGTAAAGTAAAAATTATTTATTCTGTGTCACAAAAATTACATGGAGTTGGTACAAATAAATAAAAGTTAAAACAGTGACATCAAAAAAGGTCGTCGCTCAGCATGATGCACAGTAACGATGGCGCTACTGTGCGCTGGTTTTATGCGACACCTAGAGGGCGCAGCGGCAGCAGCTGACACACGCTTAAGACAAACAAAGACAAAGAAGGTATACAAAAAACAATATTTAGAATATAAAAAGAAAATAAAGGAAAATATAACTACCTAACCTAATCTAACCAAATACGTAAAAAAGTGAGAACAATATTTAATTAAAAAAATATGAAGACATTTATATAGTTCTTAGTTAATATGACGCTATCATAGATAAAATTGACGCCCAGAACGACTGCCCATTGGTGGAATGTCTTGTGATTCTAAAACAATTTTTTTAAAGGATTTTTTAAATGAATAAATTGATTTAGCATTTCTTATAGGAGGAGGTAAGTTGTTCCAGCATTTCGTGGCAGCATACCGGAAGCTACCACGAAAGGCAGACGTTCTGTGGCGTGGGCAAGTCAAGCGAGTTGCAAAACGAATGTGCCGGCTCGAGAAGTTAAGCTTCTCGAACAGGTATGATGGTTGTTGGAATTTGACAATGCCAAAAAGCAATGCTGCAAAATGAATTTAGCGGCGCGATGACATATTCAGCAGACCATTAGCGTTAATGTAAGGCGAGATGTGGCCACGGCGAGGTATCGGAAAACAAAAGCGAACACATGCATTTTGCAGTCGTTGCATTAGCTTTTGTGATCGACCGAGCAAACACCCACCAAACACATTATCGACATAGCTAAGTTTGGACAAAATGAGAGAGTCACACAGCTGGATACGGCGATCGGTACTGAGGAACTCTCTCATTCTATACAAGACTGATAACCTATAGAAACATATCCTAACAACTGACTTTACGTGGTTCTCAAAGTGGAGTGTACCATCCATGAGAAGACCTAGGTTACGAGCCTCGAAAACGCGGTCTACAGGGATGTTATCTACGTTAACAGTCGGAACCTTCTCAATAATCTTTGCTATTTGGTGTTTAGATCCAAGTATAAGGTATTTTGATTTATTAGGGTTCAAAACTAAGCCGTTGGCACTACTCCATCTTACTATTCGGTTCAAATCTTCATTTAAATTACAGACTGCCTTATGTACCGCATCCGGCGTAGACGATATATACAGTTGAAGGTCATCAGCATAAATATGGTATTTACAATGTGATATTTGAGAAGTTATATCAGCACAGTAGAGCACAAAAATAATTGGACCCAAAATGGAACCCTGTGGAACTCCACGCGTGACTGTCAAAGGCCTAGAGAAAGTACTGGAACCGTCAATGTTTTTAAGTTCGACAAATTGAGAGCGCCCAGAAAGGTAGGTGGCAAACCATCTAGTAACTTTGGGATCGAATCCGTAGTATGTTAGTTTAGAAAGAAGACGCGTAATATTTATGGTTTCAAATGCTCGAGAATAATCGAGAAGAGATAAAACTGTTCCCTCACCTCCGTCTTGAGCAGTAAGCACATCATCCACGACGTCCAACAGCGCGGTAGCTGTGCTGTGACCCTTCCTAAAACCTGATTGTTTCTTAGGTATGATGGAATTGACTTCCAAGAAAGCGGTGAGCTGAAAACAGACCACTTTTTCAACTATTTTGGAAAGAAAGGGTAAAATACTAATGGGGCGCAAATCCTTTAGATTGCTTGGATGGTCAGTTTTAGGAAGCGGTTTAACTATCGCTGTTTTCCACGCACTGGGGAAGGTACCGGTTTCGATACTGCAGTTTACTATAGATGTTATAAGAGTTAAAGTTTGCGGGAGAGTCAATAAAATCATATCCAGGGAAATGAAATCAATACCCATCGCGTTTGAAGAAAATGATTTTATAATATTACCTATCACGGTTTCAGAAACAGGGTACAAATTGAAAACAGACGGGCCAAATCTATGAAACTCGTAATATGTCAAGTCTGAGATCGGTACAGAGTCGTTGCCGGGCAGTGAAAGGAAGTGTTTGTTAATGGCATCTGGATCCTGAAAAAGGGACGGCAAGTCATTGGATTTAGGTTTAAAATCGGCCACATTGCGTTTGATATTTTTCCATAACGTACGTGGTTTATTTAAGTTTATATTAATATTTTGTTAAAAAAATGACTTTTTCTCATAGTAAAGAGCAATGTTAACTTGATGTTTTAAGTCTTTATAGTATTGTCTGTGCGATTCACTTTGGGTTTTACGGCTCCGTGCATGCGCTTTATCACGAGTTTTCATCATTTCCCTAATATTATAAGTTATCCATGGGTATGAATGGTCTCGTATAAAGATCTTTTTATACGGTGCATGTTTGTCAAAGAGAGCAGTAACTTCAAGACCCAGATCATTTACCATAGCATTTACATCCTCAGAAATGAGATTGTCCCAGTTTATGGATTTAAGGTCATTGTCAAAATCATCAAAATTTATATCTTTAAGTGGCCTGTATACAATCCATTTAGGCGGAGGTTTTTCTTTTTTAATGTGCAATTTACAACAAAGGAAAGCATGATGGCTTAAATCAGGAATATAATCAACAACAGTATCCATAACCTTAACGTTTGAGCAAATCACATCTATCAACGTTTCGCTGTGATCTGTAAAATGTGTCGGAGTTGATATGTACTGAGTAAGTCCAAAGCAGTTCAGGAAGTCTGAAAGTTTTTTCGATTTCGGTTCATTTATTTCCATTAGATCGATATTGAAGTCTCCCGTTAGAACAATGTGATTGAATGCTGATAATGATGACACAGTGTCTGTGAGTGCATCGAGGAACGTGTCTACATTTTGCCATGGCGGCCGATAAGCGGTTCCTATAGCAAGCCTCAATCCGTTCAGCGTGAGGCTAAGCCACATTTGGTCAATAGGAGATACAGGGTGGGCAATAGCACGTACGCTCACGCCTCGTTTAATGTAGAATCCGACGCCGCCGCCGCGTTCGCGGCTTCCGCCACTGCCGGCCGCGTCGCGCGGAATGTGTCGTAGCCGATAACCAGGCACCTTAGGAGCTCGCGCGTCGCCTCCTGTACGCAGCCACGTCTCATTGATAGCCATTATATCTACTGGATGCCTCAACATTTATTTATTCATAGTAGTGTACAAACACTACTTTTAAAACGCCGTAGTAATGGTCCGATTTGGATAATTCAAAAAGATAAATACGTAAGTAATAATCATCATTCATAAAAAATAACGTGGGTAGGTCTAGGTGCTAGTTCTATTGAAATTGCTATAACTTTACTGATCCTCATAGTACTCTATACTATTTGTTTTGTTCAAGATTTCTGTATGTTTTGCATCTCTTTCTACATTATGATATTATATATTATGTATATACTTATTATACATTGAGCGAGACAAACCCAGTTAGCGCACTCACGCAAAGCCAGATTTCTAGCAACACTGCAAACAAATATTGCAACAAACGCGTAGCATTCTCTTTCTACACGGGTAGAGGCATAAGATTTTTTTTTAAGATTATCTAGTTCTATCGATTATCTATCCGTTCTCTTTCAACGAGAACAACCCTATTTCCTCTTCCGAGAGTTTATTTCCTCTTCTTGAATGTCATGATGACATTGACAACTGTTGACAACTAGGTTCATCGTGTTCGTGTGCTGTCAAGTGTCAACGTCATTAAAATATGGTTGGAAAAGTTGTTTTTTGTGGAAATTAGAAATGAAATTGAGTGAAAAATATTGAATTGTGCCAGTGTTGAACTTTATTTATAAAAAAGAAATGCTCAATTCGTTATAATGTCTTACATAGGTGGTGATAAAAACAACTTTCAGAGCTGATACTACGATACAATCTTTGTGCATCATTAAAGCCCAAACAGCTGACGACTTTATTTTATTGTACAAGGTTTAGAAGGTTCAACGATGGTGTTAGCGGATTTAGGTCGTAAAATTACGACTGCTCTGCAGTCTCTCAGCAGAGCAACAATAATCAATGAAGAAGTAAGTCTAATAAAACATCCACTAAGCTTTATTTCACTCATGCATGCAAGTTTCACTTGGCAAAAAGGTGTTGCAAAATAATCCAAGACACATGTTTTTGTAATATGCAAAATGTTCTAATGTATTCATTACTTACTGTTTTTAGGTCCTGAACTCAATGCTAAAACAAATATGTGCTGCTCTTCTGGAAGCTGATGTAAATATCCGCCTGGTCAAGAACCTCCGTGAAAATGTCCGAGCTGTCATTGATTTTGATGAGATGGCTGGTGGGCTCAACAAGCGTAGGATGATCCAATCTGCTGTCTTCAAAGAACTTGTAAAGGTGTGTGCTAAAAACATTTGTATCAATCATCAGTCTTGAGAATTTTTCCCAATGATTGCCGCTAACAGCTAAGTGTATATTTTGGTTCTAGCTTGTGGATCCAGCAGTGAAGCCATACCAGCCCATCAAAGGCAAGCCAAACATCATAATGTTTGTAGGTCTCCAGGGTTCTGGTAAGACTACAACTTGCACAAAACTGGCTTACCACTATCTCAGGAAGAACTGGAAGTCTTGCCTGGTCTGTGCTGACACATTCAGAGCTGGTGCCTATGACCAGGTCAAGCAGAATTGTACAAAGGCTAGGATACCCTTCTATGGAAGGTAAGTCACAATATAAATTCTGATAAAGTAGCTACTTATCTGAGTTGTTGTTTTGTTGAAAACAATAAAATGAATTATAATCCTTCTACATTGGTCTCACTATTTTTCTTATGGGGACCTTTGTCCAACTGTTAATTCTGATAGTTTTTGTAGTGTTTCTGACAAATTTATTTCAATTGCAGTTATACAGAAGTAGACCCTGTAGTAATTGCTACCACCGGAGTAGAAATGTTCAAGAAGGAAGGCTTTGAGATGATCATTGTGGACACCAGTGGTCGCCACAAACAGGAGGAATCACTTTTTGAGGAGATGTTGGCGGTAGCCAATGCTATTGTAAGTTAAATCATATTTTATTATCTCTGGTCAGTTTGGGGCTAGATGATGCTGTGTGAATTTTCCAGCAAAATTTATTTGTTAGATAAAGCTGGTGATTTATGAATCAAATGTTGCTTGTTACTATTTATAGAAACCAGACAATATAATTTTCGTGATGGATGCCACAATTGGTCAGGCTTGTGAGGCACAAGCTAAAGCTTTCAAGGAGAAGGTGGACATTGGATCTGTCATCATCACCAAGTTGGATGGCCATGCTAAGGGAGGTGGTGCTTTATCGGCGTAAGTAGATCAATTCTTAAAATTCTGCTCAACATAGCACACAACCCTTAAATGCATCTTATGTCCATTACTAGGGGATAATTTTTAAATGCTGATTTATTTTATTTTAGTTAATGATTTTATTTTATTTTAGGGTGGCAGCAACACAATCCCCCATCATCTTCATTGGAACAGGAGAGCACATTGATGACTTAGAGCCCTTTAAGACAAAACCTTTTATTAACAAACTGCTTGGAATGGGAGACATTGAAGGTCTACTGGACAAAGTGAATGAGCTCAAACTTGATGATAATGATGAATTGCTGGAAAAACTAAAACATGGCCAGTTCACACTCAGGGCTATGTATGAACAGTTCCAGAATATCATGAAGATGGGACCTTTTTCACAAATTATGGTATGGTTTTAGAGCCCTTGTGCTCCATTCCTCTAATTAATTAATTTTTATATGCTTAATTTACTTTCACTTTTTTAGGGTATGATCCCAGGCTTTTCTCAAGACCTAATGACAAAAGGCAGTGAACAGGAGTCTATGGCGAAACTAAAACGTCTAATGACCATCATGGACTCAATGAATGAGGGTGAACTGGACCACAGAGACGGTGCCAAACTTTTCTCCAAACAACCTACAAGAATAACCAGAGTTGCGAATGGGGCTGGAGTCACAGAAAGAGATGTAAAAGACCTCATCACTCAATATACTAAGTTTGCAGCTGTTGTCAAAAAAATGGGTGGAATCAAAGGGTTATTCAAGGGTGGTGATATGGCAAAAAATGTTAACCAAACACAAATGGTTAAACTCAACCAGCAAATGGCAAAGATGATGGACCCAAGAATTCTACAACAAATGGGGGGCATGTCAGGCCTCCACAACATGATGAGGCAACTGCAGCAAGGCTCCAGTGGCATGAACAGTATGCTAGGTGGAAAGTAATGTTTTAATGTCTGTATCACTGTATAATCTTAATTAAAGGAATTTAAATGAATAAGAAAACATTTTATTTGCTGTGATTTCCACTATTCATTCCTCAATACTTTGCTCAGCAATGTAGTAACATCATCATCATCAGCCTGTGTTAGTTCACAGCTGGATATAGGCCTGAAGCAATGCTTGAAATGATCAGATCAGTCATACATCTGATATTTGGGGCCAGTGATTATTCGCCGCATTTATTTCTCACAAAGATTCTAATACCTGTGCTAATACCATGATATGATGATAATAGCATTGACATTCAATTTCTCAACACAATGAATGAACTTAATCATCACATCACCCACCCATTCAAGAATAGGTACCAGTAGAATTGTTCTGTGATAGGTACCTACCTACTTCACTTCACAATCACATGCATGAAGCTGGTTATCGAATGTGGAAGTGCTTAATGAAGGCGCTAAAGTGACCCCACTTCGAACGGGAAATAAATTAATTTCGCTCGTCCAAGTTATAACAAGCGTAAAAGGGTTGAATAGAATTTAAGGGGTGAAAAAAAAACGTTCATTTATTTGTTCGTTGCGATGTGCCTATCCTACTCAATAAAGTTAGCTGCGTTTGATTTTTTTATGGGTTACAACATTTATTCTTGAATGGCAACATCATTATTAATAATAGAGAAATAACTTCATTCTAAGAATGAAGTTGTTTCTTTCTTTTGCGCCTTTCCTTCAGGGTGAATGGAATTGAGTATGGGGTAAATAGAGAAGAATCTAAAGGCTAAATAGAAATGCGTGAGCGGTGATTGGAAATGCGTCTGGGGTGATTGGAATTGTTATAGGTAGGGCTGCTACCTGTCATAATTTGTGTTTATTTTATAGTAAGTGTTCAGTTCTTTAACTTCATACTTTTGCAAATCTCATAGGTACCTACCTAATAAACAAGTTCAATGAAAATTTTAAATTTAATTACACTCCTTCCCACAGAGGCAGGTACTTACATACAGAACCGAAACAAAAATACTTAAGTTTAAAAATTTATTTAAATGATATCTGATACAACATAGTTTTTATTCTTTGCAAGAATTTCTAGAACAATAATATCTACTAAATAGTATTAAGCAGAAAACAAGTTGATTCATTTATTTATTTATTTTATATGATACCTAATGTTTACTATTTAATTTACCTATTCATTTACCTACTAAGTATAAGATGATTGTCAAAAAATCTTTAAGATTTTATAGTTGGCTTACAAAACAAAGTCAAACTTTATTCATAGAGCGTTATTACTACTTAGTACCTAGTACCTACTTATCTTGCTGTGCCCTAGCCGGGTCCACATTTGAGACTGACTAATTTTAACAACTTTTGTACATATGGTCGCAATAAAAATTTTGAATTTGAATAAGTTGACAACGCTAGCATTATTTTCTAATACACGGAAATATTCCGTGTTCTAATATGATATATATCACGGGTGAATAGAAAACGAGCATATTTTTACGTTTATTGCATTAGGCACGGGGAAATTAACTTTGCTTTTGATAGAAAACAGTTTATCCTAAATCATAGTTTCATTCCAATTATGTTGAAAAAATACAAATATTCGTATCCAAGTGTTGAAAAGGTTTCTATTCACCCCATTTTACCACAAACTATCTATGGATACTAACGTATCATTTTACCTAGCTCTATGAGTTCGAATTCGAACGAACAACGTAGAGAGAAACGAGTTCGAACATTCTTTTTTCCAGGCCCAACTTAAAGTTCCTACAATGTTATGTCAAACTGTGATGTGACGTTAGACGCGACCGTCAAAGTCAAACAGAAAAATCAGCTGTTTCGCAAAGCTTTATTTTCTTTCAAAAATCAACTCAACCTACCTAGTTTCTAATGAAAATTAAATTAAAGAACTCATATCAAACTTTATGAGAGTAGTTATGCTAGCTGGATACACTAAGATAGTAAATTTCTGTCTTTATTTCCAAAGAAAGGTAGAGAAACAGCTACATCTATCCTATAAAAATATTATTTACTTTGCCCGCGTCTACAGCTCCTAATTTACCTCTCCACATTTACTTTTTTCAGGTTTTCTATTCTTCGTCTCATTCTGGTCGTCGCAGAGTGAGATCTTTTATCGACATGGAACTCAAATGTCGTGAAAATCCTGTTGTAACTAAACTAGAAACTCCTGAATTCAGAAGTTTATTTACACCAGAAGTAGTGGAATTGAAGAAACTTTTTGATAAGTACAAATTTGAGATTCGGGTAGCTGGTGGAGCAGTCAGGTAAGAGTATGAATCTGTTTTCCTTTTCTACTCATTGATATTTTATTCCCATATGCCAAAATGTATTCAAACTTTAACTTTTTCCCAAGGGATCTATTAATGGGAATGAAGCCAACAGACCTTGATTTTGCTACAACAGCAACACCACAACAAATGAAAGATATGTTCAATGCTGAATCCATAAGAATGATAAACACAAATGGAGAAAAACATGGCACAATCACTGCTAGAATAAATGATAAAGAGAACTTTGAGGTAACAACACTAAGGATTGATATGGTGACTGATGGACGCCATGCAGAAGTTGAATTCACCACTGATTGGAAGCTTGATGCAAACAGAAGAGATCTAACTGTAAATTCTATGTTTTTAGGTGTGTTTGTGATGACTAGACTAACATTATTCAGGAATCATGATATAAGTACATAAAGATAATCAACTTTGTGTTTCAGGTTTTGATGGTTCAGTTTATGACTATTTCTTTGGATATGAAGACTTGCAAAAACGAAGGGTAGCCTTTGTAGGTGATGCTGATGTAAGGATCAAAGAAGATTATCTAAGAATAATGCGCTACTTCCGTTTTTATGGTAAAATAGCAGAGAAACCAGATGGTCATCAAGTGGAGACATTAAAAATGATCAGAAATAATGCTGAAGGCCTCCAACATGTTTCTGGAGAAAGAATCTGGGTGGAACTCAAGAAGCTACTGCAAGGGAGATTTGCAGGCAGCCTTTTGAAAATTATAATAGATGTAGGAATAGGAAAATATATAGGTAAAATGCATTCATTTCAAATTAACTATTGCTAAGTTTTTTGAATAAATTAAACAAATTAATAATTTCAGGTCTGCCATCATCACCAAACATAGAAGAGCTTGATAGATTGCTGAAGAGAGCGGAGCATCTAAATCTTCATCCTATGAGTTACTTAGCTGCTCTCCTGAGGGATATGGATGAAGTCACAGAGCTACAAGGCAGACTGAAGTTTTCTGCCTTTGATAGGGATCTGGCTTATTTCTTAGTAGAACATAGAGAAGACAAAGTTTCATCAAGAGCTTTGATGTGAGTATATTAAAAGTTGGGAAATGTTATTAAAAGATTAATTTGTTTGGAAAGAAATCTTTAGTTATGAAATATTTTAATTGAATAATATTTTACAGGCCTTATGAAACATTGGTCCTTTATACCAAGATAAAACAAAAAGATGCAGTTGCGTATGTGGCAGAAGTATTAAAGTATAGGGGAGATGAAAATCTCCTAGAGCAATTCAAAAACTGGCAAATACCAAGATTTCCAATAAATGGCAAGATTCTGAAAGATGCTGGGGTTTCTCCTGGTAAATCGTATGGACCAATAATTCACAAGCTGAAAGAGATTTGGATTGAAAATGAATATAAACAAACCACAGAAGATTTGGTTAAGTTTATACCTGAGTTTGTAGATGATTTTAATTCGAAAAAGAAATAATAAAATGAGTGTAAAATACATTGAATATTTTATTTTGATACAAGGTACTTCTGTATTCTGTGCTGATACAAATTTTATCTTACTTACTTTAACTTTGATTAAATACATCTATGTGCAGTGCATACAGTTATTTATGAGTTAATGCATGTTTAGAGAAAAGAAGGACAATCAATTATCAGTATTCTTTGGTGGTGTATAGAGCTCATATTTGTTACAGCCATCATCATCATCCCTGTGATCCAGAAAGCAGCATTTACAAAACAAGTACCTACAACCTAGACACCTCATGTTTGCATCTTCATTGCATATTTCACAGAATGGCAACTCTTCATTTGTTGAATGTCCTATCTGTTCTTCCTCTATCAGTGATTCTGCTTTCAACTGAAACAATTGTTTTTATTATCTATAGCTAACATCAGCTTAAACCAACTGGTGTGACTCTTGAGATGTTTGTTTACCTTTTCAATAATTTTCTTAACACTTTCCTCTTCATCTTCTGATTCTACGAGTAGTTCCTTTGCTGCTGAAGGGTGTGACGTGGTTTGTGAACTTGAAGCCGCTGGTTGGGTACTGGCTTCTTTCAGCTTCTGCAATCTTGCTTCCATGACATTGATGACACCATCAAACTCGTCTTTGTATTTGCAGTCTATTGCTGTATTCTCAAGATACTGTTTCATAAGATCTTCCACTTGCTCTTGTTCTGTTCTAAGGTCCTTTGTCAGTGTTATTGGCTAAATTGTGATGTTGTAAATAATTATTGATAACATTAGGGTAGGATGTTAATTTTATATCATCTTTTTACTAAATGAAGTCCTTCAACTCAATAGCCTGTATTGGTCCAGTACTGGACGCAGGCCTCCCCCTGATAAGCGCCTTATTGGCTTTCATCACATGGGGAGTAATGAAGTCCTTCAATTACTGTTAATTAATTTTATTGCAACTCAATACCTTAATATCCATAACTGGTACTCCCCGCAGCTTGGCCAACCTTTCATGAAGCTCTGTGTCAGCTGCTACAGGCACATATCCCTTGATTTTTTGCAGCCTTTCAGCAATTTCTTCATCTGTTGCCTGCCTCATCTCTGTCACAGTCTGATCTGTACTCTTTTCTTTTAACTTCTTCAGACGTTCATGTATTTGATGATCTACTGCATTACTTTGGGCATCAACTTTAGATGATACTTCTGCCATTCGCCTTTAATCAAAGTTCAATTGAGTAAAATCATGGATAAGTAACATGCAATAATTAAAGCAGCACACTGTATTTTGCAGGTGTGTGAGAACTTACTTTAAAAATGCATCGGGTGGACGAATAACATGACTTTTGGTATCTGAATCATTGGAGTTTGAAGCCTTCTTGCAATTGTTACAAACCTGAAATTTAAAATGTGGCCTCAATCGTAACTTTGTAAGTTACAAAAATGGGGAAAACATCTGTGTGAGCAATGAGAGTAAGCTGATTGATAAACTTGCCTTGTTATCGGCCTTGTACTTCGGTAAATATATTTTGTTTTTTAAACACTTCGCGCAGTAACTAAATCCACAGGAAGGACATGCCCTCTGCAAAAATAAAAATCAACTGTTTTTCTTTAAACTAAAAAGTGGCTTCGCCCAAAGCAAAATACTTTTGGGTAGGTAAGAACTTCCAAATCTTTAAAAATGAGCACCTCTGGACGTAAAAGAGAAAAAGAACTGTAACACCCATTACACGCCATTTTGGATAAATAATCTATTCTTCCTAAAACTTTGTTTTGTGCAAAATAATCTTTGGAGACGAAAATTCTATTTGTTTTGATTTTTGTCTACTTGATTATCATAACATCATCATCAGTGGTCTTCAACATTCGACTCAGTGTTGCCGTTCAACTAAATTAGAAGTCCCTAGCCAGTATTAGAAATTCCTCTAGATATGGAAAAAATCGATCCATAAAAATCCGCTAGAAGTCGCTCACCTACCCCATCTATTGCGACCTCAGTAACGCTCAAACCGAAATGCTTTAGGTAGTAGTTGTGGTTCTATTCCTCCGCAGTTCTTTGTTCTATTCCTACTCTTTGACGACCTCTGTGGTGCAGCAGGCGAAGGTCCGCATGCGACGCAGGATGGGGTAAGTAAGTACTTGATAACGATATCCTTAAAAGGGACATTATACTACCTACATACATAAACATCTATGTTTTTTCTAAGGGTTTTTTATGTGTATTTTTTATTACACATAGAAAACACACGGAACAAATATCTTCAGATCGTACAAACATTTGTCCCAATGCGGGAATCGAATCCGCAAACTCCTGCGTCACGCAGGAGGTTGCGAATTCGATATGTGTAATAAATAAAACGTCAAGTGCGAGTCGTACTCGCGCACTAAGGGTTCCGTTTAATTGTAAGACCTTGTTTCTTGCCAAATTTTATGATTCTACGTCAACGGGAAGTACCCTATAGGTTTTGGTCCAATTTATTCACTAAAAAAATACTAAATATACTTTTAATGCTCGAAAGTAATTTTTTTAGTGAATATATGTACATAAATAATAACCATCAAACATAACTGGGTAAAATTGTATATCAGCCTGGCAACACAGTGGGTGACGCACGATTAGCCAGGGCAACTCTCGGCTACCGGACTCATTCTATCGCCGACAGCCGTCCTGAACAGACTTGGTATTTTTGACCTACAACTGAATAGTTGTTGCCCAGCCTTTGCTTGCAAAACGAGTCTGTACCAGTTTGGGACCGAACGGAGGTGGAGTCGGTTGAGGCATGCTGTTTTTGTATATACCGCCCAACAACTTCAGAAGAGGGATTCCGATAGCAAGGTACGTAAAGTGAAGATTTCTTATAATTATTCGTAATTACTGCTCTTTATCTTGTTATCACCCTGCCCACAAGGTGTTGAGGGTTGACTTGTTAACACGTAATCGGGGTACATAACTCCGATAGTGTTAACAGATTGATTTAGAAGTGCGGGTTTGTGCAGGCATTCGGCCAGGGCATGCCGTCCCTGGTAATGTCGTCACGTACTTAGTGATTTTACTAGATACCTACCTGCATTTTTGGTTAGTTTGAAAGCCTGTTTGTTAGCACGTGGTCAGGGTATCTACTCCCTGACAGTGTTGGCGGAATGATTTGCAAGTGATCGGTATTTGTGTAGGCATTTGGCCAGGGTACTCCCTGGTAACGCCGGTACGTGCCTGGTTAATTCTGATTAATATACTAATGACAATATGTTAAAGTACACTAAATAGCGATTGCTCGATAACATGTAGCGGGTTCACCGTTAAGTAAGTAGGTAGGTACCTACCGAATCTGTGATCGTGGCCGCGTTTGGCCAAGATACATAGGTACCCGCCTAGTCGCCTACTCTATGATAGCTTGAACGCGGGCTCAGCAATTTAACTGGCTGGATTTCCTTTTCAACGTGTTTTTTGTAACCCCAAGAGAAATTTATAAACTTTTGTTTGGATTCTGGTTATCAGTGATCCATGATCGCATTAACTTGTCAGATGAAATGGAAATATGCCTTGAAGAACATTGATGCTTGATAATTTTTAACAGCGAATGATGGAAGCAGTTAGCGTGACCACCACCGTAGCAGAGAACACCGTCGCCATAAGGCGCCAAAGCGCCGTAGCAATCGACGGAGCCGCGACGAACACAGCCAGCCAGGTACCATAGATGCTGACGTAATGTGATCGTGATGGCTGGAGGTAAGTCGTGTAATTCTACTCGAAATCCTTCACGCAACCGTTGATATAGTAGGAAGAATCGAAGCGCCAAAGCAGGCGTACCTAGAACAGCACGTCGCAGCGAGAGGCTAGTTGCGCCTCACATTCGAAGCCGTTGTCGTAATCGGCACTATAGTGAACTTCGTGAATCGAATCGGAATGTATTTGAAGGTGTACTTTATTAGTACCTAGATATAGATATTATGTACCTATGTCAAAATCCGTTGATAGGCTTTGATCCATGCCATGCCTCACTTCTTCAATGGACTACAAAATATTTAGATTTTACCCTAACCAAATCTGGTGGGCCTCACCGAATCGTGATACCAAAGAATACCAACCCATTTATTAAATTTTGATTAGCTCCGTTATGTACTAACCGATGTAGATAGGTGTACGATGATGAAGATTTCATGGCTTTATGTAGGTATGGGATAGAATAAAGACCTCGATATTTACTGCTAGTGACCTGACCACCTTATAAATTACCCAACCTTCGGAACGAATACATTCTACAAGTACCAACGCAATATCTACGCTCAGAATAACTACAGTAGGTACCTAGCATAATAAGGAATAGGGACAAATTTGATATATCTACGTAGGCACTAATTCTAAGTTAATCATGAAATGAAATCATGGAGCTGTAATATTTTTTTTTAGTTTTACGATCCGTTTCCGAGTCATAGTACCACAGAAACATATCTAGATATATTTCTGTGCGTAGTACCTATGTTGCATAGGTATGCATCAGAGTGCACTTGAACCGATCAAGATAGCGACGAGTTTCAGGTTGAGTTGTCGGTGAAAACGCTAATCACAAACAAAGCAGTTTACTTAAAATATTTGCTACTTCACTTGATAATAACGAACGTTTGGCTACTTACGCTAAGAACTTTGTAGTCTAAACGGATAGGTGCCATGCCAACGTCATATTATATCCATGCTCAGTTTGCAAACCCATGAACACAACTAGCTACCTATCTCTCTCTAGACCTACCTACCTACATACCAATGCACGAATGCACCTTTGATTGCAGCGTATTCATGAAATATTTGCTAGAGAAAATATAATATTTAAATAAACTCGATCATAGTCTTGAAACAATGCTCACCTACCTAATTATAGATTTGTAGATGACCAAAACCTCGATAAGTAGTTCCAAGATTTATAGGTATTTTTGGTGGCAAAAGATCATTCACTTTCTATTTTTCTGTTAATAAAACCATGACACGAAGCCGTGCTCGCGGTGGTTTCCAAAATAGGACTTTTGTGAGAACATGCGGGTTCGATTCCCGCGGCGCGGCAGGTATTTGTTCGATTTCCGGATGGTTGTTCGGGGCCTGAGGCATGACAAGCATTAAGTACTTTAATTTATATGTAAAATAATAATGAGCCTTTGTAGGAATTCCGATTTAAACTACGTAGAAAGCGTAGGAAGGTACCTACCTATAAAAACAAAACACAAATTCTAGTGTTTTTTTTTTATGGTTTAAGTCATTTCTTTGATCATCCAAACTATTATTTATTGCAATGGACGACTGGAAGGCAAAACCTAAGATAAGTCTTCGCAATCTACTAATTTTTTTTGAACAAGGAATAAAAACTAAGAATTGAAACAAAAACAATTTATGGCAGCTCCTTAATCTAACACTTTTGATGCCCGCGACTCACATGCAACCTTAACCAAACATTTTGTCATTCAGGTGGCAAACTTCTTACGTGTAAATAATGCATATAAATGAAGCAATAAAATATCGAATAGAAATCATTGAGGGTAGCGAAAAGAAATGTGAAGTAAACATGTAGGATTAGAGGAGTAGAGAGTATGAACAGGATGTAAGAGTACGAACGCTAAGCAAGTATGAACGGGAGAACCACACTTTTCATAAAAGTCAACAGTGTGTGAATGTGTAAATATATAATGTAGTGTAGATGATATAAAATGAACAATAAATAATATACTTAAATCAAACGCTTAAACTAAATATTGTGGGAAGATTCCCACGTAGGTCTTTAAACTAACATTTTCATGGCCCGAGACGCAGACGAGCCTCTCGACTCGACCCTCGTGTAGTGGCGGCGGCGGGGCGCGCCCCTGCGGGTCGCACCGCCGAAGCTGGGCAGCGAATGCGTTAATACGCAGAGTATCAATTACATACATATTTATGCCTGATTATGCTTTGAGTACGAGTAGGTTTTCGGTAGGTAAATTATTTAGTACGATATTATTATACTGTTACACCCTACGTGTTAATTAGAGTTTAAACGGTGAAAACGATATAAGTACTCGTAAGTTGTTTAGGTCCATAATAAACAAAATAGAATAAAATAGAATGGAATCGAATGGAATCGAACATAATCGAATAAAATCGAGTAGGATCGAATAGGATAATAGAAAAGGTATTTATATTTACTAACAGACGCAATTGAAACACGGGTCGTCAGTGACCGTGATCAGAGAATTAGTTACTGCTGGCATAATAAAATAAATTGAGTTTCCAAAGTAAACTACTTACGACTTTTCAAATGAATTTAGGACTGTAGTAGGTTCAATTAAAAATAAACAGAGTTAATACCATACTCAAATAAATAAAATTAAAGGTAAAATACACACCTAGGTTTACAACACCTATAAAATGTAATATACTAGAAGACGATTTTTCTAATTTACTAGTGACGACGACTTTTCTCATTTACTTGTGTAAAGGTTCTCCTACCTGCAGCCAAATCGCGCTTTTTGGATAGTCGTGTTGGTTTAAGGAATCTTGACCAGTGTTTGAGCGGGAAGGGAAATTGAAGGCAAACTAGGCTATCCTCGATTGGTTGATATGTCGTTATGGAGCGGCGGTGAATAATTATGCTTTTATACTAAAGTATCTTCAAATAGGTCGAACGGGACTTTCTAGTCCTTTTTTTTAGATAACTTGAAGTCGTGCAATGTCTTACAAAAATAATTTTAGTAACAATTTACTAGACTTAGGCCTATCAAATTCTATTTTTGGGTCTATTTGAACTCCCTAATCCAATATAGGGTAGTTAATGTAAATTTAAACAATGATGTTGAAAGTTGTAGCTGTAGGTACATTGACAATGAAAATCATTGTTATTGCTGCACTGATCATGATATTCTATTGGATATTATACGTAAACGTTTTGCTAATAGTTTAGCAGAAGATAACAATGACATCTTATTGACACACAATTTAATAGTCAGGTATGCAATGCATTTCATGATAATAAACTTAATAATGCTGTCCACGTTTAATTCGAACTTAGTCCGCTGGTTGTTAACTGTGGACATGCGGGGCACAATGATGCGCCGCCCAAAGAGTCTCAGTTAACAGTCAGAGTGAAAAAAACGATAAGTTATTTTTAAGTCAGGTGAAATTAATATAATTGACTAACAGCTTGTTAACTGTGGGCATGCACAACGATGTGCCGCCCAACGAGAAGCAGTTAATAGACTCAGTGAAAAAGGGAACAATTTGGTTATTTTACGCGTGAAATAATTTTAACGTAGGGTAACCAAATGATATTACATGATGGGTTGTTAATTGTGGGCATGCCAGGCACAATGATGTGCCGCCCAATGAAAAGCAATTAACAGTCTGGGTATTATAAATAATAAAAAGCAATTGGGTTATGTTGCGCGTGAGTTATTTCTAGCGTAAGATTAACCAAATGGCATGACAGATTGTTAATTGTGGGCATGCCGCCCAGCGAGAAGCAGTTAACAGCCTGAGTGATGATCTACTTATTGTGGGCATGTTTCGCTCAGTGAAAAGCAATAAGTTGATGAAAATAGTAATTCTCACTAATAGTTTTACTATAAGCAAATGAAGTGATAAGCTTTGCAACCAAAGCTAAGAAATGAGAAGGAATGCAGTGACGAACTTAACAACCAAAGCCTAACGTGGGAGCTACACATCGACAGACTCTGCGAGAGAGTGGGAAGGGCTTGCTTCGCTTTATGGCGTTTATCGGCTACTCTTGAAGAAGGGATGACCAGAAGCTGTTACTTTGCATCCGTTCACTCGCTCCTTCAATATGGCGTGGAGCTGTGGGGCAGAGCTGCTGACTGGGAGCGAGCGTTTAGGATGCAGAAGAGAGCTGTTCGAGCGATCGTGAGACAATTAAATCCAAGACTTATTTTTGTTATTATTATATATTGTTATTATTTGACGGGCTCATTAGAGAGAGATATTATTAGAAATATTTCGAATCTAATAAATAAATAAATGGTTGCCGTACCTAAATGTGAACAAAAGGGATTCTAAGCTTTGTTAGCTGGATCGTGCTCTTTGATTTAAATCTCTTTGGCATACGTTTGTAAGAATATGGTCTTTTATTCGTTACCTTTTGTTTTTTTTTTTGATGAAATATATTTTGTCCGCAAGGATAGATAAAGTTCAAATTGAAAAATCAATGATTGTTTGGAAAATAAATTAATGTTTACTTATATGTTAATATTTATAAGCAACGAAGGCACTCGTTGACGGTCGGACGGCCGAGCTGTTAGGTAAATAATAACCATCAAACATAACTGGGTAAAATTGTATATCAGCCTGGCAACACAGTGGGTGACGCACGATTAGCCAGGGCAACTCTCGGCTACCGGACTCATTCTATCGCCGACAGCCGTCCTGAACAGACTTGGTATTTTTGACCTACAACTGAATAGTTGTTGCCCAGCCTTTGCTTGCAAAACGAGTCTGTACCAGTTTGGGACCGAACGGAGGTGGAGTCGGTTGAGGCATGCTGTTTTTGTATATACCGCCCAACATATATTACTTATAAATTTATATTTTTCAGATTTTTGCATTTACTTTTGCAATAAGACCTTGCTGCTCACCAAATTTCATGATTCTAGGTCTACGGGAAGTACCCTATAGGTTTTATGTGCATGTTATGATTCCCTTGGAAATTTCAAAATATTCGGACTTAAACGGCTATAACTTTTGAGTACGTTGACTTAGAAGTTTTATTTATATCGCGGCTTCAAGAGGTTACAGACTTGCGTTAATTTCAACTCGATACGTCCACGCGTTTCTAAGGAAAGAGGGTTGACAGACAGACAGACAGACAGACGGACAACAAAGTGATCCTATAAGGGTTCCTTTTTTCGTTTTGAGGTATGGAACCCTAAAAATATAATTATCTATGTAGTATAATGTACCTATTAAGTATATCAGTCATCTAGTACCCATAACACAAGCTCTGCTTAGCTTCGGGCTAGATGATGCTGTGATCCATGTGTGATGTCCAACCTTATTTATTGCTAGATGGTGATGTACCCCAATCTACTTTTTCTATGAATAGAATATACGTGTAGAAATTGTAAAAAAACGTTATTGACTTTTCTATTTCGTAATTGTGGAGCCACACCGACCGACCAAATGCAAGACAATTATTCACACATTTTTGTTGTAATCAACAATTGGGTCATCAGCAGCTTAAGATCCCGATTGAACTAAAAAAGCGGCCGCCCGTCACTCTCAGTTTCTGTTCGTACACTCATGTTCAATGAAAAAGGCAAAATAAAAAAGGAAATACAGGGTGCCAATATAAACAACCTACGATAAACTTTGTTCTACCTACAATTTTTTGAATTTCGAATAGAAACCGACGATAAAATGAATGAACTCCTTCGAAACTGGCCAATACCTACGTACGTAATTCTCGGTTTCACTCATTCTTGATAGCAGTGAGCGAGATAAACAGAACAAACCTTGCACTGAATGCTCATAATTTGGGAAATCCCGAGTGCCCTGCTTCTATAAATATATAATACCTACTAGTTTATGCCCGCGGCTTCGCACGCGTTGTTTCTATAAAAACGTTTAAAGGAGATTGCTATTCTATAGAATATTAAAAATTAATTAAAAAAACATTGTCCAGCGGACAAAATTGTGAATCTTAGCCATTCCCAGATCCTTGAACACACAAAAAATTTCATCAAAATCGGTCCAGTCGTTTGAGAGAAGTTCAGTGACATACACACTCACAGAAGAATTATATATATAAAGATTAATATAATTAATTGGATTCATTATGTTTATCAATTCAGTATCTTTAGTTTTGAAATAAAGACGGTTGCCCTTCTAGCGTCATATTGACTCGCCTAAAAGTCGTTAGAAGTCGCCAAAAACTTTTTTCTCGCTAAATTTAGAATTTTGCCCGCTAAACATAAACACCCACAAAATCCCCTAGTTCTAGCGACAAAGTCGCTAGAACGGCAACACTGATTCGACTACGTTACGTTGTTCTACGTTGTCAAATGCGGGCAGGAAATGAACTAGAGTTTTTTTCCGGTTTCCACGTCGAGAAAAACTTTCCTCAAGTCATGTGCTGTCGCTCAGAGAGCCTTTTTGGCTTCTCAAGAGCTGTTCGTAAGCGTCTTGGCTGCTCTGGTCTTCTTGGGAGATGACTTCGGAGGGCTCCAGGAGCACCCGGGGAAGGGGTCGCCACGGAGTTTTTGCATTCGGCGGTCTTGTGTGCACAGACGTGAGTCCGTTGAGGTGTACGTGGCGAGAGTTGTCCGCACGATCGTACATTTTGCGCGCCAGCTTTACCACAAACTCCATAACTGTGTTAAGCTGCAGGTCACGTGCGATGACGCTGTTTCGCACATAACGCCCGGCGCCTGTACAGACTCTGAGAGCAATGTTTTGTTGGGCTTGGATTCTTTTCTGATTTGTTGCAGAGCACAGGGAGTACCATGCTGGTGCTGCATATGTGAGTCTAGATCGAATGTAAGTCTTGTAGACCCCTATCTTGGTTTTCAGTGGCAGTTTGGATGTCAAGATTGGTCGGAGCATGGCTCGAGCTGCGCGTGTTTGTCGTAACGCGCGCTCCACCTGTGCGTTCATCGACACCGACCTGTCTATGTCGATACCCAGATATCGAACGGAGGTTTGCCTATCCAGAGCTTGTCCTCGTAGTTCTAGGGGTGGTAAAACATTGCGATGACGGGTGACAAGTAGTGCTGCCATCTTTCCAGCGTTGACTGCAATGAGCCATCTGTCTAACCAAGCCGGTAGGAGGTTCAGCAAGCGCTGCATCTGGCTAGCGGCTGTCACTGCATTGGGGGCGGAGGCAAAGTAGGCGCTATCATCTGCGAAGAGTGCTAATGTGACGTCTTTTTCCCCAGGTAATAGTTGGTCCTCCAGAGTAGGGATGTCGTTTGTATATAGCGCATACAGCGCAGGAGACAAACAGCTCCCCTGCAGCGGCACTCCAGCTAGGTCGAGTGCGTGATTTAGCTTCTTCGACAGCGACGTAGAAGCTCCGTTCTCGGAGAAAAGATGCGACCACCTGGATGATGACTGCTGGTGTGGAAGAGGCTTATAAGTTCCTTGTTTTCTGGCCTTTCCTCTGAACCTGGAAAAAATACGTTTTGGATTCTAAACCTAAAGAAATAAAGTTGATTTTACTTTGTACTTCTCCAAAAGAGAACCTAAGACAACTTTGTTACGTAATATTTCATGTTAAGTGATTTTTCTGTTGGGATGGGAGTCCTATAAATAATTTTAAATATATTATTATTTATTACTATGGAAACTGAGCGAGACATTAGACCCAGATAGCTCCGACTGCAACACTGCAAGTGGCAAAGATCCTATGACTACGTTCCGTACGTATACAACTATCTGGCAAGTGGCCACAAAAACCAAAGGAAGTTAGTCTTCTAGGAAGAAGCCCATTTTATACTATATCCACAGCTATATCTATGAACACAGATTTCTCTTTCTACGTCTATGAAGTTGGTAGAATAGCTATAGGGGAGGGGAGTGTGATTTTCTTCGTCCGTCCGAGGTAGGCACCTACTGAATGAATGAACTTCATTCAATGAAGCGTTTTTTTTGTTGTGTTGTGTTGTTGTCAAAAGTTCAACTTGAAGGTCAAACGTAGTTCTTCTATGGTTTTCTGTTTCCATTTTTTGTACCTGTTTACGTTTAGCACAATATTTCCTTCAGCCGGAGTATTCATATAATTTGGCTCAATGATAGTTCCAAAACCAAAACATTGAAGTTATAATTTCCTATGATTTCTTTGCACACTATGTCCGAACCAGAACTGAGTAATATTTTACCTCCAAAACTATTTGAAATTGCTGACAGAGCTGGAATAGCAACATCTAGGCAAATTATATTACTCCCACTCTGGGATATAAAAAAGATAACTAATCTGAGTAATGAAGATATAAAGTTGTTGAAAAATGTTATATCGGAACACATTCGGCCTAGGAGTATAGCATGTGATCTAATGGTTGAAGACTCGAAAATAACCACTGGATGTAATGCAATAAATAACATTTTAAATGGTGGATTGAGGAAAGGAACTATCACAGAACTGTATGGAGAAAGTGGTTCTGGCAAAACCCAGCTGGGAGTTCAAGCAGCTGCACATAACTGGCCCCGCTGCTGTGCTTACATATGCACTGAAGACCAGTTTCCTATAAAACGATTTGAAGAAATTAAGAAAGGCATAAATAACTACAAAAGTAACACAGATTATGGCTCTTCAACTTTTGTAGAACATGTTACAGAGTCAAAAGACCTATTGTCATGTGTTAGAGTGCGTCTTCCAAAGTTGTTGACTCAAAATGATATTTCTTTGATTGTAATAGACTCTGTCGCTGCTCCATTTAGGGTTGAGTACACAAATTATATTCAACGAGCTGAAGAATTAAGAGAATTGGCTAATTCTTTACTACAATTGGCTCAAGACTTTAAATTAGCAGTCCTTTGTATAAATCAAGTGACCGGTGCTGTAGACAGAGCTGAAGATGTGTTGCCATCTCTCGGTCTGGCATGGTCTAATGTAGTATCCACTAGATTATACCTGAAGAAAACCTTTAAAACAGTCAAAATAAAGAATGCAGATGTTGAATATTCTTCTAATGTAAGAGAGTTATCTGTAATTTTCGCCCCAGATTTACCAAACTGTGTTACAGAATTTGTAATTACACCTGCAGGTCTAAAAGAAATTTAATATTTATTCCAAGAAAGTCAGCTGCAATAAGAGGGTGATAAAACAGTTTTATGTAAGATTATGTGAAATAAAATAACTCTAGGAACCAATGTTTTCATTCCTTCTTTTCCTTATACATTTTCATTACTTAATTTGTAGGTAGGTAGGTATTAAGAGCTCGTTCGCACGAGCTTTTTTTACCACGCGTTAAAAATCCGCTCAAATACAATTTAACAAAATGCATTTCCAAGTAACTGTTCGCACTTCAGCGTTTTTAAAACGCGACGAATTTTTATCGCGTAGGTAGTGCTCTATTATTAGTGTTGGGCGGTAAAAGGAATAGACCATACGAATTACGAATATTCGCGTTTCTGTTCACACGGGCGGTAAAAAAACGCCGGCGCAGCCAATGATATTATATAAACTTAATCTCATTGGGCGCAGCACATCCGAACGCAGCGTGCCGCTTGCGTTCGGATGTGTTGCGTGCAGGTGGTATCGCCAAACGCATGTTGGTATCTTGAAGTGTTATTTGAGGCCGCACTAATTCCAACAATTCGTCAAATGTTGTTATACCTAGTCATTCGAGGGTAATTAAAAAAATACTGGGATATTGCCTCAAGTCTTCGTACACGTACAGTATCACAAACTGCCCTTTTACCTTATAAGTATCTGTTCATGCAGAGGATGGATGGATGTAGGTACCTAGAATGCCTTCTGTTTCCTTTTTTGCCTTCTGGCTTCTAGCGACACGAAACCAGTGTTGCCGTTCAACTAAATTAGAAGTCCCTAGCCAGTATTAGAAATTCCTCTAGATATGGAAAAAATCGTTCCACCAAAATCCGCTAGAAATCGCTAACCTACCTCATCTATTGTGACCTCAGTAACGCTCAAACCGAAATGCTTTGTAGTAGTTGTGGTTCTATTCCTCCGTAGTTGTTTGTTCTATTCCTACTCTTTGACGACCTCTGTGGCGCAGCGGGCGAAGGTCCGCATGCGACGCAGGATGGGGTAAGTATAAGTACTTGATAACGATATCCTTAAAAGGGACATTATACTACCTACATAGATAAACATCTATGTTTTTTCTAAGGGTTTTCTATGTGTATTTTTTATTACACATAGAAAACACACGGAACAAATATCTTCAGATCGTACAAACATTTGTCCCAATGCGGGAATTGAATCCGCAAACTCCTGCGTCACTCAGGAGGTTGCGAATTCGATAATATCGACTACACTTAACACTTAACTACACATAATATGTGTGTAATGAATAAAACGTCAAGTGCGAGTCGGACCAGCGCACTAAGGGTTCCGTTTAATTGTAAGACTTTGTTTCTTGCCAAATTTTATGATTCTACGTCAACGGGAAGTACCCTAAAGGTTTTGGTCCAATTTATTCACTAAAAAATTACTTTTAATGCTCTAAAGTAATTTTTTTATTGACTAAATTACAAATTTATATTTTTCAGATTTTTCCCTTTACTTGTGCTATAAGACCTTGCTGCTCACCAAATTTCATGATTCTAGGTCTACGGGAAGTACCATAAAGGTTTAAATAATATGTGCATGTGATTCCCTTGGAAACTTCAAAATATTCGGACTTAAGCGGCTGTAACTTTTGAGTGCGTTGAGTGATTTATATCGCGGCTTCAAGAGTCAAGAGGTTACGGACTTAAAGAAAGAAAGAAAGAAAATATTTTTATTTACCTCAAAACTACTATACACAATTAACCTTAAGACCACCAAATGGTTATAAAAAGAAAAAGGTTTGTTTTGTGCGTAGCAGCGTTAAAGGCAAATATGGCCCTTCACTCAGCGTAGTGCTGGATGCACACTGATGTGTCCACCCAGCGCTGATTTTCAGTGAAGACTTGAGTATTTGACGTTAATTTCAACTCGATACGTCCACGCGTTTCTAAGGAAAGAGGGTTGACAGACAGACAGACAGACAGACGGACAACAAAGTGATCCTATAAGGGTTCCTTTTTTCGTTTTGAGGTATGGAACCCTAAAAATATAATTATCTATGTAGTATAATGTACCTATTAAGTATATCAGTCATCTAGTACCCATAACACAAGCTCTGCTTAGCTTCGGGCTAGATGATGCTGTGATCCATATGTGTTGTCCAACCTTATTTATTGCTAGATGGTGATGTACCCCAATCTACTTTTTCTATGAATAGAATATACGTGTAGAAATTGTAAAAAAACGTTATTGACTTTTCTATTTCGTAATTGTGGAGCCACACCGACCGACCAAATGCAAGACAATTATTCACACATTTTTGTTGTAATCAACAATTGGGTCATCAGCAGCTTAAGATCCCGATTGAACTAAAAAAGCGGCCGCCCGTCACTCTCAGTTTCTGTTCGTACACTCATGTTCAATGAAAAAGGCAAAATAAAAAAGGAAATACAGGGTGCCAATATAAACAACCTACGATAAACTTTGTTCTACCTACAATTTTTTGAATTTCGAATAGAAACTGACGATAAAATGAATGAACTCCTTCGAAACTGGCCAATACCTACGTACGTAATTCTCGGTTTCACTCATTCTTGATAGCAGTGAGCGAGATAAACAGAACAAACCTTGCACTGAATGCTCATAATTTGGGAAATCCCGAGTGCCCTGCTTCTATAAATATATAATACCTACTAGTTTATGCCCGCGGTTTCGCACGCGTTGTTTCTATAAAAACGTTTAAAGGAGATTGCTATTCTATAGAATATTAAAAATTAATTAAAAAAACATTGTCCAGCGGACAAAATTGTGAATCTTAGCCATTCCCAGATCCCCTTGAACACACAAAAAATTTCATCAAAATCGGTCCAGTCGTTTGAGAGAAGTTCAGTGACATACACACTCACAGAAGAATTATAATATAATATAAAGATTAATATAATTAATTTGATTCATTATGTTTATCAATTCAGTATCCTTAGTTTTGAAATAAAGACAGTTGCCCTTCTAGCGTCATATTGACCCGCCTAAAAGTCGTTAGAAGTCGCCAAAAACTTTTTTCTCGCTAAATTTAGAATTTTGCCCGCTAAACACCCACAAAATCCCCTAGTTCTAGCGACAAAGTCGCTGCAACACTGCACGAAACGCCTAATCATTTCACCTAATCATTTCAATGTCTTTCTGAGGCGAGAGACGAGGCAAGCAAGGTACGAACGAACCATCGATGGAACGAACGCGTTTAGTTAGCGTTCGTATGAACACATCGAGAGCGTTAAAAAAAAATTGGTTGCCTGTAAAGTCGGTATACGGGCAGGCGCGGTCGCAGCCCAAGACTTTGGGGGGGGTCACGCTTGGTGCGGGCCGTAGCCACAAATTCACTTGCAGACGGTTGCAGGCCCCACCCAAAACAGCTAAACTTTTTCGGCGAGCCGAGCGAGCCGCGAAAAATTAACCATTTTGATAATTTTTCGTGGTGGCGGGCAAACTGATTTTGAACGGGTATCAAGCACTAGACCACATATTATAGAGAAGGACAAAATACTATCGGCAAGCGGAGCGAGCCGCAAAAATCTTATTTAATTGCAGTGTTTTGCATATTGACCGAAAACATGACATCCCTTCCCTCAACTCCCAACAATAGTAAGTTTAAGTTATAGCGAGCGAGGCGACCCTCGCAATTGTCGAGATTTTTTATGATGTTTGAAGAAAAGTAAGCAAGAGTACTTGCTACTACTCTTGCTTACTCTCGCTCGCTATCATAATGATGGCGAGCGAAGCAAGCCCCGAAAATCTTAGAGACTTTGCGGTAGTACCTAAATATAAAGCTACGAATATAAATAAGGGCGAACAGGGCAAGGGACATCAACAAAAAAGAAAACGAAAAAGATGTAACGGCGAGCGGAGCGAGCCGCCGAAATTTTTGTTACTTTTTTCGGGTGGTTACCCGCCGATAGTATTTTCTACTTCTCTGTATTGGTTAATACAGAGAAGGAGAAAATACTATCGGCGAGCGGAGCGAGCCGCAAAAATATAATAGTTACGTTATATTTTCTGCAGTTTTTTGCATATTGACCGCAAACATGACATCGCCTCCCCCAACTCCCAACAATAGTAAGTTTAAGTAACCTCAAAAATTTTTGAGGTTTTTTTTCTGATGTTTGTTGACAAAATAAATGATAGTGAGCGAAGCAAACCCCGAAAATTTTAAAGAATGTGGTGGTGGATATAAAGCTTTGAATATAAATAGGGGCGAGTGGAGCAAGGGAAATAAACTAAACTTACGGTAACTTACTTAAGTAAGTAGGTAAACCAAAATTAGGAATCCTAAAAGAGACCGAAAAAGAGGTAACGGCAAGCGGAGCGAGCCGCCGAAATTTTTGTTACTTTTTCGAGTGGTCACAAACTGGTTCAGAAAATAAATAACAGCGATTGGAGCGAGCTCTGAAAATTTTGAAAGTTTGCGGCGGCTAAGAAATATGTTGAAAACCTAAAAAATATAATATATATCAGTGAGTAGAATGAGCCGCAGCCTTTTTTAAAATCGGTGAGGTCCATGCAAGACAACGAAGCTAACTAATCAGCTATAAGCAATTTTTAAGTTTGTCGAATAACCACCAAATATAAGGACAACAGACTAGACTCCATATGGAATCAACTTATGGAACCATACGAAATTTTCTATGATCTGGCTGTGCGTGTGAGTTGTTTGGTATTAGATATTTTGCAGTTGCACCTAAAACGGAGGAGGAGTCCCGCACTAGAGCAAGCCAGAAGCTTATCGAAAAAGCAGAATGCTATCAGAGGTTAGCAGAGCGACAATTTTTGGTTTTTGTTAGTTATTGCGCAAATTGTGACCTAATGCGGGGCGAGGGTCGAGCTTTGGAACATAGTTAGAAAGAACAAATGTTATCAGCGAGCGTATCAAAACGCGAAAATTTTGCTATCTACTAATTTTCTGCGCTAGTTGACAAAGTGACCTCGGAGATAATTAATTGAGTAACAATTTTGTGCTTTTTATTGTGGTGGTTGTATTGATACAAACTGACATTAACGGACCAGCCAGACCACTAAAAATAGGTAACGTTACCTCTGCGCTCATCAAAACACAGCGCTCAAAACAACAGTAATATAGGCGAGCGGAGCGAGCCGCGATTTTTGTTTTGCTGCAGTTGGTAACCATATTCAATGTAACGGAAGTAAATTGGAAAAAAATAATCATCAAAGTATGGGTTGCAATTTTTTTAGTACCTAAACTAAGATTTTGGGGGGGGTCATGACCCCCGTGACCCCCCCCCCTGGGACCGCGCCTGTATACGGGCGAAAGTTTTACGTGACAACGACTTTGTGAGCGCATAACGTGAGCGGAGCGTAACGCGTAACGCAGTTTCTTGAAGTGTCACCCGGCAAACCAATTTATAAGACGTTGTCACGTCAAAATCCGCCAAAAACGCCGGGTTTCACCGCGACGACTAGGGTTGCCACATACGGGCTTATCGTTTCCTGGACATTTCTGGGGTAACAAACGGGGTTGGAGTTTTGGAGTCCAAATCCAAGTACAAATGTTTGCTGTTGGAAGGGTCATTTAAAAAATATTACAAAATTACTAGTTAGCTATTTAAAAAGGAAACAAGATCCGTCAAGTGCGAGTGTAACTCGCGCGCCTAGGGTTTCGAACGTTTGTCAATAAGTAGGTAAATACATATGTGCTAAAGCGGTACCTTTAGTTAGAGACTTCGCAATTTAATGAATACCTAAACATTTCATGCATTTCAAATGGATCTCTCTGCATGCTTCGGTGATAGGGAGTAACGGTAATTTTTTTGACTTTTTTCAAGATTTAAAAAGGTATGTATATTTAAAAAGTACCTCACAGATATTTTAAAAACTGTTTTGAAATGTACAAGATAATTGACCTTTCAATTAATACCCCCTCAGTGGGGTAGCCCCCCTTTTTAAAAGTATCCCCCCCTCATAGACCATTTTTCAAAAAGTGTTATTTTTACAGACTTCGGGGGGAAACGGTAATTTTCAACTTTTTTCCAAAATATTTTGAAAAGTATAAAACCTACAGAAATTTCAAAAACTATTTTGAAATGTACAAACTAATTGAAAACCTTTCAGTTTCAGAAAATTTTAATTTTTGATTTATTTTCATTTATTTTCTTCATATCTGTACAAGCGCACGTCATGTAAGTATTATTATTTAAAATTTCAAGTTAATGGGCGTTTTTCGACTCACCGGCCCGGCACCGGCACGGCACCGGCATGGCCGTGCACAGGCACCGGTGCCGGGGCTTCGTTTTTCCACTGTGCCGGTGTCGATGCCGGCTTACGCTCGGTGAGTGGTAGGGCGTTTTTCGACTCACCGGCCCGGCACCGGCACCGACGCCGGCGCCGGTGCCGTGTCGGTGCCGGGGTAACAAAAATGTATGAAAATGTATGGCTCGCTTTTTCACGTACCGGCGCCGGCACCGGCCCGGCGTAGAGTCCCGCCGGTGCCGGCGCCGTCGCCGGGGTAGCAAGCTTCCCACTCGGTGCCGGCCCGGCAAAACTGCATGTGTACTGTATACGAATTGTAGCAATGTGCGTGTGTGAGTGCGCGGGGCGGGTAGGAGAGCGGAGCGGAGGGTAAGAGACTCGTACTTCGAATTTTCAAATAGGGTATAATATGTTCCTTCTAGGTATCTAACTTTTAGTAATGGGTGAATCCAAAATTTGACGTCTCTGCTTCGGTATCGGCGTCGTAGGTGTAAAAGATACAAGTGTAGTCGACGGCTTGACGATACCATTGTTATATCTATCTACGCGTTGTACTTTACGTGTCGTCGTGTTGAAATCCGTGTCAGCACTGTACCACTCACCGAGCGTAAGCCGGCATCGACACCGGCACAGTGGAAAAACGAAGCCCCGGCACCGGTGCCTGTGCACGGCCATGCCGGTGCCGTGCCGGTGCCGGGCCGGTGAGTCGAAAAACGCCCATTCAGTGCTGACACGGACTTCAACACGACGACACGTAAATAGAATAGTAGAATGGGGAAAGAACCGAAGAACAGTGGACGTTCATGTTACGTTTCGTTACAAGCATACCTACAATTATCAAGAAATTATTTAATTAATTTGGGGTAATCCTGAAGTAGCCTAAATCGCCCGTTCTTTTTTTCTAGGTAGCCTAAATGGCTACTGGTAGCCGATTGGATTTTTGGTCGCCATTTGACCTCCCAAGGTAGCCTAAATGGCGATAATTCGCCTAATCTGGCACCACTGAAACGAAATAAGAGTCTCTTACCCTCCGCTCCGCTCTCCTACCCGCCCCGCGCACTCACACACGCACATTGCTACAATTCATATACAGTACACATGCAGTTTTGCCGGGCCGGCACCGAGTGGGAAGCTTGCTACCCCGGCGAC
Organism: Eupithecia subfuscata; assembly: GCA_963564075.1. Taxonomy (NCBI): domain Eukaryota; kingdom Metazoa; phylum Arthropoda; class Insecta; order Lepidoptera; family Geometridae; genus Eupithecia; species Eupithecia subfuscata. The sequence continues at coordinate 6,466,155 of OY751111.1, read as the reverse complement.
GGCGCCGGCACCGGCGGGACTCTACGCCGGGCCGGTGCCGGCGCCGGTAAGTGAAAAAGCGAGCCATACATTTTCATACATTTTTGTTACCCCGGCACCGACACGGCACCGGCGCCGGCGTCGGTGCCGGTGCCGGGCCGGTGAGTCGAAAAACGCCCAATCGCTGCGGTAGTTGCTGAGATATGAAAGAGGGAAAAAAGGAAAGACAAAGCGAGACCACAAGAGTTTCGAAAACGATGTCCAATCTCGAAACCCTAAAAAGGAAAAAATGCAAATGATTTCATAGACATATTGATTTTTAAATGCGGATGCGTTCAGTAGTTGTCGCGTAACATACATTCAAACATCTAAACATCCATCCAAAGTTTCGCATTAAATGCGACAAACTAATATTATAAATTTTATAATTTATAATATTAGTTTTTTTGAATTAAATTTTATAATATTAGTTTGATGTTATAATACATACCTAATTATGACTAACTGTCAACGCGCGGCCACCTTCATACTTACTGAATTGCGATATCCGTAACTTTGTGGAAAAAAATAGTTTTTATGAATTTCGGGACAGTAAGGTGTAATTACTGGACACGGGACCACATGTGAAATTACGGGACTTTCCCGGGAATCCCGGCCATCTGGCAACCCTAGCGACGACGGATATTTTCTGTTACCTGGCTGCAATCTAAATGTGCCACACACAGTGCCACCTTTAAAACCACGGAAATAGAAGATAGGCTTACTTTAATTCCGCGTTTAGAACTTTCAGATTCATGTTCTCGTTTTTTTCTGACATTGGCATGTCACGCGAGCCGTGACAATAATTTGACTTGACAACTTGACACCTGACGGTGATTGACCGACCAATGTCAATTTGACGTAACTAACCCCCCCCCCCCCCCCCTCCCCTGCCCTGTTTATTTCTTCTAAATAAAATAAATTTCAAAATGTTTGTTTTTGGTTTTTTGCTGCGTTTTTATGTAAAAAGTATCAAAAATAAATTCATTTAGCGTAATTCACTACTTGTTCTCATCAGAATCGGCGTAAATATCAATGATTGTAAAAAGTTTGACTTGCGCGCGCTCGCTTGCAATACAAGCGATACACTTTCACTGTGCGAGGCTAGCTCCTAGTCGCGCGGAGGCTGCGATCAATGGTATTCGAGCCGTAGCCGGTTACGCCACCGTTTCGACCTCGCCCAGTAAAAGGAAAATGGTTCGTAAATATATTACTACACACCTGCATCATATCTTACCAAACTGATTGTTTTATAATTTTTTCTACTTCAACAGGCAGACAAATTGAGTCAAGAAGAACGCGACAGCCTGTTGCAGCCCCTCTTAAAGTCGGGTTGGAAAGTTCAAAGCAACAGGGATGCTATTGAAAAGGAGTTTAAATTCAAGGACTTCAATGAGGCTTTCGGGTTTATGAGCAGAGTGGCTTTGTTGGCTGAGAAAATGGACCATCATCCAGAGTGGTTCAATGTCTACAACAAACTACAGGTATTTAATTTTATAAATACCTTAAACCTTAGTGTACAATATTGGTTTATAAGCTTGATTGCTTACTAATCATGAATCATCAATTATCTATCATGAATCACTTATGCAGGGTGCCACGGAAAGGGTGTACTACACCGGAAGGGGGTGATTCTGGACATCAGGGGATTAACTTGCGAATAAAGATTTTTTGAATTTCGAATATTTTTGAATTTTGTTTCAAAAAATAATGTTTTTTTTTTCTTCCTGTTTTTGATCTTTTCCACACACTTGCATTATTTAACATGAGAAAATATTTCACAAAGGGTTTTGTTTGTTTTTTCACCACAATCGTTTTTTTTTCATGAAACAATTACAAAAAAATTATATAAATACTTTGAAATTTCATACATTACTAGCTGCGCCCCGCGACTTCGCTCGCGTGGTAATTTATGTTTCCCACTTTTTTAATTTTTTCTTTGCTATAAACCTCACGAGCCCGAGACCTTTCCAACGAATGCAAAACCATGGAAATCGGTTCGTGCGTTCTGGAGTTATAGCATAAGGAAGGAAAACCCGACTTATTTTTATACGATTATTAATTCAGGGACGTACAACCCCGAGTTTGGGTTAACCCCTTTGAATGGGTTACACTTTCATCGTCTGCGCATTACAAATGGGTTATCCCTTATTCGGGTAACCATGTACAAAAGCTCAGTGAAAGGGTAACCCTTTCATTGGGTTTTAGTAACGATAGGGTTACCCTTTCGTTGCGCTATCTGATTGAAGGGGTTACCTTTTGTATGGGATTTTTGGTTTACCATTTCAATAAGGATCCGTAACATTTTTAGTTGAGAATGAAGATTTATAGAGCTAAAAAATCCATGCAAAAATTTTTGTTCTATGACAAAAATTGACGAAGTTATGTTATGTATGACCTAATTACTAGCGAAGTTTACTGAGTGACCGCCGCGGGTGCGTGTGACGTCACTGGCTCGGTCGCCGCCCGTTAACCGTAGGCAGATAACAGTTTTTAGTGATTTACTCCAAAACTATGTTTTTTAAAAAAAAAAATGTTTTTTTTTATTGAAAACTGAGTCTATTTGGTTTTGTAATTTGTCTATTTTTTTTTCCTAAACTTATAGTTTCGGAGTAAATCACTAAAAACTGATATCTGCCTACGGTTAACGGGCGGCGACCGAGCCAGTGACGTCACACGCGCCCGCGGCGGTCACTCAGTGAACTTCGCTAGTAATTTAGTCATAACTTCGTACGTAATGGTCCGATTTGGATAATTTAAAAAGATGTATCATTCTCATGTCATAAAGAATAACATGGATACTAGTTCTATTGAATTACGGATCCTCATTGCACTTTTTGAAAATTAATACTAAATGTTAAACAATTCGATTCGATCGCGCGATCACTCAGTCTGTATAGAAGTGTTCTGGTTTTCAGTGTGAATCTAGGATTGGTGCTTTATTTTGAACAATCTATAGACAGCTTAACTTATCCATCCTTATGGATTAGTTGAGCAAACAATCTAGAGGCAGGTCAACTTATCCATCCTTATGGATTAGTTAAGCCAACAATCCAGAGGCAGCTCAACTTATCCATCCTTATGGATTAGTTGAGCCAACAATCCAGAGGCAGCTCAACTTATCCATCCTTATGGATTAGTTGAGCCAACAATCCAGAGGCAGCTCAACTTATCCATAAGGATTAGTTGAGCAAACAATCTGGAGGCAGCATGGATTAGTTGAACACCTAAGCTAAAAACCTTATTTTCAACTTTACGCAAATCAACTAGAGATTATATTACAATACTTTAAAAGGCAAAGGGTTACCGTGTTATAGTGTTTCAAAAGGTAACCCCAAACGACCGGGTTATCAAAACTATCGAGTACTCGAAACCCTTTCAAAGGGTTTCATTCGACTGGGTTTTGATGGGGTTACCCCTAAGAGCGTGTTATACAATGAAAGTGTAACCCCTAAGGATAGGGTTTTAAAACAACCTCTTCAAACCAAACCAGTCCCTGATTATTATGTAAGAAAACACGTAAAAAACACGAATTCGAATGAAAAGTCTAATACTTTTCTAAGAAAGTAAAAAAGCGCGTAATTAAAAAAATCGTAGAACAAACGTGACCCCCTCGATGTCCTTTCGGCTTAGTACCTACAGCCTTTCCTTGGCACCTGTACACATCCTGTATACAGGGTGGATATTTTGGGTGGGGCTGGAACTACCCATCCTTTTTAGAAAAAATATCACTATTCAAAAAGTTTTTTGCGTTTTCTGGCTTTTCTAGTACTCAAACCTTAGTTGGTCCCACCCAACCCAAAGAACTTTTTGATCAGTAGTACAAAAAACAGGATGGATGGCATCACAAAAGTTTTTGTGAAAAACACCCATTTTCTCGAAATCTGTAACTTTTTTGAAAATCTGAATGAAGATGATATTTTTCTAAAACGGATGGGTAGTAAGACCATTTTTATGTAGCTTCAATGGTTAAGGTACCTGCCCTTACTGTTCACAAATTCCACTCTGTATATCACTTTTATTAGATTTTTTAACTGTGTTCTTGTGTTTATTTACATGCAGTGTATCAGTAGTCACTTCAATAATGCTTTGTTGTTTGATATGATAAGTAATTTAACATTGTATATTTACACAAGACTTAAACCACACCAAACTAAGTTATGTATGTGTATCCTGCTAGTGTAATGCAGCATCTACCTACCTTCACTGATGTATTTAAAAAAAATTCCAGGTGACTCTTTCATCTCACGATGTTAATGGTTTGAGTAAACGAGATGTCAAAATGGCTACATTTATGGACAAAAACTTCAACTAAACTGCATTGAGAAGGTACACGGTACACTTGATGAATACATTATGGTTTACTTATATATAATTATGTTACGTAAGGCATGCCTAAATGAAATATGATTTTAAGTGTTAGATAAGAATAATTAAATATTTTGTTTATTGTTGCGAAAGCTGATCTCTTTTTATAACACAATCATAATGTCCAGTTTAACCTCTCTTTAAAAAAATTTAGAGAGATACAAGCATAGAATGTTATTGTTTGTAATAATTTATTGGATATGCATAGTCCAACCAATCTAAATTATTACAAACATATAGCACAAGCTTATCTACCTACTTAATTATCATAACAAGTTTAACGAAAACAAGTTGCGTAGGTCATTATATTTATTGTAAAGTTGCTCCCAATATCTCCTTATCAAAACATTTTTAGTTTATGCATAGCATCAAGCTTGTTCTCATGTTTTAGCAAAAACTGCTAACAAATCTTTACTTAATTATCATAACAAGTTTAACGAAAACAAGTTGCGTAGGTCATTATATTTATTGTAAAGTTGCTCCCAATATCTCCTTATCAAAACATTTTTAGTTTATGCATAGCATCAAGCTTGTTCTCATGTTTTAGCAAAAACTGCTAACAAATCTTTTTTATATAGCATGGGCAAGTTCTGCGGTCATTGAAAGGTTCTGTATCGAAACTAGCTGCACATGAATAGGCTCTGTCCAAAATTCTTTTCAATTCAAGAGCATGTTCCAAATCCTTGCATGCGCATGCAAGCCGCATCTGAAAGTTGAAAGTGAATATTTAGGAATTTAAGGAGGTCTCGATTGCTTGTAGGTAAGGGAGTGTGAAACTTATTTGCGAGACTTAAAAAAAAAGAGGTTCTTTTTTGACAATGCTATTACATCGAGAATGCTCCCAAGATAGTCCCATAAAATGTCTGTTCCTGAAGGATTAATATTTGTCCCGAAAATTGTAAAAAACAGTAGGATTTGAAATTGGTTTTTAGGTTTTCAAAATAATTAATTTATTGTAGAGCAAATTGTGCGGCGTGCGTGCTCAGTATGTACATTCTAGTAGGTGACGTCAGCAGCTGGACCTCGCGGTTGGCATACCTACAGGTTTAGGGTCAAGCTACACTACACGAATCGAAGTATTACTATTGATGACAAAAATCGCGTTAAAATTCCCTTCAATTTGGTTTTTAGAGTCCCTTGACAAACCACCTAGGGGTTCGAGTTCTTAAAAAACAATCAGTGTCAATTCACTGCATCTAATTTTCAATGGTTTTTCATGGAAAAATCTAGAATAATCTTTAGCGGCTCGATAAAAACCGAAAATTTTGTAACCGAGTCGACAGAGTCGCAGGTTTCCCGCAGATTTCCTTGTTAGTTTGTCAGTTTTCTGCCAGTGTGCCCAGTTTATGGAAATTTCATAGTCATGGAATGGAGGCGGGTAAAATAATAATATGGGCAGTAAATTTTGACAAACACTATTGAGATTTTTACCTCTAACAAAAAGCAGATATTTACAGTTTTATCTTATTTACATCAATAAATTTATAAAAGATATACCTACTTATAAACAATCGGAGGAGAAAACTGGGGAGAGTAAACATGTCAGGACGCGGAATATCGGGAGGGAGTAAAACTTTTTAATGAAATGAATTTTTTTTTCATTCGTTAGGTCTCGGAGTAAATCACTAAAAACTGATATCAGCCTACGGTTAACGGGCGATGACCGAGCAAGTGACGTCACACGCACCTGCGGCGGTCACTCAGTGAACTTCGTTAGTAATTTGGTCATAACTACGTAAATTTTTGTCGTAGAACTATATTTTTTGCACTGTGTGTTATGGATTTCGTAGCTGTATAAATCTGCATTCTCAACTAAAAACGTTACGGCTCCTCATTAGGTAAGTACGTCAATTTTGCGGCAACGTTGTTGGACGATAAGTTTTATGGGGCATATCTAACGATTACAATCTTTGGCGTATCTCCATATTTTGTCAAAAGTAAAACTGTGTATGTATATTCATTCTGTCATTCAGTCTTCATTCACTCATCTGTCAACAATTAGGAAACTTTATAGTCGTACCAACCATGTACAAAAGTAGTAGTAAGTAGAAAATAAGATCGTGGACGGAGTATAGAGATTGGTGTCACTTACTTCGACAAGATAGCCGTCAGTGTTGTCGACCCATCTATGGTACTCAAAATGTGAGACCAAGTTATATCCCCCATCAGTCAACAGTTGTAATAGCCGATTCTGCTCCGCCGGAGTATCTTTTATGTGTATCTGTTTTTGGGTCGAAAAGTCGGTTAGTGCTTTCATTATTCAACAGGTAAATACTACTAATAATAATAACTAACCAGGTAAAACTCTGGAGAGTCCCTGAATTTGGCTAACTAACAGAACACATATTAAAACCAATAAAGAAAGCCAATGGAGAGCAAACATTATTGAGAGGACAACAGTAGGTACCTGCCTACCTAGGCCGTAATGACGTAGGTAGGTCCTCTGTACGACTTTGTCCGCTAAATTTCTTTTTGCCCAATTTATATCTACTCAACTCTCTTTTATAAAAGCCACGAGTAAAAGAACTTACACTAAACTTTACCAAACGTCCTTCAGCTGCAAGTCCCCGGTCCAAGACGCGGGCCAGCAATAGGCCGTCGATATTTCCTCCGCTTAAAACGCATACAACGCTGAAAACGTGAGAAAAGTTGTTAGATATTGCGTGCATCTCTAAATCCAACCATGACGGCGCGCGTATTGCAGGCAAAATAAGGGGCGAATATAGCGGCTTTGTTTTGACAACTAGGCCTTGATCTCAGAACTCACCGGAACCCCGTGGTTAAAAAAAACTCGACATTATTTTTAGTTATGACCACCACGGTCATGACTGTTGGGAGGCAGGTGGATTTCTCGTAAGGATGATTGTGGCAGAAAAAAGCTCTCTTGCTCTAGTAGGTTCCCTTAAAGTTATTTTTATTTAGGTAAATATTAAAAAGGTTTCCCACAACCCCAATCCCTACCGCGGGTGTCGTAAGAGGCGACTAAGGAATATCAACCGGGAGCGGGCAGCAGCGCCCCCTGCAGAACAATTCTACCACTGAAATGCGATCCCCAACTCGCGTGCCCAGCAGCGTGGGGATTATGGGCATTACCCCCCATGAGATAAAAGTTATTAAGGCGCTTATCAGGGGTAGGCCTGCATCCAGCAGTGGACCAATATAGGCTGTCGAGGTGAGGTAGGTAAATATTAAAAAGGTGAGCATACGTTTTGCACTTTAACTCCGGGACAATATTGCCTATGAGCGCAGCTAGGGTGGTAGCCCCGGCGCCCTCAACTACAAATCTCTCCTTTTCTACCAGGTGCAGCACAGCACGAGCTATCCAGTCCTCTTGCACCATTAACTGTAAGAAAAAACCAAAACCAATACCTATAGATGAGAAAAATCAGCTAACTTGATTGAGGCCTTGTGTCATACGATTGAATAAAATAAGCTAACTTGAGTAGGTAAAGCAGGCTCTGGTCTAATCGAAAAAAAAAACTATCGAATCGAAACCAAAGACAGAACTGCTGCTTTGTGGCAGAGAAATGCAGGTTCTTTGTAACCCGAAAGCCACGACGAAGTTGTTTGAGCGTGCCATGGGTCGCCGCGGTGCGACTTGCGGAGAGGTGGACGGTGCGGAAAACATTCGAGCGACCGCGGCGGTGGCGGCAAGCGGTGCGGCGTGCTGGGAAAACAAAAGTGGCAGTGGTAGATCGTGAGTGGCTGCCACGGCACAGTGCGGCGCGACCTCCGCAAGTAGTACTGTTCTGTGGTCCTGCGTCTGTGGCGAACGAATTGAGCGTCTAGGCGTGTGGATCAGATAATTATGTTTCAACGCCGTGCCAAAATGAATACAGAACTCTTTATAAATGTACCTACCTAGCGGAAATTTTGCAAAGACCTGTAAAATGGATGGCAAGGCATTCGCAACACAAAGTGAAGCGGTTGTGGGACGAAATAAAAATACTTTTTTCTGCTCTCTTGCAGCTATCTTGCAGTTAAGTTGTACTTTTATATCTTCTTCTATGTTGTTCGAATGTATTATCGATCATTTTTGTAGGTATGACCAAATAAATTAACGGGCCTATATTCATTGTATAAGGACTTCAATTCGCCATATTCCTTTCTCTTTTTATGAACCTCTAAAATATCTTCAGCAAAAAAGATATGTGATTCTAGGCAGGATCTTGCCACTTTTTATAAAGACATTCTGAATACGCGGTCGCAGTCGCCGCCGCCACTCGTGGCATGGCAACGCCAGTCCAGGGATGTTAGATGCCAAGCCAACTCAGGAATTAAGACATCGGTCTGTCAAAATTATGGTAGGAAACTTTATAAAAAAAATAAGGTATAGTTTCTAAAAGTCTTTACGGGTATTATTTGATTTGAGATAAGTACTTTTCTAGTACCAAGTTGGCTAAATATAGCATAATTATCATAATCTATCTAATCACTTAGTGGTTTTACACTGCAAGCGCACTTTCTATCTTTCTGGGTCTGAAGTCTCGCTCAGATTGAATAATGTAGAAAGAGATGCCCTCTATTTCGACGCAGAAACACAGCTGTTTGACATTTAGAGCTCTGACAGAGAGGCAGAGGCTGAAATGAACTTCTTTGTGTTAAAACTAGAATCCAAAATGTATTGCTTACTCTCATCAACAGCAGAAACGAAACGTTACGTTCATTTGTTCCATTACACGACAAATAGTTTTGATGATAGTAACTTATGGTAGGTACATAATCGTACCATAATGGAAGGACTATGGTACATGGTACGAACACCTGGATTATGGTACATATACCAAAATTATGATACGTATAACATCCCTGCGCCAGTCGCAAGACGCAGGACGCGCCGCAAGACGCATTGCCCTATAACGCCGTGGCTTCGGCGTTGCAGGGCGGCTTCGGCAGCGGGCAGTTCTGATGCGACTGCTATAAGCTGCGACCGCATGTTGAACTACAGTCTTATATTTACAGACACACTCGGAACTGCTCGAGCCAGTGGCGTAGCTACCTTGGGTGGCACCCGGTGCGGAAGTTGGTGGTGTCACCCCATCGAAAGTAAAAAGCAATAAATTTTGTATGATAAAGGACATGGGTCATTTATTATTTATAATATTGAAGAAATAACAAAACAATAATAACTAAGACAGAAAAGGAATTGTTATACAGTTAAAATTTCTTCTTTCTAGCTTTGACAGCTGCAAACTCAGCAATAACTTCATCGAAATTTATATTTTGTATTGCCTCGTGTTCGATGGCTAATATACCAAGATTGCTAAGCCGCGATTGGTTCATTGTTGCCCGCAAATAGTTTTTTATTACTTTTTATTTACTCACGCAAAAATTACTGATATGACATTAGCCATTTTTGCATAACCCTATAGGTTTCGTCCATAGAAGTACTAGAAAATTAATTTAATTATAAAATTATCTTACATGTAAAATATTCGATATAATATAAATCAATCAATCTTTTTAATCTTCACAAAACAGCATTTAAGTTTCTAAAATATATTTTTTTCTTTTTATTATCTATCACTATAGAATAATACAAGTTTAACAATTCACGCCAACCAAACACAACACACTTCACGAAACAAATGAGAAATGTTGCAACTGAGACATCAAAGATCGCGAGTATGGGAAGGGGAATCCCCCACGACAGTGTCAGGCTCTTTTGCGGGAATCCCCGAATTATATATACCTAAAGCTGAGCTAGTGCTAGTGGAGGAATCCCCGAAAAAGAAATTTTCGTGCTAGCGTTTTTTTTTGTTGTTTGTACATTGTTCTTAAAGTTGAGAGACCGGGTGGGTGTCACCCCAAAAAAGGTGACACCCGGTGCGGCCCGCCCCCGCCGCCCCCCCTTTGCTACGCCACTGGCTCGAGTAGTTGCATAGTTCACTATGCAGTTGCAGCTTCAAGCAGTCGATCCTGACTGCTTCAAGCTGTCCGTGTAGATATGTAGGCCCTAAGTTTGACATTCATGATAAGCGTTTAGTACATGAGCGATAATTCTTCACAATTGAGTGGTAGATATCTGTTTTTACCATTTTATCCAAAAGTGGTTTTACATTGTAGAATGCGTTTGTCGCAACGGCGGTCACGCCGATGGCGTCCGCCATGGTAGGTGCCGTCGCGACTTGGATAGGATCTTGATTTTCCAAGGACTTGCTATAAACTGGCATGGCTTCAGTTTCGACACCCTGTAAATATAAGTAAGGCTGCTTATTAATTAGTTATGCCGCTACAACATAGGTTTTAGGTTTAGGTGGAAGTACTCTTATTTCCGCATTTAGACTCGTGTTGGTCCATTATACACGTAGGGAAACAGTGTGGACGTAAAAAGGGTATTTGTATGTCAAAAAAGAGCTATTAGAGTACCTAATTTGTGGCTTGATGCTACACATAATATCTTTGTTTTCAGTTTATTTTGTTAATAAAGTACCTTATCTTATATGAATGCTAAATTGTAGGAAAAATGCATAAAATATTAAAAATAGATAAAAAAATCTACTGAAAATTATTTCAAAACGAGTCAAGTTAAGTAACTCCTAGGTAAGCTACAAAACCAACAGAAATGTCTCGCTTCAAAAATGCAGAAAACCGATAAGTACCCAAATGTACAAAAACATCAAATGTAAAACTGAACATTCCCCATGAACCTTAAGAATTTTTACAAAACAAAGCTTTTAGTAATTGGTACCTAAAAGTAAAAGCTAATAGTTAAGTAAATAAAAAAAATATTAAAATAGTAATAAAATTAAAATCACAAAAGCATATTAAACAATGGAAGAATATTTATACGAAAATATGAATGAGCTAAAGAATAAAATATAGTAGGTAGGTACATGCTAGATTATAAACAACTCTGTAACATTACCGATAGAATGCAATAAATGTTAACTTTTAGTTAACATTATTATAATATATACATCGGTTTAAAGAATCTTTATTTTCTCAAAGTACATAAATACAGTTCACTTAAATGAGAAAAACAAAACATGTACATATATTTATGTATCTACTTATGTTGATATTTAAGTTCGAGTGTGTTTACCTACCTATTAACATAATGCACAAACTACTTGATACAATACAAAAGAAAAAAAGAAATGGTAAAAATAAAACAACCTAATCCAATACGCACGTAAAGGAACAAAACATATTTGGCCCTGCACATAGAAAACCCACTATCCATCACTTTCTATAGACCTACCTACCTAATCTACAATACATAATAGTTAATAACTATTGTTAAGTACTAACATATACGAGGCAGTCTGGTTTATCATGCTTGATCACCGTTGCCACAGCCGCCGCCAGACCCCCCGTGCCCACCGACACAATCACGCAGTCCACGTTCGGAACCTGCTCCAGGATTTCCAGAGCAACGGTACCGTTACCGGCGAGCACGTGTGGGTGATCACGTCTGGAAAGATTTTTTTTAATCAGAACTTATTTCAAACGATGTATCCTTCCGTATTCGGCTAAGATACCAGTTTGGAAGTTTTACTCGAACCAACACACACTTAAGCAAAGCAAAATCATCCAAGTTATCACTGCTCGCTTTGCTCGCTCGATATTATTCAAAATGAAATTTACTATACCCATTGATGTAGACGAGTCCTTTATCCTTGGCAATAGCTCGGGCGTATTTCTGGGCTTCGTACAAAGTACCACCTTGTATAATAACCTTCGCGCCTAGACTGTGGCACCACTGCAGTTTCGTGAGGGCTGTTGTGTTAGGCATCACCACGATCACCGGTATACACATTTTAGAGGCGTGCCAGCACAAACCAGCGGCGTCATTTCCAATAGATGCCACCACGACACCCATCTTTTGTTTATCAGCTGGTAAAAGCTTGAGAACATTCAGTGATCCCCTTTCCTTGAAACTGGAATATGAAAAGAAGATCGTTCGTTGATAACAGTTTCAATGGTTGTGATTTTTCTATCGTACTACATTACGTAAGGTGTCTTATATAGGAACAGACAGAAAATTTACCTGCCAGTTGTTTGTAAAAATTCGGTCTTGTAGAAAAGGTTCATAGAGAAATCTTTTTGAAATTTCGATGGCTGAAAATCAAAATGAGGTTAGTTAATTTACCTATGTTTTGTTGACTGATTGTAGTGAGTCGCGCTTCAGCGGTGGTGTCCTTTGAAAGTACAACAGCTTGGCTACGTCCGTTAACTTGTTAGGTATAAATACCTAGGTATAGCTTGGCAATAGAATCTCGAAAATAATTGAGGCGTCGCCGCTACTATCGAGTTATATGTATGGCCACCCTAAATTTTACGATTAAATGTTGTGATACTTCTAGCGCATCGGCGCTAGAGGTCAAAATGTGTCGTTGGGGCTGCCATACTCATATCGCTTGTTTGCGACAACGACGACATAACTCAAAAAACATGATTTTCGAGTTAAGTATACACCTAAGTCCAGAAAAAAATCTAGTTTTTTCCTACAAAACGACATTTCTCTAAGGGGTAAGGTTAGAGCAGGATAGAAGATAAGTCGTTGTTGCGCTGTCTCATTTGGTATAAATGGTTTGCGGCAAGAAGGTCATTATTCAGCGGTAGTGCAATTTTGTTCGCGATGAGTGGTGCATGTTATCTTCAAGGACGACATATTTTTGGTTTTGATGTTCTACGTAAAATGGTTGGTTGGATATTTATAAAATTTGTTTCGAAAATAATGTATCTTTATAAAAAGTGTCATTTTTGCTCAAAATAATTCAGTAAATATTTGTGTATATATCTGGTAATGTGTCAGTTTAGCAGAAAAAAGTAAGAACAGTAAAAGTACTATTATAAAATATGACCATATTATTGTCTGTAAACAAAACACAAATCATTAATTTAAGTTAAAACTTTAGTCAAAAAAGGTCACTCTTGCTGGAATTTTTTGGGTTGTTTTTGTATTTATTGACAACAATCTTTATTTAAAACGTTTTAGGTAAAATAAAACATACATTTAGTAACCGACTTTGACGTTAAATTATTATTTTTGCAGCCGATTCGTTACAATGGCGTTGTCAGGGAGTAAAATATTACTAGCTAAAATCAACCAAAACAGGAATAAAGCACCCGATCAAGAGTTTACATTGGATAAAACTGGTATATACTGCCTATTAACCTTAAAAATTCTACTGATAGTAATTGTCACTTTTTTTACTAAAGAAACTATTTGTTTACTGTATTTTACTTTACTAGGCTATGAAAGACAGCAAATTCAGGCCAGATTTTGATAAACCTATTCAGGTACAACCCAATTCCGATAAGTTAGAAACCTGAACCATTTTATATAAATAAAATGTGCACATAAAAAATTTTTGTTTGGCAAGATTCTTGATTTGAGATGGGAGTAAATACTACGAAAAACGAAGAACGACACTTTAAAATTATCTTGTTATGTTAAAGTTAAAAAATTAATACCGAGGTTCTACGCCCCATTTTCAAATATTGAAGTGCTTTATTTCCTTAAGACCTCACAGGACTCTTGGACACGTTACAAAACATCAAATAACATAAGTAAAACTAGGAAATAAAGTGATAACTTTGATTTTTTGTTTACTTCGATCATTTTAAGGTAAAGTAAAGAAGCTAACAAGAAACCTTTACCTTGTTAGGGCGTTACTTTCGAGCTGGAGCAAAACTCATGACAATCTTTTTTTATCCTCTAGATAATCTGATATTTTGTAGTAAGACTTTTCAAAAAGGATAAGTGGTAATAAGGTGTAAGTGGTAATAAGGTGCAACTCACTTGGAGTTTATTTGTGAAAGCGTATACATTCCCCTTTATTTATAAGATACATTAATCTTGTGTAGCCTAGTTATGGGCACAGCAAACTTATTCTTATTTCTAGTATTTATAATTATGAATGTATGTCGCTGTTTTCAGGGAATCGATTGATATTTATATGTGTACAAGTTTTCATAAAGATATTGACATGGTACTGTTATTGTGTTTATTTCTTTGAATTTATCACGCAAGGATTCTCTGGGACCCATATTATAGATTGCACGATCAGCTCTCTTCTGCAGCACAAATACGGTGTAAAAATCTGCAGCGCAGCTTTTATCATGCTCTGGAAAACCTTTAATGGACTTTGCGAAGAGCACTGCCTTATTTTGATTATATATCTTTGTGTTTATGAAACTCTTATTAATTGATTCTGTTTTAATTTTAAACTAATCAATAATAGTCAGGTTAATTTGAGAAACATATTAAGAAGTACTAAAGCATCAAATTTCTTTGGAAATGTAATGAATACTGATAAGTACTCCGCCAAGATCGTTGGTTTTTATAGTTTTAGCTAACGTTTTCAATGACTGACAGAGTTTTAGAATGAAGAAGTGTTCGTGTTTCGGTAAATTGTCGTGTGAATCCTAATAAAAGATTTTTCTAAAATGTCACTTTATGTTTTATTAAGTAAATCAACAACCAAAATTAACACGACATATTGGCAGTATTGTCCTATGTCAAACTAATACAAAAATATAATTTAGTTTTTCTGTAAGAATGACACATTTTCTACCTTTTTTCATAAAAATGCGCATAAGATTTTAGGAGATAATCGTATATAATATTTGCTGATATATTTTAATAAGTATTGAATCAGGCAATATTTCATTCTTCGGAAGTTTCTTTCAAAGAGCCAGAATTAATGAAATATAATTTTTCAAACTTTAAAAATGCTCTCCTGTAAAATCGTGTTTTTTGAGAAATGTCATCGTTGAAACAAACAAGCGATATATTTAAAGTATGCCGCACATTTTCAGGCACATCTTCCGATAGTCATACTCTACTAACCTACAGATGGAGGGACGCACGTAAAGAGACATTTTCACCTCTAGCGCATCGGCGCTAGAGGTCAAAATGTGTCGTTGGGGCTGCCGTTCTCATATATTTAAAACTAGTTTATGCCAGATCCGTTCAGTAGTTTTGGCGTGAAGAGGTAACAAACATCCATCTATACATCCATCCATCCAAACTTTCGCATTTATAATATTAGTGTGATTTGCCGCTCTTTTTCAGGCTCATCTTTCGATACTGACTCTACTAACCTACAGATGGAGGGACGCACGTAAAAAGTGTTGAGGGTGAAACCAATCTAGAACCATTCTATCAATCTATCCGTGCAAATAGCACCGCACGTACTATCTACTCTAGAGTTTCTTAACGGATTGTATGTACTTAACGATTCTGCGACGTGTCATAGGGAAGATATTGACTAGCATATTAGGGCCCCCTACTTATGTAGGTACCTACTCTCTTTACAACAGCATCTTACCGGGCACGGTGTGTGTATTATTGATGATTTAATCAACTCATTTGCAGCCTGAACATCTGCATAGTCTAACTTTTGCGGGTTGCAGGGATCGCAATATTCATCTAAGTCGTCCTGTAAATGAAAGATAATTTTTAATTATGCAAGCAACTGCGCTTGTTTCTGTGTTCTGTGTATTTTGAACACCCCTTTGATCATCAATCCGCCTGCCCAGCGTGGGGATTATGCCAAACTCCCCCTTGTTTGGTGGAGGCATGTTGACGTTCAGCTGTGGACCAATACAGGCCGTTATGTTATGAGCATTACCCCCATGACATAAAAGCCATCATCATCATCAACCTATATTAGTCCACCGCTGGACATAGATCTCCCCTAATGAGCGCCATAACGCCCTGTCTGCAGCTTGCCGCATGCAGCATCTGCCTGCAGTCTTTCGCAGATCGTCATCCCACCTGGCTGGAGGGCGTCCTACACTACGTTTGCCTAGACGCGGTCTCCACTCAAGAACACGTTTACCCTAGCGGTTGTCGGTTCTTCGCGAGATATGGCCGGCCCACTGGCGCTTCAGTTTGCAAATTTTTGGGCTATGTCGATAACTTTGGTTCTCTGTCGGATGTATTCGTTTCGAATCCTATCCTTCAGAGAGACTCCGAGCATAGCTCTTTCCATAGCTCGCTGAGCGACTTTGAACTGGTGGACCAGCCCTACCGTGAGTGTCAACGTCTCAGCTCCGTAGGTCATGAAAGGTAGGACGCACTGATTGAAAACTTTCGTTTTCAAGCATTGCGGTATGGATGACGAGAAGACTCGACGTAATTTTCCAAACGCTGCCCAGCCTAGCTGGATCCTCCAACATAAAAGCCAACAAGGCGCTTATCAGGGGGAGGCCTGCGTCCAGCAGTGGGCCAATACAGGCTGTGGAGGTTGATCTTGATATTCAGCTGTGGCCATATTTGCGCAGATGAGGATGTGGTGCGTGTTTCCCATCCGTTTATTTATCTTACATTTCGTCTCGACATTTTGTCCGGGTTTTGAAAATTAACAGATTGATTTGATTGTATTTGAAAGGAATTTTACAAAAAATTATAATTTGACCATTTTAATTTGCAGAAAGTGATTTTGACTGTGAAATTTCTTCTAGAGTTCTAAGGAATGTCAGAATGTTCATCTCTGGTTTCGATCGGGGAGTGTCTTTAAGAAGGAAGGACTCTATGGATCTGAACCTGATAAATGGAATCCTACTATCTTACGAATATTATAAAGATGAAAGTTTCTGAAATGTGATATTTTGCTACCTAAGATCTTGGAGATCTTAGGTAACAAGATATCACATTACACATACACACACAACTACTGCACAGATCAAGATGAAAATCTCATCTTGATAAGCTCAAAACGTACGCCAAATTAAATTTGACGTACGTTTAGAGCTAAGCCTAACTTAGATAACAGGCTACTTATTGTACCGAGCTAGTACTTTATCAGCAGCTTCTGCCCGCGGCTTAGCACGCGCTTTTCAAGTACCTAGCCTATGCCCGTTCCTGGGATAAAATTGACCTACCTCCCTACTAAATTTCATCAAGAACCGTTCAGCCCTTTAGGCGTGAAAAAGTAACAGACGGATAATATTAGCTTCTGTCAGCGGCTTCCTACGCGTTTGTCCGTAATTAAAATTATCCTAAGTATAGGTACTTCTGTTAATCCAGGTCTAGAACTAAGATCTATGCAAATGTTAGCCCGACCCGTTCAGTAGTTTTGGCGTAAAGGTGTTACAAACATCCAAACTGTTGCATTTATAGTATTACAAGCTGCGCCCCGCGGCTTATCGTCCGCGTGGAAATCATACCTACAAATTTCAGAAATTTATTGCATTCCCCGAGGGGTAGTTTTGTAGAAATAAAATAATGTGATTCATTAACTATTTAATTAATAGTTTACTAGCTGTAACCCGCGACTTCGAACACGTTATGCGTACGTAGGTACAAGTACAGAAATGTATCTAGATACATTTCTTACCTTCTCTTTTGCGTACAAGCCTCTAGAACCAGTGGTTCGGGCTGTGCGTTGTCTGTCAGTGAGTCGGGCACGATAAACCATTCTAAAAATGCACGTCCAGTGGTTATAACGTTTTGGGGAGGGGCGTGCATTTATTACGGATGCGGGTTAACTACGAACCTTATTCGTGTTGGAAGTTGGAAGAACACCAACGTTTCATCCCTTACATCCGCAATTAATTCGTCAAACTACGATAGTTTTTAAAGTAAAAGGGGCGTGCATTTTTAGAATGGTTTATCTCTACTACTTTACAATATACTAGCTTCTTCCCGCGGCTTCGCACGCGTTGCTTCTATGGAAACGTTTTGAGGTTACTTCTATCCCATGGGCACTGATTTATGGGATAAAAAGTCGCCTATGTTTGATTCCAGGGTTAACCTTATCTGTATGCAAAATTTCAGTCTGATCCGGTCAGTAGTTTTGGCGTGAAGCGGTAACAAACATCCATCTATACATCCATCCATCCAAACTTTCGCATTTATAATATTAGTGTGATAGTGTGATGTGACTAGCGACCTGTCCCTGCTTCGCACGGGTGGACATTAAATTTAAATTTTACAACAAGCGAGAGTCACAAACCACCATAAAGGGCTTTACATACTATTGAATTGAAACACCTGACGTTCCGTCGCGTCGGGTGTTACTAAGTAGTTATTAATGTAATGTGTTTCTGGTCATAGAAAATTAATACGATATGATTCAACTCAACACTCATCGCGTTTTGTCGACCCGACGCAACGCGATGCGTGTTGAATCGCGTGGCAATAGCTTTTCCGGCTTTAAAGACAAGGGCATAGATCTAAGTAATATCTGTAGACATGGTACGTTCTTCCAGCGCTTACTTAAAAACTGGCATGTGTTACAACTACACGCATAAACTCGCTCACAGTTAGATTTCCAATCTTGTGCGTAGGTACCTTTCTGATTATAATGAACAAACATGAACAAACACAACACGAGAGCATTGCTGTAGTCTTTTAGTCAGTACATCACACTAAAGTACCTACGTCGTCGCAAACACGCGTAACACGAACGCCACACCGCCGCCGCCGGGCCCGCCGCCGCCGGGCGCCGGTCCGACTATGACTGAGGTGGGTGGACCTAATTGCACCGAACGGGGTACATGTTTGGCAGTTTATTTTTATTACCTAAGACCTAGATGTAAACAAATTAGATACTTAATAAAGATTCTAAATTTGAGCCTCCCACTTTCGAGAACCTAGTACCTACATCATCTCCCCTTTTTACTTAGATCGGTGCTTATAGGATAAAATGTTAAATTTTAATGAAAAACTTAAGCGGATAATACATGTGTACTTTTTATTTAGGGGTATTGTAGTGGGAAACAAGGGCACGTGGGGATTGGGCTGAAGGGTTCCTCGACGAACTCGCAAATTCCGGGGAATAACCTCTCCATGACCCTCTTCAGAGAGCAAGCGTGCGTCAGGCTCTGCACCTCTATTTCCATAATCGCCTGAAATCATAATGAATATAGTATATGTATTATGCTCTTTGTGAATAAAAGACGGATTTAAAACGAGGGCCTTATATGAATCACGAGCAAGTGAAGGATTCTAACGACTGAATCACGGCCGCAGGGAGTGATTCATGATAATGATAATTCAAGTGTTAGGATCCTGAGCGATGCGAGTGATTCATGGCCCTCGATATAAATCCGTTTTATTAAAGTTGCTTTGGTTAATATAGGTACTATTAAATTACCTACTTCATAATATCATGACTGCGAGAAAAAGAACCAATCAAATCTCGAGGAGTTATTTGCACTACAACCTCCTTGCGAAAAAATTCTCGATACAAGCTCCTGCAAAGAATACTCGACATACCTACAATACAAACAACTTGTATAGTATTGACGTATTGAGATGAAGGTCGAATTTATTGGTGTTCTAAATTCAAACACCAAAATAGTGATTAATAAGCTCTGGCTGCTTTTTATTCACTGTTTTCAGTGAATGAAATAAGCTTTTTAGAAGGGGATTGATATAAAATAAATAACATAGGACATTTCTACACAGCATCATCTGGCCCCTTACTAGGCAGAGCTTGTGTTTATAGGTATAGATGACTGATATTATGCAAATCACACGCTTCTGCCAACAGATACGCACGCGTTTTTTTGGAATAAAAAGTACCTACATTTTATTCCAAGTTAGATCTTTATGCGTGCAATGTTTAATCTCGATCCATTCAGTAGTTTTGGCGCTGTCTTCGGCCAAACATCTTCACAAATAGACCATTATTCTGGTGGTCTGAGAATCTGCTGTGCGATTGATAACGCAAAACCCACCCATCTTAGAAAAGGCTTCTTAGAATGATAGTTAAGGCGAATAGTAGGGTGGATAGTGGCGCCACTACATTTTTAATTTTATAATTACGTTATACAAAGGAATTATCAAAAAATCGGACCGCGCGTAGACGATATCTATCATAAGCTTTTTTTAAATGTATCTCTAATAGTTTTGTACTGTATTATTTAGGCAGATACTTGTTTCAAGAGTTTAGTTCCTATTGGTGGCCACCAAGCTCTCCAAACAAGGTTTTTGATTGAATAACACAAAACAAAACTATTACAGATACATTTAAAAAAAGCTTATGATAGATATCGTCTACGCGCGGTCCGATTTCTTGATAATTCCTTTGTATAACGTAATTATAAAATTAAATATGTAGTGGCGCCACTATCCACCCTACTATTCGCCTTAACACAAACGAGTTGTCGCAATTTTAATTTTGAGCCGTTAGTGCAATACTTCAAATGACGCGGAAAGCAGCTCTCATATAAAAATATAAAAATGATGTGTTGTGCGGTGAAAAGGTGTTTAAATTTAAACACCAATAGCAAGAAAAATAATACTGCAAATATCTCATTCCACTGGTTAGTACATTGGTACTAACTTATTAAATTACAAATTTAATATTAATTAAATTTGTAATTTTGCCTAAAACAGTCATCAAAACTCGTAAATAAATTAAAAAAATTCGTCAAACATTTTCGTGAAAATGTTGCTATGCACTGGGGAAAAAATACCCCGGTTTTGTTACTTAATATGTAAAAATAGTAGAGGAGAGGGTGGACTTCACTTAAGTTAGAACTTAGAAATCAAACTACGCGGAAAATGACGATTTTAGAATTTTTAGTTACTCGACGATATTCTGAGTAGATTCAAATTGTAAACTCAAAATATAGTAAGTATTTTGAGTTTACAATTAATTGTAAGTTTACAAAGAAAATTACAATTACCTAATGAATGAAAATAAATTAGAACTAGTATTTACAATTGAAAAAATTGAGCTAACTGCAAACTGTTGCAAACAATCTAGAGGCAGTTCAACTTATCGATGTCAATACCTGTCGTCGCGTCCCCGTTACGCTGGCTGCATTGCCCCGCTGTATGACAAGGCTGTTGCGCTGCGCCAGATACTCACTAGCTCTCGGGTCACGCGCCGTCGCTTCGACCAGATACTCAGTTATTTTTTAAAATTCCGGTAAACCTTGATACCGCACGGACCTAGACCTCTCTCGGCGAGAGAGGTCTAGGTCCGTGCGGTATCAAGGTTTATTAAGATTCTCGACTCCTAGGCGAGCAAATGCAAGAAACTCAAATTGAAAATTGCAATCAATCCCATCACCTTATTTGTAGTAATACCTGCACGTGCACTTTCACTTGGTTCTTTTTAGGGTTCCTTAGTCAACAAGGAACCTTTATAGTTCGTCATGTCCGTCGCTCCGTCCGCAGCTTAGTCCAGAGACTATTAGTACTAGAAAGCTGTAATTTGGCATGGGTATAATAATAATGTACATTATTACTATTAACGATCCTGAATTTTTTTTTAGTGTAGCTACTTTTCTAAGTTGGCCATTATTATTAGTAAAAAAAAGGCTAGTAGGTGGTGAATTTATTCATTCATTCATATAATATAATGTGATTTTAAGCATACAGGTATTGTTCTTAGGTGTAGGTAGTCTTGAAGGACTAGGAATGAAGATCTAGGAATGAATTTTATTTATTTAGCACATATAAATTTTTCTATGTGCTAAATAAATAATTTTAATGTAAAAAAAATAACAATTGAGCTAACTGCAGACTGTTGCAAACAATCTACAGGTAGCTCAACTGATCCATATCAAAACCAGTCGGAAGCGTCCCCAAGGCGCTGGCTGCATTGCCACGCTGTATGGCAATGCTGATGCGCTGTGCCAGATACTCACCAGCTCTCGGGTCACGCGTCGCTTCGACCAGACACGGTATAGTATTATAATATCTGTGGTATTATTAAGAACAAGGTAGGTATATAGTTGTAGGTATATCCAGTTATCTCAGGCTTTTTCGGCTGGGAGTCAGACACTTTATCTAGTACCCATCATAATAACACAATAGCTTGGGGCTAGATAATGCTGTGTGAATTGTCCAGCATTATTTATTTATCGTGTTCTTATCGCTTATGTTTAAAATACTTCTAGTCTAGACATTGTATTAGGTAGAGTTGTCTAAGGGTGAGTATAGACTAGAGCATTCACTTGTAACAGGAAATCAAGCATTCGGTGTTTTTAAATTTGCTTTCCATTCATTCCTCCAGGCAATATTTGGATTGAAAGAATTATGTGAAATGCTAGGAAACTGAAAATTTGTCTGTATTGAACTATGCGTAAGAACGTTACATTTTAATGAAATAAAATTACTTTGTACCTAATGCTCTAGCAAATACTCTAGTCTATGCTCACCTTACGCCTGAATACTCAAACGCAACTCAGACGTGACGAATTTTAGACACATTTTCACTAAAATATGTAAAATAGTCAAAGAGCCTAGACCTATCTTTATGACTATGTTGTATTTTATGTATTTATTCAATTTATATGCTTAAGTAATTAATTACTAATTATAGTATTTGTTAGGTTATAGTATTTTATGTATGTACTATGAAATGTAGTAGGTACCTAGTCTATTTAATAAGTAGGTTAAAATTAAATCTTGTATCCTCTATTTAAGCACTTTTACAACTTTGTCTCTCTCTCCCAATAAGGTTTGCTGCAAGAGAACTCTTTTTAGGGTTAAGCACGCCTTTGCCATTATTTTTCCTGTTAAATGTTTTACTTGGAAGTACCTACATTGTGCAATAAAGAATTAAAGAGAATTAAACTGTAACAAAATAATTTGAGACGTGCTTAAATACGGTAAGATAATTTTTATTGGTTCACAAGAAAATAAACATCGAGGATTAATTAAAAAAAGGATTAAAAAGAAAAAAAAACAACGTGGGACCAAAAGGTTGCCACTCAGCGTGTGCTGCAAGAACACGGGGAGCAGCTGCAGCCAAATCAGAGTTGCGTTTTGGTATTTAGGCGTTACAGTACCTAAGCGGTAAAAAAAAATGTTTGACGTACGTATATAGTGGAGACTAGGGGCTCAGAAGAAGAATTCGTGTACCAGGCACCGTCTGTGCGGGTTTTCATAAGATTGCCTCCCATATTGGATATAATGCTCAATATTCTATGGTGTAGACTAATGTCAGTATCTTTCATCGTGACCTGGTGAATATTATCAAATTAATTAAGTATTAAATTAGGATTGTCGCGGCATGCTCTCCTTTTTTTTTTTTTACTTTGACATACCCTTAATTAATTATCTAATTAATTATTTATTTCATTTAATTTTCTGTCATGTCTGTCTGTTTTTTTAGCTTTGTACCTTATGGTGTTTCCTGTAACGAAATACCTATACTTACATGTAATTATTAAAATAGTACATAAACATAGAATGTAACGACATCAAGTGTAACATCAAGTGTACCTACGATGGAATAAATAAAAAATAAATAAAAAATACAAATGCCTCTCATTCTGCTGTTTCTTTTTTGCTTTCTTTTTTTGTTTGCTCTAAGTGGGAACTTAGAGCAAGCCAGAAGCTTATCGAACTGTCAACCTCCGTTTCGGGTGTGTTTCAACTGCAGAAAATCTAATACCAAACAACTCACACGCACAGCCGGATCATAAAAAATTAACTAGTTGCTCGAGGCTCTGCAAGCTTGTTTCTATGGAAACGTTTTAAGGTTATTAATATCCCAAGGGAACTGATTTGTGGGATAAAAAGCAACCAATGTTTTATTCCAGGCCTAGAACTAGGTACCTATATACAAAGTTTAGTCCGATTCGTTCAGTAGTTTTGGTGTGAGGAAGTAACAAACATCCATCCAAATTATCCACTTTTCTTCCAAATTTTCGCAATTATAATATTAGTGTGATTACTTGTTAAGAGTGTGGACATTTGTTCTTTGTTTATGGTGATACCAATTATCTATGGTGTGCCTTTGTTAAAATTACAGAAACAGTGTCATTTAATCAATTACCTACATTGTACCTACTCTACAAGTTAAGATAATGGCACTCGTATAAAATGTACGTACCTGCTTGCAAAGCCTTTAATGTATTTTTTAAATTTTATATGTTAATAACGTTAGCTATTATGTAAGCTTAATTAAAATGCCTATTACAAATTGTAAAAGAGAGAGGAACTCACATTTAGATGATGAGTACGTACCTCATATCTAATTAATAGTAGGTAGGTAGGTACCTAAATAATTTAATTGTTTTGGAAAAAACGAAAACTCGACTTCGAATTCCATTTAGTTTTGAACAGTTTTTTAAGTTTTAAATACTAATCCCTCGGGAATGAATTATGAATAAATTATGGAACCGGTCATCCTCTCTGCAACTGTAAAATAATCATCCAAATCAGTCGATAAACGACGACCATGACCATACATAAAATAAACATAATACATATAGCCGAACATAGAACCTCCTCCTTTTTTCGAAGTCGGTTAAAATAGCTTACGTTAACAAAGTAAAGACGAAGCAACAGGGCCTAAGTTATCTGTACGTACAGTCAGTTTGATTATTCGACCAACAATTACTCTCGCCCGGTCCAAAGTCCGCTGTAGCGAGTAGCAGTCAATGTTACCGCCAGTGACCACGCAAACAACACTGAAAATTATATCGGTTATTTTATTATTGATCGCGCGAGCAGATCCAGGTGTTCTCTTATCCCAGTTTAACGCATTCACTGCCCAGCCTCGCACCACAGAGTCACAGGAGGACAACTGCGTCTTGGGCCATGAAAGTGTTAAACACCACGGTTTGACGATAATGTAGGATCTAGGATATGATCAATTTCACCGTGATAAACTGGGAGCATATATCTTGGTGCTAAGTTTGTCAATCCATGAGCGCGATTACGGTTCTTGTTAAAGATCGATAAGCATCGATTTTGTTTCGGATGTTGTCGGTTCGTTCTTACCGAATTTTATATAAACAAACTGTTAGGGGTACCGTGAATAATGTCCTCTAACAGTTAGCGCCCTGTCCTCAGCTTGCCGCATCCAGCATCTGCCTGCAGTCTTTCGCAGATCGTCATCCCACCTGGTCGGAGGGCGTCCTACACTACGTTTGCCGAGTCGTGGTCTCCACTCAAGAACACGTTTACCCCAGCGGTTGTCGGTTCTTCGCGAGATGTAACTCTTACTTCGTAATTAAAAATACTTTACTTTTTTTCTCGCAATTCTGGTAGAATATTTGGAATTACTAAAAAAGCGCCCAAAGCCGCGGCACCAGCTCCTTCCGTCACATAATGTTCTTCCTCCAGCATATATAAAACGGCTTTAGCAATGCAGTCGTCTCCTATTAAAACCTGGAAAAACATAGAGCATGGACGATCGAGCATAAATGTGAGGCTAATTAATCTCGCATCGATTAAGACACAGACGAATAGCGTCATTTAACAAAACTCGAAGTGACTTTAGACCTTACAGTTTTACACTTATTGTAGTGCGTTATCTATCTGGGTATTGACTTTGGTATTTTTGGAACATTTGGGAAAAAATAGATTTTGGGCTCAAAATCAACATATTCCCAAATGATCCCAAAATACAATTGAATCGTAGTGCAAAATACAATTGCCATACAGCGTGGCAATGCAGCCAGCGTCTTGGGGACGCTTCCGACTGGTGTTGATATGGATCAGTTGAGCTATCTGTAGACTGGTTGCAACAGTCGGCAGTTAGCTCAATTGTAAATACTAGTATAATTTTCTTTGTGAATAAATTTATATTGAATCGAAGTTGCTTTTGTCATGGATTCATAGAAAATAAAATATGATGGTCGCACCAACTCGAAACGATCAACCTTAATCGGTTCATGCCACAGAAAGAACATCTAATCTAGATGGAAACATTAAACTTATAACAACACCCTTTTAGCGTCAGGGGCTTAAAAAAATGCGCATCCTACTATATCTGAATTAGCTAGTCAGCTGTTTGGTCCTTGACCATAAATTTTGCTCTTACCAGCTTATCAACAAGAGATTTTGCTGTATGAAAAGCGTTATAACCAGCCGTGGGTACATCTAATGATCTTGGCAGGATTGAGGCCCCTGCCGTCTGATAAGGATGTTCGTTATCTAACGCTTTGAAAAAACAGCAGGACTTTTCATGTTCAATGCCCTGTAAGAAACCAATAAAGAACCGGTTGAAGTGCGCTGTGCGAGTGTAACGCGCGGACAACGACAATAAATAAATAAATAATAAATAAATAATGCTGGACAATTCACACAGCATTATCTAGCCCCAAGCTAAGCAGAGCTTGTGTTATGGGTACTAGATAACTGATATACATAATACAATACACTACATAGATTACATATTTTTTATTATACATAGAAAAACATCCAGAACCCCTGAACAAATATCTGCAGATCGTACAAACATTTGTCCCGAGGCGGGAATCGAACCCGCAACCTCCTGCGTCGCAGGCGGACCTTCGCCCGCTGCGCCACAGAGGTCGTCTCAATGACAGCAGGTAGGAAGGTAGTAGGTACTAACACAAGGTTTTGGGTGATATTACCTACTGACTTCCTTTTCTGCACATCAGCAAACGATGTCGACTGCTGAACATGCCTTCCCCAAACGAGGAGGGTTACCATAAGCAGTGTACGTGTTAAAAAAACGTAGAAGAAAGCTACTGCCCTTCCTCTGATAGGATCCCATATTCGGCTGTTACGACATCCACGGGCTGAGTTAGAGCAGTCGATTCTGACGCCACGACCGCCACGGCCAATTTGCGGCAATGGTGTCAATTCAGACGTCGCCAAAACTAAACTTAACTTAATTTTCAGTACTAACAAGATAAAATTAAAAACTTAAAAACCCGCCGACGATTATTGGCTGAAAAGATTTTCATGTAACATGGCTGGGAACAAATAAAATTATCTATGACACAAAAAAGGAAGGAAGGGAAGGAAGGCGTAGGCGTAGATGGAAGGACGAGCTGGACTCGTACCAAAAAGAGTGGCCAAATCTAGCTATTGATAGAAAAAAGTGGAAGGGGGAGAGGGAAGCCTTTGCCCTGCAGTGGGACCCTATAGGCTTGTAATAATAATCATAATGACACAAAAAAAACTAAATGAAAATCGGTTCATCCGTTTGGGAAAAACGATACCACAGACAGATACACAGATACACAGACACGTTAAACTTATAACACCCCTCTCTTTTTGCGTCGGGGGTTAAAAATGGTGCTGTCTCTTTCATAACGATCGAAATAAGAAGGATATCATCATTATTAGTGCTCTCAAATTAGTTTAGTTTAGTTTAGGCGACATCTGAATGGACACCAATGCCTATTTATTTACAAAATTAAACGTAATAATAAACTCATACGTAAACAAGAGTCTGTGGTTTTATCTTTTTTATGGCGCTTGCGATCCCCGCTATAAGTCCGCCTCCGCCGACCGGCACAATCACTGCGTCCAAGTTAGGCATCTGTTCCAATATTTCTAGCCCTATAGAACCCGATGCCGCTATCACATGGGGGTGGTCGTATCTGTTGAAAACATTTAATTTTAAGTTAACAAGCTAAATATTCTATTTTTGTTACTTATTTGGTAGTTTTCAGGAGTTGGTGCTTATCGTAATGTCCGTATTATCAAATTGTTTTGTATCAAGGTTTTTGTTATTACTTATAGTGCGTAAGCCTTGCTCTCTGGCTAATTTCTAAGAAATCCGCGCTTGAGTCCGTAGAAAAGTCGCAAAGATTTTCGACTCCTACGTCACTTGACCTCGTGGTGTAGTTGGTTAGCACATCCCCTACTGAGGGAAGGATGCGGGTTCAAGTCTCGTCGAAGTCGAAAATTTTTGCGATATTTTTTTTTTGTATCAAGTTGCGAGTGTCATACGTCCCAAAATTAATGTTGTAGGTACCTATGTGATGATTTCTTTGCTAGCAAAAAGGCTTCAAATGTTTAATTTTTTGATGCACTGAACCGTTTTGTTTGTTTTTACCTGCCGAAATGTAAATCCCCTGACGATTTGCGAGCGATTTTGCTCGCAATTCGCCAGTGTGTTAGGGCTCGTAGATAATCTAATTTTACCCGTTAATGTAGGTGCCTGTTCCACTCTCCAAAATTATGGTAAAAGCGTGTTTCTTAGATTCGGCGAGGTTCCTACCGAGCAATATTACAGTGGCTCCGTAATCTTCACATTTAACTGCCAAGCTCTTTTCAGTGGTAATTGGCAACACCAGAACAATTGATATTTTTAGCTTTTGTCCATAACACGCTAATGCCTGAAAGAGCATAAAACAAATAAATTTAAACAACTCTGCTTGGACTGAAATAATGATTTAAGATATGGTATCAATGATTAACCAAAGCCCAGTTTCCCAGCGATGATGAGTAGACTCCGCCTTCGCATTGCTCTTTGGTCAGCATTGATAACGAATAAAAGGCTCCTCTATCGTGAAAACTGTAAAGAATTAAATAAAAGAATTCTAGAATATTTGTCTAAAATGATGACTAGTTGTTCTCCAAAAAAAATTAATAATTAATAATAATAATTAATACTAATCACACTTGCGCCTTCTCATCTTCCAAGGACATCCGTGAGGGCGGGTGCGGCGGCAGATTTGGTCTCGACAGAGCCTACACATTTGCTCCCCTTGGAGTCGAGACCCTACGAGGTACGTGTGGTACCGAGATCAGAACGTCTGGTCGAAGCGATGCCCCCAGAGCTGGTGAGTATCTGGCGCAGCGCATCAGCATTGCCATACAGCGGGGCAATGCAGCCAGCGTCTTGTGGACGCTTCCGACTGGTATTGATATGGATCAGTTGAGCTACCTGTAGATTGTTTGCAACAGTCTGCAGTTAGCTCTATTAACTACTTAGATTTCTGCCTCGAATCTTGCGGGCAGCGGGGCGTTGGCGGCGGCGGCGGCGCGGGAGCACGAGAGTGGCGCGGGAGTGCACGCGATAATGTACTAATACTTAAACCATTATAACTCATAACATAGATAGATAGATAGATAATACTTTATTGTACAAAGACAGATAACAATACAGAATTTAAATAAATGCTAAGAGTAGACGAAGTACAAAGGCGGTCTTATCGCTATGAGCGATCTCTTCCAGGCCACCTTGGGATGGACTGGCCATGTAAGAACAAAATAGACAGTGGAAATCGAAAAAAAAAAACAATACTTACACTACATACGTACCTATAACCTACAAACAATCTAATACACTTACATAAACATAAAAATAAAGTTGTAACATCTTATCTTACCTTCCAGTCCTATTAAATATCTCGAATTTGAAGCTCATGTTACTATTCATCTTGTGTTTTGACTTCTGAAAAATCGTTTAATTTTAGTAAATAAAGGTAGGTACCTACTAACTTTAGTGATAGTTTTAAATCATGGTTTAATAATCGTCAATCTTCTTGTCCTCTGGCGACAGAGTAACAAAAATACGCAGAACGCAATACTTAAAGCAGAGCTTGTGTTATGGGTACTAGATAACTGATATACTTCATACAATACACTACATAGATAGATATTTTTTATTATACATAGAAAACATCCAGAACGCCCTGGACAAATCTCAGCAGACCGTACAAACATTTGTCCCGAGGCGGGAATCGAACCCGCAACCTCCTGACCTTCGCCCGCTGCGCCACAGAGGTCGTCGAAAGAGACGAATGAAAGAGCGAAACAGATCAGACAATACGAAGCTGTGCTTATCTCTTTCGCCTGGTGCGTTGTCGCCGCATAAGAATTATATGCGTGAGCGTACCTGGTTAAACTTCCTGCTTTCATGGTTATATAGCAACTTTATGTACCTATACCCCATAAGTGTGTTTTTTTTCTGTACTTACCTACTGTTGTTATAAATAAATGTCTTTTCTTTCTTTCTTTCTTTTTTCTTTCTTTCGCTGTCTGTCACCGGACAAAGATGTTTGGCGGCTAATATACAATGACGATGTCCTCCTAGCCCAATGGAAACTAGCCATGTGCGGAGAACACATTTCGCACAGTGCAAAAGTGTGCGTGCGCAAACACAGGTGCAGTCTTTATTCCCTCACTCTCATAATCCGATGGGACGATACACCGACTAGTGATGTGCCGAGTCGCTGTTTTGGTGAATCGAGTCGACTCGAGTCGGTTTAAACGGTATTCGAATCCTGACTCGATTCCGGTATTCGAGCCAAGTACTCGAGTTCTATTTTTTGGTATTCGAATGTTGACGCGAATTTCTAGACTCGAGTCCAAGACTCGGGTCCTGGACTCGAGTCCACGGCCGTGCACCGCTTAGCATCCGCGTGGTAGTCTTTCATATGATACAATAAGAGATACAACTCGCACGCCTCCGCCTCCACCACGCCTCCGGCGTCTGTGTGTGGAACTGTGAAGGCCTTAAAAGTTGCAGGTTCAATTCAAACAGTTCAGTTGTATCAAAAGGCGTTACTTCATTGCTTAGGTAAAAAGAGATTAAGTATGAACGAGTCAACCTAACTTGAATTCAAGACTCTAGTCAGTTGGACTCGCATAATACTCGTATGACTCGAGTACCGGAATCGAGTCCGGCGTACTCGAATCATAATAAATTGGTATTCGAGTAGGCGAGTCCTAAGCAGGAATCGAGTCTGACTCGAGTCAAACCGTACTCGGCACATCACTAACACCGACACGACCGGGGAGAGGTCAAGTCGGTCCTTCGGTAGAACGGTCGTTATACAAACCTGCAACGGAGTTTTCGGGATCTCCTTGGAAATGAAATTTGTTGCTCTGCAAATGTCTTTCAAGGTTATTGTTTTAGGGTTGAGAGGGTCGCACAAGCTGTCGTATTCTATGTTGGGTTTCTAAATGCAAGAAATAATAATTTAATTAGATAATAAGGCCTTATTTTGAAGGAAATTTGTATTTCACAATAACTATTTACAAAAATCCCAAATATATGCATGAGATGCACTAGGTTGTAGGTTCGATTCTCGTCGAGAGGTAATTATTTGTTTCAGATCTGAGTGTTCGTTATGTATGGACATACCTACTTACGAAAAAACTAACTGTCCGCGGCTTTACCCACATGGTATCTTGATAAAATGTATAGAATACATTGTACTCGGGGATATCGTACCTACCAATCTAACGATTTTTTTCATAATAGGTACCTACTTAAACTTTAGTATAGGTACATAAATGAATTTTCTAAATCCAACTCGTAGTTCCGATGATTAAATAAATAAATGAATAATACTGGACAATCCACACAGCTTCATCTAGCCCCAAGCGAAGCAGAGCTTGTGTTAAGCAGAGATTGTCTCTTACATCTCAACAAAATATATTTACCTCTAGAATATAATTTGTACTTATAGCATTCATTGTACTCACAGGACACCACTTGGAAGGCTTCACAATTTCTCGTTTTGCTAATTTAGCTGGAGTTTCTCCTAAAGATGCCTTTAACTCTGGCGGCGGGACGGCTGCAGGTGGTGGTTTATTCTTAGGTTTAGGCATTTTGGGCATCTGATCGCTTGATGGACTGGTTTTAGGCAGTTATCGCTGTGGTGCGAGCCTATTGTGGTGGTGATCTTCTATAAATCCATTTGGAGATTTGATTTGTACACTTTCTGAAGATTTTATCACTTATTTTTGTTTTGCGTAGGTACCAAAGAGACTACAATACTACGAAGAACAATCATATTACGTACCGACGTCAAAGAAAGAGATTGACATTCATTGACATTGATTGGCAAATTTAACATTCGCCATCAGAGAGGCCCCAAACGGCCATAGAAATTTTGTATAATCCTCCTTGCGACCGCCTGATAGGTATTTTGTTTCTGTTTGTCTCGTATTCTTTTTGTCTTTGTTGAGATCCTATGGTGCATGGCTGGGATGGACGAAATAAAATAGAATCTTGGAAACACAACGTATTTTATTTTATTTTCATAAAAACTCATTTCAGTTAAATTTTCATGTTCAATTCTTAATAGCATAGAGTAACCATAGAAGAGCTAGAAGTACTACGAAGAAGTTCCTACCTAGTACACTGTCTATAGTCTATGGAGATACCCTACAGATCCATAGATTAAGTCTTCTATCAAATCACATTACATTAACACACCTCCTTGATATTATATAAGACAATCTGTGAAACTTATCTCTATCTATCTATTTATATAACATCATCTAATATATAAAATTCGGGGCGCAGCTAGTTATGATATAAAGATTCACAAACTTAAATATCTTGACATCCATGACACAATAAAACAACAACTTAAACTACATTGCTGAAAAACTATCTTAAATTAACACACTGTTGAACACTGTTGAAAAACTATCTTAAATTAACAAGTTCCCTAAGTTTCTTAAACCTCAATTTTCCTAAGGCTTTGGCCAATATATCAGCTATCTGATCCTTAGTATGAACCTTAACTACACTTGCGAGCTTTAAACTGGAATCGCTTCAAGGGTTGTTCAAGACTTATTTTTACAATTTCTTTGCAGTGAACTATGAGTTAAGTTATGTTTTCCCTTACGCAGGATTTATTGGCGACGATAAATTTTGATTTAATGCACGATAAAATCCGCTGCCACACCGCAGCAGTGACTAGACAGTACCGACAGACGTCTTCCATGTCGGCATTCCCACACTAGACTGGCCAGCCCTTATTCCTGACTTGAACCCAATCTGGCATATGTGGGACGAGCTAAAACAGCGGAGAGGGAGAAATCAGCTCCGGCGCCGATAGAAGCCGATAGATGCAACTTCGACCTATTGCAATAACTCCCAAAATTTAGGTAGCCAATTTAATTAATTTTAAATCTTCTTGATATCACTTGAAAGTAGGGTTGCCACCTTTTTTTTGAGCAAATAGAGTACATTTACCTTGCAAGGGGTAAAAAAAATAGGACAGCTTGTAAATATATAGTACTATTTATTAACTTTTTTATATACAAATTTTTATTGCTTTTTGCAATATTTAGCAAATATTTATCAATGCTGAATACTTTCAAAGCATCTGAGCAATCTATGTCCAGATTAAGGTATATCATAAGTTCGTTTTTAATTAAATTTAGTGAAGCTTTGTTTCTTTCGTCGCGCCACTTAGCATTCATCAGAGAAAAAACTCGCTCTGTAAATGCTGAAGTGGCAGGAACGGAAAGTAGATATGAGACAATTTTATACACATTGGTAAACTCATTAGTACTAAGTATTTTTTGCCATTTCTGTGACGTTGACAATAAAGAAATTTCGTTACAGTTTCTGAAATGTGCAAGTATCTCATTTACATAGTTTATTTCTTCATAAAGGTCATTCATGTTTACATTTAGTTTCTGCAGTTTTAAATTTTCAACTATATGAACAAAATTATCATATTTAACACTGTCTTTTAAATTTATATTACTTACTTAATGGATAGAGCCAATTGGTCTCACTGTAATCAAACCATTATCCAAGTATTTTATGGCCTTTTCCAGAAATAATGTGAAATTTCTTTTAATTTTATTTACTTCCGGTGCAGAAAGATCAATTTCTTTAATTTTTTTACTTATTTCATATCCAAAGAAGAGATCTTCTTTTCGTTTGGTTAAATCGTTTTGAAGTTATTCTTCTTTTTGTTTGGTTAAATCGTTTTTGAAGTTATTCATCCATCATAAATTATGATTCACCACCAAACAGAGCAAAGAACAAGTTAAGTTACACAAATTCCCAACTACAAAAACAAAAAGAACGCGCGCGGTTTCAAGTTGACTGACTGAGAGAGATGACGATGACATTTGACGTTGTATGTTGCGTTCAAAAACGCAACTAAGAGTCATAGATGCGATCCGTTCCGTTACACTCAAAAGTTTCTTATGTTTATTGAAGTGAACATTGAAATAAAAAGTTGAAAAGCCAAATATAGTATTTTTGCGTACTTTATTGTGCTCATAAAGTATATAGTACGTTACCCCGAAATATAGTACAATACTATATTATATAGTACGGGTGGCAACCCTACTTGAAAGGTAACAAAATTACCTTTCAATACCACAATCTAATAGTTCATTGTACATAAATTGTAAAAAATTGTTTTGATCAACTCGCGATGAAAGCGATTCCATTTTAAAGCTCGCAAGTGTATATTTACAATACCCTGCTTTTCGTAGTCATACACAAAATGATAGCTGATGTCAATATGCTTCGAGTTTTTACAGAACTTTCCATTTTTTGACAAAGCAATAGCTCCGGTATTGTCTTCAAATATCTTTACTGGCTTAGTGACGATCACATCTAAATCGCCTAGTATTCCTAGTACCGGCAAAACCTCTTCTACGCAATCTGCTAGCGCATAATATTCTGCGTGCGTCGAAGCCCTTGATACAATTTTCTGGTTTTGTGTTTTCCACATTATTGGATTGTTATACACTCTTATAACAATACCTGTGGTTGATTTTCTATCATTTTTATGGCTGCCCAATCGGCATCCACAAACGCATCTACACATTCATCAAACTCTGCATTATAATTCAGTTTTATATTTCGTGTGCAGTACAAATGTTTTAAAATACGTAACGCATATTTATAATAAGTCTCACAGTAGGTATACTTAACAATTTTGAAAACGGCTTAAATAATTAAATTATTTAAGCCGTTTTCAAAATTGTTGTAAATTTTACACTGTATGATACGTCTGGTCGCGTTCCACTTGCTATGTACAGAAGAGCTTCTATCAAACTTCTATATCGAGTATTTTCATTGGGTTCACCAGACTCGAGCGACAAACTCTGTTCCATTTTCCATATTTTTCAGCTAGAGTTCCGATATATGTATGTTTCTTGACTCAGTGACATTTTCTTTTGATTGGGGTCGTATTCGATATCAATACCCAAATATTGCTTAACCTTTCCCAAGTCTTTCATTCGAAATCTTTTACTTAGTATTTGTTTGACTTCCATAATGGCATCTATATTCTTTCCACATAACAAAATATCATCAACATATTATAAGCACAAATATACCTTAGTATTTTTAACACAACCTGTGTAGAGGCAGTAGTCATAATCTGATCTTGTAAAATTGATGCTCTGCATAAAATGATGGTAGCACTCGTACCAATCTCTTGGGACTCTCTCTTAATCCATACAAAGCTTTATTGAGCCTGCAGACCTTGCCGTCTTCCACATAATATCCCTTTTGGGGATAAATATATACTTCAGATTTGATAACATCATTTAAAAAAGCCGTTTCAACGTCCATGCTCTCTATGTGCCAACTCCTAACACATGCCGTTGACATTAATGCCTTCATTGTGGTCATTCTAGCCACTGGTGAATAAATCTCTTCATTTTCATCGTAAATTTGTTGAAATCCACGAGCAACGACTCTTGCTTTGAATTTACCATTAGTTTTAACTCGAAAGATCCATTTCACATCTATAATTTTCTTGTCATCAGGTTCATCAACTATATTCCATGTATTATTGATTGTAAGGCTGTTTAATTCAGCACTTACGGATTCTTTCTATTTACTTACTTGTTCACTTTCCATCGCCTCTTCATATGTCTCGGGTGCATTAGCATCACTGATATTTACATATACTACATGGTCTTTATATTTACTTGGTAATCTTTTCTCTCTTCGTGATCTTTGTGTTTTCACCTCCTCAGGACAAGCTATAAGTAAATTACTGTTTTTTGATATACTTAATGTTAGGATTTGAAGTATTGAAATCCTATTAAAAACATTAATGATAGCGTTCTGGTCCAGTGAGTCTTAACTTTGTGAATGTCTTAATTCTTGATCTTGATTAGGTATCGCTTTTCCATGACATAAGCGCTTCTCAAATCAAACATAGACCGATGACTAAGTAAGCTTTCATAATACAGCTCATAGTGGCATCGGGCTCCAGCACCTTTTCTGCAACATCTTTGTGTGTAAGGTAGGCTGTAAGGTAGCGAGTAGAGATTCGGACAATTAATGAAGATATCGGGGAATGGTTCAGTCCTGACGACGAACGAATATCAACGGGTTTTGTTTATCTTGGGCCTCTGAAATACATTACAGTATGGTACAAACGAGCATTACCTGGATGTAGGGCTGCTACCCGAAATATTCAAGTTAGCGAATTTTACTGAAAGGAAACATTATTTTATATTAAACTAGCTGCCCGCGGCTTCGCACGCGTATTTTCGGTATACTAAGTAGCCTATTATCTAAGTTAGGCTTTGCTCCAACAGTACGACAAATTTCATCATGATCTGTTCAGTAGTTTTGAAGATCCTAGGTAACAAAAATTCATATTTCACAAACTTTCATCTTTATAATAGTAGTAGGATTTTATTTGGATATAATTTATTTTGTACGCCTCGCGGTTTCACCCGCGTAGTTCCCGTTCCCGTGGGAATTCCGGGATAAAATAATATAGCCTATGTCATTCCCTGAAAAGTAAGCTTCCTAACGGTGAAAGAATTTTTCAAATCGGTCCAGTAGTTTCGGGGCCTATTCAATACAAACCAACAATTAAATCTTTCCTCTTTATAATATTAGTATAGATTGTTAGACTACTTGACAAAGGCAGCAATCGCTGTCCTTGCCTGCAGGTGGTAGCTGCTTGAGTATTTCGGGTAGCTGCCGCCCCGCTAACGTTCGTTTGTACCACGCTGCATATTTAAGAGGACATCGGAAAGGGTAAAATGAGTCTAAAGTAAAGAGACTATGATGGCTCGGTAAGAAGCTATTTGCGATCTCAGTGCTCCTCTTTAGATTGCAAAGGCTTAGACAAGGGATTTTGTTAGTCTTTCTGGCAAGGGTAGATGATTTCTCAAGAACTTTATTCATGGTTCACTAACCAGTAAATTAGGAAACCACGCCGAGTCATCCATTTTCTACGGGAGTGCATAGTCATAGTTGACAAAACTCCTTTTTGTATAAAGTCCGGAATCGACGTGGGGGGAATCGGCGTGTAGGTACCGATTCTCACGTACTACAAAGCTCTACGACAACCTCGGGTACTCGTTTCGTCTTCTAGTTTGAATTTAGTTTGCTGTACAAGTGAGTGCACGTGAAATCTTTTGTATGCTACGCGGGTCCACCGCCGTAGCATCTCGTAGCAATTCATATTGTTCGTAGCAACTCATTGTTCGTAGCACCTCTACCGTGCTACGAAGTTCTACGCTAAATTATCTTTATGGAGGAGAAATGTACGTACAGAGGTTGAAAGAAAGAGATTTTGTAATTTCTGAAAAACCTAAGAAGGTTTTTAATAAACAAGATCCGTCAAGTGCGAGTGTAACTCGCACGCCGAGGGTTTCGAACGTTTGTCAAGAAGTAGGTATCTACTAAAGGGACTGGTTAGAAACTTCGCATTTTAATGAATACCTACCTAAAAATAGTAGGTACCAACCTACATTTCAGATGTACATATCTCATGTTTCGGTGATGGTATGTTCGGTGTGGGGGTAACGGTAAATTTTTCGTTTATCCCATTTGTTCCTTTGACAGTTCCTTTAAAGGGACAAATGAGACTTTTTCTTCCCATTAGTTCCTTTAATAATTTGGAAGGAACTACTGGGACTTTACTTTGTCCCTTTATGTCAGCGACGTCATGGTTAGTGCTGATTGTCGATTTTTAGTGTCCGTCAAGCTAGCAGCCCCGCCATGGAATTCCGAATTCGATTCCCGCCTCGGGACAAATGTGTGTATGATCTGCAAGCTTCTTCCTCGTGCTCCTACTAAATTCTCCTACTGGTAGGAGCACCGGGACACCCATGTCCTGATGCTCCTACTGAACATAAAAACCACGGGGAATAATGTAATATTCTAAATTTAATTCCTCCTGCTCCTATCACATAACATATTGAACAGTCAACTACTTTAAGCAACTAATAAACAAATAATAACTACTTATACCTAAACACTAATGTTTTCCCTTGTAGGCCTCCCACCCCCGCGAAGCGGGGGGGGTCAACATTAACTTACTCCTAACGAAGCCCGTCCAACCCCCGCGAAGCGGGGGGGAGCGGGTTCGTGGCGACTCTGTGACTGAAAGGGTGTGTGTATGTATAATTGCACCCATAGCCATAATATGATGACACAAATGACTCTTCAGTGACCTGTACTTGAATCAGAGTATGCCTATAAGGAAATCTATTTTAGTTATGTCTCGATGCTCCTACTTAGCGTTTTACAATTTCACATTGACATTGACATGGGTGTCCCGGTGCTCCTACCAGCAGGAGAATTTAGTAGGAGCACGAGGAAGAAGCGGATCTGCAGATATTTGTTCAGGGCGTTCTGAATGTTTTCTATGTAAGAGTATGTATAATAAAAAAATATCTATCTATGTAGTGTATTGTATCAAATAAATCAGTTATCTAGTACCCATAACACAAGCTCTGCTTAGCTTGGGGTAGACTAGATAATGCTGTGTGAATTGTTCAGCATTATTATTATTAGTATTTGCGTGTGCACACACCAGCACATCAGGTTAAACAGTTGCACTGCAAAAACGTTCATTATTATTACGAACGTAGTAAGGGCGAGCTTCAAGGACAACATGTACCTATAACCTGATGTGCTGTTGTGTGTTCATAGAATGAAATTAAAGGGGAATACCTACCCCACTTGGGGAATACTTTGGGTGTTCAGCGAAATACTCGTCAGTTCATAAAAACCTCTTTCTTTAAGTCGATAATGATTTCCCGTCTTAAAAAGTGCAGCACTAACCTGTCACCCTTTAAAGGGACAAATGAGACTTTTTCTTCCCATTAGTTGCTTTAATAATTTTGAAGAAACTAATGGGAAGAAAAAGTCTCATTTGTCCCTTTAAAGGAACTGTCAGAGGAACAAATGGGAATAAACGAAATTTTTCGACTTTTTTCAAAATATTTAAAAAAGTTTGTACTTACAGATATTTTAAAAACTTTTGAAATGTACCAGATGATACCTCTCGATTTCATACCCCGCACGGTGGGATAATGAAGTATAATGTAATAAGTATAATGAAGTCTAATCCCTTTTGAAGTTTAATGGGTATTCTTTCGATTTTTTTCAAAATATTTCGAAAAGTATAAAACCTACAGAAATTACAAAAACTTTTTCTAAACCTTTGTAATGTAGGTACAACTAATACGTTTCATTTGATACCCCACTTGACTTTGTAGGTCTCATAAAATTTCGGCATTACAATTTGTATGGAAAATTTTCATATTCTTTTTTCATTTATTTTTCTTCATAGCTATACATGAGCACGAAAAGTATTATTATTTAAATTTCAAGTTAATAGCTGCGGTAGTTGCGTTAGTTTTACTTGTAAGTTAGTAGAGATATTAAGCGTGACCATAAGGGTTTCGAAACCGATCTCCGGTCTCGAAACCCTAAAAAAAACCTATGTGTACCACCGACCTTCAAACAAATATCGATAATGTAATAAAGAATGGTTTTATCTGGTCCCTTTGACAACCACTAACTGACGGTTATCCACCTCGGGCAATCCAGTTTGGCAAAGACAAAACTGAAACGCGTAGCGAGAAAGCGGAGTGGGGAAGCGGAGTGGGAATTCATATAAATGCGGCGAGCTCCGCATCAATGGGCACAGACGGCCAGACGCAGTCCGCAACTCCGCTCCGCATTACTCCTTCGCTCTTCGCTCCGCTCCGCTGCCTCGCCCCGCGTCAATGGACGGACCTAAGAGCCTGTCCAGATGGGAAGTTTATGCGCGAGCGCCGCGCGAGTAGAGATACTCAGGCGCCATTGCTGCGTCCAGAGGTGCGCGCGAGTCCGACGCGAGTGGACGAATTTGGAACGAAAATGGAGTGATAATTTTGACACGGAACTTTGGTGTAATCTCAGTAGTCCAGTTACGTTAAAGTGGACCGGACTACTGATTCGCCAGACGTATCAGTAGTCCGGTTCAGTTAAGCAACCGGACTACTGATACGTTTTTCAACTGTTATTTCGGTGTTGATGATACATTGCCGGCTTAAATCTTGTCTTGTATAATTTCTAGTAAATCATCAAACGATGTTAAGGACATTCGAAATTAGTTAAAAAAAAATCACTCGCGCCTACAACGCTCCATCTGGACAGGCTCTAAGGCCACGTTTACGGAGACGCGGGGCGTCGTCGCGCGTCGCGTGTAGCGCCGTACGCAAGATGTAGAAAGTGAGATTAATCATATGACAAAATGTGTATGGTGTATGTGAGCATGTTTTGTTTAAAAAAAACAAAAACACCAGTTTAGTTACGGGATGTATATAATTGATTTTCTTCCATTAAACATGGTTGGAATTGTACAATGGACTATTGGACGTTTGGTGGCTGGTAGTTAAAATAGCAGGTACCTACAATTGGTTTGATAAAACATTTCATTAAAGGATTCACTTTTGCATACAGGTAGGATTGGGGGCTAGGCACGGTCCGCGGTGCGAGGCGGCAGATTTGTCCTTTTGCTCGCTCATGTCTGGGAAATGGTATTCCTTGTAGTGCTTCTTGATTTGCTCCACCAGTTCTTTTACATGATCCCAACCCCTTGTTTCAGCGAGCACTTGAAGCTGCAAATAATAAATTCATGTTCATTGTTACTTTTGTGACCTTCACATGTCATCAAAAACCTTACCAGTCCATGGCTGGACATAGGCCACGCCTGATGAGCGTCTTATTGGCTCTAATAATAACCACACTGGACATGCGGGTTAGGGATCACAGATCGGTGGTGGATCCGTTCTGCAGAGGGCGTTGCTGCCGGATCCCCGGAGGGTATCCCTTAGCATCTTTAGACCGCGGAAGAACACCCGCGAAAGAGTAGTGTGACCTTCTCTAGGAATTAATAAGCGTAGTTAGCACCAAAAGTAGATTAATCAAGTATACCTGTACACTGAATACGTCGCCCTTGACCCAAGACCGCTCTGGCACGCAGTCTCGCATTGTCACCCCAATGCTGGCCAGCAAGGCACACAACTCGGCCATGCCCCCGGGACGATCCAAGACCGACACCTTGAACTTCAGCAACCGTCCTTCCGCGGCCATTCCTTTTTCTATAGAGCGTGTCAGCATGGTTGTGTTGATGTTGCCCCCCGAACAAACACACACCACTCTGCAAAATAAATTGCTTTTAGTTTAGGTACTGAATTAAATAGAACTGTAACGGGGTCGTATGGGGTATGGTGATACATTGCCGGCTTATTGTACTTATCGAAATAAGTATTTTCTTTTGATCAAGTGACGCAGATGCCGAATGCGGCTAGCTGAAGACAGGGCATTACGGCGCACACTAGGGGAGGCCTATCAGTGGACTAATATAGGTTGATGATGAACAACAATGATGAACAACAGCTAATGTCAAAGTGACAGCGAATACCTTTACCTTTAGATTACTTTTTGAATTATTCAAATCGGACATTTCATTCAAAAGATATTACGAATTTAAAAATGTCAATATAAACAAAATAGAAAAATAAACGCCGCCGCGCCGTTCATCGAAGGTAGCAACGCACGCGGGCAACGATAGGATGGCAGACCGACACGACCGGGGAGACGTCAAATGCAGGACCGTCTAACACCGCCAACTTCCTAACTCCGGACTGCAACTGTGAATATTTCTTGCTAGAAAAGACCCAAAATCTTGGCCCGACCCGGGATTTAAGAACGGGACCTCATTAGCAGCGGTTGAAAACGCGACCGCTAGACCAACGAGGCAGTCGGATAAAAGTATGAAATGTCCTGCATAAAGATACATTTACTCTACGTTTATCCCAAACTGTTTAAAAATAAATGTCCACCCGTGCAAAGCCGGGACGGGCCGCTAGTTTTCTATATTTTTGGAAGTTTGCCGTCACTTTTGACATTCGCTGTCACATTTGACATTTGCTGTTGATGTTGATGATGATAATGAACTTCGTTATCATCATCGTCGCCTATATTAGTCCACTGCTGGGCATAGGCCTCCCCTAGTGTGCGCCATAACGCCCTGTCTTCAGCTTGCCGCATCCAGCATCAGCCGTCACTTGATCAAAAGAAAATATTTCGATAAGTACAATAAGCCGGCAATGTATCATCAACACCAAAATAACAGT
Source organism: Eupithecia subfuscata (assembly GCA_963564075.1). Taxonomy (NCBI): domain Eukaryota; kingdom Metazoa; phylum Arthropoda; class Insecta; order Lepidoptera; family Geometridae; genus Eupithecia; species Eupithecia subfuscata. Next base: position 6,424,022 of record OY751111.1, on the reverse strand, counting down.
CAAAAAACGTATCAGTTGTCCGGTTGCTTAATTGAACCGGACTACTGATACGTCGAGCGAATCAGTAGTCCGGTTGACTTTAACGTAACCGGACAACTGAGACCGAATTTTACTGTGTTTTTGAAAGTAAATAAAAGTTATTCATTAAAACTTCGATTTTGTTTACCTGTACGATCTCGGGATTATTCCGGGATCCCGGAATCGCGTTTCGCCAATCCCGAAATCCCGGGATCGAAAATAAAGACCGGGATCGAATCCTCTAGTCGTGATACGCGGTTAAAGAATTTTTCTTTCTTCCCCTCTCCCAGGGGAACCTTACCCTTACCACGGTTTGGCCGGCGCGCGTTTTCCCTTACGCCTCCTAAAGTAGGATTACCTGGCCTTAACGCATTCACTGCCCAGCCGGCCTGTGAACGCGCACCCTAATGTTTCAACTGCTAACGTTTGAGCCGTAATGCCGTGCCTTATCACACCGTGACCGGGGCCCTGGGCCATAAAAGCGTTAAAGATCCTAATTACATTTACATAATATGACACGTGTCGTTTTATATGAAAACTTACTTTTTGCCTTTCAATTGCGGGAACAGTCCAGCCAATATAGCAGCTACCGTTACCGAACCAGCGCCTTCCACCACGTATCTCTCCTCTTCTACGAGATGCGTTATGGCTCGTGGCACCCAATCTTCTTTCACCACGACCTAAGAGTAAACCATATCATATCCGTTAAGTGCTTCAGAAATATGAATAAGTAACTACATACAGGAAACAGCGGCAAATTTCGATTGCTATTGATTTGGATCAGTTGAGCTACCTCTAGAATATTTGCAATTTGTTTCTATTAGTTTTTAATTTTCTTTGGTAGTAAAGATATAGGTAAGTACTTACCTAACTTGATAATAATACTTAGGTCTGTGTTCACCAATAGATAATCGGACAATCAGGGTGCGTCGTCGGTTAACGTTGACGTTTAATGTATGAAAACTTTTTTTTTTTTTTTTTTACATTTTTGGAGAAACTTACAGCTAGGTTTACAAATTTCAGATGAACATTATAGAACATGCCTGGATAGACCAGTGCATGTCTGTTGAAGGCTAATTACAAGGTGGTTACAAAGGTTTCCGCAGATATACTTAAAAATTGCATGATTTTTTATCATGCAAGTAAGTTGACGACTTATTGGAAAAAACAAAAACATAAAAAAATAGAAAAATATTGATGAAAAAACTAGAACTGAGTTAAATAAGTTACTTACATAATTATAAAGTTCGCTTACACATGAAAAAATTGATCACTAAGTAAGCGTCTAAGCTTACTTGTACTGGTGTTGAATATGTCTACCTCACTGTTTCTATGTACCAAAGAATTAAACGAGCGAGAAGCTCTATAACAATAATTGTGTCAAAAACGTTAAAACAACTGTTTAAAATTTAACCATCTGTTGGTGAACTCCGGTCTTAATGAGTATTCTTGAACATCGTTTTAAGCCTCCACCCCACAGCCGCAATATTGAAGCTCGTCTTGTGTCCCGTGATTTGTTTTTGTAACCGCAATTTCGTCTAGACGCCACGCACCTGATGCGAAATCGCAGTAGTGTGAAAGATCGTACGCGTCTTAGTACAAAATGTACTGAACACAAATATCGCAACAAATCCCGCGACACAAGACCCGCTTCGAAATCGCTGTGGGGTGGAGGCTTTATTAGATGAAAACTAAATTTTATTCAATTTAGATTAACACGCATGACATTTTTAAATTAGTAATTAATTCTATAAATAATATTTAAGTTATCAATCTAACAAGAGCGAACCCAAAGTATAATTGTTACGCCCTGACAAGGTTTTTATGCATTGTGTACCCACTAAGACTACCTACTTTTTTAACTCATAAGTTTTTTTTTAAGTGTAAGTAGCTTCTTCTCGTGCTCCTACTAAATTCTGGACATGGGTGTCCCGGTGCTCCTATCAGTAGGAGAATTTAGTAGGAGCACGAGGAAGAAGCGGTGTAAGTACCTATGCATAAAATCACAATAAATGATATGAATATGAACTTGATATTCAAATACTAACCATTTTATCCACAACACCTGTTTTGCAAGTGTAGAAAGGGTTCACCCCAACCACATTTACTGCTAAACCGTCTGCTACGGTAGCATCAATGTTAATAAAAACTCGTTCATTCTGTCTCAATGCTTCTGCAAAGCTGCATGTTTTATCGGTTACTATTCCCTGAAAAGTTATAGAAGGGAATTAAGGTTAACCTCGGATGTAGCCGAAAGCAGTTCTCGTGGTCTGAGTAAAGGGCCATTCACACATATCAGTGATGTCACAGTTCAGTATCAGTGAAACTTCAATTCGGTACAGAATATTAGTGACGGAACCGTAGTCCCACTGCGATGTTCCACTGGTGGGACAAAACTTTTTCGTGGTCCCACCAAACACACACTTGACCGTCCACATCCTCCCCCCCCCCCGAAGCGGGGGGGGGGGGTCAACATTAACTTACTCCTAACGAAGCCCGTCCAAACCCCGCGAAGCGGGAGGGGGGGGGGCGGTTTTTGTGGCGACTCTGTGACTGAAAGGGTGTGTATATATATAATTGCACCCAGAGCCATATGTTGAACGGTCAAGTGTGTGTTTGGTGGGACCACGAAAAAGTTTTGTCCAACCAGTGGGACATCGCAGTGGGACCACGGTTCCGGTTCGGAGTGAGAATATTGACGGTCCGTCATCGGCCCGTGAATATTTTGTACTGAATTGGAGATTCGCTGATACTGAACTGTGACTGCACTGATACGTGTGAGTCGGCCTTAAAAGGGAAGCGAAGGAACACCCCCAGGGATTTAGTCAGTAGGTACCTATCAATAGTAGACTCCCCCCTCTGGGCGAGTATATTTGGCGTTAGCAACGAGACGATTGTGACGTCTCCATTTTGTATGGGATTTCCGTAGTTCCCGCATGATAAGGAAACTTTAATGAAATAAAAAATATTTTCGAAGGTCAAAACTTAAATTTGAGACTAATTTTTGCCCGGGACTTCACTTGGTAGTTGGAGTGAACAATATGTTATGATAGCATATGTCACCCATGAATACAAGCTATTCTATCAGATAAGATATAAGCTTGTCTTAGAATCTGTGGTCTTTCTATAAATATAATGTACGAGTTTCTGCCCGCGGCTTCGCACGCGTTGTTTCTATGGAAACGCTTAATGGGTATTTCTATCCCACGAGAACCGATTTATGGAGTAAAAAGTAGCCCATATTTTATTCCAGGCCTAAAACTACCTGTAGGTATGCAAAAATTAAAAAAAAAAAACCAGCGATCCGTTCAGTAGTTTTTACATGAAGTAGCAACAAACATCCATCCAGACATACATACATCCTAACTTTTGCATTAGAACATTCGTGTGACATCTGCCATCTAGGACTTCCAGCCTTACTACTAGTTCCGCTTACTTTGGGGCTAGATGATGCTGTAAATTGTATGGAATAAAGAGACCTCACGATCACTTCTCTTGACTAGCGTCAGTTAGGTACTCCATGATTCAGTAGATTAATATTAATTCGGGGCATTTAAAAATACTTAAAACCGACTCCAAATTCCTGAATATTGTAGCATAATATTGGGTGTGGAACCCGGAACACTTATATCGCGTTATGATTCCAGGGTCTTATTTAGTTTGGTGCACTGACGTATAATACAAGTTGGTAGGTACTTCACATTATCGGTAGCAGAAAATTTAATACCAGAGAGAGACACTCGATAATTCGCTTTGACTAGGCTCAATAAACAACTGTCTTGGCATAAAAAAAGGAAATTAAGGGAATTTTTAGCCTGAGACCTGGCATCTTCACGGACGTGTTCATGATGGTGAGCAGAATCTGCAGTTCACATAGTAAATAAATAATAAATAAATAAATAATGCTGGACAATTCACACAGCATTATCTAGCCCCAAGCTAAGCAGAGCTTGTGTTATGGTACTAGATAACTGATATACTTGATACAATACACTACATAGATAGATATTTTTTATTATACATAGAAAACATCCAGAACGCCCTGGACAAATGTCTGCAGATCGTACAAACATTTGTCCTGAGGCAGGAATCGAACCCGCAACCTCCTGCGTCGCAGGCAGACCTTCGCCCGCTGCGCCACAGAGGTCGTCATAGTGTCAGTGAATTACCAATAACCCGGTATAACAATTGGACGATTTCAATTTGTGCGCAATCAGGAAACATGTACCTACCTATTTTGTTGATTGTGATATTTTATCAAATTATTTTTTAAGTGGTTTAGTAAACTAGTTATGCTAAAGTATGTATATCTATTATTTTCAGGAATAGATGATTACGATAATAATAAGAATATGAGAGTACTTTTATAATCGTAAATTAATTTAGTCTACAAACAACATTCATAAAGAGTTGCCAGTTTACAGTAATTTTCTATTATTTTTGGTCGGATTTCTACCTTTTGACATCCACGTTTTCAACAAAATTTAATTGCTAAACGCAAGGATCAAGACCGTTTGCGTCGTAGTATGCGTGTTGCCATCTAAACGACAGCAGTGCCCTCATTTATTTTTTACTCTTTTTGGTCGCACTGTATCTACATATAAAAAAAATCTGATCAAATACCCATTTACCGGAATTTGAAGTCTGTTTATAGTAGTTTTTTTAAAACACGTCAAATATCTTATTAATAATGTAGGTTCGTATTCCTTAAAAAATCAAACGAGTCTCTTACGTAAACTTCCGTGTCAGGTTTAAGATGCTTAATTGCTACAGCAATGCCACTGATAAGACTTCCTCCGCCGACAGGAACAAGGACTGCATCAACATTCGGTACTTGTTCAAGGATTTCTATGCCTATAGTTCCTTGGCCCTCACACACATTGGGATGATCATATCTAGAATTGAATGTACAGTTGTACTTGATTTAGTTTACCCTGAATTGTATACTACAAGCATTATCAGTTCTGCTTACCCATTGACGTATACCATCTTTTTTTCCTTGGACATGGCCATGGCAAAATGTTTCGTCTCGGCCAAACTGCGTCCATGAAGTATAACTGTAGCACCTAAGCCTTTACATTTATTAATTTTGACACTTGGTGCGTGAACGGGCATTGCTATTATACAGGGAACTCCCAAAGCTGTGGTGTGGTAGCTCATTGCCACTCCATGGTTTCCAGTCGAAGCTGAAATAACCCCGCGCTTTTTTTCTTCGTCATTGAGACACAATAAGGTGTTCCGTACTCCTCGTTCCTTGAAACTGACGGACAAAGTTAGATTAGTAGCTACGCCAACATAACTAAATAACTTGTTTAAATTCCGTAAAGATGTTATGTCAAGCATTGCCAACCGTTGAAGTTACTGTGTATTTGTTTTGTCCCTTATTGTTATGTTCATAAGTAATTTTAATTTTTCTTGCCCTTTTATGTTACTTAGATTAGTTCTTCTTCTTATATTTGAGATCGCTTTTTTTTTATTTCTTAGTTGCACATTGATCTCTGAACTGTCTGTTTTTTGTTATTGTTCATTTAATGGTGGAAACTGTGCTGGTTTAAGTGTTAGTTATGTATATATTTTTTTAGTCTATAATAACTGTATGTTTCCCAAATAAATTAAAATAAAATAAATAAAATAAAATAAACTTAAGGACCTAATTGGAAAATAAATACTTTGAATGTCTGGGTACTAAACTGAGTCTATACCTATAGGATGGAATAAAGGAATGCTGCCTAAAGCGTTTAAGCTAATCTTAATTAAAGATGAGCTTGCTTAGCCGTTACTAGATTTTCAAAAATAAGTTTATGAAGGTTGTTTACCAGCCTGTGAATTGCAGGAATTCTTGTTTCAGGTATAAGTCCAGTCCAAGTCTGTTTGACATATGCGCTCTCTATAAAAATAATGACAAAAAATGTTTATGGCTAGCAGAAAGTTTTAGGTCTACGCCCAAGTAATTCTCATACTAACTGAGCAAGGCGTTCGAACAACTGCACCAACAATTCTTCTTGATGCCGCAAGAATATCTTCATATTTTATTATATGTGGGTTGTTGGGATCACAATGTTCGTCGAACTCTACATCCTGCAAAAATAAACGCGAGAAACGTTAGGTTGTAACAGAAACTTACGTGGTCAAACAAAGGGCTTCTGTCTGTTAACAGACATACTGCGTCTTCTCTTTCTTTTCGTCTGTCTTTTTTTTTTTAAACTACTGCAGATGACATCGTTTTTCATTTTGTAACCATGTAACCATTGTTTCTGTTCCATAATAAACGATTTTATTATTATTATTATTATTATTATTATTCTGTTGGGGGGTTGCCACAATTATCATGCTCGGCAGGCGGATTGGTGACCGCAGTAGTGGGGTTGTTGAATAATACACAAAGAAGCCGATGCCTTCCACTGGCAGGTTTCCTTAATCGACTCTTACGACATTCACGGACGGACCGAGTTAAATAAATAAATAATGGACTATTCACACAGCTTTATCTAGCCCCAAGCTAAGCAGAGCTTGTGTTTTGGGTACTAGATAACTGATATACTTAATACAATACACTACATAGATGCGATACTTTTTATTATAAATAGAAAACATCCAGAACGCCCTGGACAAATGTCTGCAGATCGTACAAACATTTGTCCCGAGGCGGGAATCGAACCCGCAACCTCCTGCGTCGCAGGCGGACCTTCGCCCGCTGCGCCACTGAGGTCGTCTAGGGCTCCATTCTTTAATGATAAAATTGATAAAGATTATGATTTCACGCCACGTCTGCCACGGCCAATCTAAGTAGTGTAGTCTAATTTCACTTACTGTTGAATTCATCTTGTAGGTTGTGGATTACGGTTGCTGCTGTGAGGTTTGGTTTGGTGTGGAACGGGTAAATTTAGCGAAACATGCCAAGTAATTTGGATGGAAATTATTTATTTTGCGGTACCTGCCATTTCTTGCAAAATTTAATTTGTAAGTGATATTCTGTCTAATAGTCACATCACTCAAAAATTCAAATAATGTTTTTTTTTTCTAATTCTAGAATAAAGGAGAGTGTCTTCCATATTATGAAGGTCGGTTGCTTTATTATACTTCAAGACTTTTAAGAGTTCCGTTGTCAACAAGGAATCCTTAGGTATATAGGGTATATAGGTCCTTACTATTCCTGCCTTTGACAAGATATCCAAAGGACTTGCCTTTGAAGGATCTTACCCCTCAGTCAAGGGCAATGAAATCGATTTTTTCAGTTTCAGTTAGGGTTGCGCGTTACCTTAAGGAACGATTTGAGTACGTCCATCAAACTCATTCCCGTTCACTTCGTTCCACCGAAACCCTCTCACTGAAAACCCGCTCCTGTCACACCCACAGCTCTTCCTTCTCCGTGCGTGCCACAAAGCTGTGGAATGCTCTACCTACTACTATAAGACACGCAAAGTCTCTCCCTGTATTTAAGAATATGGTCTATAAACACTATCTCTCTTCAGTTATAAATTGTTAGTCTTTTATTTTGCATCTCTATTTTATTATATTTTTATAAAACTTGGTATTATTATTATAGTATATTAATATTAGTATATTTTATATTATGTATTATAATTATGTATGTATTGTATATTTAAGTAATACGCCACCGTCTTTACAAGCACAACTGTTTCGTGTCCATCCCAAGGTTGTCTGGAAGAGATCGCTCTTAGCGATAAGGCCGCCCATTGTACAACTCTGTATCTCTCTTTTCCTATATTTTTATTTTGTATTTTCTTGGTGTGCAATAAAGTGTATTTGTATTGTATTGTATTGTATTGTTGCCTACTTATTTTGGTTCAAATATGTAGGTTTGGAGACCATGCTCGTAAAAATATAGTAGGATAGGAAAAATCTAAAAGCGAAAGAGTTGTAGCAGTTGTAGGTAGGAATCTAGTTTCTGTTCGACTTAAGTAGTTATATTAAATCACAATTATTCTGTGTAACAATAACAGGGATTACAACAAAATGTCACACTATGAATACAGGGTGACAAATGACTAACACCTTATATAACTAGAGCTATGATCCAGAGCTACGATAGAGGTTTAAAAATGTTTGAGACTGGTTTTGCTTCAACTCAAAAACGAAGTAGCAACAAAATTTTGTAAAAAATGTAAGTAAAGAAAATTAAAAAGATTTATTTGTTCGATTCCCTAATTCTTTTTCTAAAATAGAGAAGAACTCCACTTCTAAGTTCTTGAAAATGGCTCTGCGTTTGCATAAACAACACGTCTTATATGTCAAAGTGCGCGTCGCGAATTTGACAGTCAGCGTAAGTATACGGCAAAATATTGACATTGACAACTGTTTAAGCCAAAAATTCCTTCAAAATGCGAGGTTGCGTTCCGATTCACGCAAAAAAGAATTGTTGCGTGACATATTCATTTGGGCCCTTTTAGGTCACAAAAATATACCTAGTGGTTTCGCCTACTACTTATATGGGATGGCAACCCTAGCCGCAGTATCGTTATGGCCCTAGTAGCTTCGAAAAATTTATTATTTCCTCCAATTTGAATCATTGCAAAATTGTATTGAGTAAATCACCCGTACCCATAACTCAAGCTCTGCTCAGCTTGGGGCTAGATAATGCTGAGTGAATTGTCCAACATTATTTTTGAATTTTTTTTAGCACAAGTCTTTACTTGTGCTAATAAAAATTCAAAAACCATAAATTTGTAATTTATTCACAAAAAAAATACTTTTGATTCTCGCCATGGACCAAAACCTATAGGGTACTTCCCGTAGACCCAAAATTATGAAATTTGGCCAGAAGCAAGGCACAGTTATTGCACTAATAAGGGGAAAAATCCAGAATCCGTAAATTTGTAGTTTATTCACAAAAAAATTTTTTTTTCATTCTCGCCATAGACCAAAACCTACAGTGTACCTACTTCCCGTTGACCTAGCTAGAATCATGATAATCACAAAAGTCAACGCGTAATTTTTTTTAATGTATGATGATCACATTGATCACGCATAACTTTTAACAGAGAAGTCCGATTTTGATAATTATTTTTTTATTGCATAGGGTATACCTCGATGTGTCAAACTATCAAACTAAATTAGACTCGAATTTTAACTAGATGTCGCGACTAGAAGCATTTGAATCGGTTTATCGTTTTTTAAAACACGCCAAATTATGGTTACACAAATTGTCAAATTGTTGAAAGACACTATCCCTCTGCTGAGACAGCAGTGTGTTTTTACTCTATGCATGTAAAGTGTAGCAACCCCTACGGAACGTAGTCATAGGCACTTTGGTAGCAACAGAAAAGTTTGACCATATCGCGTGAATAGTTTTCAAAATATATGTTAGATGACATAAGGCTAAGGTTTCAGGTTTCCGAGATATTCACAGATGAAAATAATGTTTTGCTCTAATATTTTTACTTACCTATGTGTTTATCTCAAAAACTATCGATGACATTTTTTATTTGCATGAAGCTGGTAAGTATCTGGCGCTGCGCATCAGCATTGCCACACAGCGGGGCAATGCAGCCAGCGTCTTGGGGACGCTTCCAGCTGGTATTGATATGGATCAGTTGAGCTTCCTACCTGTAGATTGTTTGCAACAGTCAGCTCAAAATGTTTCAATTGTAAATACTAGTCTAATTATTTATACTAGTAGTTCTACGAACAGTAGACGTCGCGAACACTAACTTTTTTCAACAATTAATTTATTTATTAATGCACTAAAGTAATTTAAAACGGGATATTTTGGTAGGTAGGTTATAAAAATATATAGGTTATAAACCCTTATAAGTAGGTAGGTACCTACCTAAATATTGGTTTACGCTAGTGTGGTGTGCATTGAATTTTTGAACGAAATGTTGCACAAACACATCAACCATTATACCAATTGTCCATACAAAGTACCTCAGTTACGTTCCTCAGCAAAGCTCGAAATTCTGTACCTAGGTATCAATAGATGGCGTTGATCCATCAGCGCAAAGTTGTTGTTATTATTTAACCGACGACGACGGTGTATGTGTGTTACAAAGATGTTCTAATAGGTGGCGCTGTACTGTAAATGCTTTCTTGCATATTACTGCATTTGCCGGAGCTATTCTGCTCGTCATGCCGAAAATCCTCATCCGATCTTTACCAAATTTTTATAAGAGCAGTTTAAAGATATTACCTTTCAATTAAAAATACAATCATCAAAATCAGATCTCTTAAAGCAGAGATATTCAAAATCCGCCTTTTTGCCTTATTATGGAAGAAGTACGCCTTTAATCAAAAAATCCCGACGACAATAAAATTCTATAAAATCAAAGAATCTGTACACAAAGTTTCGTACCGATCGGTTGTAAAATACGACCTGTAGAAGAGTACGGACATACTGACAAAAACGCTATTTTGGCCAGACCTGAAACGAAGACTTTCATTCACTACGTTCACGACGTCAATTATTTGATTGTAATTTTTAGGGTTCCGTACCTCAAAAGGAAAAATGGAACCCTTATAGGATCACTTTGTTGTCCGTCTGTCTGTCTGTCTGTCCGTCTGTCAACCCTCTTTTCTCAGGAACGCGTGGACGTATCGAGTTGAAATTAACGTCAAATACTCAAGTCCGTAACCTCTTGAAGCCATCGATCAAGTATGCGGCCTCCCCCGTAGATACCTAGAACCTTACAAGAATGACACTCAAAAGTGTCCACGTTTTGTTTTGACGCAGACAGTTTGCGCAGAGCCTGTCAAGTTTTTTGCATGCGGAACAAGAGATTAGTGGAGTCGAATTTATTTAATTTTATTTTGTAAGTAGGTAGGAAGGTACCTAAAAATAATTTATACACTATTTATAGTATTTATTTTTATAAGGATTATAAAATCAACCGAATTCAGATAAAGATAACGAATCATTTATTGATACAACTATAAATTAGCGACGCAACAGTCAACAAACAAAAAGGTCATTTCGGACATACAATAATATAAATAAGTTAACAGAAGCTAGTGAAATAAACCTAAAATACAATTTCAGGCTGGTACTTTAAATTTAAAAGAACTAGTGTCTGCCTGCGGCTTCGTAAGAGATTTTCTATGAGCCAAAATAAAACGTTATTTCAAGTCAACTAGGATCTTATAAAATACTTTTAAACTTACGTCAAATGAACACATTATTTATTATTACCTACTATTTAATTTTGAACGTCAAAAACAGTAGGTAAATAAACGCAATAAATACCCGTTTTATATTACTAGTACTACCTACAGTAATTCCTAAGTTCTGAAAATGTGACGTTTCCAATTGTTTAATACCTAGGTACTCTCCTATAAATTAAAGGTTTTTTTAATAAAATTTTCAATTTCCTTTTCCTTTCTTTTGGTAGTCTTTCTTTAATTAGAGAGTCCACGCAAATAAAATTGAGAGCGACCCGCTCTCAATTTTATTTGCGTGGTTTTATATTACTAGTACTACCTACAGTAATTCCTAAGTTCTGAAAATGTGACGTTTCCAATTGTTTAATACCTAGGTACTCTCCTATAAATTAAAGGTTTTTTTAATAAAATTTTCAATTTCCTTTTCCTTTCTTTTGGTAGTCTTTCTTTAATTAGAGAGTCCACGCAAATAAAATTGAGAGCGGGTCAGCTAGTTATTTTATAAACCTCAACCAGTTATTTTAAATGTCTTTTCATGAAAAAAAATTATACTTTAAACTTACCACAAATAAATTTAAAAAAATTAGAAACAATAGCCGCTCCATTCATCAACTTAGAACAAAATAAATATTTTACGTAGGCAAACCCAACAACAATAATTAATGCTGATTTCTCAAGTATTGTATAAGGCTCAATTGGCTCATATCACAATACACAGGTAAAAATTACATTTAAACTTACTGAAAATAAGAAATTCCATCCTTTTTCTGTTGCTTAGTCGGTCGATTATTGCATTTTTTATACGAGCACTTGACCATGCTTTCGGTCCGAGAGCTAAAATGACACTAGTTGAAAAGGTATCCCAAAATGCCAAATGGGATACCTTTTGATACTGACGTTTTCAGGGCGCGCATTGTGCATCTAAGGGGGGCCGGCCGGAAATTTTTGATCGATGCTTGAAGCCGATAAATTAAACGTCTAAGTCAACGCACTCAAAAGTTACAGCCGTTTAAGTCCGAAAATTTTGAAATTTCCAAGGGAATCACATGCACCTAAAACCTATAGGGTACTCCCCGTAGACCTAGAATCATGAAAGTTGGTGAGCAGCAAGGTCATATTGCACAAGTAGAGGAAAAAATCCGAAAAACATAAATTTGTAATTTATTTACTAAAAAAAATACTTTTAATGCTCGCCATGGACCAAAACCTATATACAGGGTGTTAGCGTAAACAGTCTTATCCTTGAAACCACGTATGTACACCCCTAAAATAAGACGTACAAGTTATTTTTAAAAATAAAAGTCAATTAGTTTCGATGGAATTTCATAATTCATTTCTCTGCTATCCTACGTGATTTCATGGACACCCTAGTGACCTTATCACGCCGCGCCGCCCGCTCTCGCCTGTAGCCGGCCGGTGGTGTAGGTATCGAATCGTAGGTACCTACAACTTGTGATGGAACTTTCCCTTCATACTTTTCCTGGCTTAGGACAGGCATAAATAGCTACTCTAACACATTTGCCAGTAAGTAGGCTAAAGTAGGTAGGTACTTTTGGCGTATTTAAAAATTCATCATCAATCAAGTTTTATGTACAATTCAATTAAAATTTACAGCTTTATGTACAGTTTGATTTACTCACATTAGGCATAAAATGTTTTCCTGACTTGTGCATGACTAGGCACGGTGAACTGGCCGTAGGCACGTAGCCTTTGTGTAGCCGCTAGGATCGTTTGCCGGCTTGGCACACGTTGTTCTGGGAACCGCTCTGCGTACATCGTACGAGCCAAGTTCATGTTGTCACCAGCGATGGCATAAAGTCGCACCATTTCAGTCCACTGTTCATTTGTGAACGACATCGTCACTTCTCTACTTAACACAATACGCGAACAAATCGGCACAGCACAAATTAGCACGGAACGCGTCGTCACGTGCTTACTACCTAGCAGACGGGCCGCGACTGACGCGCGCGAGCGGTCGGCGCGTAGACGCGAGTGGCGCCTTTGTTCGAAACCGACAAAGCGGGCGGCGTAGGTATAAATGTAGGGTGAAATGCTTTTATGATGTATGAGGATATTTTTTTCAAAATTATGTAAAAAAAAGTTTAGTTTTTTCATCGGTTTTGGACTCTGCTCATGATTCTGAACTTCTGGTTTCAAGGATAAGACTGTTTACCCTTCCACCCTGTATAGGGTACTTCCCGTAGACCTAGAATTATGAAATTTAGCAAGAAGCAAGGCCTTACAGCACAAATACAGGAAAAAATCCGAAAATAGTCAATTTGTAGTTTTATTCACCAAAAAAAATACTTTTGATTCTCGCCATTTACCAAAACCTATAGGGTACTTCCCGTTGACGTAGAATCATAAAATTTGGCAAGAAGCAAGGTCTTATAGCACAAATAACGAAAAAAATCTGAAAACCGTAAATTTGTAGTTTATTAACTAAAAAAAATAACTTTTGATTCTCTCCCTTGACCAAAATATACAGGGTACCTACTTCATGTTGACCTAGAATCATAATATTTGGCAAGAAACAAGGTCTTACATTTAAAAGGAACCCTTAGTGCGCGAGTCCAACTCGCACTTGACGTTTTATTGGTATTAAACATACTCGCGACTGCTTAGAAGGTAAGAAAACAAGTTGAATTCATGCGCATTTATCTACTACTTATTATATGTAACATCGAAGTCAAATTTGAATTTGAAGTTACGATAAGTAAGGTCAACCAGTCTAAATGCGTCTATGGGGAAAATGCGTCGTTTTGAATTTATTCGAAAACTATTCAACATACGTTGACTTCTGCCATCTAGTTACGTTTGTTTGAACTAAATACTGAACATGTAGTTCGTGCGGATGGCGTTGCAGTTCACATATTCGAGTATTTGGCCATTTTGAAAATTGCACGTGGCTGAACAACTTGTGACTGCGGGAGGTGAGTTACTAAATCCATGTTAATCATTAGTTTTCTTCAATTAACTGATTTTATTCAATAATAATTGTAAGGAATAGCCTATGGGCTACCTACACAGACAGTTATTTTTAGTGAAATAGCTTTATTTAAAGAAATAATAATGTCTCCATTTATAGGTTAGGATTAATTTCTTGGGGTAAATGCGTCTGCTGTTATGGGGCAATTGCGACTATGGGACGCATTTGCCCCCAAAACATATATCATCAACCTTTTTATGTCGGCACATTTTAATACGAAAATCAAATGCTCATATCAATGTATCAGATAAATCCGTAATTTAATTTAATAATGCTGGACAATTCACACCGCATCATCTAGCCTTAATCTAAGTAGAGCTTGTGTTATGGGTTAGTCATCTAGACTAATATACTTAATACAATTCATTATATAGATAGATATAATAAGCTAAGTACTAGTAGTTTGACTAAGCTATAAAGATTTGTTTTATGTACGCCATATTTTTATGTGAGTACTTTAGGATTTAACTGTCTCATGTAGATCGTTTTTCTACATTCAAATTGATCTCGTAATTTTGAAACTCACTGGCTCATGGCTCATTTAATTTTAATAAAGATTTATATTAGTTTTTTTCACAACTGTCACCACTAATAACTATATACATAACTATATAACTATAACAGGTACAATACCCGTTTACTAGTACAGTATAGGTAGTAAGCGCGAGCCACCCAAGTCAAATGTTGACAGCATCTGCATTTGATAAGGGGCTAATGCGCCTATCAAAATATAGGCGCATTTGCCCCATTTTTACTAAATTGTCTCTAAATCCGTCAATTATTCTTTTTGACTAGTTTAACTATCATACTATTGCAAAGAAATTTGAACCAAAAAGTAATTATCACGAAAAGCTTACCAATTAAGTTTTTATTCAATAAAGACGCATTTATCCCAAGCGGGGCAAATGCATCTAAAATTCCAATTTAAAATAAATAGCCAATTTGAAACATCTGTAAAGCTCCGGCGAAGATATCGCTGCTTGAACTTTGTGCAGAAATAGCCATAATATTGAACTACAGTTTCAAAAAGTGGATAATGCCATACATTTGATCACAATGAGGCGATAACTTGAAGTGATCGAGAAATATGACGCAGTTGCCCCCGTTGACCTTACCTATAGAAACAATGACAATTTAAATTGTCTATGATAATCCAGTGAATAGTTTTCCAAATATTCACATTTCCCTAAAAATGATGGCAAAATGACATAGTGCGCCTAATTTAAGGCTATATGACAGAAATAACCCGACGCCGCCGCAGCCAGGACTGTCTTCTCATGAGAGTAGGTACATAACTAAATGGTTAAGTATTGTTATTCAAGATAGAAAAAAATCAATACAATCTACTTTCCATTAATTAAATAATGGGTGTCAAATCTTACCGATCCTTGCTGCCATTATGTCAATGTAATTTAACGATAAAATTTATCGTAGTTTTACGAATTCATCACGGATAGGTATGTGTCGTTCGATCATTCACTAAGATCGATATCAATCACGACCCGTTATGAAAATGATCCGGTTCATATGACCCGATCATTTGAATGATTGTTTTGCCGGCGGCCTATCATCGCCTCACTTCGATTTTTCGTTTCATTTCGATCTTTCGTTTCATTTCGATCTTTTCGATTTTGTGATTGATTGCCTGTGCGAGATCGGTTCTTTGCGTAGTCGTCGTCGCGTCGTCGTTTCGTTACTGAATGATTAGGTTCTCGGTTTAGATACCTATAACATTCATGATCATTAAAATATAAGGTAGATTATTTGATGATTATTTATGTATTTATATTTTGAATGGAATGTTTGGTAACAAACATTTCATTCTGCGACAACAGACTCTATTACGTTACCTTAAGGTACTTTTTAATCGGGCTCTGAATAGATGAGACAATCCACAGAATGTGTCCTACTCGCACGCACCACTCACGACCTCGCGAGAGCAGGACGCAGCGTCAGCCGATCTTCGCGTAATGTTGCGCGCGTCTCAGTCATTCATTTCACAATGAGATGAGCCTAACATTGAAATGATCGGGTCTTTTCGTCGAGACTGTTCGGAACAATCACGCGCGGCCCGTGATTGCAATCATATGAGCCGTTCGTTCATGATCGACACAATCCTAATCACGGATGTAAGCGGGTTAGCTATGAACCTTATTTGTGTTGGAACAACGCGCGGGTCTAGAACCGCACTCACCCTGAAGATGTCACTCTAAGGTTTTTTGTTATTATAGTGCGTAACCCCACACATAAAGCTTAGGTACATGCGCAATGAATGTCAATGTATTATTGTATTATATATTATATTATTGTTTCCCCCGAAATAGTGGGACAGGATCGTGAACTACAAGGTACCTACGTGAAATTCATAAAATGTCCCCAAGCCTCAAACGAGGAATAAATAAGGAAATCTAATAAGTTTGTTTTTAGTTAAAATTAATTAAATTTCTGCGTATTGATTGAATAACTATCAAAATCAAAATCAAAAAGTCTTTATTTCCATAAATACAATAAATGTACACTTAGAAAACCTTATACCTACTATAATATTATAAAGAGGAAAGATTTGATTGTTTTTTTGTTTGTTTGTTTGTATTGAATAGGCTCTTTGTTTGTTTGTATTGAATAGGCTCCGAAACTACAGGACGAATTTGAAAAATTATTTTACCATTAGAAGCCCACATTATTCCTGATGAACATAGGCTACTTTTTTTTACCGCGGGAAAATGCTTCATTCCTACGGGAAAACGGGTAATAGGACAACGGGTAGTAAGAATGCAGCCAGTATTTTATAATTATACTTTACGATCAAAGAATAATTAGATGATTATTACAAAAAATAATAACACACTTCACATTTCAGAACATTAACACTAATTACTGGCTTGGTCTAATAATCCCCTTAAAGATTCCCCTGCGAAGGGGATTATTAGACTTTTTGTCTACAAATCCCCTTACAATCGGATTTAGCTGAGGCAGGGGATTATTAGACAAAAAGTATAGAAATCCCCTTAACCGCAATTTATGTTGGTGGAAGGGGGTTATTAGACAAGAATAAATAAATACTTACTCTTAAACCTTTATTTTATTAAATGAAATAAAGTTAATTCGTATAGGCCGGGTGAATTAGCCATAACTAGCCTACAATTTATATAATGTGACATCTGACCCACCGTGGCTCACTTGTGAAATGCCCACCCTGGATAGGTGATACAAGGCCTGGCCGGGTCTGGGGGGTAAGAAACACCTAAGGCAGCTGCGCTATGAGTGCTACCAATCAAATAAAAACAACGAATTAAATAATCACAAAATCTTTATTTATTTTACGTAATTTAGTGGTAGGTATAACAACCAAAATCAACAAAATATATACAATAAAATTGTGTACTCTCTTAAGCTTTAAATTAATAGGAATGATGTAGGAAATAGAGAATTTCGTAAACATGCCAAATAATTCGTGGTTTTTATAATAATGTAAAAAAACTGGTTATTGTTACAATAGTATTGAACAGTTATAAGCTAAGTAACCAAAATATCACAGAAAATCAAGTTTTTGAGAAATTATACCTAAGTAATCAAAATATCACAGAAAATCAAGATTTTTACAATAATGTGCCTAGATATAAGTACTATGATATTAAAAAATATTATAAAGTTATGACTAAGTAATAAGATGATATTTTGATTATTAAGTAACCTTAATAATCAAAATATCATATAAAATTAAGATTTTTCCTTCTTCAATATACATTTTACGAAGTTACATTTTCATAAGGTCAACAATAAATCAACGAAGTTTTTCTAAAAAGTGCCCAACCGTTATGTCACCGTTATTGAGTTCCATTTGGACTTCCTGTATGAATTGATCGTCAATGCTCTTTTGTAATCGGTTTGAAATTCCTTCTCCATTATTATAAAACTTTTTAGCGCGAATAATGTAGAAAGATGCATCTTCCGACACAACAGCGAGTAGCCGTACTAAGCTGGGATTTTTTCTAGCTATTCGTTTCTTGATTTTTCCATTCCAGGCTTCCACCAGGTTATTTGTACGGTGTTGCTGAACAAATGTGCACCATATTTTGATCAAATTTACTGTAAAAATCTTGATTTTCTGTGATATTTTGATTAGGTACTTAGCATAAAACTGTTCAATACTTGTGATATTTTGATTACTTAGCGTAACAATAACTAGTTTTTTTACATTATTATAAAAACCACGAATTATTTGGCATGTTTACGAAATTCTTTGTATATATTTTGTTGATTTTTGTTGTTATACCTACTACTAAATTACGTAAAATAAATAAAGATTTTGTGATTATTTAATTCGTTGTTTTTATTTGATTAGTAGCACTCATAGCGCAGCTGCCTTAGGTGTTTCTTACCCCCCAGACCCGGCCAGGCCTTGGATCACCTATCCAGGGTGGGCATTTCACAAGTGAGCCACGGTGGGTCAGATGTCACATTATATAAATTGTAGGCTAGTTATGGCTAATTCACCCGGCCTATACGAATTAGCTTTATTTCATTTAATAAAATAAAGGTTTAAGAGTATTTATTTATTCTTGTCTAATAACCCCCTTCCACCAACATAAATTGCGGTTAAGGGGATTTCTATACTTTTTGTCTAATAATCCCCTGCCTCAGCTAAATCCGATTGTAAGGGGATTTGTAGACAAAAAGTCTAATAATCCCCTTCGCAGGGGAATCTTTAAGGGGATTATTAGACCAAGCCTAATTACTAAGGTATACAGGACAAATTGAAATCCCGCAGGAATAAAACTTTTATGGAAACCATTTCATTTGCTATACAAAAGCGAAAGAATTATCAAAATCGGGCTACTATTGGCGAGGATAACATATACAAAAGTAGAAATATTTCTAAAATTTTGCCAAAATTGCATGTTTCTTAAATCGATGCTGGATCAGCGCTGGATCCAGCTGGTTCAGCATGATCCAGCATAAACCCAGCTGAATTGAAAATGTCTCTGAATTGCAATCTCTAGTACCTATACCTACAAATCCTACATCCCCATAGCAGCATTACATTATATTGGCCGCAAATTTTTCCAAATCATCGTCCTCAAATCATCCTGACACCCACTGCTAGACACAGGGCCTCCTTTAAATAAATTTTAAATATCACTGTGAAACACTGTCCAACGAAGCCTCGCTGCAGCCAGCTCTCAGTGTCTCCTCGGACTCCCGAGGGAACTCCCACTCCCGATAGCTGCTGACTATCATCTCCCGAAGCTCGTTCATGTGCTCTGGTCCCCTGGTCTCGCAGACTACTTTCACCTAAAACACAATCAAATTAGTAAGTGGATACGACGTATACAAAATTTTTAAATTCAATCCAAATTTAAATTTAAATTTTTCTACACTTTGCATGCCAACAGCTGCTTTTTTTTACCGAATTCTCACGTAAGTATTGATTTTATTAGTAAATACATGCCAGATGATATAAAAATAAGGCCTGTTATTTTGTACAATAAAGTTCAGCACACCAAATTTAGGAAAATAATCGAAAATCTTAAAGAAAATTATTTTACATAGTCAAGATGCTTTTCAGGGTTAAAAAAGCCGCCAAGCTATAGCACTTGATTCCATCTGTCTCTGTTGTGCCGAACACCCTGTATAATTATATTATGGACTTTGAAGTTTGCTATAAAACAATAGTAACAAGCAAACGGGAGTTTATTATTTTAATTCTACTGGTGTGTGGTATTGCGGTGTTGGGATAAAAGGTTCGCGTGAGTTCGCCAACGATTTCCGGTTTCTCACCATCACACTGAAGATGTCTCCCCGGACCCAAGCTCGTTCCTGTATGATGTCCTTTATAGAGACACCCAAGGACGAGATGAGCTTGCAGAGCTCGGTAATGCCTCCAGGCCGGTCGCTGACGGTAACTTTGAACTTGACCAGACGCTGCTCCGCGGCTAAGCCTCGCTCCAGACAACGGCCGAGGATGGTGGTGTCGATGTTACCGCCAGAGAGGATGCAGACCACCCTGCAAAAAAAATTCATGTGTAAAAATTTTGAAATAAAATTCTGTAGGTAAGGTCTTCCAGTGCTAACTCAAGAAATGGCCTGTGTTGGTTGTGTTACATTACAACTAAATGCAAAGACACGCTATTTCCAATCTGTTGCAATATGAACAACAACCCAATGAACAACAAAATATGGAAAAACGTAGGTACCTAGACTGAAGTGCGACCGTGACAACAAAACCCGCCTGTGACTGAGGTAGGTGAACGTAATTGGACCTATTTTGAGCATTTCACTTTCGAGAAGCTTGTACCTACCCAATCTCCCGAAGTTTACTTACATCGATGAATTTAGATAGGAAAATACAAAGTGCTAAATATCCTTATGACCATACAGCAGGTACACTTGGAAACGTCAGATATTTCAAATATTCATGGAAATAGTGTTCACTTGGATTACAAAACGTAGGTATCTGAATTCTTATTTAGATTCCGAAAGCTGCGAGTGCGGTTATGTAGATGTTTTTTCTAGACTAATTTTGCTTATCAAGTTACTTTGATGATAATAGCGAGCTTTACACAGACGCTCTATCGCGCCTGTGAACCTCACGTTTGACCCTAACGTTTGAACTGCTAACGTTTGAGCCGTAATGCCGTGCCTTACGACACCGTGATCGCGGCTCTGTACGCTCCTCGGCCCGTACTCTTAAAAAGGAGAACAAAGTTTCTGGTTGGTTTTCGTGCAAACGCTTATCTTATGCAAGCGACATAAAAGTTGGTTTTGGACGACACTGAAAACGAGACTTCGATTTTCCTCTTCCGGATAGGCCCCCTGATAACGCGCGATAGATTGTCTGTGTAAAGACCGCTAATAACCGTGTTGTGTCTCACACGTGTGCTATAAGTAGCGTAGGTTTATGTTTACTATTCAAAGTATAAGAACGGCTTTACTACACTTACTTTTTCCCAGCCAGCTCGGGCACCAGTCCAGCCATGATGGCTGCCACGCCGACTGCTCCGCCGCCCTCCACCACGTATTTCTCTTGCTCCACTAGCCTCAGGATAGCACGCGCCAGCCAATCTTCGTTCACCGTAATCTATTGATAGGAATAAAGTCCAGGTTTAGTTAATACGTAACATACTTTCAAGTATCTACAGTACATATAAGTATATTTTTATTTTGCTTGACTGGACCTATGCGTCCAGCAGTGGACCAATATAGGCTGTTGGGGAGGAGGAGGCCTTTATAACCAAATTTGGCTTTCAAGGCTTTATTATCACAATCACAATAAACAAAGATAAAGCCTGGTTCGCCATTGTCGGATACGAGAAACAAAGAGGGTGGTTTTGCTTATAGCCCAAGTAGCACAAAACTGCTGTTTAATGGATGGATAACAGAATTTGCTTACTCCCAAGTCTGTATAAGAAGGCTTTTTATTGGTTGTATAAGCGCTTACACATATCTTTTAATGCTTATTTGGGCCCCAAATTAAACAGCCTTTGGTTTTAAAACGGTTTTTTTTTGTCTTTTATACGTTCAGTTCTAAAATTTCTGTTTACTGACTGTAATCGGCTGTATAAGAGAAGTATAAACAGATAATAAAGTCTAAGAAACATGCTAAGGCATGAAATAATGTATTTAAACTGTTCTTACCCAGCTGGTGGTAACCAGCTAGAATTATAATAGTAAAAAGTATTTCGAAATTATTTTTTTCCCAAACGAAATTATTTATCTTCAGTCAGACATTAAATTTGTGCAGATTGAGTAAATGGCAGACTGTGAAATTTTTGTACGAAACGGTAAGTGATATTATTATATTAATATTTTTTCTATGGAGTAGAATATAGTTGCGAGCATTACTTTACTGTAAAAATATATGCATATTTTATTGAAATAATTCACGCGCTCGCTTAACAAATAAGTTTTCACATTGAAATCATTCATATAGTGTTGTGTTTGTGTTAAATTTGTGCTACTCCTAACATAGTTTTAGTCGATTCTAGGAAATAATAAATAACATTTTGTGATGCGCATGATATAAATTAATATGATATTATTAATTAAACTCTTACATATTATTGTCTCCTTAAAGTAGACTTAAAGTAGACCTTAAAGTAGACGTATATTTACATAACCAAAACAATGGCGAATTATAAAAATGCTTTAGGTATTTGATACTTAAAATTCTATTAGCTTGATAAAAGCACAGTATAAGTAAAACATACAGTAGGCTGACGCCTTTGATCTTGCGGTAAATCCCGACAAATCACACGACAGCGTATTAGGGCCAGGGTTGTCACAAGTATAGAATATCTATTCACTTAATTATTTATTTGAGATCAACATCATCAACGTTATGTATGACCTATTAAATTAATTATTAATAAATATAAAAAATATAAATTAAAATTAATTATTAATAGCAAAAATAGCTTTTAGAAAAAAAAACGGGCATGTTTTATGTAGCTAGGTACTTATGTAATGTAGGTGCATAATAATGTGTTAATAATGTTGTCAAAGAATTAGCAAGCCGAAGAATCGACAACCACTGGGGTAAGCGTGTTCTTGAGTGGAGACCACGACTCGGCAAACGTAGCGAAGGACGCTCTCCGGTCAGGTGGGATGACGATCTGCAGGCAGATGCTGGAAGCGGCAAGCTGAAGACAGGGCGCTATGGGGCTCATTAGGCCTATGTCCAGCCGTGGACTAATATAGGCTGATGATCAATGTTGTTAATGTTTTCTTCGATAATTTCTTCTCGTACTTTTCCTTATTCAAAATGCAAACTTCAAATGTATGAATTTTTTTTGGCTTTTGCAAGTTCTTCCAACTAAATCAGGTCTTCTACAAGCTACAATACAAAATTTTCATCTGGAAATTATAAAACGTTTTTCGCATGCAGCATGCAGTGTAATGTTCAAGCAGCTCGCAGGATCTACATTCATCCTAGAAGTATGAATCCCGCCTACAAACTTTAGATTTTCCCTATTTTGGTCAGACGATACTCATTAGTAAACTAAAAAAAAAAAACATCGGCCATCTTGGATTTGAAAAATAACCCCATATTCGTAATTGGCACCCTCAAGTTAGTCGCAAACGATACCCATGAGTAAAATATAAAATAAATAAGTATCCGCCATCTTGGATTTCAAAAAGAACCCCATATTCGTAATTGACGCCCTCAAGTTAGTCGAAAACGATACCCATGAGTAAAATCTGAAATCAATAAATATCCGCCATTTTGGATTTGAAAAATAGCCCCATATTCGCAATTGGCACCCTCAAGTTAGTCGAAAACGATACCCATGAGTAAAATACGAAATTAATAGGTATCCGCCATTTTGGATTTGAAAAATAATCCCATAGCCGTGATTGACGGCCTCAAGTTAGTCGAAAACGATACCCATTGTTCTATCAAATTAATAAATAAATAAATAATGCTGGACCATTCACACAGCCTTAGCTAGCCCCAAGCTAAGCAGAGCTTGTGTTATGGTTACTAGATAACTGATATACCTACTTAATCAAATACACTTCATAGATTTTTTTTTACTATACATAGAAAACATCCAGAACGCCCTGAACAAATATTTGCAGATCGTACAAACATTTGTCCCGAGGCGGGAATCGAACCCGCAACCTCTTGCGTCGCAGGCGGACTTTTGCCCGCTGCGCCTCAGAAGTCGTCAAAATTTAACAATATTATTGTTAAAAATGGAGTTAGTCGTAAACAATACCCATCTAATAAAAGTCATCACCCCAAATAATAGTAAAATAGACCAAATAGCACAAATCAACAAAATCACAAAAATGAAACTCCCTTATAGGTAAGACGGTCGTCCGCCATTTTGTTGACACAAGCAATTGGGCACGCCATGCATGACGATGAAGATGTGACAAATTGTAAAATAATAAAAAACACTAATTAATTTACCTTTGTTCCGCATGTGGAAATTGGTGAAAACGTAAATCTTTGTTGATATTATGATGATGATGTGCAATCTCTCACGGCACAACTTGTATGAACCATTTTTAAAAATAACAATAAAAGCAATAAAATTATGCGTCAGCCCTGAAAACTAGCACCCGAGTAGAGAGGTACACGGTATAGTCTACTCGGGTGAGCCCGTCCCCCGTCTCGTCTCTTGCCCCCCGCACGATAGCCCTGTCAAAACGCCTTCGTCGAACGACTGTATGCATATAGGTAGGCTGTGATAAAAGCATGAACTGTCAGCTTCAAGAAGTTTAGTTTCTAAAAGCAAACACCGTTATAAATTCGTTTATACGACCATGGCTCTTGTAGAATGCGTAAAGTTGTATTTCAAGCTATTTAAGGACATAAAAAGTCTTTAATAAAGCTCATAGCATGCACAAGAGATTAGCAGCGAGGATTTTACAGCTTTAGGAACTACTAAGAGAATCAAATTCTGTTGTACAGAAAATAGACTCAGCAATAGCCTTTATGGTTCGTTAATAAAGTTTCAAGATGTATACTGGTTTCCACTTTCTCATTTAAACAGCATGTGGTACTTGGGAGGTCAAGCCGAAAAGTTATTTTCAGTCATTCCGGACCTCGGGGGGACCTGTATCTGTATCTATTTTTTGTTTAGAATAGGACCTCCGTGTGTGGACCTCAGTGTGAGGTATTTTTCCTAAAGAACACGTTATCTTTTCTACTCTGAGCAATACAAAAAACAAAGAGTAGCCATACTTTAGCCAAATTCGATGTGGAATGTTTGTAAACAAACCAAGACACGTAAAAGTGTCCACCTTTATGAAGAGTCTCTTTATGGAGAATCTCTTTCTAATCTTATGCATTCCATGTTCTTGGTCTAACTGAACTGAACGTTGAAATATAAAATAAAACTTGGATTTTCATTTCACTGAGTCTCAAGACTAGACTTTAGATACTGATAAAAAGAAAACACTTATTATACCACACAAATACACTAAAAAATATAGAGAAAAAGCTAAGAATAGAGGAAGTATAAAGGTCGATCTTATCGCTGAGGGCGATCTCTTCCAGGCAACCTTGGGATGGACGGTGGCACTCAATAAATCTATTTAGATAGGTACATAAAGAAACCAAATACTAACACTACATACTATAATACCTACTTACATAACCTACAAACATTATAATAAACTTTCATAAATATAAAATAAGGTGGTCTAACTTTTAATTAAATAAATCTATACTAATATTATAAAGTGGAAAGATTTGATTGTTTTTTACTTGTTTGTTTGTATTGTATATAATGTTTCAAAACGGTCCAGTACTATCGGAGCAAACACGCGGAGTTTTGAAACATTCTTTCACCGTTAGGAAGCTTACTTTTCAGGGAGTGACATAGACTATATTTTATCCCGGAATTCCCACGGGAATGGGAACTACGCGGGTGAAACCGCGAGGCGATCGTCTAGTAATAAATAATGCTGGACAATTGACACATCATTATCCAGCCCCAAGCTAAGCAGAGCTTGTGTCATGAGTACTAGATAATTGATTGACGTCGTGAAAGAATTGAACGAAAGTCTTCGTTTCAGGTCTGGCCAAAATAGCGTTTTTGTCAGTATGTCCGTACTCCTCTACAGGTCGTATTTTACAACCGATCGGTACGAAACTTTGTGTACAGATTCTATGATTTTATAGAATTTTATTTTCGTCGGGATTTTTTGATTAAAGGCGTACTTCTTCCACAATAAGGCAAAAAGGCGGATTTGAAATATCTCCGCTATAAGAGATCTGATTTTGATGATTGTATTTATTAATTGAAAGGTAATAACTTTAAACTGTTCTTAAAAAAAATTGGTAAAGATCGGATGAGGATTTTCGGCATGACGAGCAGAATAGCTCCGCAAAATGCAGTAATATGCAAGAGAGCATTTACAGTACAGCGCCACCTATTAGAACATCTTTGTAACACTTCGAGAGTTATATGAAATAGCGCGGCCGCATACACCGTCGTCGTCGGTTAAATAATAACAACAACTTTGCGCTGATGCTATTGATACCTAGGTACAGAATTTCGAGCTTTGCTGAGGAACGTAACTTAGGTACTTCGTATGGACAATTGGTATAATGGTTGATGTGTTTGTCCAACATTTCGTTCAAAAATTCAATGCACACCACACTAGCGTAAACCAATATTTAGGTACCTACCTACTTATAAGGGTTTTTCTGATTTTTGGATATACCTACCTGGGTATCTACTTAGGTAGGTAAAGTGTAGATACACTACCTACCTACCCATAGGATTTTTCTTACAACGCGTCAAAAAGTAAGAGGCACCGATAATTACATAGAAATGAGGTACTTACCTATAATACTTATGACAAGATTAGCACCATTATAGGAGGGCTGGTGCCTACCTATGCTGGTGCTTATTCTGATAAGTAAGCACTTTTGCTCCGTGATACATAAGATGCTTTCATACTGGCATGGCGATTTGCAAGGAGTCACCGCCGAAAAACATGGTTGAAAGGGTAACCATTTCGACTATTTTCAAAATATACCTACCGAACCTACCTACCAAAATATCCCGTTTTAAATTACTTTAGTGCATTAATAAATAAATTAATTGTTGAAAAAAGTTAGTGTTCGCGACGTCTACTGTTCGTAGAACTACTAGTATAGTTATTACAATACACTACATATATATAGATATTTTTTCATTATACATAGAAAAACATCCAGAACACCCTGAACATATATCTGCAGATCGTACAAACATTTGGCGAGGAATTGGCGAGGCATTAGGCCCCCCGAGGCGGCAGGAATTTAACCCGCAACCTCCTGCGTCGCAGGCGGACCTTCGCCCGCTGCGCCACAGAGGTCGTCAGTCGAAGTACAGAGATAAAGGGCATCTGAATCATGCCAGCCAGTCCGTCTGCCAAGGCGGGTCACTATAGCATGCCACTACCCCGGTTTTGAAGAAAGCAAGTCTGTTTCTCACCATTTTATCGAGTTTGGACCGGACAGTGACGAAGGCATTGTACCCGACGGCCGGCACAGCGAGACCGTCGGCCAGCGTGGATCTGATGTTCATGCTCACGGGCTCCTCGTGTCTAATGGCTTCCTTCATACTTGGACATTTCTCCGTCTCTACACCCTGCAAATAAACAAGTTTTGCTAAAGCTAGCGTGATTGATGCTGATTGAAGTGGCAGTGGGCCGGCCATATCTAGCGAAGAACCGACAACCGCTGGGGTGTTCTTGAGTGGAGACCACGACGCGGCAAAGGTAGAGTAGGATGTCCTCCGGTCAAGTGGGATGACGACCTGCGAAAAACTGCAGGCAGATGTTGGATGCGGCAAGCTGAAGACAGGGCGTTATGGCGCCCAGTAGGGGAGGCCTATGTCCAGCAGTGGAATTATATAGGCTGATGATGATGAGCATGATTGATTAGGTTCCCATAATCAATTGACCACTGCAACGGAATCGGGAAGTAGACCACTCAAACCGCGTTAGGTATAATCTCATCGATAAATGATTTGATCACACAGTTTGTGATAAGGAATCTATAAATACTAGCGAAAGCATTACAATTACCTTTCATGTGTAAATGGTTATATAAGCCGTTGCTGCATCTTATCACAAACTGTGTGATGCATGATTTTTCGAACCTCAAATAATGACGAAAGTCCCGAAAGATAAAAATAAAAACAGTAAACTTTCAACCCTTATTTATAACAATCACCTCGGGTTTTTATCTAAAGTAGGTTTAAAACAGTATCAACTAACCATCCAAGTAGCATTTTGGTCTCTTTAATAGTTCACATTTGGTTCACTGGTGATATCTAATCGTTACCATTGGCCACACGTGGTTCATTAGCTGTATTAAAGAGAACAAATACACTTATACCTGTTTATGGCATGTATAGGTTTGTAAAATTGGCCTAACGGCCTACCTAAGTAACTATTGGTGTTATGAAAGGATAAAATTACTCTTTGAATCAGCTTTCATTATATAAGCTATACAAGAGCATTCAAGAAGGGACAAATTATGGCATTAGCTATTTAAAGGTCCACATGTGCGGTGTAATATTGCTGGCATTTTAATACAACACGTGTGAATATTAATGCAGCCAAAAGCTGTTGTATGGAATTTTTTTGGAGCGTTACACAGCATGTTGCTGTAAGCTCGTCTAGATATTCTAGTTATTTTTAGTCTAGTTATTTTTAATAAATATTTTCATCATTAAATCAATCTGAATTCTAGCAACACCCAGCAACATCATCCCGCATGTCCTATCGAAAACTATACACCCCAGCTACAGTTATTCCAGTACATAATTTATTTAATATTTGTTAGTTTTCAACGCGGATCTCTAAAATTTAGTTCGCTAATAAAATCTAGAAGGACATTCACGTGAACTATTGAAGAACTGCATAGGTACCAGCCCAGGGCTGAATATGAGCCTAACTCAGATATTTGTAAAGACATTGACATTATAATGGAACGCATGGGAACCTTTCTAGAGCTTACGACATTACAATAGAACACTTGTGAAACTTTGAGGTCACATTAATTTGGAGCTACAATGGTTCACTGCAGATAGAGAGAAAAAAACCACCATTTTCTTTCCCCTTATCCATTAATATTTCTAAATTAAAGAGGGAAATGCTTGGTACACAATTTATGCGAGTGGTCATATCGCTAAAACGCATAGTTTCCGAGATATAAGCGAAAAACCGAAAAAAGCGACCTTCAACCCCCCTAAACCCCCCACCCCCTCCCCCTCTCCCCTGGCTCAAGGGCTACGGGCGGGGACTTTTAAACAAACATTTCATAAGTCGCCGCAACGTGCCGATTCTAACTTTTGGTTTCAACTCTGCTAGTAAAGACGTCGCTATCACGTTAACACAACCCAGAAAAGGCCCATTTTATACGAATTAGTGTCGTAATAGAGTCGTGTAGCAGTCGTATTAATCACTAACATGGTCGTGTAGTGGCCGTATAGATGTCGAGTTATTCACTTTTAATCGAGTTATGGTGTTTATTACCGCTGCTTTGCGACATTTTGTCGATTATGTAGTGTTAATGACGACTTTTTCACGGGATTTTATTCTGAAGTGATCTCAAAGATATCGTGTAAAACTAAATCAGACAGTTTATTTTTAATGTGATATCATTTTTATCTTGTAAGGTAAGTACAGCCATTTTATTTTATAATTATTACGTAAGTACATCATTGAAATTCGTTTTCAAATAAATAATTCAATTGGGAAATTAATGTTATCGGGTAATATGCGCTACTAAACTCAATATAATTAATGCGCCTTACAAATTATTTAATTTTAAACAATTATTTTACTTTAATTTGACGAATGTCATAAAGGCTACGTTAATACGACTTAGAGTTTTAGACACGACCGTAATACAATTTCTTAACGACTGTTCACTATTTGCGCTTTTTTTGTTATCTGCCATATTGATGTAATTAGGGTTCAGTCAAATAAATCCTATGAGAAAATCCATTTTAGTGTTTATGAAACTAGGTATAATTATGACAGGAAATATTTACCGGTAAGCTATTTTCGTAATTTGATCAGATAATCTAAACTTTCTCCTACCTACTTATTTATGTATGGTTTTTAATTTTTAGGAATTTCAAAATAGGTATTTTTCCAAAACTATAATCCCACAAACGGACACCTACCTAGTTCTTTGGTTACGAGAAGATACCTTTGGTTTTTACCGCTCCAACCGATAATTCTAAAAACTTTTGCGCTTCGATAATCCTAAAACAATAGGCTCGGTAAAAGCAGTCGTACTAAGTAGGTAATTGTATTATATACTACATAAACCATCCTTCGTGGATGTAAAGGCCATTGATGATGATGATGATGATGATGAATTGTAATTGTAATTGTGTATGTATGTTGTAGGCAAGTAACGTGGCTGAAGAAGCATCCCCAATGGTGGCGGCTGAAGACTCGTCTACAGATATAGTAGTTAAAGACTCATCTTCAACGATGATGGCGACAGATGGTGCATCCTCAGCTATGGTGGCGAAAGACTCATATTCCATGGTGGACGCAGAAGGGACATCCTCAATTGTCATAGTAGTTGAGTCTAGGAATCAAATCTCCTGAGTTCAAAATTAAACTTTGTATGGAACCCATTGCAGTCTCTTTACAGTTTACTTGTCGTGTAGAAATATTTGGTGTAATAAAGTTGGAACTAAGAAGCGCAATATAGTTTTTTTTTTACTTTTCTTTTAAAAGCACCACTTTTTTTGTCTTTGACCAGCTTTGTCTGTTCATTTAAATGACTTACAACTGTTTTTTTGTATTACAAAAATATGGTAGCTAGTCGTTAAATAGTAGGATAAGAGGGTTCAAATTTACTTAAAATAGTATAAGAGTGAAAATTACCACTCTTAAATACACAATCGTCACGTAAAAGTGGATCTTGCGACTGTAACACGATTAATCTAACATGATATAAAGTCGTATAGGAGTACAATTTATCACTTTTACACGAACGTCACGTAAAAGTAGTTCTCGCAACTCTAACACGATTATTGCCGATGTAAAAGTCGTATAGACGTTACTAATATTTCAGCAGTGGTTTTACTACTGAAAGTTGTATAATTGTCGTATAAACAGTCCTATAGAAGTTAATAATGATGTCTATATACGACTAGAAGTTGTATAAAGATAAGAGGCACTAAGTGATAAAACACGCAAAAATTACTTCAATGCGATGTTTATACCATTTTGAGTCGCGTAACTTGTACTTATATGACTGAAATGTTTGTTGGGTTGATATGTTCACCTTCGAACGAAATCAAAAATTGTGTTCCAAACATCTCAACAACTTCTTTGAGCATTCGTTGCCTGGCTTATCTTGAGTCATAGCGATATGCCATTAACACCGCTGTTGTCACCACCCCAGAATGCACACCGTTGCCACCAAAGATAGACAAGTCCCCTCAAAATGTTTCGTAGATAGATTCACTTACATAAATAAGCACATGCGGTTTAAGATGTTTGATGGCCGTAACTACTCCAGCTATAAGTCCTCCTGCGCCCACTGGCACCAGCACAGCGTCGACTTCAGGCACTTGCTCTACGATCTCCAGCCCGATTGTTCCTTGACCAGCCATGATGTGGGGGTGGTCGTAACTGTAACACCAAATCGAGTATGATGATTGATGAACTAATCTATCTATGACTTTACTAAGGCCACAGAAGGCGGTCTCTCTCTCACCTCAGTCGTGGAATATGCAGATTCGAGCATTAGCATCAGTGAGAGAGGAGAATCCATCACTTCAGTAGGAACATTACCTACCTAAACATAATCATTTATTCAGTAACAATATAAAATTGTGGTTGAATTGTTATTATCGATTACATTACTTGTACAATGAGGATCAGTAAAGTTATAATATCAATTTTAATAGAACTAGTATCTATTTATTTTTTATGACATATGAATGATACATCTTTTTGAATTATCCAATTCGGACTTACAATAGACGATCGCCTCGCGGTTTCACCCGCGTAGTTCCCGTTCCCGTGGGAATTCCGGGATAAAATATAGCCTATGTCGCTCCCTAAAAGGTACGCTTCCTAACGATGAAAGAATTTTTCAAATCGGTCCAGTAGTTTCGGAGCTAATTCAATACAAACAAACAATCAAGTTTTACTATAAAAACTTTCGTAGTCACAAACAATCAAGTCTTTCCTCATTATAATATTACTAGCTTCTGCCCGCGGCTTCGCACGCGTTGTGTCTATGGAAACGCTTAAAGGTGATTTCTATCCCATGGGAACTGATTCATGGGATAAAAAGTAGCCTATGTTTTATTCCAGGCCTAGAATTGTCTGTATACAAAATTTGGCGTGAAGAGGTAACAAACATCCATCCATCTATACATTCATCCAAACTTTCGCATTTATAATATTAGTGTGATGTGATGTGATTATTAGTTTTAGAATATTAGTATAAGTATAGATAAACATTACGCCGTTAATGCTGGTAAAGTCAAATTAAGCGGGTGCGTCTGACGTCATTGACTCGGCCGAGCGAACCAAGCGGAGCGCAGCCGGCACTCCTAATTCACTATTTGATGGTTAAAATGGTGAATTAGACAAATTTTTGTTTCACAGTCACAAATTAATACTATCCAAACAAACTGCTACGGCTAACTGGCGGCCGGCGACCGAGGCGGTAACGTCACAGCGACCGCAGCGGTCACTCAGTGTACTTCCTAGTAATTTGGTCATAACTTCGTCAATTTTTGTCGTAGAACAAATTTTTTAGCACTGTGTGTTAGGTGTATAAATCTGCATTCTCAGTCTCAACTAAAAACGTTACTGATCCTCATTTAACATAATACAATAATATAGCCTTACTTCGCTTGACATTGTACAAATATTATATCTAGACTTCTAGAGTAAAAACAGTAGTTACATTTACCTACCCGCTGATGTAAGTAAGTCCCTTCTCTTTAGCAAGGCTCATAGCGTGGAACATCGCTTCTTTCATGTCATCTCCATGCACGATCACATTGGCTCCGTACGACTGACATTTTTGAATCTTCATAATCGGAGCTACGTTGGGCATAACGACGGTCGTTGGCACGTTGAGAATACTGGCATGGTAGCTGAGCCCTTGGGAATGATTACCAAGGGAGGCGGAAATAACGCCACGGGCCTTTGCTTCCTTGGATAGAAGAAGCAGAGCGTTTCGGGCGCCTCTTTCTTTGAAACTGTGCAAATAAAAATTGAATTAATATGAAAGACAGGAGCATCCCTAATTTAATTTAAAATATTGATTGTTCTTTTCCCACCTTCCAGTCTGTTGTAAGAAGTCATTCTTGAGATATATCTCCATGCCGAAGATATGTGACATTTTGGATTTCTGGAAGCAAGGATGAAACGATTTTTTTTCGTTATATTTTTAATAACGTTTGATACTACAGGTTCCTACTTACTATAACCATAATTTAATGCGGTAAATAAATATAAGACACCATACCATACCTCCCTGGGTTGGGGGAAGGTGCTGATAGGGAGAAGGAAATAAGGACTTACCACGCAAGGCGTTTTTACAATCCCACTCCGGATCCTGAATGCAGCTGCGGAGACATCCTCGAAAGAAATCTTTTGAGGATTTTCTCTGTCGCACATCGGGTCATTCTCGATTGTCTGGAACACCATTTTTAGTGTCTTAAGTGCTTATTGCTTAACACAGGCCACGGCAGCCCTGTAGGCCGTAGCGGCGACCGCTTACTAATGACTTCCGAACGTACACAGATAAAGTAGGTACAAGTAAGTAATTTACGATATACGTACCTATTGATAAAACTTGGATAGGATAGTTATATACTTAGATAAAATTGATTTCGAATTTGGCTGGAGTATAGTAAATAATATTTGTATTGTAGGATTTGTAGGTAGGTACTGACTGTGTTACATTTAAGGAATAGACTCGTGTACCCTACTCACAATCTACAGCTTACTATAAAACACCAACAAAATATCTCCAACGTTAGAGCCCTCGAAAAAAAACAAGACCCGTCAAGTGCGAGTGTAACTCGCGCGCCGAGGGTTTCGAACGTTTGTGAACAAGTAGGTATGTACTAAAGGTACCGGTTAGAATCTCCGAAATTTAATGAAGACCTAAAACAAGTAGGTACCAACCTACATTTCAGATGAATCTCTCTGCATGCTTCGGTGATAGGGTGTAGCGGTAAATTTTTCGACTTTTTTCAAGATATTTCGAAAAGTATTGAACCAGCAGAAATTTCAAAAACTGTTTTGAAATGTACAAACCGATACCTTTCATATGATACCCCACTCATTGGGGTAACCCCCCTTTTGAAAATTATCCCCCCTCTTTTTGACCATTTTTCAAAAAGGGTTCATTTTACAGACTTTTCTATATTTTTCCTGTAAAATATAGATCTATATCTACAAACGCTCCATACATTTTGAATGGATCGCTCTGCAAAAATCGGAGATAGAGGGGGGGGGAACGGGTAAAATTTCGACTTTTTTCAATATATTTCAAAAAGTATGTAACCTACAGAAATTTGAAAAACGTTTTTAAAATGTACAAATCAATACCTTTCATATGACACCCCACTCAGTGGGGTAGCCCCCCCTTTTGAAAATTATCCCCCCCTTTTTTGACCATTTTTCAAAAAGTGTTCGTTTTTCAGACTTCTCTATATTTTTCCTGTAAAATATAGATTTATATCTACAAACGCTCCATACATTTTGAATGGATCGCTCTGCAAACTTCGGAGATAAGGGGGGGGGGAATGGGTATTTTTTCGACTATTTTCAAAATATTTCAAAAAGTATGAAACCTACAGAAATTTTAAAAACTGTTTTGAAATGCACAAACCGATACCTTTCATATGATACCCCACTCGGTGGGGTAGCCTCCCCTTTTGAAAATTATTCCCCCTTTTTTTGACCATTTTTCAAAAAGTGTTCGTTTTTCAGACTTCTCTATATTTTTCCTGTAAAATATAGATCTATATCTACAAACGCTCCATACATTTTGAATGGATCGCTCTGCAAACTTCGGAGATAAGGGGGGGGGAATGGGTATTTTTTCGACTATTTTCAAAATATTTCAGAAAGTATGAAACCTACCGAAATTTTAAAAACTGTTTTGAAGTGTACAAACCGATACCTTTCATATGATACCCAACTCGGTGGGGTAGCCTCCCCTTTTGAAAATAATTCCCCCCTTTTTTTGTCCATTTTTCAAAAACGGTTCATTTTACAGACTTTTCTATATTTTTCCTGTAAAATATAGATCTATATCTACAAACGCTCCATACATGTTGAATAAATCGCTCTGCAAACTTCGGAGATAGGGGGGGGGAATGGGTATTTTTTCAACTATTTTCAAAATATTTCAAAAAGTATGAAACCTACAGAAATTTCAAAAACTATTTTGAAATGTACAAACTAATACCTTTCATTTGATACCCCATTTGACTCTGTAGGTCTCTTTTAAAATTTTGACATCTCAATTTGTATGGAAAATGTTCATTTTCATTTTTCATTTTTTTTCATTTTTTTTTCTTAAAATCTGTACAGGCGCACGAAATGTATTATTATTTTAAATTTCAAGTTGATAGCTGCTGTAGTTGCTGAGTTATTAAGGAGGGAAAAAAGGACAGACAAAGCGAGACCATAAGGGTTTCGAAACCGATCTTCGAAACCCTAAAAACTAGCATCCATTAATTTAAATAAAGCAAAGGCATGAACCATCCATTATATAATAATAATTAGGTACTTAAGTACTTATGCCTACCTAATTAATAACACTTAAACACCCATACGGCAACCATAAAACATCTATAAAGTGATAGGTAAATTTAATTAGTAATGGTTCGGTGGTGATTATCAGAATACCTAAGTAGTTAAATCATATCACACTAATATTATGAATACGAAAGTTTGGATGTTTAAATGTATGGATGTTTGTTGCCTCCTCATGCCAAAATGACTGCAATGATCGGGCTGAAATTTTGCATGGAGCTTTAAACCTGGAATCAAATATAGGCTACTTTTAT
The DNA here is from genome assembly GCA_963564075.1 of Eupithecia subfuscata. NCBI lineage: Eukaryota > Metazoa > Arthropoda > Insecta > Lepidoptera > Geometridae > Eupithecia > Eupithecia subfuscata. Next base: position 6,388,364 of record OY751111.1, on the reverse strand, counting down.
CCCAGAAAACAGTTTTTATGTGATCGAAATAACCTTTATACGTTTCCATAGAAATGACGAACGAAGCCGCGGGCAGAAACTACATAGTAAATTAATTAGTATTACACATGGAAATCTAAATAACAAGGCACCTTGTTTTTGTTTTATATGGTCTAACATCAGTGATGTGATGATGCTGATTTACTAAGATTACGAGTATAAACTCACCACCGGACGTTCACAAGTATAGCGTTTCATTTTCTATTTATTTATATTTTATAGTTGAAGAATAATAATTCTACACCAAATCCGACCGACTCGCCGAGATGATTGTTTCTTTGTATCTATAATAAGCTTGCGTGCGTGTTTCTGATAACAACACTACTAAAATTAGGTACCTAGATAAAGATAAGATAAAGATATTTATTTGCAGAAAACATGTGCTTAAAAGATGACAACAAATATAGGTGAAACAACATGCTTGACCGGTTACGGTAGGTATGCAAATTAGTTAGAGAGATGGCATGCATTTAATCTAACCATGCAATAATTTAACAAATAAATATAATTTATCATTTAAACATTCGTCAAGACTAAAATAACGTTTTTTAATTAACATTTAAGTTTTAATTTAATATTTGTAAATTCATGTCTCTATCGTCTAGGTAATTTATTATTGTTACCGTGGGGTACCGAGGCTCTTCGGGTTTTCAAAAAACTATCTGAGCGTCTGGTCGAAGCGACGCGTGACCCGAGAGCTGGTGAATATCTGGCACAGCGTATCAGCATTGCCATACAGCGTGGCAATGCAGCCAGCGTCTTGGGGACGCTTCCGACTGGTGTTGATATGGATCAGTTGAGCTATCTGTAGACTGTTTGCAACAGTCGGCAGTTAGCTCAATTGTTTCAATTGTAAATACTAGTATAATTTTCTTTGTGAATAAATGTCATTTATTATAGATTTTGGTAGCAACACCAACAATACTTTTCTGCATTAGTGTTGTTTTAACAGGGTGTGTTCTTAACCTAGTATTGTTGGGAACAGATGAGGATTGCTTTTTACAAAAAGAGCTACTTCTAATATGTAAAGTGACGGAAGTGTCAGAATTTTGTGCTTAGTAAATAATGGTCTACAGCTATCAGTGATTTTTATTTTGAACATGGCTCTCACACATCTTTTTTGTAGCCTAAAAATAATGTCTGTATTGGTAGAGTCACCCCAAAATATTAATCCGTATCGTAGAACAGACTCTACCATACCGTAATATGCAGTCAATGAGGCATCTGTATTAACTGTTGATGACAGTTTAAATACAGGGCATATGCTAGACTACTAATACGCTCACTTAAACCGTCTAAATGTGTTTTCCAATTGAGTCTTGTCGATGATAAGGCCTAAGAATCGTGTAGTATCCACTTAATAATTATATTGTTATTACATCTTATATTCATGTCAGATGGGTTTTGGGATCTTTGGTCAAAATGCATAATCATGTCAAGCCATTTTATAATTGATTCAATTGATTTATTTATGTCAGTTTCATAAGAATTAATGTCATTGCAAGAAATTGTTATTGTGCTATCATCAGCAAATAATGTCACGGGATAATTTGTTGCTCTAGGCAGTAGTAATATATATAATAAATAGCAGCGGCTCCAGCACACTGCCTTGAGGTACGCCGCATTTAGCATATCGTATTTTTGGCTTGTGTACAACTTCAAGTTTTGTTTTAGTCTCTATTCTTGATATCTCTGTGATTTGTCTCCTGTCACTAAGATAGGATTTAATTAAGTCTAAGACGTTTCCTCTAATCCCATAACTTTCGAGTTTTTTTAGTAAGATTATGATCGACACAGTCAAATGCCTGTGTCATGTGAGTCATGTCACAAAACATACTACAGATAGGAGTTTTCTTGTCAACTTTTGAAATAATAACAAAAGTTATTAATGTGCATAATAGAAGGTATAATAGGTAATTACAATTTACCAGGAAATCGAAGCTGTGAGTTTTTAAGGAAGCGTTATCGCGGGAAACCGCTGAATGCGGGTAGTAGGCCCGGTCAGATACCTACTTATCTACTAGTGTGTATAATGACGGTACTTAATTGACATAGACAAATTAGTTGAATTTGAATATAATTAAATTAGAACTTAGGCTAGTATTTGTCACAGATTAGATCCTACTAACGAACATGTCATCCCCTAAGGAAAAGCATTGCTATGTTTTTATTAGTCATTGATTCATTAGATCCACCGAAACAAACGTGTCCTACAAACAGACAGATCCAATGGACATGTAGGAACTGTTAATAAAAGCGGATCCTACCCGATCCGCTAGATCCACTGATCTAATGGACATGTAGGAAGCGAAACTGCACGCGGATCCAAACAGATCCACGGACACGACTCCTGGACACGTGTCCGGACCCAACTGGAGTCGGACCAGATCCGCTCCAGTCGTGGACACGTTTAGCGCATGCCTAAATTGAAACAATTTAGCTAACTGCTGGAGACTATCATATAGCTCTTTAATTCTGCATAGGTAGGTACCTAGGTAGTCCTACTAATATTATAAAGCCGAAAGTTTGTGAAATCTGAATTTTTGTTACCTTGGATCTCCAAAACTTCTAAACAGATCAAGATGAAATTTGGCGTACGTTTAGTGCAAAGATTAACTTAGATAATAGGCTACTTAATATACCAAAAATGCGCGTGTGAAGCCGCGGGCAGAAGCTAGTACTAATATATTATGTTTGAAACCGGTACATACCTACCCACCTGAATGACAAAAATACAATTTACAATTAGTAGGTATACAGACAGCACAAACAGCTTACAAAAATAAAATTGCGAAAGGACAAATTGGCACCACTACAGGGGTGGTCGCCCAGTTCTAGTTTTAGTAGCGACATGGATGTTCACGCATGAGGCTGGAGAACTTAAGGGTTCCTTTCGTATTTACGAAGAAACCACCCAGCGCCTTCATATAATTCTTAGTAGAGCAAGCGTGAAGCTCTCGACCGCGACTTTACAGAAAACTCGCATTATCATCATCATCATCGTCGTGACCCGAAAACCGATTTTCTTTCAATAACTGACGACTGAGATAACTGCCCATATAAATAGTAGGAAACGACTCTCGGAAAGAACTCTAATTTACAAAAAAAAATATTCAAAGAGTTTCGTGTATAGACAATACTTAGGTAATAATAAGTAAGTGCACTAAACAAATCATCATCATCATCATCAGCCTATATTAGTCCACTGCTGGACATAGGCCTCCCATAATGAGCGCCATAGCGCCCTGTCTTCAGCTTGCCGCATCAGCATCTGCCTGCAGTCTTTCGCAGATCGTCATCCCACCTGGCCGGAGGGCGTCCTACACTACGTTTGCCGAGTCGTGGTCTCCACTCAAGAACTCGTTTACACCAGCGGTTGTCGGTTCTTCGCGAGATATGGCCGGCCCTCTGCCACTTCAGCTTGCTAATTCTTTGAGCTATGTCGATAACTTTGGTTCTCTGTGTGAGACTCCGAGCATAGCTCTTTCCATAGATCGCTAAGCGACTTTAAACTGGTGGACCAGCCCTACCGTGAGTGTCCACGTCTCAGCTCCGTAGGTCATGACGGGTAGGACGCACTGATTGAAAACTTTAGTTTTCAAGCATTGCGGTATGGATGACGAGAAGACTCGACGTAATTTTCCAAACGCTGCCCAGCCTAGCTGGATCCTCCTCTTGGCCTCCTTCTCAAAATTAATTTGCCACTAAACAAATAAATACAGCGAGGTAAAATAAATTGGCCTGAACTAGGTAATCCAGTGTTTCAGGCGACAAGAGTGCTAATTATTAGATAAAATAATCACCTATGTAGGTACTATTACAATAAAGTTTAATGTTGTTTAAGTTAAAAACAATTTGTGTATGATATGAAGGTATGTACATCATTAACATCGAGTAAAAACTAGCCTATAGGTACTAACAACTAACTATAGGTACCTACTAACCATATGTATAAAATATTATTTACTTGATAATATCTAATAGCTTCTCTGTATCATCGTAGGATAGACTTTGAAATGTAAATTTAATAGATAAAAAATAAAATAAATACTAGATTACGGCCAGTTACAGATATTATTTTTATAAAACAGTTTTATTTTCTAACGTAGAACTTCGTAGCACGTGCTACGATGCTACGACGGACCGGCGTAGCAAACAAAAGACTTCAACGCGCACCCACTTTTCTTCTACATAGTACTAAATTTCTCGTAGATACGAAACTAATTTACCTAACGAGTTACAGTCAATCAGTATGATAAAGCAAATCTTTTGCTCTTTACTATCAATGTACCTACTAATTTTTCCATTCCCCTCCGCATTCCTTTCAAGTAGATAAATATGTTATTTCGTGGAACTTCTTAGCGCGAGCTACGATGTTGGCGCATCGGCGCGCGGCGGCGGCGCGGCGGCGGCGGTCAGGTAAGGTAGGTAGTAAAATAAAATACAGATTTTTTTTTACAATAAATCTATTGAACTCGTTATCCTCTTATGCTTGTAAATTAGGAACAAAGGAATGCTAGAACAAACAACCTAAGATTTTATCCGTTCATTAAAAATCATCACTTCTAGTTTTATAGCGAATCCTATAGGATTCTTATAGCGAATCCTATAGAATAGTCATTTTATCACAGATTGAAATCACAATGAACATTTTAAGCCGTCATTAAAACAAGGCAGAAGAACTCCTCGGGTTAAATTAAAACCCGAATTGTTAAAAACTATTTTTTATAATAGGTTTTAACAGTTAACGTCAGCATTTTAAAAAGAAGGAAAATTTTAAATAAAAGGCGTCTCATTTCTGTATGGTTGTTTTAACATATACGTATTATACATATGTATGTAAGCATTGCTATCCCTACTAGGTAGTAGGGATAGCAATGCTTAGATCCAGCAAATGGTGCTGTATCCAGCGGTGCGGCTCCGCAATGACCAAAAAACAACTAGGTTAAATAACTTTCTTTCCGCGCAAAAAAGCCACTAAACGAAACTTTACGTTGCTGCTTTGCTAGGCAAGTCTTGTATCTACAGTATGTTTCTCATCAACAGACCTAGCAGAAGATCATACAGTGCACAGTACTAATTTTGTATTGATATCACCATTTTTGGTACTAAACATACTCGCGACTGCTTATGAGGTAAGAAAATAAGTTGAATTCATGCGCATATTATCTACTACATATTACATGGAACATCGAAGTAAAATTTGAAGTTACGATAAGTATATGTAGAAATCTATTATCTAGGTATCTATCGCTTTTCAAAATATTCACATTTTCATTTCATTACAAATGACGGAAAAAATTACTTAGTGCGCCCAATTTAGGGTTAAATGACAGAAATAACCCGATGCTGCAGCCAGGACTGTCTTCTCATGAGTGTACATAACTAAATGGGTAAGTATTCAAGATAATAAAAAATTAAAATACAATCGAGGCACTTCGGGTTTATAAAAAAAAATCTGTGCGTCTGGTCGAATCGAATCTGCTGGTTCAGCATGATCCAGCCAGCATAAATCCAGCTGAATTGAAAATGTCCCTGAATTGCAATCTCTAGTACCTATAACAAATCCTACATATACACGATCAAGGCCCCATAGCAGCATTACATAATATTGGCCGCAAATTTTTTCAAATCATCGTCCTCAGATCATCCTCTCGCCCACTGCTAGACATAGGGCCTCCCTTAAACAAATTTTCAGATATTATCACTGTGAAACACTGTCCAACGAATTCTCGCTGCAGCCAGCGCTCAGTGTCTCGTCGGACTCCCGAGGGAACTCCCACTCGCGATAGCTGCTGACTATCATCTCCCGAAGCTCGTTCATGTGCTCTGGTCCCCTGGTCTCGCAGACTACTTTCACCTAAAACACAATAAATTTAGTAAGTGGATACGACGGATACAACAAGTTTTAAATTCAATCTAAATTTAAACTCTCTGATTTAAATTTAAATTTTTCTACACTTTGCATGCCAACAGCTGCTTTTTTACCGAATTCTCACATAAGTATTGATTTTATTAGTAAATACATGCCAGATGATATAAAAAAAATAAGGCCTGTTATTTTGTACAAATAAAGTTCAGCACTTAATATTTCAAATTTGTTAGAAGATAATCGAATATCTTTAAAAAATATTATAAATAGTCAAGACGTTTTTGAGGGTAAAAAAGCCGCATAGCACTTGATTCCGTCTATCCCCGCTGTGCCGAACACCCTGTATAATTAAGTTTAAGGACTTTGAAGTTTGCTTTAAAACAATAGTAACAAGCAAAGGGGAGTTTATTATTTTAATTCTACTGGTGTGTGGTATTGCGGTGTTGGGATAAAAGGTTCGCATGAGTTCGCCAACGATTTCCGGTTTCTCACCATCACACTGAAGATGTCTCCCTGGACCCAAGCTCGTTCCTGTATAATGTCCTTTATAGAGACACCCAAGGACGAGATGAGCTTGCAGAGCTCGGCGATGCCTCCAGGCCGGTCGCTGACGGTCACTTTGAACTTGACCAGACGCTGCTCCGCGGCTAAGCCTCGCTCCAGACAACGGCCGAGGATGGTGGTGTCGATGTTACCGCCAGAGAGGATGCAGACCACCCTGCAAAGGAGATCGAAATTAAATTCTGTAGGTAGGGTCTTCCAGTGCTAACTCAAGAAATGGCCTGTCTTGTGTTACATTACAATTAAATGCAAAGACACGCTATTTCCAATCTTTTGCAATATGAACAACAACCCAATGAACAACAAATATGGAAAAACCTATGTACCGTTGATCACACAGTTTGTGATAAGACTGAAGTGCGATCGTGACAACAATACGAGCGCGAAACACGAACGCCGCTGGCGTTCCGTTTTGACAATAAAACTGACGAGTAATCGCGCGCGCACGATTGATGCACTATTCAGACTTTCCGGCGCGCAATCCTGTACGCTCCTGGGGGTCTATTCGCTTTCTACGAAATCGACAATAGCGTGCTTCGTTTTGTCAAATTGCTATTCTAATTCATCAAAACTCGAAGCTACGGCACGAAGCTTGAAATGGCGGCTTTTGCGGCGGCCACCTCTATTCTAATGGGCAAAATGTACGAACGAAACATTAAATTTGACAGCATTTTTTCAAGAACCACTGTCAATTTGCACGGTAGCTACAAAGCTACCTTTTCATTTTTGTAATGTGTTTTTTCACCATATTTTGTCCATTTATCACTAAAATTTCGGTAGATTTATGATTGTTAAAATATTTTATACACGTAGCGTCCTAAATTATTGAAATTTACTCATGATATTTGAAGATCACTCTCCGTTTCATAATTTTCAGAAAAGCGGCTCTACCGCCATCTCTTAGCAAAGCCTACAACTAACAACTTCCCCCAGCTGACGACGAAGTTCTTATTTTTACCAAAACTTGGCGCTAAAACCGCTCTTTTTAGGGTTCCGTACCTCGAATGGAAAAAGGAACGCCTATAATATAAATTCTTAATTTCAGACACAAGATCCATTTTTGAGGTGATAAAAAAGGAAAGTTATAAAAATCATTATATATTAAATATAAAATTCAAGGTACAAGGTTGAGTACTTAGTACGTCAGGTGGCAATATTCACCCTCCGTCTGTATGTAAGGGTCCGATAACATCAGACGGTCAGACAGGCTTACAATAGTGTCGTTTTTACACATGTCACCCTCGGGACGTTAATGACGCAATTCTCTTTCTTTGGATGGCATTGAAAGAGTCAACACGGGATAATATAGATTATAGAATCACTCGTGACAGCCGTTTACGTTTAAACTTAGCAAAGAGCTAGCGCAAATAAAGAGCAATATCCGAAAACCATAAATTATTTAAAGTTACATAGGTAATTACAAAAATTTGTTTTTGATGTTCGCAATAAAACCTATACGTAAGCCTTTACAGTACTTCCCGTTGACCTAGAATCACGAAATTTGGCAAAAAGCAAGGTCTTACAGCACAAGGATAGGTATTTTTATTTTCGCTTTTTATTAGCTTCACCTGTATGTTTGTATGTTTGTTTGTAACCGACTTCTTTGGGCGCGATTTTGACCCACTTTAAACGGCCAGATTTCGTTCAAACTTTGTAGATTTATTGAGGACCGATGACAATACACTAATTTGATAAAATTATTCAAAAAAACAAGCTATTATAAATAATCCAAACTAAAAAGTAGAAAATAATTAATATTTAAAAAAACACCATGCACCCCACGCTTTTTTTAAAATAAAATAATTTTTTTTATTCACACTATTATTAACTTATATTCATTGAAATTTTTAACACTATTTTCTTAATTTAAATTCATTAAAATTTATTTTCTATTTTTTAGTTCGGTTTTCTATAAAAAGCGTGTTTTTTAGTTTTTTTAAACTATTATTTATTATCTTTAAGTAAAGAGAAATAACCGAAAACCGTTCATTTTAGCAAAATCACCAAAAAAAAACGCAGTGTGTCTGTGTAAATTATTCGGCTCACAAATATATGTTTCCAGTATAAATGTAAGCGGGTTAACTTTGAACCTAGTTTGTGTTGGAAGAACACCAACGCTTCATCCCTTAACAAGGGACTTCATTAGGGTAAATATAAGTTTGTTTGGAACCCTCGCACAAGTCCTACTCGTACTTGACTTGTTTTTATTTAATCTGTTCAAGGTTTCTATGCTCTCTGGTGGTTTCATTCACATGATCGTTCACGAAGGTAGTTGGGTGTGCCCGGATCTCGCCCGAATGAAAAATGCCCACCCGACAGAGAAACAGAATAGCTATCGCTTCCGTGCGTCGGCCGCATGTCATTGGGTTCGACAGTGTCGGCTGCGGAGAATTGTAATAGGGCCCCTGGGCCCGTACTCTTAAAAACGTGATCGAAGTTTCTGGTTGGTTTTCGTGAAAACGCTAATCTTATGCAAGTGACTTATGAATTGGTTTTGCACGACACTGAAAACGAGACTTTGATTTTCCTCTTCCGGATAGGCCCCCTGATAACGCGCGATAGATTGTCTGTGTAAAGACCGCTAATAACCGTGTTGTGTTTCACACATGTGCGTGTGTGTAGTGTAGGTTTATGTTTGCTATTAAAAGTATAAGAACGGCTTTACTGCACTTACTTTTTCCCAGCCAGCTCGGGCACCAGTCCAGCCATGATGGCTGCCACGCCGACTGCCCCGCCGCCCTCCACCACGTATTTCTCTTGCTCCACTAGTCTTAGGATAGCCCGCGCCAGCCAATCTTCGTTCACCGTGATCTATTGTTAGGAATAAAGTCCAGGTTTAGATAATACGTAGGGGAGACCGGGGTTCGAAGTGCCGATTTTCAAATAACACGCAAAAAGAATGTCAATAAATGGACTGAAAATCAATATTGAGGGGTTTATAGATGCAGAATTTATTCTAGTTTTACTTAATGTTGTCGTATTTACTAAATTATTAATAGATCATCAGGATATTTTTTTTGTGAAAAATTGACGAGGAAAAACTGACCCCGTCATGGGGCTGGTTGTTCCATCGTTGAGGCAAGTTGTTCCGGCAGCAACTTCGATTGTTAATGTTGCAGTTGTAGTGTATAGATATGTATAAATCAAACACAAAAGTATGAATATGTATTCATGAGTCACTTATTGAAAATAAGGATTAAAATTACTATCTTTGGCAAGTAATCATCAAAACTAAGTAACACCACCTTGTAATTAACTTTTAACTGATTATTAATTAGGACATTGAGATCAATCAACTAGCATGACCAATTATAGTTATAAGTAATTATAAGTCTTTAATCAGTAGAATGATACCAACTTAGTACTATTCGAAAGCTTCTTCATCAGAGTTGCAGTAAGGACTAACATAGGAATGGACTTAGTCGGAATCCAAATATTTTAAATGTGCCCAGTTTTTACAGAGAGCAGACGCATTTCATGTTATGAAGTCGTACCCGCTACATTTTTCTTTTGTGGTTTCGCATCCTAAAACAATGTTTGTTTCAAATTAATTCACTACTTTATCAAGGAGGGGTTCAAAGTTCCGCGGAACAACTAGCCCCGGACCAGCGGAACTTCGAGCCCCAAATTTCATTTTCAAAGTTATCCAAAATTCTTCTAAAATAGGTTACATTACATCAATAATGACATTCATAAACATTCCTAGGAGGTTTTCCAACAATTAAATGCAAATCACGCATTAATAGCTATAATACTGTTCCAAATAGACCAAAAAGTTTCAGCACGAAAATATTTACTCACGTCACAATTATAAACCTCCATTCGACTACCACACTTGTCGGTTGCCAAGACGTCACTAAAATGGCGTATGCAATAGCGCGATGGTATGACGTCTTGCACCGCACTTCACACATAATATATCCTATCTTTTTCGTTTCAAAGTCATTTGCATCGGAACAACGTACCCCTGCACTTTGAACCCCGGTCTCCCCTAACATACTTTTAAGTAGGTATCTACAGTACTTATATTTTTTTTTTGCTTAACTGGACCTATATAGGCCTGCGTCAAGCAGTGGACCAATATAGCCTGTTGGAGAGGAGGAAGAGGACCTTTATAACCAAATTTCGCTTTGCAAGGCTTTGCTCACACAATCACAATAAACAAAGATAAAGCCAGGTTCGCCATTGTTGGATACGAGAAACAAAGAGGGTGGTTTGCTTGTAGGTCAAACCGAAACGTTATTTTCAGTCATTCCGGACCTCGGGGGGACCTCGGGATTTTTTGCTCAGAATAGGACCTCCACTTTCCGGAATAACCCCCTCTCGCTCGTTTCGTAAGCATATTGCTATAAGTGGGTAATGTGGGTATTGACAAAATCGTCTGTACCATATTCTATCTTCGTCTGTATCTCATTCTTTGTTCGCTGTTATCAGAAGATGGGGTCAGGGATTAATGAAGATGAAGACATTTATCAGTCAATGTGAGGTATCTTTCCTAAAGAAGACGTTATCTTTTCTACTCTGAGCAATAAAAATAACAACGAGTAGCCATACTCTAGCCAAACTCGATGTGGCGTGTTTGTAAACATACCGCGACACGTAAAAGTGTCCACCTTTATGAAGAGAATCTCTTTTTCTAATCTTATGCATTCCATGTTCTTGGTCTAACTGAATGTTGAAATAAAAAACTGACAAAATCTCTTTGATCTTTGGTCTCTGGGTTTTCACTACAAGACCTCTCGTCTCTATACTAGTCTTTAGATTGATAGAAAGCACTTATTATACCACACAAAGACACTAAACAAAATAGAGAAAAAGCTATCAATAGAGGAAGTATAAAGGGCGACCTTATCGCTGAGAGCCATCTCTTCCAGGCAACCTTGGGATGGACTGGACATGAAAAGAACAAAATAGACGGTGGTTCTCAATAAATCTATTTAGATAGGAACTTAAAGAAACCAAATACTTACACTACATACTATAATACCTACTTACATAACCTACAAACATTATAATAGACTTACATAAATATAAAAAAAGATTGTCTAACTTTTAACTTTAGCTATAAGTAAATAAATAATAAATAATGCAGGACAATTCACACATCATTATCCAGCCCCAAGCTAAGCAGAGCTTGTGCTATGAGTACTAATAGATAACTGATATACATAATACAATACACTACATGGATAGATACATCCAGAACACCCTGAACAAATATCTGCAGATCGTACAAACATTTGTCCCGAGGCGGGAATCGAACCCGCAACCTCCTGCGTCGCAGGCGGACCTTCGCCCGCTGCGCCACAGAGGTCGTCGGTCGAACGAAGTACAGAGATAAAGGGCATCTGAATCATGCCAGCCAGTCCGTCTGCCAAGGCTGGTCACTATAGCATGCCTCAACCCCGGTTTTGAAGAAAGCAAGTATGTTTCTCACCATTTTATCGAGTTTGGACCGGACAGTGACGAAGGCATTGTACCCGACGGTCGGCACAGCGAGACCGTCGGCCAGCGTGGATCTGATGATCGTGCTTACGGGCTCCTCGTGTCTAATGGCTTCCCTCATACTTGGACATTTCTCCGTCTCTACACCCTGCAAATAAATAAGTTTTGCTAAATATAGCATGATGATTTGAAGTGGCAGTGGGCCGGCCATATCTCGCGAAGAGCCGAGAACCGCTGGGGTAAACGTGTTCTTGAGTGGAACCGCCCCCGGCCAGGTGAGATGACGACCTGTGAAAAACTGCAGGCAGATGCTGGATGCGGCAAGCTGAAGACAGGGCGTTATGGCGCTCATTAGGGGAGGCCTATGTCCAGCAGTGGAATTATAGAGGCTGATGATGATGAGCAAGATTGATTTATATTGAGATAATAATCAATTGACCACTGCAACGGAATCGGGAAGTAGGCCACCCAGACCGCGTTAGGTATAATCTCATCGATAAATGATTTGATCACACAGTTTGTGATAAGGAATCTATAAATACTATCGAAAGCATCGAGTTATTTCTCTTGCTGTTATTTGTTGTTAATAATGGATTTTTGTTGTCTTTGTTCGAAACAGGTCATGTTAATTCTTCCGGGTTACAAGCCGTTGCTGCATCTTATCACAAACTGTGTGATGGATGATTTGTCGAACTCCAAATGATGACGAAAGTCCCGAAAGATAAAAATAAAAACAGTAAACTTTAAACCCATTATGTCAATCATCTCGGGTTTTTATCTTTATAAACTAACCAGGGGTATATAGGTACCTAACGCAAGGATCGATTGGCGGTCAATTTGTCGCTTCTATTCTGTTCACACATCAAATCTGCGTGATTCTGTGTGAGGCTGACTGAATGTGGTGACTGTTCATAATAATGTAACTCTGCGTTTTTTGCAATTGCGTATCACACTTAATCGACGCAATTCTTAGGCCAGGCAACGAAAAGGTATGAGGAGTTGGTACACAATTTTTTTGAGTGGTCATATCGCTAAAACGCATAGTTTCCGAGATATATAGATCCCCCCCCCCCCTCTCCCCTGGCTCAAGGGCTACGGGCGGGGACTTTTGATATGTTCACCTCCGAACGAAGTCAAAAATTGTGTTCCAAACATTTCCCTCTACACCTTTTTTGTGCCTGGCATAACTAGAGTCATAGAGATATCACATTAAAACCGCTGTTGTCACCACCCCAGAATGCACAAGGTTGCCACCAAAGATAGACAAGTCCCCTCAAAATGTTCCGCAGTAGATTCACTTACATAAATAAGCACATGCGGTTTGAGATGTTTGATGGCCGTAGCTACTCCAGCTAGAAGCCCTCCTCCGCCCACTGGCACCAGCACAGCGTCGACTTCAGGCACTTGCTCTACGATCTCTAGCCCGACTGTTCCTTGACCAGCCATGATGTGGGGGTGGTCGTAACTGTAACACCAAATCAAGTATGATGAACTAATCTATGACTTTACTAAGGCCACAGAAGGCGGTCTCTCACCTCAGTCGTGGAATATGCAGATTCGTGCATTAGCATCAGTGAGAGAGGAGAACCGATCACTTCAGTAGGTACATTACCTAAACATAATCATTTATTCAGTAACAATATAAAATTATGGTTGAATTATTATTACTTGTACAATGAGGATCAGTAAAGTTATATCAATTTTAATAGAGCTAGCCACAATTTAAATAGATTTTTTTTTGCACTGTGTGTTAGGGATTGTTTTAGCTCTGTAAATCTGCATTCTCAACTAAAAACGTTACTGATCCTCATTTGATTGAACATAATACCTCACTTCGCTTGACATTGTACAAATATTATGTCTAGACGTCTAGAGTAAAAACAGTAGTTACATTTTCCTACCCGTTGATGTAAGTAAGTCCCTTCTCTTTAGCAAGGCTCATAGCGTGGAACTTCGCTTCTTTCATGTCATCTCCATGCACGATCACATTGGCTCCGTAAGACTGACATTTTTGAATCTTCATAATCGGAGCTACGTTGGGCATGACCAGGCGCGGTCCCAGGGGGGGGGTCACGGGGGTCATGACCCCCCCCAAAATCTTAGTTTAGGTACTTAAAAAATTGCAACCCACAGCTTGATCATTATATTATCCTGTTTACTTCCGTTACATTGATTATGGTTACCAACTGCAGCAATAAAAAAAATCGCGGCTCGCTCCGCTCGCCGATATTACTGTTATTTGTGCTCTGTCTTTTGACTAGCAGAGAGGCAACGTTCCCAATTTTATTGGTCTGGCTGGTCCGCTACTGTCAGTTTGTATCAATCCAACCACCACAATAAAAAGCACAAAATATAACAAATAATCTGCGAGGTCACTGTCAACCAGTACAAGAAATTAGTACTTAGACAACAAAATTTTCGCGTTTTGGTCTGGTCGCTGATAACATTTGTTCCTTCTGACTATAATCCAAAGCTCAAAACCCGGCCCGCTTTAGGTCACTTTGCCAAATATTCTAAAAAGTTGCCCAAAATCTAACAAAAACCAAAAATTATCGCAGCTCGCTCAACTTGCCGGCAACTTTACACTGTCTGCCTCTTGTCATGGGCTCATCCCTCGTTTGAGGTCAGTTTTCCAAACACTCCAAAAATCTAACGAAAACACTAAATTATCGCAGCACGCTCTGCTTACTTCTGATAACATTCTGCTGTTTTGATAAGCTTCTGGCTTGCTTTAGTTCAGGACTCCTTCTCCGTTTCAGGCGAGCTTGCAACTGCAAAATATCTAATACCAAACAACTCACACGTACAGCCAGGTCATAAAAATTTTCGCGGCTCGCTTCGCTCGCCGTTGATTCTATATGGTGTCTAGTCTGTTGTCCGCATATTTGGTTGTTATTCGTGAAACTTTAAAATTGTTCTTCACACTAATATTATAAATGCGAAAGTTTGTATGGATAGATAGATGGATGGGTGGATGTTTGTTACGTCTTCACACCAAAACTACTGAACAGATTGAGCTAAAATTTTGCATCGGTGTAGCTCTAAGCCTGAAATCAAACATAGGCTACTATTTATCCCATAAATCAGTTCCCATGGGAAAGAAATTACCTTTCAACGTTTCCATAGAAAAAACGCGTGCGAAGCCGCGGGCAGAAGCTCATAATTAAGCTTCCTTGTCTTGCATGGACGCTACCTCACCAATTTCAAAAAAGGCTGCGGCTCATTCAGAGCTCGCTCCACTCGCTGTTATTTATTTTCTGAACCAGTTTGTGACAACCCGAAAAAGGGAACAAAAATTTCGGCGGCTCGCTCCGCTCGCCGCTACATCCTTTTCGATGTCTTTTTAGTATTTCTAATTTTTTGTTCATCTCCTTTGCTCCGCTCGCCCCGATTTATATTCATAGCTTTATATCTACCACCGCAAACTTTTTAAAATTTTCGGGGCAGGTTTCTCTCACTTTATTTTGTCATAGGCTCTGGCTTACTTTTCCCCAAACATCAGAAAAAATCTCCAACATTTTTGAGGCTCGTTTCGCTCGCCATTACTTATACTTCCTATTGTTGGGTTGGGAGTTTGGGGAAGGGATGTTTGCGGCCAATATGCAAAACACTGCATTTTGCGGCTCGCTCCGCTCGCCGATAGTATTTTGTCCTTCTCTGTATTTGGTCCAGTGCTTGACACTTGTTTAACATTATTTTGCTCGGGTAGTTACCCGAAAAAGTAACAAAAATTTCGGCGGCTCGCTCCGCTCGCCGTTACATTTTTTTCATGTCTTTTTTGTATTTCCAATTTTTTGTTGATGCCCTTGCTCCGCTCGCCCCTATTTATATTCATAGCTTTATATCATCTACTACTATTAATCTACTCTAGTCTCTAAGATTTTCCGGGCTTGCTACGCTCGCTATCATTTATTTTTTATAGATACCTATCAACAACAAAATAAATGATGCGGGCGAGAGTAAGCAAGTGGACCTACTCTTGCTTACTTTTGCCCAAACTTCAGAAAACATCTCAAAAATTTCGAGGCTCGCTTCGCTCGCTATAACTTATACCTACTATTGTTGGGAGTTGAGTATAAATTTTCCGCGGCTCGCTCCGCTCGCCGATAAAGTTTAGTGGTTTTCAGTGGGGTCTGCAACCGCCTACAAGTAAATTTTGGTGCTACGGCCCGCACCAAGTGTGACCCCCCCCAAAGTCTTGGGCTGCGACCGCGCCTGGTAAGTACACTAAACAAATAAATACAGCTCTGTAAAATAAATTGGCCTGAACTAGGTAATCCAGTGTTTCAGGCGACAAGAGTGCTACTTGTTAGATAAAATAATCACTTATGTAGTAGGTACTATTACAATAAAGTTTAATGTTGTTTATGTTACAAACAATTTGTGTATGATATGAAGGTACCTATATAATTTACATTGAGTAAAAACTAGGCTATAGGTACTAACTACTAACTATAGGTAGGTACTAACCATATGTATAAAATATAATTTACTTGATAATATCTAATAGTTTCTCTGTATCATCGTCGGATAGACTTTGTAATGTAAATTTAATAGATAAAAGATAAAATAAATAGATTAGGGTCAGTTACAGATTTTATTTTTATAAAACAGTTTTATTTTCTAACGTAGAACTTCGTAGCACGTGCTACGATGGACCGGCGTAGCATACAAAAGACTTCAACGCGCACCCACTTTTCTACGACACACTAAATTTCTCGTAGATACGAAACTAATTTAACTGAGTTACAGTCAGTCAGTATGATAAAGGAAATCTTTTGCTCTTTACTATCAATGTACTACTTACTAAGTTTTTCATTCCCGCATTCCTTTTAAGTAGATAAATATGTTATTTCGTAGAACTTCTTAGCGCGAGCTACGATTTTAGCGCATCGGCGCGCGGCGGCGCGGCGGCGGCGGTGTAGCCAACGAGATTTCACGCATTTATGTCTGTGTGAGTACCTACAGCTGTACCGAAAAGAGTAGAAATTAATTAAAATGGAACTAAACTAAGCCTTTGCTCTGGCAACACGAAACCAATGTCAAATCTGTTCAAAATGTCACGCACTTGTAAATTAACATTGGGTACCTCAACGAAATGTGCATTATAATAACTGTTTTAATGTATAATTAGGTGTTTAGTGTGATTCAACATGAAAAAAACCTTATCGCAGTGGAACAAGACAAGTGATTCATAAAGTTTTCATACGTTTTGACGTGATAACGTCTTATAAATTGGTTTGCCGGGTGACACTTCAAGAAACTGCGTTACGCTCCGCTCACGTTATGCGCTCACAATGAGAGCGAGTGAGAGGCACGCGTCCCTTCCACTCGGGCATGGTTAGCCCGCCTAAGAGCGAGAGAGACAGACATAAAAAGTGAAAGGAACTCAAAGTCGTTGTCACGTAAAACTTTCGCCCGTATACCGACTTTACAGGCAACCAATTTTTTTTTTTTTTAGCAGAATTTCAAGTGGGAAAGCTATGGCCCGATGTTTCAGACAATTATCAAAGAACCTCCGAGATCACTGTTATAAATGTCCCATTTGAATAATTCAAAAAGTTATCTACAGGTATCGAAACAGTTATGAAATGATTTATTTTAGGATTTTAGGAGGTATGGATAACATGGTCAGACTTTGGTCAGAATTTCTATCAACTTTTAAAAAATAAAAAAATAGTTATACTGACATAACTACAATAGTTCGACATATGGTATCGCTGAGTTTTTTGTAGATATTTATAGTCTTTAATATTGTAGAACATTTTTTTGTTCTATCATCAATAGTTTCCGCAGCGCATGCGATGATAGACAATTTATGGCAAATTTTTTTACACCTTGGGTTACATTATTGAAGTTTTAGTAGGGATCCCTAATTTTTTCAAGAAATAAATATAGCCTATGTTACTCAAGAATAATGTAGTATTCTAATGGTGAAAGAATTTTTGAAATCGGTCCAGTAGTTTTTGAGTTTATTCGTAACAAACATACAAAAATGCAAATCTTTCCTCTTTATAATATTATTAGTAGGTATAGATATAGATAATTTCTAAGAGTGGTTTAGTAAACTAGTTATGCTTAAGTAGGTACCTATATCTATTATTATTAATAATTACGAGAGTAGTAGGTTAGAATATGAGATTACTTTTGTAATCGTAAATTAATTTTGTCTACAAACAACATTCATAAAGAGTTGCCAGTTTACAGTAAATTTTCGTTTCTTGATAATTAATTTCTACTATTTTTCGTCGGATTTGTACCTATTGACATCCACGTTTACAACAAAATTTAATTGCTAAACGCAAGGATCAATACCGTTTGCGTCGTAGTATTCGTGTTGCCATCAAAGCGACAGCAGCGCCCTTTTATTTATGAAATTACAACTTTAAATTTTAATAATAAAAATAGTCAATAGAAAATAGGAATTAATTTGGTTTTTTGACAATATTTTTGTCATAAAAAAAAATATTGGTAATTAACATTTATCATTATACCTACCTAGTAAGGTTTTGCGTGCGGATTGTGTCTGACAAGCATAGCCGTTTCTAAAATATACAGCGACGGGAGAGTAAGGTAAGATTGCAAAAGTAATCTCATGTTCTTATTTTGATCGTAATCATTTATTCTTAAAAATAACAGATATAACTACTTTAGCATAACTACCTAGTTCAATAAACCACTTTAAAAAAATAATCTAATAAAATATCAACAAAATAGGTATTACACTGTTTTTTGATTGCGCACATATTGAAATCGTCCAATTGTTATGAGATCTTCCTTTTCTTTTTTCTACAGGAGTTTTGAATATTCTTTTGATAAGCTAGCAGAACCTTGCATCTTCAATCCCAGATACATACATAACGGATGTACCTACCTAAAAACAAATTAAAATTACACTGAAATATAACGCAGGACCGTTAAGAGTGGCAGATGGGTTTTGAGGTCAATAATAGGCAAAATCGGATGATGCTGATGTTTTTGTTTTAAAGACTCAAAATATGGAAGTGGACTATACTTTTTCCAATACAAACGGAAATAAACAGTAAAAATACCATGAACGCAATTTGCAAAAAAACAACGTAGGTAAATATTAATCAGGCAATCAAATTCACTAGTTTAATCGTTTGAGAGAGGCAGATTTTACTTTAAAAAGACCATAGAATCAAGTATTTATCAGTGATCTCGGAGGTTCCTTGAGAAAACTGTCTGAAACATCTAACTTTCCCACTTGGAATTCGGCTAAACAACGTATGAAAACTTTGTCAATCACTTGTCTTGTTCCACTGTGATTAGTTTGATCCATGGATTACACTAAACACCATAGCATACTATAGTACCTACACATGAAAACAGTTATTGTAATGCAAATTTCGTTGAGGTAGGTAGGTACCCAATGTTTATTCACATGTGCGTGACATTTTGAACAGATTTGACATTGGTTTCGTGTTGCCAGAGCAAAGATTTAGTTGATTATGAATTTCTCTTGTACCTACGTAGTCATGTCATAAGTATGATCTTTGTCCTACCACAGACACTGGCAGAGAACTCGACTCGTAGTGAAAACCAAGCGGCGCCATTATGAAAGAAGTTGAAGTTGATGTTGATTTATAGCATCAAACAAAGCAAAGATAAGCAAAACATTGTTCGTTTTGTTTGTCTTGTTCGTCTTTTAATCAAATAATTTCTGCGTTGTTTCGATTTATTCATTGATTTAGGTTCTAACAACCGATTAGATATATTATTGGTAATTATCGACTAGCAAATCAGTCGAAATGCCGTACGCCAATCAACCTTCGGTTCACATCACCGAGCTCACTGATGATAACGTGAAATTCGTCGTTGAAGATACGGAGCTGAGTGTCGCTAATAGTATGAGGCGAGTCTTCATTGCCGAGACTCCAACAATGGCCATCGACTGGGTGCAGCTAGAAGCAAACTCAACTGTTATAAGTGATGAGTTCCTTGCCCACCGCATCGGCCTTATTCCACTTATATCAGACGACGTGGTCGATAAAATCCGATATTCGCGAGATTGCATGTGCGCCGACTTCTGTTCAGAATGCAGTGTTGAGTTCACACTCGATGTTAAGTGCTCAGATGAACAAACTCGACATGTGACGACAGCTGACCTAAAATCTAGTGATCCACGAGTTGTTCCAGTAACATCGCGTCATCGAGATGAGGACCAAGCAGATTACGGTGAAACTGATGAAATATTGATCATCAAACTGCGAAAAGGTCAAGAACTGAAGCTTCGTGCCTATGCGAAGAAAGGTTTTGGAAAGGAACATGCAAAATGGAACCCTACGGCAGGTGTATGCTTTGAGTATGATCCAGACAATGTTATGAGGCACACACTGTTTCCAAAGCCAGATGAATGGCCCAAGAGTGAGCACACAGAACTAGATGAGGACCAGTATGAAGCAGAGTTCAACTGGGAGGCCAAACCTAACAAATTCTTCTACAATGTGGAATCAGCTGGGGCTCTGAAACCAGAGAACATAGTCCTCATGGGTATTGTGGTTTTGAAAAATAAGCTTTTGAATCTTCAAGTGCAGTTAGCCCAAGAAGCCCAAAATGATGCATTGGCCATTAATTAGGTTAGTCGAAAATTGTATTATTAAATTGATTTTTATTTCAAAAACTTGTTTATTTTATAAGCATTTTCAGTCAATTTATGAATTTGAAATTAAAAAATAGTGTATTTGTAAAAATATTGTAGTGTAAGTGTATTCAACTATCTGACAAAAGCAACTTATCCAAGACTAGATTCTAAACTTATAAGAACATGTCCTCCTAGCTGACTTTGGGACATGGTGGCCAGTGTAAACAGGGATGTTAGAGTAGAGTTGGGAATACGGAGTGCTCCTGTGTTTGCACACTCTTCCACACATGGCCAACTTATAACAGCGTCATCTAATAGAATAATCCATTGAACATGACTGCTTCAATACCAATACCATCCATAAGGAGGATTCTTCCTCCAAGCTTTAAAACTTGTCAATCAGGATGACATTGTCAAAATATTGTCAACATTTTATAAAATAGTTCTCAAAATTAATTTTATATATTTGCCAAAAACAAAGAATTCATGTCAGATCAAACACAAAATTAACAGTGGGCAAACATTTAAATATTCTCAAATGCAATCTGATAATATTAAAAGATACATTGTTTTATTTTTATTCTGTACACTAACATTCAATAGGTACATTGTAAAAGCATGTCTGAGGAAATAAATGAAACTATGCTTAGCATGATAAGTGATACTTTTCCATGCCTGAAAGAATCAACGGTTTCGGTAACTATTAAAAACATTTGACATAAATAGATCACACAGATAACTTGTTATTATAATTGTTATTATTATTTGTGTAGTGTGTTGAACAAGAAAAAACCACAGTCAGTAAAATCAAACTTAAATTAGAAGATATTCAAGAAGCTCATAGCAGAATAAAGAATGATGTTGCATTTACGCCAGTGATTGTAAGTATTTCAATACTAAATATCTTATTTTTGTTCCATTATAACTTGAATGTTTAAAAATTTTCCTTACTAAACCATGCCTTTATCAATGAAGGATCTGGCTGTTGGATATGGTTGGGTGTCAATAAATAAATTGTTTTTTAATTTCAGGAAGCTAAACATATTGGAAAGGGTTTTTGTACGTTAATTTTAAAATGTGAAAACTTACAATATACGGGAAGGTAAGTAACACTAACTCTGATTGCCCAAATGCTGTTTAAAAACAGTTTATATTAGGCTCCCGCCTCCCTCTGTACGTACCTACATAAAGAATTGGATTGGATCAGTTAGCTAGCATAGGTGCATGCTGGGTAATTGCATAGGAATGGGTATCCTTACCCGTATATGATGATATGTGTTACTTGGCATTCAAAGTACCTATCCATCACATTTGAGAGGAAGCATTGTCTGCAGATAAAGTAAAAAAGTCAGATAAATTATTTAAGTATCTGAGACATGAGTATCAAGGGCACTCGTAGACTAGTCCCGTCTACTTTTTGTATTCATTCTTTTCATTTTCGGATTCATTGTAGCTTCAAAGCGCGTGGAGCATGCAACATTCTTTCAATGATGTCGCCAAAAGACAAAAGTAAAGGCGTTATGGTATCCGGCGCAAGAAACTTTAACCTCGCAATGACGTACTACGGCTGGCGGCAATCTGTCCCCGTCAACGTGATCGTACCTAAGGACTGCCCTCTCGCCGAAAGACAGAGGTTCAAAGAGAACTTTGCAATAGTTAAAGTGCATGGCAACGACAGTAATGATGCAAACCTACATGCGCTCTCTTACGCTGAAGAAATCGGTGCACAATATATCCATGGGTTCGTGTCTCTTTTACTCTTTTTAACACTTTCATTGCCTATGATGCACATGTCCGTGATGTCCGTCTTCACTTCCTTTAGGGATGATTTATATTTAGACCGGTCCGTGTCTGGGTCGGGCAGAGGCCAGGGCGGGCCGGAGCGGAGCCGAATAGAATGTTAGTAGACGGGCCCGGACGGGACACGGATGATGCACTGTTTAATATAAACTGCTTCATACAAAATGTATGAAACGTTTCAAATCCGTGCCCCGTCCGGGCCACGTACACGGCACGCCCCGGGCACGACCCGGTCTATTATAAATCTTCCCTTACGCTGCGGGGACAGGCGCGCTCCTCATTGGCTGAGCAATGAATGTGTTAAAAGGTAATTCTAATTTAGGCTTGAATTTTATGATAATTATGGGGTACATTTTTAATCAGGCTGGATCGTCCGGACTTGATATCAGGCTACGGGACCGTGGGCCTGGAACTGCTGATGCAGCTGGACAAGATGGACGCCATCATCTGTCCTGTCGGCAGCGGATCCCTCGTAGCCGGCCTCATCCTCGCCGTCAAGAGCCTCAAGCCGAACTGTCTTATTTATGTGAGTACTTATGATTATTTTAGATAGGCGCATAGCATCCACCTAAGTGGAAACAGTCGTTTACACTAAGATAAACCTACGTAGATTTTGACTAGGTATCAGAAGATTCGCTGACCGCGATCCTCTGTCTAAGTAGGTATACGCGCTATCGGCGCCAAAAGTCTACACTAGAAATCGATGAACCGTCTATACAATACAATCTTCCGAGTCGTATGTGACATAACGCGTCCACTGCCAAGATTCAGCGATGCGACCTGGAGGGGCGCGTCGCTGTGTAAGGAGCTCTTGTACATGACCGTGAGCGTCGATGGCCGTCGAAAGAGAGTAGAAATCCGACGTTTTCGATGCGGAAACGAATCGAATGAATTAAACACCTGCAGCAGGGCTATTCAGGAACTCATTTTCCGAGTCTTCGACACGGAATTTTAAAACATGGGTTCATAGAAAATGTTCAACGATTTGTGGAAAACTACTTTTCTGCTAGTTTTATTCTATGCGGAACGCAAAAAATGTTAAAAACCGATAGGTAAATATTTCAATTTTGCGCGAATCTGTGACACAGATTCAATTCCGTGTTGTCTGAAACGGAGTTTCTGAATACCACTGGAGGAGTTGACGGTTTTCGAAGGTTGTCTCTGTTCAGCTGTTTGTGGCGCTGACAGTACAAACAAAAACTCGACATCTTCTCTCTGGATACTATTTTTTTTATGTGTTTCCGGTTGGTACCTATACACTGGCCAAACCATGTCACCTGTTTCAGGGAGTAGAATGCACAGCGGCCCCCACTATGACGCGAGCGTTGCAAGACAAGAAGCCGGCCCTGATTCAGGTGAACCCGACCATCGCGGACAGCATGGCCAGTCACATCGCCAGCAACTACGCCTATCATATCATCAGGGGATATATGGACAGAATGGTCAGTTCTACCTATTACTGCTTAGTATCTCGTTATAGTAGGTAAGTTATATCGCATTCACTGCCCACCCTCGGCGGCGGTGCAACCCGCAGGGGCGCGCCTCTATCTGGTTGCAATGAGCGAAGAACTGAGACGTAAGTAGGAGGCCTATGTCCAGTGGACGTCTTTCGAAATAATCATCATCATCATCAACCTATATTAGTTCACTGCTGGACATAGGCCTCCCCTAATGAGCGCCATAGCGCCCTGTCTTCAGCTTGCCGCATCCAGCATCTGTCTGCAGTCTTTCGCAGATCGTCATCCCACCTGGCCGGAGGGCGTCCTACACTACGTTTGCCTAGTCGCGGTCTCCACTCAAGAACACATTTACCCCAGCGGTTGTCGGTTCTTCGTGAGATATGGCCGGCCCACTGCCACTTCAGCTTGCTAATTATTTGGGCTATGTCGATAACTTTGGTTCTCTGTCGGATGTATTCGTTACGAATCCTATCCTTCAGAGATTCCGGGCATAGCTCTTTCCATAGCTCGCTGAGCGACTTTGAACTGGTGGACCAGCCCTACCGTGAGTGTCCCCTTCTCAGCTCCGTAGGTCACGTCATGACAGATAGGATGCACTGATTGAAAGCTTTCGCAATAATGTGTGTAAAATATTTTCCTACTCATTTATTTCGACCTTAACATTTTATGTAAGGTGCTATTAACTATCTTTACAAATATGTTTGTAGATAACCGTAGACGAGACCTGGATCTCCCGCGCCATGATAAACCTTCTCGAGCGAGAGAAGATGGTGGTGGAAGGGGCCGCTGCCTGCAGCGTCGCGGCCGTCATGGCGGGGAAGATTCCAGAATTACGTGGTAAAACGTGAGTCTAAACAACATCGTCTTGAGAGAGAGAAGATGGTGGTGGTGGGGCCAGCCGTCTGCAGGGTCGCGGCGGTCATGGCGGGGAAGGCTCCAGAACTACGTGGTAAAACGTGAGTCTAAACAACATCGTCTTGAGAGAGAGAGAAGATGGTGGTGGTGGGGCCAGCCGTCTGCAGGGTCGCGGCGGTCATGGCGGGGAAGGCTCCAGAACTACGTGGTAAAACGTGAGTCTAAACAACATCGTCTTGAGAGAGAGAGAAGATGGTGGTGGTGGGGCCAGCCGTCTGCAGGGTCGCGGCGGTCATGGCGGGGAAGGCTCCAGAACTACGTGGTAAAACGTGAGTCTAAACAACATCGCCTTGAGAGAGAGAAGATGGTGGTGGTGGGGCCAGCCGTCTGCAGGGTCGCGGCGGTCATGGCGGGGAAGGCTCCAGAACTACGTGGTAAAACGTGAGTCTAAACAACATCGCCTTGAGAGGGAGAAGATAGTGGTGGTGGGGCCAGCCGTCTGCAGGGTCGCGGCGGTCATGGCGGGGAAGGCTCCAGAACTACGTGGTAAAACGTGAGTCTAAACAACATCGTCTTGAGAGAGAGAGAAGATGGTGGTGGTGGGGCCAGCCGTCTGCAGGGTCGCGGCGGTCATGGCGGGGAAGGCTCCAGAACTACGTGGTAAAACGTGAGTCTAAACAACATCGTCTTGAGAGAGAGAGAAGATGGTGGTGGTGGGGCCAGCCGTCTGCAGGGTCGTGGCGGTCATGGCGGGGAAGGCTCCAGAACTACGTGGTAAAACGTGAGTCTAAACAACATCGCCTTGAGAGGGAGAAGATAGTGGTCGTGGGGCCAGCCGCCTGCAGGGTCGCGGCGGTCATGGCGGGGAAGTTTCCAGAACTATGTGGTAAAAAGTGAGTGTAAACAGCGACAGAAGGTGGTGGTGGAGGGGCAGCCGCTTGCAGCGTCACGGCCGTCATGGCAGGTAAAGTTCTGGAACTATGTGGTAAAATGGCAAAAAGTGAGTTAAACAAGCTGCTAATTGAACACGTTATTCTGAATTATACGGCGCCATTTTTCCGGTTACTCATAGATACGAGGCCTATGATGAACGGACATTCAGACAGGCGCGTGGCGCCATAGTACCTAGGTAATATAGTCATGTGTCCCAATAGGGTGCAGTGTGTGGTCCCTTTGAGCCCAGAATCTTTAAATGCGATAATTGTTGATATTGATCATAATAATCCTCTTTACCAGCGTTGTCTGCCTCCTATCCGGCGGCAACATCAACAGCACTCGTATATCGCGGGTCATCGACCGCGGCATGGCGGCTGAGGGACGCCTGGTCAAGTTCCACACGACTCTAGCGGACGTGCCGGGCGCTATGGCCCGACTGCTGACCAAGGTTACTGTTTTACGAGTGCTTATTTACTTTCACCTGTCCGGTGTCTGTCTATGACTAAAAAATAAAATAAAAACTTCAAATTAAACGTGAACGATTTGATTACTTACGGTCTGCAAGTAATCAAATCCTTCAAGTTTAATTTGACCCACTTTCCGGTGTCCGACTGAGCTGAAATTTGGCGTGGGGAGGCCTATAAGTACGCTAGTAATAGTATTTGAATGCCTATAAGTCCCGCGATGGACATGATGATGTAAATCGAGTGACAATGCAATATTATAATACTCGTACCAGACATGGAGCTGAGCCATGAGTTCGGCTTGACGTATCGAGTATATAAAGTAGTATCGAGTAGTATCGAAACGTCATCGTAACGTCCTATTTTTCTATAGGATTTATACAGCAGCGCCTATCGTGCGGACATACATAGGAACTACTCAAATCCCATACAAAAAGGAGCTGTCACGCTTCCCATTCATCATCATCATCATTAGCCTATATTAGTCCACTGCTGGCCATTGGCCTCCCCTAATGAGCGCCATAGCGCCCTGTCTTCAGCTTGCCGCATTCAGCATCTGCCTGCAGTCTTTTGCAGATCGTCATCCCACCTGGCCGGAGGGCGTCGTACACTACGTTTGCCGAGTCGTGGTCTCCACTCAAGAACACATTTACCCCAGCGGTTGACGGTTCTTCGCGAGATATGGCCGGCCCACTGCCACTTTAGCTTGCTAATTCTTTGAGCTATGTCGATAACTTTGGTTCTCTGTCGGATGTATTCGTTGCGAATTCTATCCTTCAGAATTCTATCCTTCCTTCACGTCAAATAGGCTGATCTCTCTGATGATTGAACCGTAGGGTATCCATGGATACTCTGTAGCAAAGGGACGCAACCCCATCGGGTTGATTCGTCTTGACTCGGGTCCTAGATGACAGGTATTGTAATGATATTTTTAGTAGACACCTACCTACTTATTATGAACTTAGTTTAATAGTTAGTAGTTTGTTTTGTGTAATCTTTGCTTTTCTGTAATGTCATACCGACAATTTTTGGTGTCGTCAAGGCTTTAAATTTTTTTTAAATTTAAACCCTGTTATTGGCTGTAAGTTATATTCTTAAGTTAACTTACTTATATTTAGGAGAGCTGTGGATTTTGAGAAATCAATAAAATAAAAATAAAATATCCAGGTTTTGATGATAAGCCCTGGAAGGTGGCCATGGGACTTACTTTTAGTTATTTCTTTCACAAGAAATGAGTAAAATATTGTTTAGATTTTTTTGGAAAACTAATTTTTGTTTGTTTTCATCAATAATAATTTTCATGCGGGGTAGGTACCTACAACAGGTTTTCTTCGTCTACATAGGTACACTCTGTTAACGTTTACAGGTTTTCCGTGGGGTCCTCCCGTGATGAAAATCCGTTCAGTACCTATCTATAAAATGTATTGTAATTCAGTATCTATTAATCATAGTTTTTCGCGTGAGAGATTAACAAACATCCATCCATACCTCCACCATCCTCACTTTCACGTTTCTATGTAAGTTATAAAAGCGCGAAATGCATGACTCCCCCGGGGCACCTCGATGTTTCAAGACCTGTCCTGTATATTAATACCAGCCATCCCCAAGACGCTGGCTGCATTTCCCCGCTGTATGGCAATGCTGATGCGCTGCGCCAGATACTCACCAGCTCTTGGTGCGTAGCTTCGACCAGACGCTCATATAGTATTTTAATAAATGTTTATCTATTCAAGGTTATGGACAGCGGCGCTGACGTGAAGAGCTTCGTGCCCGAGCGAGCTTGGATGCGGAGAGATATCTTTACCATTTCTGTAAGTGATTGATCAACGAAGAAATTTTGACCTTAGAATAAAGTTAATCGAGCACTATGTTATTCATGCCCACTTTAGGTAGGGGTACCTACCCCTACCTAAAGTGGGCATGAATAATCGGAGAAGTAGAAAACCACTTTTAAAAAAAAATTGGTTGTCTGTAAAGTCGGTTTGCTGACGATAGTTGAACGTGACAACGCAGACGCATCGCTCACTCAAGTAGGAGAGAGACGAATGTCGAGCGCTCTCGCTTGCACTTCAAGCCTTACATGGAAAGCCTCAGAGCGAGGTAACGCCGCATGACGAGGTAACGCCGCATGACGAGGTAACGCCGCATGACGAGGTAACGCCGCATGACGTCATGTTTTTTCGTGCGTGCAGCCGGCTCTATCGAATTATAAGACGTTGTCACGTCCAAAACCGTGTTTAGATAGATATATTTTATTATACACAGAAACACCCGAAATATTTATTTCGGGTGTTTCTTTGTATAAAAAAATACATGTAAGGAACTGCTAACGTACTTGCTACAAAAATACCTTCCGAAATCTTCTTACCAAAATCATTAACCGATAAATCATGCTGCCTACAACTGAGCTTTGTTTTTGCAAAGCACTTGCCGATTTTTGTGGCAATAGGAATCTTCGCATGTCACTCAAAAGTAACTCTACACTGTCATATTTTGATGCTAATTTTAATTTTGCCCCTTGAGACAACCTAGTTCTCAGAACAAAATTAATCAAATTACAATGCGATTCAATTTCAATAAGGGAACTGTAATAATCAATGCCATCAATTAATTTTTGTGTGTTAAAAATGTCGTCCGATATAACGGGTAATAAGTTCAAGGCAACTTTCAGGTCGAATTCCATTTTTACACAAGTATCTTTTACCTTTTGTGTTAATAATTTTCTATAATCTCTGTATACAAAGTATTAATATTCTCACAGTGTTTTAAAATACACTCTTTTTTTTCTTTACTTCTTTCAATTTTATTTATATTTTCTAGATATGTATTATACTGATTACCTAATGATAACTTTACATTCGTCTAACTTTTTCTCTGAAATTGAACTACCTTGTCTACGAGTATATCCAATTTTAATTAAATATTTTCTTATCTCTAAAAGTTTATTATAAAGTTCATTTAAATATTTAGTAGGTATGCATGCAGATCGGACAAACATTTGTCCCGAGACGGAAATCGTACCCGCCTACTGCGTTGCAGGCGGAATTTCACCAGCTGCGCCACAGTAACTGAGTTTAATATCTCTATGAATAGGAGAAAAGAGTTTTAATTACAGTCCTTATTTCAGGTAAACATGCTGATTGAAACCAGTGATATGCAACACGCCAAGGAACTAGAGAAGAAACTAGCTAAAGAATACCCGCAGTCCTCATATATCATGTTATGAATCCATTGCGATCTGTGTTTGTTAGGTGGCGTCAGTGTGATAAAATTACATTTATGTCAAGGTTTGGTTGTTCTAATATCAGTGTCAAATAGTATATTAAATTATTACAAAACAAAAAAAAATGTGTACCTACTCATGGGATAAGAAACAAATAAATAAAAAGGGAAGACATTAAAATTTAGTTTTTTTCTTCATTATGTCATCATCATCATGATAATGACATGATGATCCTACGAGAAATTGGTTTTCCAAGTTTCGTTTAATTTTTTATTTATCTCTTCTAGGTAAAGAGGCAGGCGAAGATGGAGAAGCGAGGTTTCGTTTCGGTTACTGCTTTGTCGACATCTTTCGTTTAGGGTAAACTGCTTTTTAGGTAAATCTCATGTTCAGGTATAATACCCTTTTCATTGGCATCTCGCGTTTAAGGAAACTCGATCAAAACTATCTACTTATTTAGTACTAATTATCTAGCTCCAAATCTTAAATCTATGTTTCGGCGCTTGTTTCCTACCTACGTAGGCTAGGTACTAGAAATCTTTGGATCATAGGTTGGACGAACAAAATCACTCTCCCGGGCATAGAGCTAGAAAATAGTCGCTAATCTACTGTTTTCTCCCGAGCTCCAGGACAAGGGACGAGCTGTTAGGTGGAGGAGGCTTCTTCCGCGGAAGAAATAAATAGATTAGGGACTAATTATCTATCTCTATGGCTTCTTCATTCCATTACTTCGATCAGGGAAAGGTGATTTCCTTCGTCCGAGGTCTATTGATTTTATTTGAAGGAGTGTAACGTTATAGCTCCCTTTGACGTGTCATTGACATTATCTTCGTATGCAAACGTCTGCATCAGTTATTGTTTAAAACTTCTACGCAAAACACCTTTGTCCGTTTTAAGTTTTCGTTTATTGTAAATCCGCAAGTATTGATTAAAACTCAAGTTATTCTTTTTTACATCAACCACAATGGAAAATTGGGTAAGTTAGTAGGTACCTACCTTTCTGCCGGATGAATAAACATAAATACGTATCTTCTAAAATATCATTATTTCTCAGGAGGATCCAAACGATTCAAAACAAGTACCACACGTTCTAACATTCAGTGAAATAAAGCATGCTGCTGAAAAAATAGAAGGTGGCATAATACACACTCCTCTTTGCGTAGGTACCTATACTACATCTGATTGATCATGTCTTTAGAACCTATAGCTGTGTATCTTCCGATCTTCCTTATGTTTCAGGAAGCAAAACACAGTAAATACATGGATTACACTTTATATCTCAAATGTGAGAACCTCCAATACACTGGAAGGTATGGTACCTACGACGATTAAATTATATTCGACGGTTATACCTAAGGGGGTCTCTGCTTTGGTGGACGGATTCCACCAAAGCGGAGACGAGACGAGAGAAGATATTTGTTTTATACAACCAATAGAACGTCGTTATTCAAACATCTCGTATCTGCTGAGCTTCAGTGGATATGTAACTTAATTATTTGTATGGCGCGATTGAAGCGGCGATATGAGCTGTGCCTCGCAAGCTGGCGACGATGACACGCAGCGGATACGAGAAGAGATGTGAGCGACGTCGCTCTCAACAAATACCTATCCAACGCTCGCCGCACACTGATCAGTTCCGCTCTAGCCAGCCCTCATCTCCGCTGTAGCCAGCACATCGGATCCAGTCTAGCCTGTAGGCACGCATCTCCTAGCTGAAAAATATCTCTTCTCGTCTCCGCATCGCACATTTACGCTTTGGTGGATTCCGGGCGTTACAATGTTAAAATCTCAGATTTGAGATACATTTAAACAACATAATTATTAGTATTATTTAACGGGTATTTATCGCGTTTAATTACCTATTTTTCCCGACGTTTCAACAGGTTTACACACTGTCGTGGTCACAGGTTGACGTCGGGAAAAATAGGTAGGTAATTAATCGCGATAAATACCCGTTAAATAATACTAATAATTATGTGTTCAGATCGCGTAAGTTTGAAATATTTATTTAAACAACAGTTGAATCGGTGATTTGAATTACCGGCATTAAAATTAAATGCCACACAAGAATACAAATCGCTGATATTTCTAGCTGCGCGGAGCGGGGAGTGCGTAATGCTTTCATAGCGTACGGCAAAGAAGATCAAAGAGTGATAGTGCCTTCGCACGGCGACATGGCGCTGGGTGCTGCTTATCAAGGCGGAAATTTGGGTCTGCCGGTAAGTTTAAGGCTCTACCTCCCCGAACACTAGCGCCGCCACATATTTTATCTTATTATTACGTCGAAGAAAGGAAATTCCAAAAATTACGTTGGGCAATTTGTGATACCTATCATAAGCATTTTTTTAATTTTTTTAGTTTGTATAGTGTAGGCAGAGATGCGAAGTTGCTCTTTTTTGCCACCATGGTGGTTTTGTTACAGAGTAACAAGGCTTTTAAATTAACACATTCCTTTAAAAATAAAATAAAACAAGATTTTATTCCTAAATAAAATAAGATTTTATTTCAAAACAATGAAAATCGTACATATCGATGGTACGAAACAATGGAGTGTTTCAAAGATTTTTTCTCCTACTATCAGTTTTACACTCTAAAATCGAGCAATACGGCATAAGTACGGAAAATTGAATTTGTCGCGAGACTATTAGCTACTCCACGCGATGTTAGAACCCGACTGGGATCAGTTAAGCATGAGTTAAGCGTAACGGGTAATTGTGGCACACGTGCCACGCCTACTTACCACTTCTACTGTTCTTCTTTCGTTCGTTATTTTAAAGATGATGTCAAATTGTAAACAATTTTTGTTCAGGTGACGGTGGTTTTACCCCAAGGGACGGCGCCCGCGCTCGCCCAGCGCTGTTCAGAGCTCGGCGCCGATGTCGTGCTCTGTGGCGAATCTATCGACGAGGCCACCATGTACTGCAAAAAAGTAAAGCAGGATAGCAACCTTATTATGCTAAGGTAATTTAAATTTTATTGGAACCGCTTAATTACGGGTATTGCGTATACTTCACTGACCTAGTACCTACTTCTCTCTGTAAGATATACACTGAGTTCCGAGTCAAAGGAATCTAAGGATCTTGTTAAATGCAGGAAGAGAAAACCAGCCAGCTGTAACAGAAATCCGAATTCATTGGGAACAGGTACAGTAGCTGTCTAGTTGACAGGTGTAGAGGGCCTAGACCAAAAATCGATAAACATAGTGTTTATCGATTTTTGGTCTAGGCCCTCTGGTTTGCGCCAGCGCAAAAACTTAGTAATGTGACACCACAGAAATCTGAATAACAAATTCAGATTTCTGTGTGTGACACAGACGCGCTGTGCGCTGTGTTTAACAGGTCTTACAATAAAAACATTGTAGAAAGGCCTCGACAAATTGAATTGAACCTCCACTTCGATCATCAATCCGCCAGCAAAGCGTGGTGATGGTTGTGGAAACAAACCCTTTGTTTATTAGGGGAGGCTATGTTCGGCAGAGGGCGTATGAATGCCGATGAGGTAGGATCAGTCAACTGGTGCTATTTGTCTGCTGCAGCGCGGACGATCCGCTAGTGATGGCGGGGCTCGGCACCGTAGGTCTGGAGATCGTGACGCAGCTGCCGGAGGTGGATGCTGTGCTGGTGCCCGCGACTGGCGGCGGCGCTTTGATCGCCGCCGTGCTCGTCGCCTGCAAGAAACTCAAGTGCTCCTGCCTTGTCTATGTGGGTTGAATGCTAAGCCTTGGCGATTGAC
Organism: Eupithecia subfuscata; assembly: GCA_963564075.1. NCBI lineage: Eukaryota > Metazoa > Arthropoda > Insecta > Lepidoptera > Geometridae > Eupithecia > Eupithecia subfuscata. The sequence continues at coordinate 6,355,372 of OY751111.1, read as the reverse complement.
TGTAGGTACTTATCTGGGCAAAGTTCAAAATTTTGACGGATTTGCCAAACTGAAATAGTATCTATTAAGTAATTTTCTCAAAAACTGCATGGTAGGTATAGAATTTTACGACTGTTGATATTCTATCCAGCATGGCCAAGAGTAACATTTATAAAATACTAGCGGCCCGTCCCGGCTTCGCACTGGTGGACATTTATTTTTTAAATATTTTGGGATCGTAGTGTAAATGTATCTTTATGCAGTACACAAGTAGTTTTGTTTTTCAAATTGCTATTTATATCTTTCTTATAAAATTTTATATTTTGTTACGTTGCCCGCTGCGCTGCGTGGGGCCACACTGGCCACGGCGCGGCGGCGGGGCGGCGCGGCGGCTTCGTTTGTTTTCCTGTTAGGCACCGAGTTCTCTGAACCGTCGCGTGCGAGCGACGACGGTGGAGACGCGTCGGCTAGAGCGCTATGGTCCAGTCAACAAGTTCAAAATGGTGTTAATTCTTGATCAAGAAATTTATCTATAAATGTATCTTGTTCCATAATGCTTAATGTTTTCTACAAAATGATACCGCACCGACCGACGCGTGCGGCGTGTGACTTTCGTTTCCTCGCACTGCCCGCCGCGGGCGAATATTCAGAGCGCCTAGCATTTTCGAATATAATAAACGTTCGTTGTCGGCCGCGGACACGCGACGGGCGAGCGTCATGTGCGGCGGACGACGGTCAGAGAACCCAGCGCCTTAGTATTTTGTTTAGATTGACATTTTTAAATTCGTAATATCTTTTGAATGAAATGCTTGATTTGAATAATTCAAAAAGTAATCTACAAGTCTTAAAACAGTCTTGAATACGAAATGATTTATTTGGATTAATACAAAGGTGTGGAGTACATGATTTTAGTCAGCATTTCTATCAACTTTAAAAATTTCAAAAAGTAGTTAGGTACTTATTGTGACATAACTACAATTGTTGGACATTATGGTACCGGGAAGTTTTTTGTAGATATTGATTATGTTCTTTAATATTGTAGAACATTTTTTTGTTCTATCATCAATAGTTTCCGCAGCGCTGCGATGAAAGACATTTTATGCTATTTTTTACACCTTAGGTTACATTACTGAAGTTTTTGTAGGGATCAGCTTTTAATTTTCACTAAAATTAGAAAGTTTTCTGAGTGGATTAAAGCATGGGCTGTTGTTTAGTGTTGATTAAGTATAATGCTGTATACAGCGTAGTTTTGGAGTAGGTAATCAATATTTACCTACTTACTATGCTACCTTACAGTAGTGATACTTTTGTTTTACTTTTGTATCACCAGTTGCACAGATAGTCAGATAGTCATTTTATTGGTAAAATAATGTCACGGATAATGTTAACAGGTCTATAAATAAAAATAAGGTACATACTAACAAATTAAATACCTACTATTTTTGTGTCACCACAATTGTGCTACCTTATAAAGTTGGGGTTATACTGGCTACCTATGGTTGATATTTTTCTATACATACTAATATAATATTATAGAGGTAAAATTTGTAAGATTGTACCTATGTTTTGGACCGATTCCAATACATATTTATTTCGCTGTGGGTCATCCTTGCGTGCTTTATGGGCTATATTGGCACGTGGGCGAAGCCCTGGGCAGAACCTTGTTTAAAATACAGAAGGTAGAAGGTGAGTGACGCTGATCAAATATATACCGACTGCGGATGCAGTGTGATACTTTCTGACCCCGCCACAGTACAAAATTTCATGCAAGTTAGTTAAAACAAATGATCAAGAAACATGTGTACTATTACATTCAAATTATATTTTATATTATACTTACTAGCTCGTGGCTTCGCCCGAATGATACCCGGAAAAAACATAGCCTACGTCTATTTCTGGGCTAGAAATAAGTGTGTAAATTTTCAGCTGAATCTGTTCGTTAGTTTTGGCGTGAGGGGGTAACAAACATCCAAACAAACTTTCGCATTTAAGTATACTTAGGTACCTACTTAATATTTGTGAGATCAGATTTTTTTATTATTTTCTTATGATTATTTTTTATAAGTATTGTTTTATATTTATGTATAAGGAACAAAATTTACGTATGTTTTGTATCTGGCATGTATTGGTCTTCTCACAATGTAAAATAAAAACATTTTATTTTAGTTCTTTTTGTGGTTTATTTTAACTCTTCATGTAACCCCAACTTTATAGTTTTGCGCTACCACTTTGTAACTCTATAGTGTCATGGTAGCGCAAAAAGCTGTGCGAATTTTGTGTTACCGTTGCACAACAATTTGTGTCACTATTGTGTCATTTGTGTCAAAATTTTGGACTTTATCCATCTTTCACGCGGACTAGGGTCCTGACTCTGAGACACGTCCATCTGAGAGCCAGGGCCCTAGTAATAGATAACGCAGTTCTTAAAAATACCTAGATAGATTAAGTATATACACTTACACAAAATTTAGATAGACATCACTAATAGGTACAATATTCAAACCCACTTAGCAAGATTCAATAAAATAAATCGCAATTAATATGAAAAAATTATAACGATTCCAGGGTGCAGAATGCTCCAAAGTGCCAAAAGTGATGAAGGCGCTGCAAGCCGGGCGGCCGACGAAGGTGAACGTTATGCCCAACCTGGCGGTCGGACTGAACTCCTCCATCGTCGGCGCCAACACCTTCGAAACTATCAAAGGGAGGCTGGATCGGATGGTAAGGCAGTTCTAGCTATCATTCTAATTAGGTACCTACTGTATGAATGCGACGTTTGGATGGATGCATTGTTCTTACTTCTTCACGCCGATACAGAAAGGATCGGATCAGCCTGAAATTTTGCAAAGATGTAAGACCTGGAATAACTTGAAAGGCTAGGTTTTTCGGCACTTTTTATCCCGGAAACAACGCGTGCGGATCCACTGAAACTAGTTATAATAAATTTATGACACTGAAGGTGGCCTGAAAGAGTTGCAACGTCCGTTTCGATGTTTTAAGTATGCGTGTCTACCTACAACCCGTCATCATCACATCAGCCTATATTAGTCCACAGCTGGACATAGGCCTCCCCTAATGAGCGTCATAGTGCCCTGTTTTTAACCCACCGCGTAGATAAATTCAGGCTGATGAAGATGCATAAAAAAGATTTTATATAACATAATCGTAGTTTTAGTTTTAATCTACTTAGGTAGGTACCATACCAACTTCTTGAGATTTCTAGAAATTAAAATAATTACGATTGTGCGTTTATCTGTACATGGGGTTCCTCAGGGTTCTCATCTGCGACCTTTTATTTCATGTTTGTTCTGTAATAAGTGGGTGGGTATTTAATGTTTTATCATTATTATTTTACTTCGTTCATAGTTGTTGGTAGACGAGCCTTACATAGCGCGCGCGATGATCGCGATGCTGGAACGTGAGCGGCTGGTGGCGGATGGCGCTGGCGTTTGCGCAGTCGCCGCTGTCATGCAAGGCCTAGTGCCGGAGCTGAGGGGGAAACGGTATTTACGTTCCACGATTCTACCACAAATTGAACAACATATTCTTGATGTTTATAGGATTTCAGATAGTGTGATGTCACGTCATGTCACGTGTGCTCAAATACTAAGCGCCATCTGGCCCGACATCACACTATTATTAAAAGGCGAAAGTTTTTATCTAGTTAGGTACTTAAGTATGTTACTTCTTCACGCCCAAACGGCTGAACGGTTTTGAATGAAAAGCTATACCAAGATTGCTCTCTTATCTTGGTTCCTGGATTGAATTGAGGATTAATAAAATGAACTAAACTGAAACGTATATAGGTGACTTTTGTTTTGCGGAAAAGTGCAGTGGGATGATCAAATAACTTTATTAAATAATAACGCGGGCAACAGCACGGGGCGCAGCTTTAGTGATAGTTGCTCCAATTTAAAATAAAAGTCACTCTCACCCGCGGTATGCCTCAGGTTGTAGTAGGTAATAGGTATCTACTGGAGTGGCACACCCATGTTACCCAAAAATGGATCTGGCGTCCGACACCACACACGTGTCCCGGTACCTTCGCCGTCAGTTTAGTTAGTCGACGGTAACGGTATTATACAGTAGTTGTAGTTCCAAGCAAATCACTGAGTAGATAAACGGGCTGACAGTCCTACCCATAGAAATCTAAATAAAAAGGCACTGTTATTTAGCTTTCTATGGTCCTACCTTACCGTTTCTAGATCTCTGAAACAGCAAAATCAAATGTTTTAATTTCAGTGCGGTATGCATAATCAGCGGCGGCAACATCGAGAGCGGTCAACTGGCTCGCGTGATCCAACGAGGCCTGGGCGCGAGCGGGCGCCTGCTTCGGTTCGCGGTCGCCATCCCCGACCAGAGGTGCGGCCTGGAGCAGCTCGCGAAGATCATCGCTGACGAGAGCGCCGTGCTCAAGAGCCTCGTTACTGATCAGATGTGGGTGCACAGCGATGTTGGCTCCACTTGGGTATGTTTCTTCATAAAATACTGGTAGTCTGTGGTTTCTTTTCTACTTACGAATTGACTTAGGTCTACTAATACGTGTTTATTTCTTTGACAAATTGCTGCAATTCCAGAGGCAGCAAATGGTACTGATAGAATAGCGTCTACCTACTTAACCGGTAAGACCTACTCAACAACGCATGAAGAGAACGCAGCAGCGAACACCTCACATGACGTTAACACATATCACATCTACACTGACGGGGCCAAGAATAAGACAGGAGCTGGCTGCGCCTACTCCTGTCCCGAAATTGGACTCTAGAGCACAACCACTAAACTCTGCCACCACGGCCTTTCAGGCTGAAGCACTGGCACTCCAACTGGCGGCAAATCATATGCTTAAAGAGGCAACTTCCAAAGAGTCGACCTGCCAGTTGCAGCTGGTCTTCAAAACAGACAGCGCTGCATTAATAAACGCACTCAATAGGACAGACACGAGATCAAAATCAATTGTGGAATGTCACAACGCTCTACAAAGTCTCTCTGAACATAACAAAGTCAGCATAGAGTGGACGGAGAGTCGATCCTGTCCAGGCAACATAAAAGCAGACAAACTAGCAAAAGAAGGAGCGAGACAGACCCCAACAAAACAGGACATCAGTCTCTCAAATCCGCCCACAGCGGAAGTAAAACACAAACTAAAACTAAACTCAGAAAAAGAACACCAAAAATTATGGGAGCGTCGAACAGACTGCAAACATACTAAATCAATATTCCCCTCCAAAGATAGGAAAACCACAAACACGTTGCTCAAGATGAGCCGCGAGGACCTGAGAACGATGGTGGGCATCATCATAGGACACTGTGAACTGAACCATCATCGTGGCGTGAGAATCGACCCTCTCACTTAGCCAGTGCATGTCCTGATAGCAGACTACCAAGGAGGGCAGCAGCTGTATGTTTATTTTTAACAGCTCCACTGCGACCACCGCTCCACCTGCCAAGTGTGTGGCAAAGCCCCTCTTTGAGGAAGGTATGTTCAGCCGTTAACATGATGGGATTTTATTTCTTTTCCAGGCCAATGTTGTGGTGGAGACAGCGAATGATGAGCATGCAAGTGTCTTGAAGGATCGCCTTCGTCACCTTTACCCCGCTGCTAGATTCGCGGTTGCGGACCTCGACGATAAACGTAGAACTAGAGTCTGATGACCTCCGATCTTTACATTACTACTCAAATTGAATCTATTAAGAATGTTTAGTTTCCCTGTTGAAATTCAATGAAACCTCATCAATCTGCTCTGTATGATTTATGCTAAAATTATTGATCAAGTAAATCCTTGCCATCTGTAAGTTTTAGAATAACCTAGTGCCTAGTTTCTTGGAATTTTCTGTTTTATTTTTTATTTGATTTGATGAAAAAAATAATTATGGCAGCCGGCAATGTACATTACAGAATAAAGGTGTGTGAAGTAAAACTGTAATTTTTGTGGATTTTAGTTTATTTTTTGTCCTTATACATAAATCTAAGCAACGGGATCATCACCCTTAGTCGCTCTCGTGTAGATCACTTGTCCGTGGTGTTGGACTACTTGTTTGATTAATCCTGTAAAGAGAGAAAACTAGTTGTAGTTAACATGCACACAAGCGTTTAATATTTTTGTGATGTATGGAATCAGACTCAATATATCAGTTTGTAAACTGTCATGGTTTATCCAGAAAGAGTGTTCATCACATGGTTAGTTCTGTAAATATAATAATTTGATTTTTTTAAATACTAAAAACGGATTTTGAATTCCTTTTTATACAGTTTTTCAAGTTTAGCCGGGCAACTACTAATCCCACAGGAATAACCATCTTGGGATCATTCTCTATACAATAGCAAAATAATCATCAAAATCTGTGCACAGTTGACGGAGTAATGGGAATTACACATAAAAATATAAGTCTGTTAAGTCTTATTATTGTACTGGAGGACGAGCTGGAGGCATATCTCAGTGACCAGAACCAGCAGATAAAAAAGGGAAGGGAGGCAGGGAGGGAGGAAGGCATTGCTTTGCAGCGGAACTGCAGCAAATTATGTTACTGTAGTGTGATTCTTGTATACATTCATCTATTGATGAAACCATTCAATGAATATTATTTAGCTATCTTCTTTAATACCTACAGGGGGGCCATTTATGGAATTTAGGTCTCTGTACTGGAATTGGACCCAATAATACATAGAAAATGAAAGCAACATCATAAAGCAGGAGTACCCAAGAGCATTAGACAGAGAACTCACCTTTTTCCCTAAGCTCAATGAGGGCTCGCCTCGCGAGGGATCCGCGGACCTTCAATCTTTCGGAGACGACGGCGGGGGTAATCAGCTTGTACTGAGGAACTTCCTTGTATAGTTTCTCATATGTGGCTTTATCGAACAAGACCTGGTTGTTCAACTTGTCACGGACTTTTCCTTTTGACCACTTCTGCAAGTAAGATAAAATTCGTGTAAATTGTGTGGGATGGGAAGTAAGTGTACGACTGAATCAGAAATTACTGTCATCAGCCTCAATATATCAGTTCACTTGTACTCTCATGATTTCAAGACAAAGGAATAATCATCTGACAGTATTTTGAAATAACACACAATTTTTACTCCTAACTGGGAGTAAGCAGGCACGCATAGTAACATAACCTCACTTCACTAGTTGTTTACCTTCTTCTTGGCTTTGCCACCACCAGAACCCTCCTTCTTCTTCTGAGTCTTCTGCGGCTGCTTGGCCGAGGACTTCGCATCCTTTTTGGGCGGCTAAAATAACAAAATAAGGTTTTGTAGATTGTTGGTTTCGCCACATGGTTGTTTAGATTGCAGGGCCAATTCGAAATTGACAAGGAAAATTACGGTGAAGAATCAGTACAGTTGGGTTCCAATGTTACTCATGGTATTTAGACATTTTAGCACAAAACTATTGGATTTATTAACACAAAACTCGTATTTTTTAGAAAAACACGAACAGCGCACTCACCATCTTGAAACCGGAAAGAAATCAAAGAAATTCTATAACGAGATGGTCTATGGTTTTAGTGATTCCATCTCGAAGAATAAAAATTACCCCAAATATGAAAATTTACCAAGGAGGATAGAGGAATATCTTGTTTTATTAAAACATTGCTTGTATCTTTTTGTCTATGTACCTATTTATTGTTTTAATTGATTAGGTATGTTATTTCTGTTCACACGAGTTCTTGTAACTCAAAATAAAAAGGTTATATTCATTAGCATTATTATACCGGGGCACATCATGAATAAAGTTGTAAAAAACCTGTTTTTGAACTATTGGTAATATATTTGCCACCAGTTTTACCACAGAACCCATAAAGTATAATACGCACCACCAATGCACATGGAATTTATATTAGCAATCTTATGTTACTTACATGATTCTTTTAGTCGCCCATTCCATAGTAAGGCATAGTGGGTAGGTACATAATTCATTATTATTTGTCAGCAATTTTTTCCGAACAATTTATTTCGTGAAAGTTGATCGTTTCATGTACTTTTCGATAATTTTATTTCTTGTACAACGCAGAAAAAATTATAAACAACCAAAAATCGAATCTTGCCAACATGGTACGATCAATCTTAATTTTTTTTTCCCAAAAATGTGAATATTTTTATAGTGTTGGAAAACCTAAAACCGACATTGACATGCATGTGTGTGTCAATGTCATTTATTTTTTCGGGCCGGCCTATAGTCTTTTCGCCACCCAGCAGAGAAGCTGAACGTAGTCTATGAAAGTTAGAAGCGTGGTGTAGTAGTTATTCTATATCCTCTCAACGGTCGGGCGCCGCGCGCGCGATAAGCCGTTGACGGGGTGGCGGGACGTTTTCGCGTTCCGCGCGCCGGGTGGGAGTGTTGGCGTTCTTTCGCAGATTTCTCCATGATAATGGAGATTACCTACCTAAATGTATATATATTAAAATTCTCCATGAAATTTCCTACCACTTAGCATGTAAATAATCTGAATTTGGTTAGAAATACCTACCTGATGTTCATGTAAAGTTAAAGGAAAGGGAAAATTGAGGTACAGGTTTGTAAAACTAGGTACTATGTTGTTATGTTGTTGGAATAAAACGATTTAGATGCACAGTTTTTGTTTTATTTTACAATCAGACAATCTACCCTTACATTAGAAATGAAATAGGACAGGTTTCCTACCAAATATTTTAAACTAGGCACTGTTGCTTGCACGAAGCTTTTAGCAGAAAAAATGAATGACGCAATTAATCCTTGGAAAAAAAAAATCTTCCGGAAGGTCTAGAATTGTTGCCACTATGGGAAGATTAGGCTGCCCGCACACGATCAAGCCATTCGCACTTCGGGTAGGTAGGGTATTGTCTATGTAATCGAGTAAAAAGTAGGACTCTAAAAAGTGTCATGAATCACGACAGTCGACCGTCAACGGACAAAGTTTTGGTGTCATGCATGAATCATGACGTTTGACCGTTGAGGGGATATAATAAGTATATAAAAATGAAACCCGTTTTCCCGCCGTCACGCGTGAACGGCTGGACCGATTTCGCTAATTCTTTCTTTGTTGTGTTTTTTATTGTCAGGAGAAGGTTCTTATGAAAGAAAAAATTAAGAAACTTGGAAACATAAATTTCCACGGGGGCGAAGCCGCGGGGCGCAGCTAGTAAATTAGAAAAAGGGGAATACGTTGTAATCCATCTCCACATCTATGGAGTCTGATCATGGAGGGAGAGTGGAGGGGGTTGTGAAGCTTCATGTTCATTTCATGATTTTCGTAACTGTTCGTTCACCCCTCAGGACGGGGATACCTACGTACCTATCTCCATCCTGAGGGGTGAACGTTCAAATTCATAGGAATGAATTTCATAAAAAAAATTAGTTTATAGGAAATGTTTTATTATTTATTTTATGGGACTACCTTGTCTGGTAGTTCAATTCCTCGTAGAACGCAGAAAATATTAAAAACCGCTAAAATATTTGAATTTCGCGCGAATTTGTGTCAGATTCCGAGTCGATGACTCGGCAGCGGCACAGATGTAAGAATAATTATACATAAATCATAAAAATCTGTGGGTAGCGGAGTCTGAATAGCCCAGCAGGAGCGTACATAATATCGTCTCTCTAATCACTTTGATGAAACATAGATTTTTATATTTTTCTCAATGAATGTATGAGGAGTTTAAAAGCAAAACATGTTATGTCCGAGGAAGGTTATTGTTCAGAAACGAAGATTTTTCATTGCACTCAAATCATCGCCATTTGTGGTAAAACTGTTACGGTTACATAGTCTACTCTTAGCTGGAGTTACAGACCATAAAAAAATAGAACCCTACGGTTCTTTTTCTAACATAGGTTAGAAAACTGTGTTTTCGTGGATTTTGGCTAATCCAATGGACATAATTAAAACTAAATTCTACATTATAATAAGCATAGATTTTTTTAATGTTTAAATATAATTTTGTAACTTATGTTACAAAATTATATAAGTTAGAAAATTATATTTTTATATCAAAACATAATTTTCCAACCGCCAAAATATATAATACCTACCTAATAGCCAAAATCCACGAAAACATAGAAAGATATTATGGTAATTGAAAAAGGTACAGAATTTAGAGACGATAATTACGCTCCTGACCCAGAGTGCGTAGGTACAACCAAAGGTCCAAGTCACAGAAATATATCTGTGGTCCAAGTCAAGCAAATAATTTACAGCTATTTAAAAATACAAAAAGAAAAATATTTCAGGTAAGTTTTTATTTTTTCCCGTGTTCTAAGATTGAGTCTGAACTCGGAAGGACTAAAATTTCGTAGCTCTTATGTTGAGTGTTAACCACCTCTGGAAGGCTGGTCCTTTTTTTTTAAAATAAATAAATAAATAATGCTGGACAATTCACACAGCATTATCTAGCCCCAAGCTAAGCAGAGCTTGTGTTATGGGTACTAGATAACTGATATAGGTAGGTATATAATATAATACACTAACTAGATAGATATTTTTTATTATACATAGAAAACATCCAGAACGCCCTGGATAAATGCCTGCAGATCGTATAAACATTTGTCCCGAGGCGGGATTCGAACCCGCAACCTCCTGCGTCGCAGGCGGACCTTCGCCCGCTGCGCCACAGAGGTCGCCTTACTTTTCGGCACATACTTTAAAATAAACGGCAGAGGGCTCATCCAGGGGTTTCATTAAGGGTTCCCCTTGTAAAGAAAATACATGGGTACATTTTGGAATAGGAAGCCCATTTTTATTACCTAATAAAAACATTGCATCATGTTCATTCAAATTAAAACAGCTGTACAAAATAGTTAATTACAGCCATTTTATGGACATTATTAACAAAACATAAAGCAAAAGACTAGCTAGCATTTTAACCCATTGAAAAATAATTATCATCTGAAGGTACAATCTACACCTAAAACGACTATGAAGCTACAGTTGTGTTTTCAAAGATTCATAGTTAGCTAATTCTTCATCGGTAACGGACGGTCGGAACGATTCCACGCCTTCCCAAAGTTCCGAAACTCCCAGTATCACTAAATCTAGACTCAGCTCGCTTTCCTTCACCAAGCCTGCAAAACAGAAATAGCATGTTACCCAAAGAAAACACACACGAAGTAACCATTTGCAGATCGCATCTATATAATCTTGTCTGCCGGCGACAATCGAATCCACAACCTTCTACATCAAAGGCGGGCCTACACTTACTACGCCGCCGCAGAGGTTATGGTGCTCCCACTGCACTGCTGTTAGAAAATGTTAACTAATGTTAGTAAACATTTTGTTTACAAACATTTGATCACAAATGTTATAAAATGTTTTCATGTTAGACAATGTTAGTAAACATTTTATAACAAAATAAAACATTTGTTTCCTTTTTTTTTAAACAAAAAATAAAAGCTATTCCAATGAGCAAATCTTCTTCCATTTTCATGTAGACACCTCAGAACGCAAAATCAAACTGCGAGCCTAAAATGTTATAAAATGTTAGTAAACATTTTCCGTCAGTGTAGGAGCACTTCTAACATCTAACATTTTCTAACAAAATGTAACAATTTATAACATTTGTTAGTAAATGTTATAGTGTTAGAAAATGCTTCTAAACATTTTCTAACAGCAGTGTGGGAGCACCATTATAAACATGAATAGGTGATTAACAAGTGAATAAGGAGGGCATCAATTTATTACGCGTGGTGATTTTGGAGATTTTTCGACACCGAACCCCAAATCCGTTCACATAATTAAGAGATTCTCAAAATGCGTATTTTTCATGTATTTACATTAAAAATACGCTGACTTATATAAGTTAATTTGTGATTGATTGTGTTGGGTTATTTAAAAAAAAAACATAATTTGTTTATTTTTTTTAAACTGAAGAACGTAGTCTAGAATCACAGTGAGAAAATCAAACATTATAAATCAAACATTATAATACTTACCTACTTTAGTAAGAAAGCTACTAAAATTCGTAAAAAAACGTTATATTTGCCGAGGTTCGGCTCCACCCTCCTCCCCCTAAACGCCTCACGTGAATTAGTGGACGCCCCCTAAAAAAAATTAACTTGGATCTTTGGGTTATTGACGTTTTTAGACAAAGGTTCTATCTTCTGTGCGAAAGGTGAATCGATGCTGTCGTTGTAGTTCAAACGGTTATAGATAGGTGTCGCTACTGAAATAAGGTTACCTTGATGCAGCCTGGCCAGCAGCGAGCGTACGGCGCTGGCGCGTGCCGTCTCCACCACTTGCATGAGGTCTGCGCCCGTGCAGCGCTCCGGTAGCGCCGCCGCTACGGCCGACAGGTCCACTTCATCGCGGAGATGCAGTCTGCAAATAATAATCAACATTATGATCACATTTCACATGACGACCACTGTGGTGCAGCGGGCGAAGGTCTGCCTGCGACGCAGGAGGTTGCGGGTTCGATTCCCGCCTCGGGACAAATGTTTGTACGATCTGCAGACATTTGTCCAGGGCGTTCTGGATGTTTTCTATGTATAATAAAAAATATATATCTAGGTAGTGTATTGTATTAAGACAAGTATATCAGTTATCTAGTACCCATAACACAAGCTCTGTTTAGCTTGGGGCTAGATAATGCTGTGTGAATTGTCCAGCATTATTTATTTATTTATTTCGACAAGATAATGGTCGAGCGAGTGACGAGGTATGCGACGATGCACCAGAGATTTAGAAGATACCCATTCATTAATACTTGTCTTAAAGAGGCTCAGGGTAATAATATGCAGAAAAACAAAAGCCGCGACAAATTACAAAAACCTCGGATAGTTCCAGTAGGTTTTGACCCCACCACAGTTTCTGTACTATTTACTTACTAAGTTACTACTATTGACGAGTACTTACTTCCTGCAGAGTGCAGTAAGAACACTGCTCTTTTCCTCCGTGCCGCAGTAAGGGCCGACATACACGAGTTTGTCGAGTCGCCCCGGCCGCAGGAGCGATTGTTCCAGAAGGTCGGGCCGGTTTGTCGCGCCCATTACGAATACGAAGTTTGATGTGTCGGCGTCTGTAGGAAAAGGTTTAGTTAGTATTGAGGGTAGTTTAAGGCTGCGACCAAAGGAGCGAAAAGTCGCGTAAAAAGATCAGTTTGTGCCAGCCAATGAGTAGTTTTTTTACGCGAATCACGCACGACTCAAAGAACTACGCTCGTTTGATTTCAGCCTTATAGTTATTTAATAGAGCTACTAAGTGATATCGGGCCGGAGCAAGCAACCGATTTATGGGTGTAAGTATTTGATGGCAAGAGGTAAGGCACGACGACGACCGACGGCTGTTTCGCTCGCAGTGAAGGCGGGCATAATAATGCACGTGCTGGCTACTATAAAATAATTAAATAATGCTGGACATTTAACACAGGATCAACTAGCCTCAAGCTAAGCAGAGCTTCATAATAAAAAGCATTTAGTGCCCTGCCCAACTTCTAGAGAGCTATTTTATTATATATATTATATACTATATTCTAACTCTAATGTGTGGCCAGATACACCACGTGTTAGTATATACCGTCTCCAGTAGTGACTCCGTCCAGCTCGGCCAGCAGCTGGCTGACGAGCCGGTCGCTGGCCCCGCCAGAGTCTCCGGCCGCCCCGCGCCGTGGCGCCAGTGCGTCCAACTCGTCCAGGAACACTATGCAGGGCGATGCGGCGCGCGCTGACTCAAACACTACAAAAAATATCGGGTAGGCTGTATTAGGGACGCAGCTGCTGTGAAGTTCGTGAAACGTCTGGTGCTGCAGCACACAGAGCGGCTCGCTTCGCTCTCCACGCTGTGGGACTGCGTGTGGCGATCGAAGCAAGCCGCACTGGGATAATCGAGAGCTAGATCAAACGCGACAACTCCCGCTCGAATCGAAATTTTTGTTATATTCTGGTTTTTGTAAGTGATAGCTACTAGCCGATTTGAAAGAGGTTTCACGTTAAAAAATATGATAGTTAAGTAATGCGACTTTTTTTGAGATAAAAAGAAACGTGGTGTTATGTGTGTAGCATTTTGTGTTTGGGTTAAACTTAGTATCAAAATGCAACATACAATACGCGAATACATACCCTTTCTGACATTCTCCTCAGATTGTCCAATATACATGTTGAGCAGTTCTGGCCCCTTGACACTCATGAAGCTCACGTTGAGCTCTGTGCTTACGGCTTTGGCGACCAATGTTTTCCCGCAACCGGGAGGTCCATACAGCAATAAGCCTGCAAAGTAAAATTTAAGTCACGGTTTTTTTGACCATTATTATACTTATGACGCTTTGGGACATTATGTTATAGAATTTCATTTTTATTTGTTTATGTATCTTCTATTCAAATAATTAACTTTTATTGTTCACCGCGATTTTGAAAAAAAAATCTAAATAGTGATAAAAGACACTAAGACAAATGAAAAATATTCTATACTAAAGTGTCCTAAAGCGTCAGGTTCCTGAGATATTTACATATGAAGAAAAAATAAAGTTATTTTTATCTGTGAACATCTCAGAAACCTGACGCTGAGATTTTTTATTTGTTTTACTGTCTTCTATACAAATCATCATCATCATCATCATCAGCCTATATTAGTCCACTGCTGGACATAGGCCTCCCCTAATGAGCGCCATAGCGCCCTGTCTTCAGCTTGCCGCATCCAGCATCTGCCTGCAGTCTTATAAAATCTTATATACATTATCTTCTATACAAATATGTATATAACATTTATTGTGCGTTGCGGTTTCGAAAAAAAAACACGTACCGGTGACCAATGTCAGGGCTAAAATTTTCAAACCCCTTTAAAGAGAGTTTAGATGACGATAGGAAACGCGCGTTGCGATCACTCGTCACTACTCGTCAGTCTAGTAAAAAGTAGGTGATATCGTCACCATCTGAACATAAGCATAAGTTTTTTAATGCTTCTCTGTAATATGTGGTTTTGTTTGGTTTAGTAGTCGAATAAGGAGTTTTATATGCCCTAAAAATAATTGGGAGTAGTGGTGCTGGCTTCGCTTGTATATTGACAGTGGCTTGACATTTTAACGAATTCACATTTAATTGAAATTTCGCATTTCAAATAAAACTTATCATTAATAAGATCTGATTTATTTACCTGATCTTCTGAGGCTGGAGTTTTTGAATAGATGAGGGTATTTGATTGGAAACTCTATAGTTTTCATGAGCTCTTTCTTCAAATTGTCCAAGCCACCAATATCTTTCCAGTATACCTTAGGAATTTTTGGCGCATCTAAATGTTGACTCTGTAAACTGCGTATTGATTCTAAAATAAGAGTTAAAATTGTAGAGTTAGGAATATAAGTAGGGTTAGTTAATTTGATTGAGAAATAATAATCAATAAGCTCATCATCGGCACCGACTCCAATGCACACCACACGCTGTGGAACAGCGCCAAGTGTAACGACCGAGGAGAAGAACTGGTAAATTATCTAATCTCTACTAATCTCCTCCTACTTAACAAGGGCTCGGAGCCTACCTTTGTAACATCCAGAGCCCAGACCATCATTGACTTAACACTATCGACCTCACAAGTCGCCCACTCCGTCAAGGACTGGCACGTTTCCAGCGAAGCCTCGTGCTCAGACCATAGATGGATAAGGTTCAACTTGGAACTGTCAATACCGAACCCGCAACCTAGGCGCATCCCACGTAAGACCGACAAGACCAAATTCTTCCAATTGGTTAAATCGGAACTTACCAGTAAGCCTAAACCACCAAATCACATAACAGTAAGGGACATCGACCACTACATAAATCAATTAACAAATATTCTTACCAACAGCTATGAACAATCCTGCCAACTAGTCTCGCCAAAACCTGGGACTAAAAGGCAATGGTGGAGTCCTGAACTGCAAAGACTCCGCCGAAAAGTAAGGAAATCGTTCAACAGAGCCATAAACACTAGACAAGACGCAGACTGGGCGAACTACCACAATGCAAAAAGAACCTACAAAAAGCAAATTCGCCTTAGAAAAACCGAATGTTGGGAGCGATTCTGCACAAACATTGAAAACAACGATCAGGCAAGCCGCATAAGAAAAATACTTGTAAACGTGCCGGAAAGCACGCTCGGATGCCTCATAAAACCTGACAACACCTACACCAAATCGGATGCAGAAACCAGCGAAGTGCTACTGAACACACACTTCCCAGGCTGTCAGATAACAGACGCCTGCACGTGGGAGGAAACATCAGAGCAGACGCCGACCGACCTAGACTGGAAAACAGCCCAAAACATGATAAACCACGAAAAGGTTATCTGGGCAATTAACAGCTTCCTTCCCTTCAAATCGCCAGGACTGGATGGGGTATTTCCAGGCATGCTTAGGTGGTGCAGTGGCATACTAGTCAACCATCTAGTCAAGATATTTAGAGCGTGCATCGCAAACAAATATATACCGCATAAATGGAGGGAAGTGAAGGTAGTATTTATACCAAAACCAGGAAGAAGTGATTATACCCAACCAAAATCTTTCAGGCCTATAAGCCTGACATCATTTCTTCTAAAAACACTAGAAAGGCTCTGTGACAGAGAAATAAGAGACAACATACTCTCTCACAACCCACTTCACCCACAACAACATGCCTATAGTAAGGGCAAATCAACAGAATCCGCCCTACATAGCGTGGTCTCACGAATTGGAGGCGGACTAACGTCGAAACAGCCAACGCTGGCGGCCTTCATAGATATAGAAGGAGCTTTTGACAAGACCAGATTCACCAGCATATACAGAGCATTGACTAGATATGGTGTCACGCCGACGATAGCTGAGTGGATAAACAACATGCTCAAGAACAGAGCAATACAAGTCACCATCAATAACACCACAAGAGGTATAGTTGCCAGGGGCTGCCCCCAAGGCGGCGTCCTGTCGCCCCTACTATGGAACATAGTTGTAGACGAACTAATCCGCAAGCTGAACGGCCGCGGACTTGTCACAATAGGATATGCGGATGACCTCGCGATCCTGGCGACAGGGTGCTTCGAGAACACACTATGTGACCAGATTAAACTCGCCTTCAAAATCATCGAAGCATGGTGTAACGATCATGAACTTTCAGTGAACCCCACAAAAACGGAACTAATAATGTTCACTAACAAGCGACATCTAGGGAACCTGAAACTCCCAAAACTGTTTAGCACAGAGATAAAGCTAAAAACAGAAGTCAAGTATCTAGGGGTCATACTAGACAGCAAACTGCTGTGGAACAAACACCTTGACTACAAACTACAGCGAGCCACCGCCACCTTCTACCAATGCAGCAGAATGCTAGGGAAAACATGGGGACTTTCACCAAAAATAACCATGTGGCTCTACACTGCAATCATAAGACCAACGCTATCATACGGAGCTATAGTCTGGTGGACCAGAACGGAGCTAAACACCGTGATAGCCAAACTACAGCGCTTTCAAAGAATGGCATGCTCAGCGATAACAGGCTGCATGAGAACTACACCCGGTGCTGCCCTAGACATAATTCTAGATCTACCCCCATTAGACCTGTACATACAACAAGAGGCGATGATGGCGGCGCTAAGACTGTACAACATGGGGCTATGGGGAGTCACAGGCAGCCCACACGCTCAGATCATGGACAGGGCCATTTTATATGAACCTCTAATAGCCGCCCCCTGCGACAAAATGCCCAGTAAACCAATACTAGACAAACACTACCTGATACAACTATACGAGGACCAGAAAGATGAATCAGGCACCCACGAAGTCAGAATCTACACAGATGGCTCCAAAACAAACACCGGAACGGGTGCTGGGGTTCACTCAATGGACCTCAACATTAGCATATCAAAAACACTAGGTAAACACAGCTCCATATTCCAATGTGAATGCGTAGCAATAACCGAGGCAGCCACAGCCGTGCAGAAGAGAGAAATAAGCGACCAATGCGTGCGTATTCTCTCCGACAGTGCTGCCATACTCATGGCTCTGGAAGGAAACAGCTGTAACTCCAAGCTCGTATACGAATGTCACCTGGCATTAGAGAGGATATCCACCAAGAACAGGATCATCCTTCAATGGATCAAGGGACATAGCGGATCTCTAGGTAACGACGCCGCCGATGAATTGGCACGAAGGGGATCGGAAACTACAACAGAAGGTCCAACACCTTTCCTACCGTTACCATTCTCACTACTCCAGACATGGATAAGGCTCAGAACTAGAGAGATGCATAACGAACGATGGACACGCCTTCTAGAATGCAGACAAGCCAGAGCGGCGCTTCCATCAACATCAGCGAGGCTGACAAAACGCCTGCTAAACCTAAACAGAATGGACCTGCGTATCCTGGTGGGAACACTAACAGGACACTGCCCACTAAACAAACACCTATTTACCATCGGAACGACGGATAGCCCTCTTTGCAGAGGATGCCTCAGCGACGACGAATCAGCTGCCCATGTAGTCCTGGAATGCGAAGGGGTAACAACACAACGAACAGAAATCCTCAACTTGCCGAGGTCACTCCGCGAAGCCTGTGAAGATCCCAGGAAGATTCTGCGCTTCTGGACGGAGTTAGGCTGGCTATGCTAGCAAATGAGACGCATAATGGACCAAACACGAGTCTAAATGCGGAAACAAGAGTACTTCCACCTAAGACCTAAGACCTAATCAATAAGAATTAAACATAAAAATCAGGAAGTGGAGCTTACCCAATGCCAAATTGAAATCTTCTTCCTTGACTAACGTAATATCAGGGTCTTTCAACAATTTGTCATAATTACTTTGCTGTTTCAAATAAGACTCTCTCAGAGCAAAATGCATCAACGCATCAATGTCTCCATAAGTAAATGTTTCAGTTTTCGCAGCTACTTTTCTCAACACCTCTTTGGTTGAAGGACACAATTCATCGATTTCGCTGGATAAGGCTACACCATCAATCTTTAATTGCATAGCTTTTGTAAACCATTCCAGTGTTTCATATCTCTGTTGAGTATTCAGTCTTGATATATGGAATTTTTCTAGGAACAACCTGAGTATATTAGGCTTCAAGTCTTGTCTTTCTGTTATTGCTATGAATATGATTTGGTGTTTTGTGTAGTTTTGATACAATTCTAGTACAGAGTTCATGAAGTATTCTATTATTCTGCTGTCTTCATTGTTCTCTGGATCAACTGCAAAAACCTAAAATAAGTTAAATTGCAATTATACTCTTAGCCATAAAGGCAAAATAAATAAATAAATAATGCTGGACAATACACACAGCATTATCTAGCCCCAAGCTAAGCAGAGCTTGTGTTATGGGTACTAAGAACTGATATACATAATACAATAGATAGATATTTTTTTATTATACATAGAAAAACATCCAGAACACCCTGAACAAATATCTGCAGATCGTACAAACATTTGTCGAATCGAACCCGCAACCTCCTGCATCGCAGGTGGATTCGCCTGCAGCGCCACAAACATCGTCAAAATGTCAATGTAGAACTGGGTTGGTTACCTCAAAATGATCCAACATAACTATACAAGGTGCAGCTCCCTTTGCTTTCTGTATTGTTGATTCAATTTTACTCTCAGTTTGCTTTGCTGTAGAGCTCATTATTGTGTTGCAGTCTATTGGAAGGTAGGACATTCCTGTAAAATTAAATATTCACCTCACTAACATGTGATATTTAGCTATTTTCTGGAACTAAAAAAAAGTAAACTATGTACTCACCATTGTATTTAGCTAATGTTTTAACTACCCTATGTCTACCTGATCCAATAGAACCCGTGAGAAGTAGCAAAGGCATGATAGGGCTTGACAGTGCGGAAGACATATCATCTGAAATAATAAATAAACTTCATGGTATCAGGCAAGTCTCAATTAATTGACAGCCAAGCTGAGAACAGCTTTGCTTTCATCAAATGCTTACAATCCTACAAAAGTATTTTATTTATACAATATCTTACTTATATCTCCATTCAAAAAAGGCAGGATACTTTCTTGTATCTGTTCAAACTTTTCTCTTAAACCTGTTGGACATTGCTGCAATGAAATTCTGGTGTCTCCATGAAGAGTCAGGAATTCTTCCTTGGGCTTGAGCATGTGCACAGAGTCACTCATAGACATCTGCGTCTCTCCCTTTGCAATGAAAAATGTTCTCAAAACATTCTGGTTTTCTTTGGTTTTACTGTCACTTACACTTTTTTCACTCTCTTCTTCTTCTGTCTTCTTATCAATGGTTATACTTGTACATTTGAAGTACACTTTCCCAGATGTTGAGTCAAGATCCTGACACTTGTAGAGATGGTCTCCAGTTATTTCTGGACTCAGCTTGATGCTAAACACATCATTCACACTTAATGATTTAGGACTTTCAAAATAATTGCTTAAAATTTCTTTCAAAAACTCCATGGGCCACTCATACTCATTTAGAATAAGGCAGACTTCAGCAGATGTAGCCAGTTTTGGTTCATATTCTAGAGAAGGTATGGGATGGAATGTTACTTCAAAATTGTTGTCTTTCAAACCAAATGTAGTTGTTACATTATAAAATTCATTTTCTGAAGTTGCTGCTTCTCCAACAGGTATAGCGTTTGATCCTACTACAGGGACTATTCTTATGTTGTCTATACTATGCGAATTGGTGTCTGTCCAGAGTAACTTGTAGATATCAGAAGTTAGAGTGTTAAGGTTGTTTTTGGAACTAAGTTTGTCACTTTTATCTTTATACTTTTTCCTGCTTTCTCTTGATAATTTCATAGCAACCCAAAGCACTCCATTATCCAAGTAGTACAGGTTTTCACTACACAGCTGGAAGAATCGCTCTTTAGAGATAATAACACATTTGTCAACAAGAACTGGTAGGTAATCGTCCAGTGTGTTCTTCAGCAGATAACTTGCTGCATGCTGAGGAATGGTCTTGAGTTTATAATTCTCCATTATTTTCGCACCTGATACTTTTCTAAGCCACGAAATCCTATATTTTATGGCTAGATAAACCAGAAAAATATTGACATTGTACTTTGGATAGACAAGTTTGAGACAAAATTTTATCACCCATAACTGGCGAGATAGTTGTTCATGCATATTACAAAAAATACACCTATTTTATTGCTATTTTAGAAGATATATAAAACGCAAGCAAAACTATAGAAACAAGAAAGAAAAGAAAATAGATTTCATAATTTCATGCGCAGTGTTTTTTTGGAATCAACTTCTTGTTTGATGGATTGGAATTTTTGTTTGAAATCAAAATAATGTTGACATTGACAGACAGGTACGGCATCATCAGTGGTCTTCAACATTCGACTCTACGTTGTCAAATGCAGGCAGGAAACGAACTAGAGTTCTTTTTTCCGGCTTCTACGTCGAGAAAAGCTTTCCTCAAGTCATGTGCTGTCGCTCAGAGAGCCTTGTTGGCTTCTCAAGAGCTGTTCGTTAGCCTGTTGGCTGTTCTGGTTTTCTTGGGAGATGACTTCGGAGGGCTCCAGGAGCACCCGGGGAAGGGGTCGCCACGGAGTTTTTGCATCCGGCGGTCTTGTGTGCAGAGGAGCGAGTCCGTTGAGGTGTACGTGGCGAGAGTTGTCCGCACGATCGTACATTTTGCGCGCCAGCTTTACGACAAACTCCTTAATTGTGTTAAGCTGCAGGTCACGTGCGATGACGCTGTTTCGCACATAACGACCGGCGCCTGTACAGACTCTGAGAGCAATGTTTTGCTGGGCTTGAATTCTTTTCTGATTTGTTGCAGAGCACAGGGAGTACCATGCTGGTGCTGCATATGTGAGTCTCGATCTTATGTAAGTCTTGTAGACCCCTATCTTTGTTTTTAGTGGCAGTTTGGATGTCAAGATTGGTCGGAGCATGGCTCGAGCTGCGCGTGTTTGTCGTAACGCGCGCTCCACCTGTGCGTTCATCGACACCGACCTGTCTATGTCAATACCGACAAGTGCGGCCGGCGGACAGAGCGGCGGACGGATAGGCAAACGTCAGTACGTATCAGTATGACATTGACGTTGACACGCAAAACGAAAATCTCGTTCACATCCATCATTCCCTCTATCATTCCACTTTTTTACCAATAAAGAACAATCTGAGATATTTCCCGAAGAGTACTTATAGTTATGTAGTATGAGCTCCTTGGAGTATTTATGTTTCTTGAGTATGAGTATAGCAAAGAGTAAAGTAATGCCCGCTGCGTGCCGCTGCTTCTTGTTGTTTTATATGGAAACATATAGGTAAAGGTTAATTATATCTTATGGGAACTGATTTACTTAGAGGATAAAACGTGAAGAAATAACAAACATCCAGACTTTCTCATTTATGTATAAGTAATATAAGTGTGATAGCTTTCCTCTGTACAACGTAGTGGTTTTACTAACTTTGTGTCCAACCTTTCTTTAGTAGGTACAGACAGACTTCCCGGTATCGGTACCTATAAATTTCTATTAGTAGGTATTCATCACAGATTATTAGGGATGCTAACGCATGTATTCATAGAGTATTAGTATTCTCCCATAGAGTATATTATATATGTTCCTTGCATGTATTCATCTGTGGAACATAGGTACTTAAAATAGACGACAACAGCAAAAACCTCGAAGAAAATCTTAAAGATGCGACTTACATGGTCTTCTTTCAATAACATTCGAATGTTCCTAATGGCGTGCATGCCCATTGTAATATTTTATTTGATTTGGCTAGTGAACACCTCAGAAGTTATTCGCAGCGAAGAAGGAACGCTTTTGGATCTGGTCTGTTGGCCTGATGGTAACGCTATTCCGGTCATAATAGCGTGTGGAGCTATCGTTGCTGTGGTCATAGAGGTAAATCGTACATCTACCCTACATTTGGTTAGCTCGGAACCTGTGGAGTTTAGTTGTGTGACAGTGCATGTAGGTAGGTAGAGTCATTCGGGGTAGGTACCTAACCGATGATCACATTGATCACAGTGGGTAGGGTAAGTAAGCGCACACCCATTATCTCCAGAACGGGGCGCGTGGCGTCCAGTTTGTTTTGGTAGATTGGCAACGTCTACCTACAGACAAATAGTTGCGACGCATCGCTTGACCGCGCTGCGCGTGTAATACCTAGTAGGATGGAAACTAAAATTTTGAGATTTCAAAGTTTTTGTGTAGGTATTTTACAAACCAAATTTGCTATGGATTTGGAATTTATCTAGGCGTAGGCATAATAATGCAAAAGAAAGTTCTGAGCATAATGAACAATTTTCTGAGTTAATGTGCATTCATTCATTCATAATTTGTCCGTTGTTGGGGGTAAGTGTTCGCACGCATATGTTAGGAATGGCATGCGGACATAGGTAGGTACATACCTACCTACCTCACATATACTAATATGATGCTACTTTTGTCTTAAAATAACCTAACCCTATTCCAACATAATTACATATATGCATTTTAAGTAACAAATGAACGCATGTGGGGTCAGTGGGGTTGGGGTAAGCCCTACATAACATACGTTCACTTACCCCATAAGGGTGCGCTCACTTTCCCGCAAATCGGGGCAAATGTAGGTACCTGCGCATTCCGTCTTCTCGTCTTAAAACGCATGGGATTCGGTTAGTTTTATTTTATTTTTGAATTTTACTTGGCTTGACCCGACACTTGACCCGAACGAATGACTCTACGTAACTAGGATGTAGGGTAGACCTGCAACATAGTAGCGATTACCTATCAAATTTAAGTCATTCAAGCTGTCTTTTAAGATCCTAGGTACCTACTACAGATGATCATATCTGTAGTAGTAATATCAACACGCGAACCGTACAATACAAAGTAAGTAGGTAGGTACCTAGCTACATCGCTTCTTAGCTAAGGTCTTCGGGTCGGGGCCATCAATATTTGAATACCTTTGTTCTGTTCTCCCGCAGCATGATGTAAGTTATGTTGGTATAATCAGCCCACAGCTACATTGTTCTAGTTTTATGGACTCTACCAACTATTCAAAGCTGGGTTATCGAAACGGGAGTATGATGTTACGAATGGGCTGTTCTACTACATTTGGGCGCTTATCATCATGATTTTAATATTCCTCGCAATCATGTTCTACTCTGGACTTCAGTCTACAATAATAAGAGGTTTGTACCTTCTCCGTGGTAGTTTATTAAATTTAATTTGTTCTAAATTCCAATAGCCAAGTTGTTTTCTACATGGGCCCAATGGTTTATATAGTGGGCCGTGCTATCGTCACATGTTACGTCTTTAAAACACACCAACGACGAATAATAACATTTTCAAATATTCCCTCTCCAGAAGTGTATCACACAGGTGCGAATTCATGCAAAAACGCCGCAACATAGTCTGTGAGCACATAAGTCACGTCACCTATTATCACCATCAGATTAGCCCAGAAACGTCCACGGCTGGACGTAGGCCTCCCTCATACCTATTAGTACCTACCTTCATAATTTTCAGCTAAAATAAAAGGCGGCATCACGAAAGCCATGCAACGCTATGCTCACCACCTGCCGTCTAAAGTGGCGATCGACAGGCTGCAAACCCGGTTTCACTGCTGCGGGCGTGTCACGTATCAGGAATGGTTCTACATACCCTGGACCAATACCGCCAAGGCACGCGATGCTAAGAGTTTGTTAGTAGATATCTCATGCTAGTCCACGTCACACTATCATATCAGCCTATGTCCACTCCACAGCTGGACAGTCTTTCTCGTTTAGTAAAAAAAAATTGTTTGTCTGTAAAGTCGGTTTACTGACGATAGTTGAACGTGACAACGTCTTAAGAAAATACTGATGGAATGGTAGCATTTGATACTCGATCAAAACATGTAAATGTACTATAGTATAGCAGCTGTCCACGCAGACGCATCGCTCACTCAAGTAGGAGAGAGACGGATGTCGAGCGCTCTCGCTTGCACTTCAAGCCTTACATGGAACGCCTCAGAGCGAGGTAACGCCGCATGACGTCATGTTTTTTCGTGCGTGCAGCCGGCTCTATCGAATTATAAGACATTGTCACGTCAAAAAGTCGATTGCATAAACCACTAGCTTCCGCTCACGGCTTTGCACGCGTTTTTGGAATGTAAAGAAGCCTATGTATTATTCAAGGCCAGATCTTTATGTGAGCAAAATCTCAACCCGATCCATTCAGAAGTTTTGGCGTTGTCTTCAGCCAAACATCTTCACAACGGCACAAACTTTCGCCTTTATAGGTAATATTAGTAGGATATTACCTACTCCTGAGATTCAGCCACCCAAAGTGGATCTTGGCTTCCTACACTAGACTATTCTAGCTTCAGGCATCTTGGTCTTGTCTCTGGCCAGCTGTAGCATGGGCGCGAAGATCTGATTCCACTCAACCCAGTGATACCTTACGGGGCGACCGCTTAGCGTAGATACACCCCTATGGTTCAAACTTAAAAAGTCCTTTGCAGCAAAGTACCTACCAATCCATCAAATTGTGTCCTTTCCCAGCTCGGATCACAAGTTCGTCGCAGACAATGTTCCCTACAGCTGCTGCGCCATAGAGGCACTATACCCGTGCATACATCACGGCGTGACACAGAAGGGGATCGTCTATAAATACGATCCTGAGGTTCGTTTACCTAGGTACAAATGTACCAATGTGCATGAGCGTCGCCAAGGGACATCTGCCCACCTAGAGATTCAAAAAAATTCAGTTCGTTCGTTCTCGGTCGGGTTGATCACTGGACCATATAAATAGACAGAAGTCTATTTCTATTTTTGTCTTTGGGTCATAATGAAACAGACAGAAGTCTATTTATATGGTCCAGATCGACCCCCGCTGTAGGCCACTTTGACATATTCGCAAAAAATTACGAAAATGTAACGAAAAATATCGCGGCCTGCCTCGCTCCAGACAGCATTTTTACCTTCTGTTCACTCCGCTCGCCGATGACAAATGTTCCTTTTTCCCGTATTCCGAGCTTCACCCATTTAAGATCACCTTACTACCACCAATTTTTAAATTGTTCAACATTGATTTATTATTTTTATCCTTGCTTGATTTTACGCACTTACCTATGTAAAATGTTTTTTTGTTTAGAACCGAATATTAATAATGTAGGTATGTTATGGAAGAGCGTTACCTCCTAATACAGGTATTTCTTAAAAGGAGATTCCGAGCACGGATCATAGTAGGTATACTATATATTGTAAGATAATATTTGATTAATGAAATAAACATGTTTGGATTTTTTTTAATTAGGTACATATTTATTCGTAGGGTACACCAAAACTAGCAAAAATTTTCGCCGTATCGTTTGATCATGTATAAATGTGACACATTGTTTGTTTATGGGTAACAGCACCTACTGTCCTATTAAACAAAGCCTTATTTCAACAGAAGCAACTAACGATATCGAAAGCCGGTTGTGAAGAAAAGTTGATAAACGAAATGATGACGGTTTCCTGGAACTTTAATGCTGTGATGGCACTTATCGTTCTTGCTATGGTAAGCAAAGTCGACGAGAAACGAATAAAATAGATCCCCAACATGTATATATGTACCTAGTTCCTACCTATCGGATATTTCTTAGTCTAGCCAGTCTACTTAGTTCTAGTCTAGTTTGTTGCTACTTGATGTGTACCTAACTTTCCATTTTTGCATGGGATTTGGTACAGCGCCTCTAGCGTGCGGAAATGAAACTACACAAACCCCAACAAAAATGCCAAGTCCGGGCCGCTACTATCGACTAACAGGGTAAGGTACTCGACGTTGCATTTTGTTTTTGTTCAAATTCAAATAGTTTATTCATATCAGACATGGTAAATTACAAGGTGGTATTATAAATAAGTTGATCCTCATATCTCGCCACATTACTTGCATGTGAATATCAAAGCGCCTACCTACATAGAATATGCTCAATAGGGTTCACAAGCGTCAAAATATTTCAAACAATACTCGTGCATAATTATTGAAATCGTTATAAAATTAAATTAAATTCAAATATGTCATGCTAAATAAAACAAAAAAAAAATGTTGTACGGGTTCGGTTTTTTTTATTTTATGAGGCATAATTATATGCCCTATACCCATAACAGTAATTCCTTCCTTCACAGATATTGCAGATAGTAGCAGTACGCTATCTCCACACCGCGTATAAGAACGGTCTCCACGCCGGTTTCAAATTCCCTTGCCGTGCGTACTTACTGCGATCGCAGACCGACACCTCACCACCCAAGCCTGCGGTTAAGAAGGAGTTTAGGAAACGAAGGAAGGTTGAAACGAGGACCATGCAATGGGTGCTGACCGGGTACAAGGCTAAGAAACGGGTTAACTCGTCCGGATCGGGAGACAACAGTTCCGATGAGTTGCTGAAGCCTATTCATGAATGACGCGACGCGCGACGTTGTCACGGTTGAAACCAATAGGTTGACAGGTACAGGTATAGCTATTTTCTGATTAAAATATATTAACTACATTACGCTTGACTGTACTCTGACGATTTGAAAGGGTGACGATTAGAAAGAGCGACTATTTGAAAATCTGACCATTTGAAAGTCTGACCTTGTGAAAATAAAGGAGAAAATTGTGTAAAAAAAATACGGAAAAATTATTCCTCTAAGTCAAATCAGGCTGGCAACTTAGTTTGGCCACGAGGAAACACACATCATAGGTATAGTAGCCGCCTAACATCTTGTCCGATGACGGGCAGCGAGAGTGGGAAGTTTGCGCAGGTACACTTCGTATAAAATTAAGATGCCACCGACAAAGCAGCAGGCGAAAGAGATAGGTATAGCTTCGTATAGCTCTGTTTCGCTCTTTCATTGTTTGAAACAGAAACCTAATCAACGCCCACCAATTCGGCCTAAGAATTGCGTTCTGCGCATCTTTGTCACGTGGTTCGCCAGAGGACAAGAAAATTGACGATTACACGTGATTTTGGTATTGGTTTGGTCAATTTTGGTAGAAATACACTTAGGGTCAATTCACACCGAGACGCGACGCGACGCGACGATACTCAAAGAGGCCAATGATTTCGCGCTACGCCGCGCGTCGTCGCGAGACGCATCGCAACGTCGCGAGGCGCATCTTAAAATCGTAGCAGGACGACGCCTCGCTGCGCAGCGAGATGCCGCGAGGCGCAGCGGAACGTATCTACTAGCCGCGGGCGCCGCGCGGCCCCGCCCGCGCCCCGCGCAAATTTTATTTTTGTAAACTTCTTCCTCTTCATCTTCTGCAAGAAGTCCGATTATAACAAGATCCCAGTCTATCATTATATTTTCAATCGAGCACTCGACCGAACTGCATCAATTCTAAACGAAGTCTGAACGGAAATAGTAGAGAAGTCGCCACAGCGGCCTCAGGCTGCGCCTCGCGGCGTCGCGCGGCGTCGCGCGGCGTCGCGCGGCACCGTGAGACGCAGCACCGCTCTTGCACGCCGCGCGTACCGGCGATGCACCGCTGCGTCACGATACGTCGCGCTACGCCGCGAGGCACCTCGAGGCGCAGTGCTGCGTGGTGCAACGTAATCTGAATTCTCACAATGTAATGTGTATCTTTTCGTGTAGTGAATAAAGTATATTCTGAGTCGCTTTATGAAAAATGTGCGCGCAGCGTCGCGCCGCGTCGCGTCTCGGTGTGAACTGACCCTTAGGTAAGTTATTTTAACCATAAATAATTTATACGTAATTTTACTCTAAAATTATTTTACAATAGGATTTTTTTAATCATTGAATATTATTGAGTAGGGAAGTACCTTTTTTCTACCTGGTTTGTTTCGTACCGGTAAATTCGTGAATTTTCCGGTATTTAATATTTTCTGCGTTCTAGAAGTACGATAATAGCTGATAATTAATTGTACTATTACGATTTATGTACTTCAAATGAAATAATGAGGTAATATTCAATAGATATATTTTTAAGCACCCATATTCTTTCCTTACATTACGAACAAATTAATTTATATGATTACATAATAATGGGCTTCCGTGTAACTTTAAAGGGTGGAATGGTTTTGATAAATTAAACTTCACCTACCTTGACAGACTGCTTACAACTAAACACAATTCTAAAACACATTAAGCTGCTAAATAATAGATTAAGAAGTTAATCCAATATCCACCCTGTACAATAAATATTCTGAATAAAGCCTCTACTCCACAGTCGCGATTTTGAAGCGCGTCTTGTGTCGCGGGATTTGTTGCGATTTTGTAGCGCGATTACTTGCACACAGCTGCGTTTTTGTAAGCGCGATTTCTAGACGCCGCGCTCCCCCGCCCCCTGCAAAAATTGCAAACCGCAGCTGTGATTTAAATGGCATGCGTCCTAATACAAAATGTTCCGTTAATAATTATCGCAAAATCGCAGGACGCGGAAACGCGTCGTCCAACTTCTATCGCGTCGATAAAATCGCAGCAGTGTGTAAGATCGTATGCGTCTTAGTACAAAATGTACTGCTAACAAATATCGCAACAAATCGGGCGACACAAGACGCGCTTCAAAATCTCGGCTGTGGGGTAGAGGCTTAACATTGTAAAATTTTCATGCAATAATTATTGTTTATCGTTAATAAACTTATGGATCTTATCTGGTTCGGCGAGTTCTTTGAGACGATGTAGGTTGTCCCACCAGAGCTTCAGTCGATGGCGTCGGATCATGTTGAACCATGGCGTCATTGGCCCTTCCAATGTGGGGATAAAGCTGGAAAATGGTTAAATAAACAAGGGTTTTACTCTTTTTTAACCCCCGACGCAAAAAGAGGGGTGTTATAAGTTTGACGTGTCTGTCTGTCTGTGTATCTGTCTGTGGTATCGTAGCTCCCAAACGGATGAACCGATTTTCGTTTAGTTTTTTTTGTGTCATAGATAATTTTATACCGAGTGTTCTTAGCCATGTTTCATGAAAATCTGTTCAGCCAATAACGTCGGCGGGATTTTTAAAATTTTAAATTTGTCTTGTTCTATTATATCAAGGAAAGCATCGGAGCTGTTTTTCTTTCGATTATTGCTAGCTGCTTCGCACGCGTTTCTCAAGTATTTTCATTAAGCGGATCTCAGCCGTTAACAGACAGCTACTTTCGCTTTATAATATTAGTATGGATCGGGGTTATCTCCGGAACCGGGTAAGTTTTTTTTAAATAGGTGTCTATATCTTAATCTTCGTCCCTGAACGATTGATAAAGGAGCAGGTTTGATCCATCCACCGTGGCAACGCACGAGGTAAGCCGCGGGCACAGGCTAGCAGTAGCTAAGCTTGATACTTACGAGTTAAACTCCGCCTTAGGAACAAAGCAGTACTCTGAAATCTCGTTGGAGTTTGGCTTGACCTTGACGTCCCCTTGATAGAACAGCACGTGGTCGATCTCATGCTCGCCATAGACGCCGTCGCCAGGGTCGTGGTAATGTATCCGGGTTAGGTATGTGAACAGTTCCGGGTCCATCTGAAATAATAGTTTGAAAACTTATTTAGGTGCATCATGATGAATGTCACGCTCGGTTCGGTTACGCTAAAAGGTAATCGACTCTAGTCAATTTTTGAAGTGAAAACATATGTTTATCACAATTGTGTAAACTGAATTATAATTGGATTGGGAACTAACACTGAACGATATTAGCCTCTTACAAAATGTAGTTGATTCTATCAAGGGTTTTACCACTTTCACAGGATTTAGGCGCACTTGGCGCTCTTTCTGAACAGTGCACGAAAATGAGCCGTCACGCTCGGGTTAGTTACGCTGAAACTGTATATAATAAATAATAAAGAATAAAAGCTTTCACTTCTAGTGTTTGGTCTTGGTCTGAATAGTAACTTACATCCTCGAGTTTAATTCCTAGTTCATGGTTCATTCGCCGACGAGCCGCAGTTATAATATCTTCTTCCTTCTCGTCTATGAACAGTGGATGGCTGCAGCATGAGTTTGTATAGTAATCAGGATAGGTCACCTGAAATTGACATGAGGTAAAATAAGTTTAAACAGGTTGGTTCCAGTTTTGATATTATTTAGAATCAGGTATTAACATCAGCAGCCCATTTATTAACATACATAATACACTGATGGCCTGCTGGGCGTAGGCCTCGCCTAATGCAAGAGCGCCCTGACTTGCCGCTTGCCGAATCTGCCAGCGCCCAGCAGTCATTTAATTTTTAGGCATTTCGAAAAATAATGTCCTGAATATTAATTATCTTGGGGAGGCCCATTGTGTGGGACGTTACATGTGTCGACACACTTGCGCCTTCCCATTTTCCGAGGACATCCGTGAGGGCGGGTGCGGCGGCAGATTTGGCCGAAGATCTCAAGAGGCGCAAATATGCAAGTCTCGACAGAGCCTACACATTTGCTCCCCTTGGAGTCCAGACCCTAGGTCCGTGGGGTACCGAGGCTCTTCGGGTTTTAAAAAATTATTTGAGCGTCTGGTCGAAGCGACGCGTGACCCGAGGGCTGGTGAGTATCTGGCACAGCGCATCAGCATTGCCATACAGCGTGGCAACGCAGCCAGCGTCTTGGGGACGCTTCTGACTGGTATTGATATGGATTAGTTGAGCTACCTGTAGACTGTTTGCAACAGTCTGCAGTTAGCTCAATTGTTTCAATTGTAAATACTAGTATAATTTTCTTTGCGAATAAAGGTATCTTGAAGTACCTATACCTATCTACCTAAGTTGAAAACCTTTCGTATTATTTGCAATACAGTTTTGTCGGGGCCGATAAAGAACGAAGATACCTAAATCTCGATAGTAAAAATAATTACTTTAATTATTGATGATTTTTCTTGAAGAAAGCCGCATGGTAGCAGTATGTCTCACAGCTGGATGGTTGGATGAAAATCGAATCTTATTGTGTTCATTTTATGAGTTACTTTTGAATAGACTTTATAGGTTTTAGATTTCTCATTTAGTTATGCTAATATGCCTGTGACACTATTTTATTGTTATGTTAATAACAAGGCAATGTATATTTTTATCACCAATTGTGTAAGCCGAATATAAGATTGGGAACTAACACTGAACGACATTAGCCTCTTACAAAATTTAGTCGATTCTATCAAGGGTTTTACCACTTTTACAGGATATGATACTACATTTTAATAGGGTCTGACAGACCCACCACTGTAGTAATGTTTCATGTCGTTCAAATTTGAGTTTTGCGTGTAACTGCTTTAAGGCGAATAATAGGGTGGAAAAAAAGCTTATGATAGATATTGTCTACGCGCGGTCCGATTTTTTTGATAATTCCTTTGTATAACGTAATTATAAAATTAAATATGTAGTGGCGCCACTATCCACCCTACTATTCGCCTTAAGTGATGTCATAATGACAATAACTTTATTAACGAGGGCTCCTCCCATACAAAAAATTTTTTGCCTGGAGCAATGGAGCCCTCGTTAATTTTATCATAGAGCATCATCTAGCCCCAAGCTAAGCAGAGCTTGTGCTATGGGTACTAGATAACTGATGTACGTACACCCTGAACAAATATCTGCGAATCGATAAATAGAAATATAATATAAATATATATTTCATTTGTACCGAGGTGGGAATCGAACCCGCAACCTCCTGTCCTCCGGCCGTCATACTAATTTGATATTCATTTTATTTGTTTTTTCAATACGTACCTACACCTTTTGTGAATATTTCAACAGTCCACCTTTTACGGTTCATGAGATATAGCGCAGCCCGCTGACGGATGGACGGACAGACGGACAGGGGATACTTAGTAATAGGGTCCCTTTGTCTACCATCGGGTACGGAACCCTAAAAAGATTCACATATTTTTTCAATTTGGTTTTTAATCCACAAGGGAGACCATATAAAAATACAAACTATAATACTCCATTGTAAAATAATCGTTTTTGTAGTAAAAGTTTAAGAAAAATTTGACTAACTGACAAAAAATTGTACCCAAAAAATTGATTTGAGATTACGGGTTCCACAGATGCATACATACCACACTACTTTTTACCTTTGCACTTAGTACCCACTAAGTGCAGCATCAAGCAGCAAAAAATGCAAATCAGGAGCAAATCAAGCAGCAGCAAGCAGCGCCGGTGCGCCAGGGTAGGCGCACTGGTGCTGCTGAAAACCAGCAATGCATTGGCACTTGTGTAAGTCGGCAAAGTATTTATACTGTATTGGAAGATCTAAGTAAAAAAGGGGGCGATGAGGTAGGTACTAGCTCCTCTAAAGAGGAAGGCTTCAAATCAGGTGCAACTAGGTCCACTCACCTCACTCATAGTGGGACCGGAGCGTTCATGTTACGCATGCTTGCTACGACATACTTAAGTATGATTTATTGACTAAAAGACAGCAGCAATGCCGTTGTGCTGGTTTACTATAATTAATGCACAATATTGGATATGCAACTGTGAGTGAGTGTTTGCGTGTAGTTGTAGGATAGGCCGGTTGTTGAGTAAGCACTGGGAGAACGTACCTTATCTACTTTTTACTTAGATCTATAGTAGTTTTGAAATGCAAATAGACCTTTTCTATTTCTATTACAAATGTTCTAATATTATAGATTGTTTGTAGAACTCACTTTTTGGCTGGCTCGTCTCTGCATGAGCATATCTCCACGCTTGTTGAACAGGAAGACACTGAAGGCTCGGTGCAGAAGGATCTGGCCGTCAGGACCCACTTTGTGGCAGAGGCGCTTGGTGGCTGTGCCAGTGAAGTTATCCTTCTCATCTACCAGGAGACAGATGTCTTTGTCTAGAGCCTCTGACTGGCGAAGAAATTTTAAAATAATTAATGCTTGAATATTCACTCATACAGCACATATCTACAACGCATCATAACTAACTAGCCTACCTATATTTTGTAATTTTTACTTTTTTGGAACCCCACTTTAACTTTGGAAGAGGGCGTTGTCATCTGCGACACAGTTTTTAATACTTCTGCAGATGGCATCATTTCCATTTATAACTATGTCCATTGTTTTGGTTCCATAGTAAATGTTTTTTTTTTTACATCTTGCCCCAAACCAAGCAGAGCTTGTGTTATGTGTACTAGTTATCCGATATAATTAATATATCATATTAAATAATTACTAATTAATATGATTACATAAAGAAAAATAAGTTGACTGTTAAACATATGATATTTCAAGGTATCAATCAGTTTTTGTTACAAGTTCTAATAATAAGTAACTAGCCTTTTTAAAACTGAAAATGAACAGTACCTAGCTTTTATGTCCAAGTAGTAACTTCTAGGTTAATATTACTATACCTACTATATAACAGCAATTAGTAATAAGGCTTGCTTCATTTTTCTTGATAGGCTAAGCCTAACTTTATCAGAAGTAGGTAGTTTATCAGTCTTTAAAGATAATTTATGTTATTGCTTTGTTTGGATAAATAGGATTTAAAAGGGCAAGTAATTTACCTGTAAAGGATCTACACCATCGTTGACATCTGGCTGTGGTTTCACTGGTTCTGATGCTAAAAACCTCTTTTCTACACGAGTTGTCCTCCAAAAGCTGCGAGCCAAGTTCCGTACCAACATCTTCAAAGGAATACAAACCTACAATGAGATTTAAATGAAGAACGTCAAAGGTAATAATAACTTTTATGCAAAGTAGCGTTGCAATTATCTGATTTAAATTTAAATAACTTAGGGTTATGCTAGTCGCTACCAGAGAACCGCTTTCTATAATTAGAAGCACTAGTAGTACATTCGACGATGGATGTTAGCAGAAACTAGTTTAGGATCTGAATCTCTCAATGTTTTTCGATAAATAGATTAGCATAGGTTTCAGAGAAAATAAAATCATGAAGTTTCGTTGTTGCTAGATTGTTTTGGTGTATGTATGTATTATGTGCGATTTACCTCTATCTACGCAAGTTTCCACTTTTTATGATGCGTATTGCGTTTTAACTATCACAGATAACTCAAAAAAAATTATATTGTTGCGACTTTCACAATTTTTTGGAAATCGGAACCACTTCCACTCTTTTTTTTCGGAACTTATTTATTTTGTGCTGCCAGCAGAGTTCTGAAACTTTAGCTGAAGTCATAAAATGGTCAACAGGCACAACAGGGTTAATGACCATGAAAAGTTACTTTAATACATACATTATGTATGACTAGACCACAAGTTATTTTATTTTAGTGAACTATCTTCATAAGTAAGTAAGGTACCTTTAAATATTTTTTTTACTTGTAGTATAATTAGCGGCACGAGTCGTGAGCACAGATGACATCTGCGCAGTAGTTAATTTTTGAAGCCATGGGGGCGGGGCGGGGTGTCATTCGGCTACTGTACACTTTCGTGCAATTTTATCGACTTACGTTTTGGATGTTAAAATAGTAGCTTAATTTTGTTATTTCGTATTTGTTAAGTGTTTTTGTTTTAATATAGTTTTCAACACACTTGCTCATAAAGTGGCTCTATGGTCACCGCAATTAGGCACAGAATGACACTCATAATCAAACTGTGACTTTTTCATTGCTATAACTATAGCTATATACTACCCAGACCTCAATCCCATTGAAATGGCATGGGCTGCAATAAAAGGCTATGTCGGCAGTAAGAATGTCACCTGGAACGTTAGCCACTTAACGGGTCTTGTTAAGGAAGAAGTTAATTTAATGGCAGCTAATGAATGGACAAAATTTTGTCAAAGAGTGAAGGAAAATGAGGAGTAAGTATATAAAAAACGATCACATAGTGGATGCAATGACAGAAGAATTTATAATTCACGTTGGTGACGATGACTACGAGACCAATTCGGAGGATGAGGACAGTGACGATGTTGAGGAGATTAATGAGCCAGTGGCCTCTACCAGCACCAACTCAGCGTCTAGTTTTATGGAAGGCATATTACTTATTCCTCCAGATTGAGACGAATTTAAATAATTTGAAAAATAAAGAAAAACAGTTATAAGTACTCAGATTATATTGTTTTATTGAGATTATTATATTTTATTCGAAGGCCTACAACATTACTCTATCAAAGTAAAATTTCAAGTACCACTCATATTTTAATTAGTTTGTATAGGTACCTATCAATCATTTTGGTAAAAAACGGTACTGAATAAATTTGGCCAAAAGTGTACATGCGCGAGCTTATGTCATCTGTGGTCACGACTCGTGCCGGTCACTATACCTACAATATGCTTTATAATATAAATAGACGACATCGAACCACACACCAGGTCACATTGCGAATCGTTTGCTCCTGTGAACGGATAAAACATGGAAGCTTTTCTTGCGCTAGAAAACGGACCAAAGGCAAAGCTGTGGTAGGCGCGCTTGTAAACTATGCTGCGAACAAGTTTGGTTTAGGAGTGTGGCGTTCTTTCACTAGATAGTTCAATTAACGGTTTATGGAATTCCGAAAAATTTACATATCATTTTTCTTTTCAAGCTATGGTGTCCGAAACCCCGAAAAAGTATGAAGGGAAGTTTTTTCACAAGCTCGAGATAAACTCATTTCTTAATGGTTTTTAACATTGGCTGAACATCAACATTCACACGTTTAGTTACATAATCTGTTATGAAATTCTTAACATCCTAGTTGATAACGATTTTTAACGATAGATAGTTTATTTAACGGTTATCGTTGCCCGTTAGATAGTTTCGTGAAGTTAATGGAAATTCTGTTAATGACACACTCTTAGTTTAGTTTAGTTCGCAAGGCGACTGACTGGTGGCGATTGGAGGGCGTTGTACAAAATGATGTAAGCGTCAAACGACAATTTCATCTCAAATTTCAAGGGAATAAAGTTGACTTTGAACTGAGTGTCCCGTGTGTTAACAAATTGTTGGCTTATCAATGAAGGATATTTGACATGTAAGTTGGTTTGCAATGCTATATCATGTTGCGTGCATATTTTTCTTGACCGGCTTTCATGTTTTATCCGATCGCTGGTTTGCTCACGTTACTAAAATCTATTTTGTATTTTCGTCCCCTACAAAAATAGTTAGATATAGCTACAGTTTACGTTGTTGGCAGCACAAAAAGTTATTTCACGTTTTATGTCAATTAATCAAATGTGTCATTGTCAAGGGCTGTCAAAAGAGCTCCTAGGTAGAATCATGGATTTTCTTCGAACGCTTCTTTTTTGCTTTTAAAAGCCTCTGCTCTGCTACCTACATACGCCAAAGCGCTAGAGCAGTATTATGTACCAGAGGCTTTTATGAAAATTATTTACGATTACCTACGCAATTAATACAAAAGCATTCACACGGATTTTTTTTTTCATTTTGCATTGCATTAAGTTAAAGCGTAAAATCCGAAATAAAAACACAACCATCCGCGTCACTTGCTAAAAGCACAGATGTAGGAAGTAGGGGCTAGTGTCTAATAAATAATAAAGCTATCTGTTAACACTAGATACCTACACACTTATTTTTTTTATACGGTCTGTTTGTCTGTTTTTTCTTTTCCCTATCAATCAATGGTGCAAATCTAACTAACCACTTACGTCTGCACCATTGATGGTGCAAACTTATCTAACCAGTTACGCCTGCACCATTAATGGGGCAAATCAATGGTGCAAACGTAACCGCGGGAAGGTAACTGAGCCGGCCGCCTGCGAGCGAATGACGACTGGGAAGCCTTGATATAATATGTTCGCGTCCCGCGAACCCTTTGTTGGCCGTACCAAAAACCGACAACACTGTATAATGTAGGTATGATAAACACATAGTACCTACATATGTAGATATATTTCTGTGGGAAGGAACTTGTTCTGGGTTGCTCTCAAATATTTTTTCACCTTCACTGCTGTTAACACTTTCATTGCCCATGATGCATATGTGGATTTCTAGCCATAGGTACCTAATTTACTAAGGTACCTAGGACCTAAGCAGGTAGATATTATCTGTGTGCGGCGCACCCCCTCTGCTGCGGTCACGCCTAGGGTTGCCACCTTTTTTTTTGAGAAAATAAAGTATAATTTACCCGGTAAGAGGTTAAAACACAACCGCAGAGGCTGGGGGCTACTGGGACTGAATGCGTTGAAGATTCTACCTACCTACATATAGGTAAATACTCCAACTTACAGTCTCCCAGTTTTTGAACCACAATTCCTCTATTTTTATCCCTCTAAACTTTACCCATACGCATTTAGGACAGGAAGCGCAACATCCATAAATAGGTCTGTGTAGCACGAGATCCCGAACTGCGCGTGCATCTCACCAGTTATTCCTATATTTCATTCTTAATACATTCATTATGTCTGGTTTTTAAACGAATTCAATAATGTCTAACGTGAAATTGGCTATAAGAGTGAGACCATTTACAGACAGGCAAGTGCTACGAGCATAAGGCTTCAGGAATTAAATTTAGTAGACCTTATTTGGTCTACCCAATAAGAAATTAGAAATACCTACCTGCTTACCTATACTGATTGATGAGACTAGCCTATCTTGATCGACGGTGCCTAGCCTACATTAATCTGGTGTTTCTTATCTTAATCATACCCACAACCATCCCTGTTACAGGGAGCTGAGGTCAGATCGAGATGGTACGCAAGTGGTCAATGTTGTAGATGACAATGCAGTAACAATTACTAATACAAAAGTAAGTTACATTAATGGAAACCAGGGGTTGATAAAACCAGCAGACCTAAACCCCTTATTTTAGCGCTTCTTTTCCCAAAATCTTGTACCTAAGTCAGGTATTTTCCGCTTCTTTTTGTCTAAGCTGGCGTGAGAGCCTACGCAAATTATTTTTAACTTTTGGTTGTACCTGTTTTTCAAATCGGTCCAGTAGTTTCGGAGCCTATTCAATACAAACAAACAAACATTCAAATCATTCCTCTTTTTATTATTAGTATAGATTAATTATATTATATTATAGTAGGGGAAGGGCGGGCAAGATGGATATAGTTAGAAGAAACGCATGTAACATAGATAATCTGTGTATTAAGCTTCAACACTTTACTTAGAACAATCATTAACTTATTAAACTATCATTGGCAACAATGAGATTAATTAAATCTTAAACAAATATTGTGTAACTCTTACATTTATAAAAAAGTGGAATTTATCCATCTTGCCCGCCCAGGGTGGGTAAGATGGATAACCTAGGAGGGCAAGATGGATCATGGATTATAACTAGTATTCTACTCATCACACTCATCGCAAAAGTACGAGCCATAACCCATATAGGTGGTCATTAGGTAGAGATGCCGCGGGAGGAGTACACTGCCTAGGTTCTGGAGCTGGAATCAAATTGGATGGTGATGTTGAGAGTTCGTCCGTCGAGCAGGCATTTGATTCCGAGGGAGTGCATTGTGTAGGTTCTTGGACTGGAATTATAATAGATGATGATGCTGAGGGGCAATTTAACTGATCATTAGCATCTGGTTCTGGAGGAGCCAATGAAGCTGCAGCGAACATTTTATCTCCAAAAATATTTCTGTTATAAGGAAAAATCCCACTTGCTTCGAATCCTTTTATCGCGTTCAATGGCGAAAACCATCTGAAAAAACAATAACATAAACATAATAATCAAATAACAATAACAAAAACCATCTGAAAAGACAATAACATACATTAAATTACGTTTTACAAATGGGCGGGCAAGATGGATATATCATAAATAACGTGATCCATCTTGCCCACTCGGCTTATGATGAACGAAAATTAAAATATGTCATCAAATAAAACTAATAGACAATAATCCATTCCAAGCAAGCATGGTCAATGGTACACAAAGTAAAATAACAACAACCCATATCAATTTACAAGAAAACAATAGAAATATTCAACTTTACTTACTTTCAAAACATCGAAACTTTGGAACACAAAACATAAACACACTCCTCCAACGACCGCCGCGCGCGGGAGACGGGCGGGCACTGATCGGGGGGACGCGGCCGGCGCCTAGGCACGCTGTTGTTATGCCGCGATCGTAAAATTTCGCTGCGTCTTCGGGATATTTCGAGTATCCATCTTGCCCACCCTATCCATGTTACCCGCCCTTCCCCTACCTATAGATGTACAATATGGTGCGACCATTATTGTACATCTATATCCATATAAAAATTTTGAATTTGATATTTTTTGCCAGGTGAGTTTGTCAGGCGCTGGCGATAGTCGCGAACGCATTCGGCGCTACTATGCCGACTACACTTTCGATAGCGCTTGCGCGGTCAGCCTTCCAACCTACGCTTCACAGGAAAAGGTAAAATTAATAACCTAACTCACCTATCTACTCAACCATGTTTGCCCTAAATAAGGGTCGCATAGAAGCGCCCATCAAAAGCGACGATACGATGCGCTTGCACTGTGAGTTGCTTGACGAATGAAGTATTATGTTTAGATACTAAAGGTCCTAAGAGTTGTTTGCACAAAGGGACTATCGCCGAGTTTGTCCCTTAGATTCATAAGAGAACAACTGTATTTCCTAGGTGTTCGAAAGCATCGGCCGCGAGGTCCTAGCAAGCTTGGAGAGAGGATGTTCCACCTGTGTGATGGCGTACGGTCAGAGTGCTACCGGCAAAACACATACTATGATGGGCACAGATAGTCAACCAGGACTGGTGCCAAGGCTGTGTCGGGCGCTCGCTGACCTGTCGACTGTGGAACTCACTGTCAGGTAAGAATTAGAACAAGGATACTGTGGAAGTGTGAAGAATAGTAGAAGTGCTTAGCATTTAAACATTTTAAACTGCTCTGTTACCCGTGCGTAGTTGAGCTGGGGCGGGTAGCTAGTAAATATGTAAAATACAAAATGCCCCCGACCAGACAGACGATCACCACGTAGCGGTACTACATGGCACCTATTAGGTACATACTTGTCAACTGTATAAACAAAAACTGAGGTTAAAGTTCTTACCATTCCATTTGAAACCACGGCCAAGGTATTGAAATCGCGTGTTGAATCTTTGGTATTGCACACTCGAAATTACCCTATGTAAATTGTTTGTGTCATTCGGTGCATTCGTGTGAAGAAGCCATAGGTGTTTTAGCACGCGAT
The DNA here is from genome assembly GCA_963564075.1 of Eupithecia subfuscata. Classification (NCBI taxonomy): domain Eukaryota; kingdom Metazoa; phylum Arthropoda; class Insecta; order Lepidoptera; family Geometridae; genus Eupithecia; species Eupithecia subfuscata. The sequence goes on along the minus strand of OY751111.1, from coordinate 6,314,610 downwards.
AGTATCCCAAAACAAAATTAAATGAGTTTCACACTAGCTCGAGTAGGTACAGGGTCTGGTGTCAAAATGAAAAGATTTCTGTTATGCTATTTCTTGTTTAAGGGGGTACCCTACCTCGTTATTGTGTGAAGAGGATAGGCATAGGATTTCGCGTTCACAGGAGCGGGACAGAGCAAAGCGGCGTAAGCCCAAAAATCAAGTTTTTAGTAGTTATTTGCTCCCCACAAACATTAGAATAGTTAATTGAAAAAAAGGCAACATATAAAATGTTCTTTATACTTAGTTCAATTACTATGCTTAATCTCAAGATCGTATCATCTGTATTTATTGAGAAATTAGGGTTTTAGTAAAAAATTAGAGGTAACTTTGCGATTTTTTTCTATCGAGAAAATTTTATGGAATCGTGTTTTCGAAACATATGATCGATAGAATAAGTCCTGAACTTTACCATATATAAATTTCAAAGTTAAATATTCAGTAGTTTGGAAGATATGGAGGTCCGACGGAGTTGAAAATAAGCAATTTGAGGGTAGGTACCCCCTTAACGAACTGGTACAGCGGGTGGAGACAATTTTAGAACTTAGTGGGAGAAAAAAGTTAAATAACGCGCAAGCAAACCAAATAAAAATTACAACAATAGAGTTTATAAGTCGCTTATTAGGGGATGCCTTGGGACCAGCTGTGGAGTACTATAGGCTGGTGTTGTATCGTTATGTCCTAAATCCTATCAAATTAAAACCAACGAAATCGAAAAACTTTTGTTTTTTCAAACCTGACGCCGCCAGCCCCCAAACAAATACCCTCCACCACCTACACGTAATTAATTCAAACAGATAACGCTCCAAACTTTTCACATTTTTGCAGGAGTTTTTACGATTGTTTTCGTTTCGCAACACTTCTGCTATATTGTTTGTTGGTTGTATTCGATTAAGTTTGAATGGCAATAAATGGAGGCATGAATTCTAGCCAAGGCCGTGGTGGCACGCGAAACGCCCTGATGCCATAATGGCTTTATCTCTGCCCATGTGTCTACGTACCTACCTATAGTGTAAAATTGCAATAATGCACTGTGTGAAGGTTAATGATGATAGAACACAAACACAACGCACTATTGATTACCTACCTTAGCTAACAGACAACTGACGTTGTCACTTCATTTAAGTATGTTCCCGTCAACATCGTAGATTAGATAGAGAAGCTATGAAATACAACTTTACCTGTACCCAAATAAGGAATTTGTGTACTTAGGTAAAGCTGTATAGTATAGGTAGCTATAGGTACTTTATCTTTACCCTATACTCCACAGAAGAGACCATTGAGAGTAACATGCTAGAATCGCCAATATCTATATAATGTATTTGTTAAGTTTTCCATACTCATGTGTTTTATTTCTGCAAATGGCGGATAGATACAAAAGTAGAAAACTATCACCTTTCTCATCAAACTACTTAATTGGTTTGTTCTCATAAAGACAGTTTTTCGAAAAGAGAAACATCCTACAGGTGCACGCTAGGTGAGATTTTGATTTACTTAAACACGGCGGACTCACGAACGAAGCCAAAGGCCGTAGCTGGTGAAGAATAGACATAGTTACCGCTGACACGCAGGAAGGGGTAGCTAGGTACTACGTGTGAAAGGGTGGCGTGTTAGTCTATAAGGTTTCACACCCCGAGCAGTGTTCCGTCGGCCAGCTAGCCGCCCGCGCCCGCCCAGCAGTGTCGTATCGCCGCCGCCGCCCGCCCCGCAGCGCAGTACCGTTTCAATTCAAATGAAATTGTTTCTTCAGATTCTTATGGAAAATATTTGAAGTGAGTCTAAAAATTTTTCGTTAACAGCTATTAAACAAACATTGTTGGAGACGCTTATTATGTTCTTTAGTTACTTGTGATTTGATAAAATAATAATTAAATTTTTGAAAAAACAAAAAACCAACTTCAAATCCCTTAATTTTACACTGTTTTTAAGTTTTGCGAGATAAATAGTAATCCCTCGGGAAAAACATTTTTATGGGACCAATTCGGGAACATTCACTATACAATAGCGAAAGTTTGACGGAGAAATCGACGAACATACATATAAAAATACATCCAACCGAATATAGAATCTCCTTCTTTTGTGAATTTTCGAAATCGGTTAAAAAGAAAGACCTCAGACTAAGGTTTCATATGCCCGTAACTTGCAACTTGTTGCATAGGCCTAAGAATTTGCCTATTAGACTAATTAGTCTGGTTAATCTACAAAGTTTGCTTCAGGTACTATATTTCATTAGATTCTTTTACTTTTGCGACCGGGCCCGAATTTCGAACAAGCTTTAGCTTTAATTGAGAAACTTTTAACTAATCTAAGTTAGTTGCATAAACATCATAAAAGCTATATACCTAGCTATATCCATTTTTGGCTCATTAAAAGCTCATCAGAGAAACCGTGACAAACAGTTGTTAATGACTGCTAAATGATCGCCATATTCCGCTAGTTTCAAACTGAAACCACCGGCCGTAAATCATATTTGCTGTTTTAAATAAACTATGACTTAAGGTAGTTAAGATCGGGATCCACCTGTCAACAATAGCATGAAAGCAAATAATTTAGCAGAAGGCCCCTGAACTAAGACGAATTACAGAAATATAGAAGACATGTCATTCTAAATCGATCAAAATCAGTTTCAGACTAGAAGACTCTTAAGCTGACACGGTTTCACGCGAAAATAAAATAAGTACCTACCTATATTTGCGGTATTTAAAATTTTCTGCGTTTTGCAAGGAATAAAAATTTCCTTTCAGAACACAGAAAAAATATAAATATGTATGTTTGTTTAACATCACTAGGTATAACTACGATTTCTTGGTGGTACTTTTGGAGCATTTGGTAGGTAATATTGTTGTAACATGGGTTCATAGAAAATGTATTAAGATTTGTGGGAAATTACTTTTCCAGTACCTAGTTATAAAATATTTGACTTTCACGGAACGGATTTCGATTGAATTAGAATAGCCCTGCAGCAGGGCTATTCTAAAGCGGGCTACAGTGGGCAGAGTAGATCGACCAGGCCCGATCATGATGGGATATTATGTTGCGAAGTCTGCAAGCAAGCATTCAGATATATTCTGCTATCCAGTTTCCTAGAGATCTACAACGAGCGAGTTCACGACCTGCTGGTAGAGGCGACTCCGGCTTGCCACTCGCTGCCTCGGCGGAGAGGCAACACACGAAAGGATCTCAGGGTCAGGGAGCATCCTACACGGGGACCGTATGTGCAAAGTAAGATCCAGGAACTTACCAATTTATTTAGTTCTATGAATCTGTAACTGCCATTTAAATTTTTTAATTCTCAATGGCAGTTCCAGTTTATTGGAGCATTCAATCATTTATGTTGATTATGTATCGTTAGATAATGACGCAGTTAAAAATGCCGTCAAAAGAATAGGTATTAAGCAAGCGCAGCATTAAGGATTTTGTAATTTTGTACATAATACAATGAGAATAAAACTTTAAACCCATTATGAACCTTTCATCATGGTAGGTGGTGGTGCCTTTCTAGGGTGTACCCCAGCAAGGCCACTCGCTCTATAAAAAAAAATAGAGGGAAAGATGTTGAACCGCTTGTACACAATTGTAAACTAAAAAATAAATGTAAGTACAGCCTAAGTCGTTCTTCATCTCCTGGCAGACCTGCGTCGCGTAGCAGTGAACGACGTGGAATCTCTCTTGTCTCTGGTGGATGAAGGCACGCGGAGACGTCGCACTGCTCCCACTAGACGGAACTCCACATCTTCCCGCTCCCACGCTCTACTAGATATAGTTCTGCCTAGCGGGACGCTGCACTTGGCTGATCTTGCTGGAAGGTATGAGACAATCCCCTATCTCTCCCACCTCTCCCAATGCCACAGTACCATACATGCTCTGATGGAATTAATATTGCTCTGCTTCTTGCTGGGAGAGTGCATGCATTTGACTGGGAGGGAACCGATGCAGGTACCTCTACTTACCTACTTTATGATTAAGTTCCTTAGAAAGATTTTTTGGTAGGTATTTGTAAGTACCTTCCTATTCTGTGCGGCAACATCAGTAGAGTCCCATAAACGGCGAAAATACGCTAACCTTGACAGAGGTTACCTATTTGAGCCGTTTGGGGTTGAAACTCTTGGTCCTTGGGGTCCTGGGGCACACGCAATTTATAAAGATCTTACCAAACTTCTTATAGAGTCCACAGGTGATCGGTATGCTGGCTTCTATTTCGGTCAACGAATTAGCATTGCCATTCAACGTGGCAATGCTGCTAGCATTCTGGGCACTCTGCCTTCCGATGACGGCTTAGATTTTTAAGAAATAGATATATGTGTATATACTAGTTGTTATTGTTTTATTTAGTTAATGTAATTTTCTATGTGCCTGTTCTGTCTGTTCCTCTACTTACCTATTTTATGACTATTTTAACTGGACTAGAAATCTACGACCGAATGAAGTGAAAAAGGAATGGTAAGTCAATACATACCTAGGAATTAAATGATTTTGTTCTAAAGAATTTTATTGCACGTCAAGAAAATGTATGAGCTTGCATGTCATCACGACACTATAGTGGATTGAACCGGTCCATGTCGGTGTTCGTGTTTCTGATTTCGACCATGTTAGGTTTATTGAGTGTTATTTTTTATGCCGACTACTGTTTTTGATCCAGCCTGTAGGTTTATCGTACTCAATTTTTATTATCTACTAAACGCTAAAATTTATGAAATGTTAAAATGTTGGGGTCAAGAAAGACAACCAGAACTACTCAACAAATCCAGCAGTTCTTTTCACATTTAAGCATGATTCTAGATGACTAGGTACCTAAAAAATTTGACCTATAATTAGAATTTTACCTACCAACCTACCAATTTGCTGCGTTTGCACTGTGGTGATTATGGTAGGTCGGTAGGGACCGGCCACTTACAACATTGGTTGTTATGTTAACACAATATTACGTAATTCCATCCGCCACAATGTTAGATGGCCTAACCTAGCCTTGGACTAGCATCATTGGACTAGCAATGGGGTTAAATCTGTTTTCTTTATGATAGAGCAGCCCCGATTCTGCTATTTGTCAGCGAACGTTGTTAGAATAGTATTGCGCAAATCATAGGTGCTTCCAATGCCAGTCAAACCTATTTAGGTACTTAATCTTACTAGATCTAGAATACAAGATATTTTTCGTAAACGTTTTTACGAAGTTTTTACAAAAACTGATAACAATAACAGACACCAAACAAGGTAGCAAGTAAACAAAAACTTCAACAACGCCTAATTCCACACGGGCGCAGAGAAAAAGGTGAATTTTCGAATTCGAAAACGGACGAGATACGAAAGCTGAAAGCTGTTTATTCCAACAATCTTTTCGAACCTAGGCAATTTGCTTCGATGATGAGTGTCGTAAAATGTATTTTCGCCTTCGGCCAATATATCTTTTTGGTTGTAACTCCTATGTTTACAAAAAATATCCTGGATTCTAGAACGAGTAATAGTTATTTCTATACACGAACTACTATGGTATGGTAGGTAGGTACTTTAAAGTCACACATTGCTTATTCTCGGTCAACGAATGTCCGTGGCGGGCATTAACTAGACACCGCAAGTAGGTTAAATGCTGAATCCTTACAGGTGCATTCCGATGATGCTTACGTAAACTTAAATAAGTGAGGTACCTACATAATTTACCTTTATTTGCATGCTTTAACGATAATAAATACCTACAAAACACTGAATAAAATACATAGGCAATTTAGTGGCAGTTGGGTAGACGACGGCAGATTATTTGGTATAAGACTATGGTATAAGACTCAATGTTTTGCTCTTTTAGGCGAATGAACGATGAACTTTTTAAAGCTTAGTATAATTAAGTTTAGGAAAACGCGTTAACCTTAACCTACATGGTAGTTTCTGTCCGCGGCTTCGCGCTCGTTGTTTGTATGGAATTTTTTAAAGGTTATTTCTTTAAGGGAACATCATGTTATGATAATTTTTTTTATGTAATATGGCGTCAAGGTGTAACAAACATCCATCCATACTTTCGCATCTATAATATTAGTGTGATTTTTTAGAGTAGAAGTGTCATTTGGATCGGAATTCTACTGTAGAGAGAAATCTGTTCTATAATAGTGGTTTTATGTTGTTTTTAGCGAAAAAGCAAGCTGGGAAGGCTGTGGCGGCGGTCAGCAGAAGGAAGGAGCCAACATCAACAAATCTCTGGTTGCGCTTAGCAACGTCATTTCAGCACTAGGTACCTAGATTTTCTTGGTAAATTATCATTAAAAACACAGATATAAATAGATCCTCGAAATTTTTAAGGCAAATGATCCGCTTGCATGCGGTGAAATGGCTTGCTGTCACCTTGACACGTGACCGAATAGGTTCCTGTCTCCTTAATGGAGTCAGCTAATTTAAAGTTTACAAACAAAAATCTTTCGCGGAAGGCAGTAGACTGGCTAGGACTCGAAGGACACACACGTCACGTTCTTACTAAACAGTGAACTCACCACTTTTACATCGTAACCTTGCGTAATGTACTAGTCAGCCGTTAAGGTCCAAGAATACATTGACCATTTGGAAAAAACAGTGACTGGTTTGATCGAGAGAAATTATGTACTGTCCGTGGCTTAGCATGCGTTGTTCCTATGGAAACGGTCTAAGGTAATTTCTATCCCATGAGAACTGATTTATGGGATATAGTACCTATGTTTTATTCCAGGCTTAGAGCTACACCGATGCAAAATTTCAGCTCAATCTATTCAGTAGTTTAGGCGTGAAGACGTAACAAACATCCATCCATCTATCCAACCATCCAAACTTTCGCATTTATAATATTGACAACGACTCAAACCTTGGCCTTAAAGACCTAACCTTCTAAAGATTAAACCGTGTTATAACTTAGCAGTTCTCATTTGAAGATCTACACATTATTTAGACGGGATGCAAGAATAAAAAGGGGGATGTTTTCAGTTAGCGGTGGAAACCGAGGAAGATTCGTGCCGTACCGTGACTCCGCACTAACTTGGCTGTTGAAAGACTGCTTCACCGGCGGCGGCGCAAGCACTTTTATCATTGCAAGTAAGATTCTTCATAAATATCTTTACGCATATTTCGTGCAGGGTGGTAAAGGGTGTTCTGGAAAGTGCACTAACACAGGCGTCTGCTCTCAGCAGCGAATGTGACCTTGGTTAGTTACCTACTATTAGTATAGCTATGGGCTTATCCAAACTGTTCCAGTGTTATTTTTGATAAACAAAGCAGTGTTTTTGTAATAGTTTGTCGAAAATTACTCTTCTTCAGCGGTGTCTCCAAGCATTGCCTGCTACGGTGAGTCTGCATCGACCCTTCGCTGGGCAGAGCGCGCCCGCCAGCTACCCACGCCCAAGTCCACGAGCTGCGGAGTCCACGTCACTTCTAGAGCGGCACTCCAGGCGCAGTTGAACCAGCTCATCGTCGAACTTTCCAGAAATTTCATACAATACGTAAGGGCAGGTTACCTACTGTGAAGCGTAAATTAGTTAATATCTGGATAATGTTTCATGGTTGAAATCTCGTTTATTTTTTACAGATTCCGGAAACTGGGAAAATTTTATACGACGATGATCACTGGAAGCTGCATGTAAATAAAAATATACTGGACGATAAACCGGACGCAAAAATAGGTTCCATCATGAATAAATTACAATCGAAATCGCACGGTAACCCAGAATCGACTGTATCATCTGTAGCCAGTGGCAGTTCTGATGTGCTCAACACAATGGACAAGAATATTAAAATTGTAGAAGAAATTAACAAGGAAGTAGATAAACTGTTCGTTCCTAACTTAGAAAGAACCAGCAGCAGCAGTGATCTGAAAGTAGTAGCACCTTTAAGGCACAAAAAACGTCAATACAGATCACAGGAAATATTACCACTCGAAGAAATAGTCACGCATAAAAATAACTCAATATCGTCTCTGCAGAGTCCAAGCCTAGTTCAAGGAGTCGAACAAAGCGAAAAAACAAAGGTGCCTCATGTTCCTATTTTGCATGACAGTCAAAGAGCAGAAATAGTAGCGTCAGTTACTGAGAGACTATATTCAAAACTAAAAAAGAAGGAGGAAGCTGCCGCAATCAAAGTAGAATCAATGGTAGATAGAAAAATCATGGAACCACTTAGTGAACTAAGAATTTGCACAAATGCTCGTCAAAGATTAATGGAGTTGAGTCAAAAAGCTATGCGAAATAAAAGGCGCATAGGTATTCCAGCCTATACACAGACTAGGACCTCAGTAATACGCGTCAAAGATCAAGGTGTTGATGTCCAAACAGACTTAGAATCATACATTGTGAAAAACCATCGCCCCTTTACGCTTCATCGCGACGTGGGGACAGAAACAATACCTATGACACCTCGCTGCAAAGAAGCAGCGGTGGGTTCGAAGTATGGCACACTGAATCTTCGTGACAGATCCACAATAACAGAAAATAAGAAAGTTGTTTATAAAAATTCTTATGTGATGACCGATAACATCGTTAAATGTCAACAATGTACCCAAACTCCAGTAGTGCCACCACCAAGAAGGAAAAAACGCGCTATGAATTTAACACGATATTTAACTCAGGATGATGAACAAAGTCAAGAAGAGAGTAGTAATAGTAACCCAGTTATTAACATAAATATATCAGCATATCCAATTGACTCTGAATCCCAAAGCTCTGATGATAATGGTCCGCCAGTTAACGATAATATCCATATTGTATCGAAAAAAGTTACACCACCACCAGATCTATTATCTAATCATTGTGAAATGACCAACAATAAAGAAAAAAATAAACCAGAAACAATCCATACCATCAACGATGTTGTTGTCTCGCAAATTCTGGATAACGTTATAAATACAACAGATATTTCAGAACCAGTGGAACGATCCGAAGAATTTCCAGAATCGGAAGAATTTACTCCTTTACCCCGAGTTTCAATTGATCCAATAGGAACAACTGATTCTAGTGACTTAAAGAACATGATATTAGGTCGTAACTCAAATATCTATCCTTACAACATAGTGCTATCTCCTCCGAGAGATAGGGATTCAAAAAGGTTAGTTACTTTTCAGGATGCTGATAGAGCTCAGGCTATAGACATGGCTTCACAAACGGATTGGATTGCAAATAATGATTCCGCAGTAAAGACAAATTATGATACTCTGAAAGTTGATATTTCTACTACAGATGACACAGCTATGACAGACAGTATACTTTCAGAATCAACGAATTCCAGTAAAGTAGAGACAGATTCATTTATTTGGAGGCGAGGCACACCCATTAAAACAATGGGTATTTTACGAAAACATTACACTCCGGTTTACAAAAGCAACCCCAGATATAGAACAACAGAATCAAGATTTTACAGAGAATTTTTAGGTCTGGATAATAATAGCGATGGAATTTCAGGCGATAAAGTAAGCCACACGTATAGCTCTAGCGATAATTTAAGTCTGAATTATGATGACCAACATAAATACCGCCATAAGCGTGCATATACCGTAGGCAGGAGAACCAGTCTTCAGTGTGAAAATATAGACAGAAATGTATTAGGTTCGTGTAAGAATTTGGATGTCGCCGTAAACGATTACGAAAGATATTTAGATGATGTAAAAAATCAGAGAAGAGAGGCGCAAAATTTTTTTGAAGCAAGGACCCCGACAGAGTATTTGCGTCATTTGGTGAACTTGAGAAGAGAAGTCGTGAGAGCAGAAGGTGATTCTACAGAATAGTTTGTAAATAAAATCACTATAGTCATTAAGTTAGATTTCGATTACGGGCAAAATAAATGACCTACCTTTTTACAATAATATTGTATTTTCGTTATTATTCCTTTGCTTGCACGTGTGATACTCGAATTTTGGCCATAAGATTTTGCAAAAACGAAAAATAGACTGATCTAGAACATCTAAGATATCGCATTATTATTATTTGAAAGCATACATTTATTTTCGAAGAGTCGGGTTCGGATTCGAGCTATTAGTTTACGATTGACGAGCCTTGACTTTCATTTCAAAGGTTGCGTTGTGGTATAAGGTAAGTAGGTATCTCGTGCACTCTGATTATGTAAGTAAAATTAAGTTTATGTGAACTTGAAAAACGTTCATCGGCGAAGCCAAATAATCGTGACGAAACCTGCGAGCTCTACTCGAGGGCAGCAGGCTTGGTCGCAGTAGCGCTTTAGTACGGTCTCTCATGTGCTTTGGCAAGCACTCTGCATATAATTACAAGTGCACGATTCAAAATAAGTTAAATAAAGCCAAAATCAGTGAAAATGGAAATTCTTATAACGCTATACAAAATATTGTTATTTACAATAGGCACTGTCCTATTGATTTATTTATGGTTCAAATATAAATTCACATATTGGTCACGAAGAAAAGTTCTTGGACCAACACCTGAGTTTCCGTTCGGTAACATAAAGGAGCCCATGACGGCTAAAAGACAGTTCTTCCAACCGTACCTCGACAATTACTACAAATACAAACATTTGCCATACGTCGGTATGTACACATTTTGCAAACCAGTGCTTCTGATCAATGATTTGGAAATAGCAAAGCATGTGTTAATAAAAGATTTCGAGTATTTTCAAACAAGAGGACATCATGCCGGCAACGGCGGTGATAGATTTATGGATCATCTTTTCAATATTCACGGAAAAAGATGGAAAAGTCTACGCAACAAGCTAACGCCGCTATTTACCACAGGAAAGCTGAAAACCATGTTTCCAGTCTATGAAGATATTGCAAATCAAGCTATGAAACTACTAACAAAGACCAATGACAGTGATATTAATTTATCTGTTTGGTTTTCAACATACACCATGGAATTGATTGGCGCAATAGGATTTGGCATTGAGTGTAACGGCTTCAGCGATTCTGATTCGGAATTCCATCGGATGGGGCACGAATACTTCAATATGAATAATTTATACTGGTAAGATTTTTAGGACGTAGTTTTAATCCTACTTATACTATAAATGCGAAAGTCGTGTGGATGTTGGTACCCCACGTATTTCCGTAACTACTTAACCGATTTAGATGAGATTTGGTATGTAGGTAACGTTAAAAATGTTAAGGTTCTAGAATAACATAAAAGGCAAATTTTAAAAATTAACTTCCGAGTGGGTTAGGAAGGGTAGTGAAGTTTCTTTGGAAAATTATTATTCCTTGGTTCGATTCACTCAAAACTCGGTATAAATCCTATCCTACTAATATTATAAAGCCGAAAGTTTGTGGAATCTGAATTTTTGTTACCTAGGATCTCCACTGAATAGATCAAGATGAAATTTGGCGTATATTTAGAGCATGGCCGAACTTAGATAATAGTCTACTTATTATACCGAAAATACGCGTGCGAAGCCGCGGGCAGAAGATAGTAAACTATAAAGTAAATAATGAATCGCGTATTTTTTATTTTTACAAAACTACCCCTAGGGGGTGTGCAATGAATTTCGGAAATTTGTATGATTTCAACATGGGCGAAGCCGCGGGGCGCAGTTAGTAGATAATATTAGCTGATGAGAAGGACAAATGACCTAGACAGCTGCATGTTCCTTATTACTTGGGTTCGAATCTCACAAATAGTTTTATGAATATGTATTGTGAATAGTACGAAGATTTTTTTTACTTTAATGTGTCTGAACCAAAGTATTTTAAAATTTCAGGCGGATTATACGAGCGTTTGCCTTTTTTGCTCCAGATTTAGTTCACGCGTTTAAAATAAAGCGTATGGATCCAAAAATTGAAGACTTCTATGAGAAAATAGTGCAAAGAACAGTAGCAGAACGGGCGCAACATAATTACAAACGCAACGACTTTCTGCAATCAATGATCGATCTAAAAAATAACCCAACCTTTGAAGAAAAAACTAACGGTATGTAGGATAATGTACCTACAGGTCCTCAACACTTATAAAGTTGACACGATTTTGTAAAGATTACAATGACTACAACAAGTAAATCATTCACTATTATTTTAGAAACAGATTCACAAGACTATCCATTCACAATGTCTGACATTGTAGCGAATGCTATGCTCTACATTATCGCTGGATATGAAACATCTTCGACTTCGGGACAGTTTGCAGCTTACCAATTAGCTCTGAACCCTCAAATACAAGCCAAAGTAAGAGAAGAAGTGCAACAAGTACTAGGGAAGTATAACGGAGAATGCACTTACGAAGCTCAAAATGAAATGGTCTATTTAAACATGGTACTAGATGGTAAGTACAAAGATGTGGTATTAAAACGAAAGGAGGTAGGTTAAACAAGCATATAGGATACGATGCAATAAATGGCTGCGTAAGGAAAGTGTCAAGGACACGTAATAATAACATAATAAGCATTTAAACACGTGCAACGCGGTTTGCGTGTTTCTCAGATCGGTAATGGTAGCAGTAACGATATTTTTTTACATTTGCCTTACACTTTTGTTTTCAGAAACGCAGCGCATGCACCCTACTTTGCGAGCTATATTTAGGCGATGCACTTGTAACTACAAAATGCCGAACTCAGACTTGATTATAGAGAAGGGCACCATGATCTTTATCCCAAACTATGCAATCCAGATGGACCCTGATATATTTCCGAATCCAGAGAAGTTTGAACCGGAGAGGTTTTCTGCAGAAAATAAAACAAAAATGCACCCTTGTCAATGGTTACCATTTGGAGAAGGACCAAAGAAATGTATAGGTAGGTGAACAATTACGGTTAATTCGCAGTAGGTACATTAACAAGTTTGGAGGCCGCAAATCAATGTAACTTCTGCAAATAATCCGAAACAATACATAGCTGTAATAGTGTTGTAAGTCGGGCGAATTGATATGACATGACACCTGGCTCGAATGATGTTTTCGCAAATAACTGCAAGAGAATAACTAGAAAGTTTTAAAGCGCAAAGACACGCACGTGCAACGGTAACTGAGATTCTATCGCTAATATCGGTAGGGGTAAGTATCAAGGTCCGAGCCAGGTGTCATGTCGATTCGCTGCTGAATACTAAACCATCTTCCTTTTCCGACTTCCGTTCTATTTCCATCTTGCCCTTCCTTTCCAAAGTCCTTGAGCGACTTGTGTACTTAGTCATTTCCTCAATATCAATAACCTTCTTAATCCCTTCCAATCCGGTTTCCCCCGCCCAGGCCATAGTACCACATCAGCTCTCGTCGAGATCACATATAGCAACCGTCCTCTCTCTCCTGGAGAATGTCCAGGTTTAGGCATTCTTCGCTCTCTTAACATTTCTTCAAATGTATCGTGCATGTAGTGTATCAACGCTGCCCGCGACCGAACAGGTCAACAACGCTGATGCGTTGACGATAACATCTCTTCTTGGTATCAAATGAGTACCGGTGTACCACAGGGCGGCGTTTTATCTCCTCTTCTTTTCGGTGTAATTAATAATTATATCTCTAATCAAATCTCTTCTGCCTACCAGCTTTATGCAGATGACCTACAACTTTATACCCAGGCTCCAGTAGAGCGATTAGGGGAAGCCATCCGTGTAAAAAATGTCGACTCAAATAACATTCTCGATTGAAATAATGCTCCCGGATTGAAAGTCACCCCAACGAAAACCCAGGTTATTGTAATTGATAGTGTACAATAGTTACGTGTACATCCAAAGGTTGTCTGGAAGAAATCGCTTTTAGCGATAGGTGTGTGCAATACAGAGTATTTGTATTGTATTCGCCCGGCTTGTAACTGATCGACCAGCACGAACATTGGGTTCTCGGTAGGAGGTTAGGAATTAGTCGTTAGCCTCTGAACTCAAATGTAGATCCATTACTTATTTAATGCTAGGACTGTTTAATGTCTTTTGACGTCGCATACTCCAAGACATGTCTTTGCTTGCACATTTTACACCGCGTGTATCGGGAGTAGCATTGTAACTTTTGCATGATTTTTTTGTATTAGAAATTTTCTTTTTAGATATGCAAAAAGGAGGTTACGAAAGAAAATAACCCCTGTAAAAATTGAGCAGGATGTGGTTTACCTATAATTTGAAATAATGCTTTCAGGAGCTCGTCAGGGCTATCTCCAAGCAAAGTTGGCGCTGATAAAGATACTACAAGAATACGAAATACAGTTGTCTGAAAGAACTGCGGTGCCAGCAAAGATAAGCAAATCATCACTCGTGTTAGCCAGCGATGGCGGCCTGTGGTTCAATCTCAAGAAATTGAACAATAATGAGTTGTAGTATGTACTCTACCAAAGTTAAAATTAAACAGATTTCTTTAGATAATAAATCATTTTAATAATAGTTGTATGGCCTTAGAGTGGGCAGCGAATACCAGGATTTCAAATAAATAATGATGAATGCCCAGCCTGCCTGCCTTTATGTTGTAACTTAACTATTCTCTTGACATAACACCGATTTAGCCATAAAAAATAAAATTGAAAAACTCAATGGCTTCAATTAAGTCTACCAATCTTGCCCGCATATAATATGAGGTAAGTATGTTTATATTAGCACATTATACACTGTTGTTGATATTGCAATGCCCATATTAACCTTGCTTGACAAGGTACAGTAAAATTAATATCGAAAAAGTATACGAAGAAGAAGTAGGTGGATTCCCTACGACAAGTTTTCAGTCTTGTTTTTCTTTCGTTTGAGTGTTTTTTTCTTGAGTGTCTTTTTCTTCAGTGCCAGAGTTTCTTGTTGCGTCGGTGCCCTGTTCCGAATCGGAATCCGTTGTTGGTGGCGATTTAACAAAAAATATGTTGGAGTCTTGTATTTGAACTTTACGATGTTTCTTACTTTTTTGTCTTTTATCTGTTTCAATTACTGGAGTTTTAAGGCTGGATTTTGTTTTCTTTTTTTTAGCGTCTTCTAGTGCTTGAGTAAAGTTTCTATCTAAAACTTTTCTCAGTTCAGTAGTAATATTCAAGGTTGATTCAAAATTTATATGTTCTCTTCCCGTTGATGTGTCGTCAGAGTCGAATATTACTGTAGCTTTCGAATCATTCACATTAATTTCTTGATTTTCTACGAGGTTCCCAGATGATACGTAAGTGGATAGCGGTTTTTGAGACGTGCTAGGACGCTCGGTCTCGCTGAATGTTTTAAGAACACTTTGTTCTAATTCATGGCGTTTAGCCTCGAACTGTTTTCTGCTAGTAACTATTTCAGGATCCACGTCCCAAGAAGGTCCAGGCGAATGTATGATTTCGTGTTCTGATTGCATGAGGAGTAAATTCTCCATAGATTTTGCTCTCATATTACCGACAGAAGCATCATCAAATTCACTACGACTAAATATATCGTAAAGCATTTTAACAATAAAATGTTCACTTTCTGGCACAGATTTGAAAGCTTCAAGTCTGGCTAGTTTGTCGCGCTCTTCAGGAACCAAGGACAGCTCTGAAATAACTGACCGGCTCACTTGATGATCATCCTTAATATGTAACGAACCCATCTGGTTTGGTATTCCCACATCCGGAGAATCTAGTCTCTCGACTGATTTACTTCGATAGTGAAATATTGTACTATCATCATCTAACGAATATGAGTTTTCGCGGCTTATACCAGGACCCGGAGATACGGTGCGTATTTGCTCTTCACGACTCTCCTGGATGGAAATGAAACACACACATTTACACACTGAAATATCAGCTGCTAACAAAATATGTATGTATTTGTGTACTCACAAGCAATTTATCGACGTCTCCGATGAGGTCGACGCTGATGCGCACCAGCTGGAAGTCCACAGCCAGCAGGATCCTCAGCAGCGCAACGAGGGCCGACAGCAGCCAGCAGAAGGTGTGCAGCCAGGCGGAGATGATGGTCAGCCAGGTGGCCTGGTACACGCCGCGGATTCGCCGCTCGTATGCTAGCGTCGCCATGTTAACGGTATACGAGCATCTGAGGAGCTTTTACTATTAAAACGATTACATTTTAACGAATTCATTAGAATTGGTTCAAACAATAAAAACTTCGGCTGCATCAATAGTCGCCAAAACGACTTTTTTCGAAGTTTGTTTAGCTTTGAAGTTTGTTTTAGCATGGGTTCGTAACAGAATGGTCGCAAAACAACCTTACTGCTAGCTAAATAGCTTATAGAAACTAGGAAATACAAATACCAAGCGCGTGACGTACCCCTTAAATAGAAAACAGTCTCAAACTTTTCATATAATATACCTCTACTCTACATAACTGCCTTAGACAAGAAAAGAAATCATACGTGGATGTGCCAGTGATCTCTCCAAGCTTGACACACAGCTGCTTCAGGCCATAATGCGTCACAGAAGAGGAGTAAATGCAAAGACCGCCCATAGCCAAGGAGAACACGAAAACTGGTGGAAGAACCCTCCAAGGCCGCTGCAAGCTACAAAATGTTTGCAGGCATTTTGAACTCATAAAAATAAACGATCATTCAAATGCATTACTACTAGATATACGTAGATATCCCATGAAATTAATTCCTTTTTGGTAGTTCGACTGAAAATCACAATCGATTTTGTTTACGAAGAAGATGTAGTTAGGTAATCGATTTTGTTATTGTTGCTCAACATTTTGTATTATTTTACAGACTTTATTTTTGGACTCACAACATTCAATTGAATTAAAAGACTACTACACTACGTACTATTATTGTTCTTGTTTTATTTGCTACTTGCGTCTGCCCGCGGCATTACCCGCGTTTTTCCGTGAAAAAAGTAAGACAGATTGAGTTACTGTGGTAAACTATGATTTTTATACAATCTTCAATACCTTTTCATGGAAAAATCATTTAGAATAATCTTCGTTACATACTATGTCGGCTCGATAAAAATCGAGTCCACACATTTTACGAGTCGACAGATTAGCATCTCTATCTGTCAAAAGTAACTGGGTCTATGAAATACTTAATTCTGTTATCCAGTTTTCATTCACTCAACTGTCAACAATTAGGGAACAGACCTCATAGTCGTGCATAGGTATACCAAACAGAAAATTAGTTCGTGGACGTGTTATAGCATTATGAGTTACCTCCTACTTTATGTATGTATCTACTAATTAGTCAATTAACACAGGGTTATCAAGAGGCGATCTGGGTCTGCAAAATTTTGCCAGAGGGTCCGGTGATCCGGTCGAACGGGACATAAGAGCTGGTGAGTATCTGGCGCAGCACAGCACATCAGCATTGCCATAGAGCGAGGCAATGCAGCCAGCATCATGGGGACGTTTTCCACCGGCATTAATTTGTATCAGTTGAGCTATCTCCATATTGTTTGCAACAGTCAATGAGGTTTTATATCTTTTAATTGTACCTACCAACCTTTGATTTATTGCTAATCTATTCTACACCTCGAAGGGAATGCAGCACTTACGACAAAAGTCCAACCAGTTAGTGTAGGTCTGTGCTGTAATCCAACTTAATCCAAGATCTTGAAGTTTAGGTTCATTACTGTGCATCATGCTGAGCGACGACCTTTTTTAATGTCACGGTTGTACCTAACTTTTATTTTGTTTGTACCAACTTTAGGTACTTACCTACTTGTAATTTTGTGACACATTAGTAAATACTTTTTGTTTTACTTACTTACTATGGAAGCTAAACAAAAATATCTAAAATGAATCTTTTGTTTGACATACTTACTAAGTTTTTTGTGCTTGATTGGAAATGAAGAAATTGGTACTTAATTCATAATTCTTTATTGCACAAAAAAAAATAGGTAGGTATGGTACAAGTAGAACATTTACGAGGAAAAATAATGGCAAAGGCGAGCTTAACCCTAAATAGAGTTCTCTTCCAGCAAACCTTATTGGGAGAGAGAAACAAGTTTGTATTCTTTTTTTGTTTGGTTTTTATTAATATTTATTTTTATTGTCTGCAGTTAGCTCAGCTGTTTCAATTGTACCTGCGACCTAGTTGTAATTGGTTTACATTAGGTATAGGTACCTTTACCTACTTGTGATTTTCTGCGTAACTTATGTAATGTAAAAATATGCAGGTCTCGACAGAGCCTACACATTTGCTCCCCTTGGAGTCGAGACCCTAGGTCCGTGGGGTACCGAGGCTCTTCGGGTTTTTAAAAAACTATCTGAGCGTCTGGTCGAAGCGACGCGTGACCCGAGAGCTGGTGAATATCTGGCACAGCGTATCAGCATTGCCATACAGCGTGGCAATGCAGCCAGCGTCTTGGGGACGCTTCCGACTGGTGTTGATATGGATCAGTTGAGCTATCTGTAGACTGTTTGCAACAGTCGGCAGTTAGCTCAATTGTTTTTCAATTGTAAATACTAGTATAATTTTCTTTGTGAATAAATGTTGTAATGTTAAATAGTAAGGTTTTACTGCTTAAATGAGCATGACCTCGCATACCTACATAAGCAGGTATAGGTATCTACCGGCCAATCATGTCCGAATTCGGAGTGAACAAAAGAGAGCGAGCCTTGCAAAATGGTTTTGTAATTTATACAAAAATATTGAGAGCGTGGACATTAGGTACGCCTGTGTCTTTGCGAAATCTGTGCCATTGTGGAACCTGTCTGTCAGATGACGAATACCTCGATTCGGAACAGCCCTTAGTGCCCCCCTAGGTAGGTTTATTTTAAGCCAGAAAACAGTATTGCTACTTGGCGACATAGATAGACAGACAGGGTAGGGCAGTATTTCAACTCAAGCTTGCTTGCCTAAAGTTTGGTTAACCTGCCTCAAATGGAACGTTTAAAATCAAACAGAAAAATTGGAAACGGTGGCGAATGTACTATGAACCATGATAAATAAAATATAAAATTTGAATAAATAATATTAATAATAATATTACCGATTTATCAAAACAAGGGGTTTGGTTGTCAAACTAAGCCTAGATCTCAGTTGTATGGGAAAGTCATCATCCGCGGAACTTTTCCGTAAGAATGGGCTCTACCTCTCGAAAAGGTCTACCTCTAATAGGTCTACCTCTCTGACAGTCTACCTCTCAAAATGTCTACCTCGCAAAAGGCCTATCTTTCAAGGTCTTAATCGCGTTTTGACTAGGCGTAGGTATAGGCGATATAGTCTCACTACGAATTAAGTATATACCTATAGAAAGATGAAGTGCTGCCGGGATCCCCGTGGTAAAAAACTCGAATTATTTTTTACAAAAAAAATTCTTTGATTCTTTGACAGTGAGAACAAGATTGAGAAAAAATAAAACGTCAAGTGCGAGTCAGACTCGCGCACTAAAGGTTCCGTATATCTAGGGCCTAGAATCATGATATAGATCATGACAGAGAAACAACTAGGCCAACGGAAGTACCCTGACACCCTGTACATTTTAGTGTTAAAAAACTACAAATTTAGATACTGTTTTCGGATTTCTTCCTTTATTTGTGTTATATTATAAGACCTTGCTCTTGCCAAATTTTAGGATTCTAGGTCAACGGGAAGTGCCCTATAGGTTTTGGTCCATGGCGAGAATCAAAAGTATTTTTTTCAAGAATAAACTACAATTTTACAGTTTTCGGATTTTTTTCTTTACTTGTGTTATATTATAAGACTTTGCTCTTGGAAAATTTTATGCTTCTAGGTCAAGGGGAAGTACCCTGCAGGTTTCGGTCCATAGCAAGATTCAAAAATATTTTTTAAATTAAGTTCAAATTACGTTTTTCGGATTTTGTCCTTTGCGTTTGTTTAAGGCCTTGCTTCTTGCCAAATTTCATGATTCTAGGTCTACGGGAAATACTCCATAGGTCTTGTGTGCATGTGATTCCCTTGGAAATTTCAAAATATTACGACTGTAGCTTTTGATTGTATTGATCTAGAAGTTTTATTTATATCGAAGCTTCCAGAGGATTGAGTATTTTATGTTAATTATAACATGATACCTCCACGCGTTCCTGAGAAAAGGGGTTGAGAGACGGACAGACAGACAGACGGACAACAAAAGGATCCTATAAGGGTTTCTTTTTTTGTTTTGAGGTACGGGACCCTAAAAATCATGAAAATGCACTGTTTCGAACATTATTTGGTTGGGATCTCAGTAACCCTGCGGTCTGTTGAAATGACCTATGTTGTGATTCGTAGGTTATTGCTAATTATTTGGTTCCTGGAGCCAGTTTCTTCTTAAGTTGTGTAGTGTTCTTGTAAATAAGCAAAAACTAGATTTTTCCCGCTTACGCCGTTCCAAAACCGTATGCTTTGTCCCGCTCCTATAAACGCGAAATCTTATGCCTATCCTTTCACAAAATCACGCGCATCTTAAGGACACTCTTGGTGAAGTCGCCTTTCAAGTAAATAATCGAAATTCTACCTACCTACCTACATGGCACAATAAAATTGGCACCGAAAGCACAGATTAGATAACGTTACTTGCCGAAAGTAACAAAGATAAATCCCGATGATAGGGAAATTTTATAGCAAGCTAGTGTCTGCCCACGGTTTCGCACGCGTTGTTTCTGTGGAAAAGTTTCAAGGTTAATTCTATCCATTGGGAACTGATTTGTGGGATAAAAGTAGCCTATGTCTTATTCCAGGTCTAGACCTAAATCTACACAAAACTTCAGCTCGATCCGTTCAGTAGTTTTGACGTGAAGAAGTAACCAACATCCATTTACTTCTTTTTCTTCACTTTCTTTCACTTCTAACTTTCGAATCACATCACACTAATATTATAAATGCGAAAGTTTGGATGGATGTTTTTTACCTCTTCAAGCCAAAACGAATCGGCCTTAAATTTTGCATACAGGTAATTCTAATCTTGGAATCAAACATAGGCTACTTTTTATGCCATGAATTAGTTCCCATGGGATAGAAATCAACTTTAAACGTTTCCATAGAAATAACGCATGCGAAGCCGCAAACATAAATTAGTTTATTATATTGTGTGATACAATACCCCGTAAGAGTCCGGCTTCCAGTGCTGCACATCAGAAACATGGTGGTCCACACGAGTCCAAAGATGCCGGAGACGAGAGGGACGAAGGTAGGAAGGTAGCAAGCACTCTTTTCAACCCACTGGGTACTTAGGAAGTCCACTGGCAGCGAGGGAGCTGTTTTATAAAACAAAAACCAAGACAGAGTGAGACTTGCAGAGTCTTGAGTCCCGTAACTGCTCTGCTGAATTAGGAAGCTTGAATTTACTTGATACTTAACTTATTGTTAACTAGCTGCCGCCCGCGGCTTCGCACGCGTTGTTTCTATGGAAACGTTAAAAAGGTGATTTCTATCCTATGGGAACTGATTTATTGGATAAAAAGTAGCCTATGTTTGATTCCAGGCTTAGAGCTACACCGATGCAAAATTCAGCTCAATCTGTTCGGTAGTTTTGGCGTGAAGACGTAACAAACATCCATCCATCCAAACTTTCGCATTTATAATATTGTTAGTGTGATTAATTATTGGAAATACGCGGCGCATAGGGCGCGAGACATGACGATCTAGTGGTCAGCGGGCGTTAGAGTCACAAAGAACGTATATGTATGTATTAATTCGGTGCCAGTAAAACTTGATTCTCACTCTCTTCTTCTTTTTCTTCAGGAATAAATTCATAGATCACATTATGGCGAGAAGACGTGAGCGACAGGAGTTTAGGGAACAGGACACACTTCTCATCAAATAAGTACATCAGCATATGAAAGCAGAAGGTGCAGAATGATCCGAAAACAAACGCCAGAAAGAACAGCAGAAGGTGAACGCCTGTGAAAGAATAAGAGCATGCTTTAGAGCGATTTGCTCACCCAAATTCTTGGACATGGACTTTGATACCAGTCTTATACGAGTACATACATAAAATATCCACTAGCACTTTAAATTGTACACAGGCGAACTTAATGCTCACATGCGCGAGTAGGTACACGTCTTTACCTTTCCAAGCTCCATTTATTTCATTTTCTTTTCGCTCTATCAATCTAAATTCTTCGTAAAGAGGAATCCGATCCATGTTTTTTGGAAAACTACCTTCCGTTAGTTTTCCTAGTTACATAGATGACCTAAGAACTAATTTATCTAATTATCTTGTTTATGTAGTCGTTTAATCAAGTTATTATTTTGTGATAGGTACTTTATTTATTTGAAATATTTTAATGATTTTCAAATTTGTAGGTTATTTTCATAGAGCAGGCTTTTTAGAGAGGAATATGTGTGGAGAATATTTTAAAAATAATAAAATAACTTTCACGAAGGTTCAGTGTACTTATCAGAAAAATCCAAAGATCTTATAATCTATCAATAGGGTTTTATTTTTTCATTGGAAAAATCCATAATAATTTTATAAATTCCAAAGTCTGTCTCTTACCCTTTCACGCCAAAACGACTGAACGGATCTTGATAAAATTTGGAGCAGGGAGGTAAACGGTATTCCGGCAACGGACATAGACTACTTGAAAAGCGCGCGCGAAGCTAGCATAAATAACGAAGGTTATTATATTAAACAAAGTTGATACTGGAAAGAATATACTTAACTTTTTCGCATTAGAATAATTTATTAGCTGACTAGAACGCAGCGTCAGTTCAACATTTTTATCGCGTTTAGGGTGATTGCGTAGGTATCTAGGCGTTTGGTGAAATCGGCCCTTAGTTGCGACATTGTCCTACACAATGTGTGGCACGGTTGCGAAGAAAGTAAATGTGGTGTTGCTTACACCGTATCCTATTCTCGATAAGTATTTTCTGCGTGGAATATTGCAGACATGGTACCTAGGTCGACCGAGCCGTGCATTTTTCACTTACTTAGATACACTACCGTTGCTCTACCTTAAAAGTTGCGCGTTCATTTGGTTATTGGTTCGGAATCGGAGCGTACGCGGCTTCGGTATTTACAATATGTCCACTGCTTTCGGTTTTTGCATCGGCAATGTAGGTATTTTCAAAGCGGTCCAGTTTGCCGATAACGTCACGCGTAACAAATGATACGCGGAAATAAAAATGATTCCATATTTTGTTGAGTTGTCGAATTAGTGTAGTTTTGTTTGTTTTTAACCCCCGATGCAAAAAGAGAGGGGTGTTATAAGTTTAACGTGTCTGTCTGCGGTATCATAGCTCCCAAACGGATGAACCGATTTTCGTTATGTTTTTTTGTGTCATAGATAATTTTATCCCGAGTGTTCTTAGCTATGCTTCATGAAAATCTGTTTTTAATTTTGTATTTTTCTGGTATTATATAGTATAATTTTATTGGTTCTGATTTGGTAGACAAATGTCTATCTATAGTTGGATGAACCTACTTAACAACGAATTTGATACTCTGCACAGCCAAGAAGTGCTAAGCTGCACAAGCGAGGCTTCGTATCAAAATACAGGCAAATGACCTATAATTAGTGTACTCATTTAATAAACAGTTCAACTCCCCTCTTAAACGGCTTTATTTCTTTCTAGTAATTACTTTAGACCACACGTTTTGTGCATCTAGTGTCTTCGACAAACTTGGTCTTAATTTTTTAGTTCCTCTATTCAAGTCAGAATAATAATGCTACATGGCTAATATTCCAATAAGTTATGTTGATTTCTACCTGAATAAATAATCTATCTACTCAAAGAATAAGGATCATGTAATGTTCAGTTACGTCGGTAAAATCATCTCATTTTACCGATAAGGTTCAAAGAGCGCCAGTTATCGAGTTCGCGATTTTAATTCAAAACATGTCTCATAAAGTGGGTAATATCGGAGCGATGAGCACGTTTCTTATCCTCCTGTGCCTGGTGTCTTTCTCGACATGTTTCTCTGAAGGAAGGTACCTTTTGGATTCGGAAGGTAAAAAAGTTACATGGACCTTGAAGAACAAAAATGGATGTGAGTGTTTGTTTATTTGAGCGATTACTTCTGTTTAATACCTGCCTGCTCAGTTTTAGAGCTAATAACTTACTTGCTAATTAATAGGAAAATAGTTTGTGATTTGCAGTTGTTAGATTCACTTAGCGGTGTTTGTAGCATATTTATTAACCTATTTGGTTGACCTAGTCCATTTGTTTGATCAAGGAATCATAATCAACCAACAAGAGTTGGTCTGGTACTGAAGGCTCCTACTATTCATAATGAGCGTACCTAAGTAGGTACCTAAAGTTTTAATTGCCACTTGCAAGAAGAAGGTGAGTCATGATAGTATTAGGCATGATGTTTATAGGTCTTTAAAGGTTTCGGATACCTGATATTTGAAATCCGATATTCTCGGTCTTCAATATGAAAAAAATCAGAATCAAAAACTCTTTTTTTCCATAAATACAATAAATGTACACTTAGAAAATTTGAGAGGGTTTTGGCCGGTAATATTGATGTTTTTAATTGTTGGGAACATAAATGCATAAGTTTATTTGCAATTGTGATAGAGATAGGTAAATAATTTATTGTTGTGTAGGTATAAGATAATAACTAAATGTTTTATGTTCACACCGAGACTAAGTACTTTCTCGTGTTTGTAAGAATCATCATCAGCCTGGACCTCACAATACATATTAATAATACGCTCGGCTAGTGTGAGATCCATCGGTAAAATCATAGTCTTCAAGCCCTCAGCTATAACTTTCTTCTATCGGTTTTAAGAGGCCATAATAATATTGTATCATTATTATAATGTTCGCTCTACCTACCTATGTACGTGGCTAACATGCTGTAAAATGATTGTTTTTGCTGCAATTAAATATTTTTTTATGTTTACTTATGTTATGTTTATGTAGGTATGTGGGAGAGATAACATAGGTACTTACATACATTATTGTGGGAAGGCCTTTTCCCATTGATTTCTGCACCGCAGTTCTAAAGAAGATTCAACTTTACTCGCAACGGTGTGCTTCTACGAATTTGAAATAGGTCTTGAATGTGCAATTTGGCACCTCCTTTTTAGGGCGACAAGTCCCTTAAGGAACCCATTGATTTCGTACGTCGTCATATCAAGTCCGTCGCCAATTTCTTTGAGCTCCATCATGCAGGGTATCGCTAACGATACCCTGTTTTTAAAGAACTATCTAAATAGGCCTTTTAAAACAGGGTACGGTAAGACGCTGAGAAGAAAAAAAAATATTTTTTCTTTATCAAGGATCTTTACGTCTTAGAGTAAGGAGCTGTGGTATTATAAAATGTTTGTGTTTGCAGCCATTTCAGTACCGGGTTCAGTTCCCGGCGGAGTGTACACTGACCTATACGCGTCGGGAGTTATTGGACATATCCTGTTGGGCTTCAACGACGTGCTCTCGCGATGGGTGGCCTACGATACTTGGACGTACACTGCGAAGTTTTCGAGTAAGTTATTGAAAAATGAAAACACTATCCTAGCTCATCGAATGCCTAGCAATGCTGTCCTTTTAACTACTGGATAAAGGTGGCTCTGTTTCTTCTCATTCAGTCTTTCTCATCACGAGGTATTGGGGTTGCCGAATATGGGAATGGAAGGATGGTGTTAACCACAGACTCCTCCATGGTACTTACCAAAAATTATATAAAATTCTGAAACCCAATAAAAGCGATCCTGATACACTACATTTACGGTTAGGTACACGATGTCTGATAAAAGGATAAAAGATATAGCGCCTCTGATAAAAGATATCTCTTAAATGTTACAATTTTGTGTATGTATGTATAACAATATTAGCATTTACGTACTTATTTTTATTTCAGTTTCCAAAGAAGAAATCACCTACGAAGTAGCTCATCTGGTATTCGAAGGCGTGGACACAGTAGCTTATATTGAATTAAATGACAGCCCTGTTGGAACTACTGACAACATGTTTATTCGATACACGTTTGATGTCAGTTCTCACATAAAGGTAAAGGAATGACCGCTAGCTCCCATACTAAAAACAAAAGGTCTTAATGTTCCAAAAACCAGTTTCATACAATGTCTTGGACTTATTTGACTATTAATGGTATCGGCACATAGGTAATAATATAAATCTCTGATTTCGTAACGTGCAAATCTATTTCATCCTTACCTTCATAGACATAAAGATACTTTTCGATAAAGTAGATAATCATTATTCTAGGTCAGTTTCGTACGGCTCGTGAACTTTTGAATTTTTATATTTTTTTATTGAATTTTATTATATTTAATTTAAATAAGTTATAATCAATAAGCCGGCCAAGCGCGAATCCAACACGTGCACTAGGGTTTCCGTATCACAAACAGTATTTAAAAGGTAAGGGCTAAATAATTGAATTAAACTTTAATTGAAAACAATAAAAGGTTTCCAACCCTTTCATACGTTCGAAACAAAAGGGACAGCAACATTTTTAGTGCTGTCATTTTAGTTTAGTTTGTGTAGCAACAACCAAATCGACGCCAAATCGAGCTGATGAAAAACTAGGCTAAATTGGCGACTCTGCATATTTACAGAAAGGCCAAAACGAACTGAAGATCCGTTTCGCTTCTCCGGTGGAGGCAGCAAAGCTGCGTTCAGACAAATATTCCACCGCTCCCGCGTGTGTGCCCAAAGAGTACAATGGAGAGTGCCACGCTAACCAGCTGAGGAAAATGCAGGCTTCTTTCAGTTGGGACTGGGGACCCGCTTTCCCGTCTGTTGGTTTGTGGTAAGGCATCTTTAAAGATGGTCATCGTACAGTCAGCTTTGCAAATTTATTCCACTGAGGCCTAACCTTATCAGGGCTCATCTCCCCGTAGCTACCAGCAATAGCTGGTAGATTGTAAGGAATGAGATCCATCCAGAACAAAGGTGTACCAACTCCGGTTGTGGTTTGAACAACTGGAGTTGGTACAGTCAGGTTCTAATATTTTTAGGAGACCAGCATACATATCATTCTACAACGGCGCAATCATAAGATCCGTCACCACTCACACCCAAAAGGTTGGCAATCATTGGAACCTACGGATCAGGGCTTATTTAGAGTCTAGTCTAAACCATAAGAAGCACATCGAGGGATATCTGTCTGCGACCCTCACAGCAGATGAGAGCCAGTCCATCAAGGTGGAGAAAGAAGTGGATATGAAGACGAGGAGTGACGGCACTGCTGTTGTAGACTTGAGCATGACTATCAGTGAGGTAAGATTAAGACCAACGGATAAACATCTGATAAAGTCAGATAAAGAGAGCGTGGCAACACAAACAAAACCCTTAAGTTAATGCAGTTTCTATTGCTATCATACTACATGATGCGCCAATACAAAAATTTGCCCCTACATTTTAATGCCTACCTAAGTTTAATCTCCACTTACCTAACGTTTGATTGACAATAACGATTGTGTTTTAGAACATAGTAAGCCTTTGGTGGCCGAATGGCTTCGGCGAGCAGCCTCTTTACAACCTAGACGTGTATTTCCTGAGTCTGACTCGAAAAGGAAACATCGCACAAGCTTCATCGGAAAACAAGAAAATAGGCTTTAGGACTATAGAAATTGTAGAGGAAAATGCAAGCAATGTTCTCAAAGGTGAGTATGTAATCCTTATCAGTAATGACTACGAATTAAGACTATCTAAAAATACTAAGGACTCCGAAAGTCATTTAACTATTAAAAGAATATGGTAAATTAAGAGACAAATAAAGCGAAACTAAATCCAGTTTTACAAACCTGTTGCAGGAAACACGACGGCAAGCAAAGGACTAACGTTTTACTTTAAAGTAAATGGATATCCTTTGTTCATGAAAGGATCTAACTGGATACCAGCTCAGATTTTGCCAGAGAAAGGAGCTAATTCAAAGACAGGTAATTAATTTACACTTTCTAGGTACCTACCTAAGATTCTGTTATACCCTTGAAAAGTAACGACGAGATTCGGACGAGTTGTCCCCTTCATTTTTGGTTGAGGGTACAACTCATCCGAATCTAAAACGAAGAGATTTTAGATTCGGACGAGATGTACCCCTACTCAAAAGAGAAGTAGACATCTCGTCTGCGGATGAGTTTGAGATTCGGACCCGATGTACCCTAACCCAGAATCTCGTGCTATGATATGTTTGAGATTCGTACCTTATGTCCCTACATAGTTGTTTTTAACCAAACAAAGATAAACGTAGGTATATTTGTTTCGAAAACCAACGTATCTTGTTTCAAAAACCAACGTATCTCCGTTTCAAAACAACAGAAAATAACGATCTTCTGTTTTTTTTAATACAATACGCAGTGGGATAATAAATTGTTATTTTCCAGTGGAGAACCTTCTAAACTCAGCCAAAGACGCTCACATGGCCATGCTTCGGGTTTGGGGCGGCGGTGTTTACGAGTCTGACTACTTCTACGAGAGATGCGACCAACTCGGGATTCTGATCTGGCAGGACTTCATGTTCGCATGCTCTATGTATCCGACTGATCCAGAATTTTTGGAGTAAGTTCTACAAAAACTGATTTAGTCCCTCTAGGCATCAAACATTTTGAACTCAATGTTATGATTTCAGCTCAGTGAAGACAGAAGTAGAACATAATGTGATCCGGCTCCAGCACCACCCATCCATTGCCGTCTGGGCCGGCAACAACGAGAACGAAGTCGCCCTACGCGGAAACTGGTACGACACACAATCACAATTCCACATATACAAGAAGAATTACATCAAGCTCTACGTAGACACCATCAAACCCATCGTAGAAGCCATAGACCCTGAAAGGAGGTACTTGGTATCCAGTCCATCGAATGGCGTGGAATCTGAGAAGGAAGGCTACATTGCGGATAACCCTTACGACTCGCATTACGGAGACACTCACTACTACAATTACTTAGGAGATAACTGGGACCAGAATATCTACCCACCGACAAGATTTGCATCAGAATACGGCTTTCAGTCTCTACCGAGTTTGGAGGCTATGAAAACGGCGACTCAAGACCCGAAAGACTTTAGCGTAGATAGCGAATACTCAAAGCACAGACAGCACAGTCCCAATGGATACACCTTTATAGAAAACCAAATACTAATGCACTTCGATTTGTATAGAAACGAATCTAATCATTTTGAGAAATTTGTGTTCTACAGTCAGGTACGTTTTTGTTAATTTATTTATATTAGGTTAACGACCAGCGTCAGTAGACGAGTGAGGCGAGACAAACCAGTTTCTGCGATATGACAATTATTGTGTTTTGTCTTCAAATGCAACAGGTTTATGAACTATCAAACATTTTATGAATCGAAATGAAATTTGTCATGGTTATATCACCTCTCAAAGACATAATATTGCAGATAACGCAAGCAATGGCAATGAAGGCTGAGTCAGAGTTCTACAGACAGAGTCAAGCTGACTGGTATACGATGGGGGCACTATATTGGCAGCTGAACGATGTGTGGCAAGCTCCATCGTGGTCTAGTATAGGCGAGTATCTCACCGAACCAACCGATGAATGTGACACGAAAGTAACGGACACAATGTTATTTTCCAGAAATAACAGTTAATTAATTAATTTAGTCGGCAGTTAGCTCAATTGTTTCAATTGTAAATACTAGTATAATTTTATTTGTGAATAAATTTATTTTTCCAGAATACACGGGCATCTGGAAGTTCCTCCACTATTTTGCCATGAACTTTTTCGCGCCCGTCTTAGTCTCGCCAAGGCTTCTTCTCTCCGGCGAAATCGAAGTGTACCTTCTGAATGATCGCTTCGTTCCCATCATCGACGCTGACATCATTATAGACGTTTACAACTGGACAAGTCTCATACCAATTAGAACGAAAACGTACAAAGGCAATGCTGGGGCACTGAGCTCCGTGAAACAAGATATAGAAGTGGATTTGTGGGAGAACTATGACGAAAAAGAAGTTTTCCTGAAGTTTACGTTGAAGGCTGAAGGTGTTTCGTCGTGTCCTTTGAATTTTGTGTTTCCGAAACCGTTCAAGTCTATCAAGGGGTATAAGGCACCAAAAGTACAGGTGAGATAGGCGAACTAGCAAGCATACACAGTTAAAATTAAATGCACGATTCCTTGAAGTTTGCCCTCAAAATTATTTGTTTTTTTATTTTATTTCAGTTCCAAATATCTAAATTCCCGCAACAAGGACATGATGGGACGGAATTCTTCATCGACATAACAACGGATTCCATCGTGCTATTTCTATGGTTCGAGACAACATTGGCCCACGGTTACTTCCAAGAAAATGGTTTGATTATAACACAACCGATAACTAGAGTGAAATACGTAACAAAGATAGACATTACTGCTGAGGAATTGGAGAAATCTATAACGATTCAGTATTACACAAAATAGAGAAACTATCATTTATATCAGCGCTAGGTAAGTTAGTGAGGTTGATGTTATTGCACCGGCGAATATATTGTTACTTAGGTAAGCAGCAAGTGGTTGTTTTTGGAATGTTTTTTAGAAGGACAGGTACAGGTAAAGGTCCACATGTGCCACGTATCCTAGTTGTTTAAATAAAACAGGTTGAGTATCAAAGCAAAATTATATTCTTTTATTTAAAATTTCTCTTACTGGGTAGGTACATGTGTGTTTATAAAAAACATATTACAAGACCTGCAATATAATCTCATAAAATAAATAAATTTGGACGACAATTTTTGGAACTGGTAAGGGCTTTTAAAATCATGTTCCGTTTAGGTAACGATCAGAAAAGGGAAATGATTACCCCATGATAATGAAGGTTATTATTACATGGGGTAACTATTTTCCTACTTTTATGCTTCCGAAAAAGCCTTGACGTTTATCAAAGTATTTTTGTTATAATTATAAATAAGTACGTTTTACTACTAAGACTGATTTTGGACGTGCGAATTTGAGGATAGATAACAAATGCTGCATAAACTGAGATATTTAATAGTAGGTAACAAATAGGTATTAGAATTAAAATAACACTATAAAGCTATAAATAACCACTCAATAAATACTATAATATAGATTACAGAAATATCACAAAGCATTGAAAACGCATTAACAAGTTCACAGAAAACAAATATGTTTTTGTAGATACATGAAATAATGAACAATTAGCGAGAAGCTGCTATAGAAATCTGAAGATGAATCTCCTAGAATCGGAATTCGGAACCCAGTCCGTGCTTTCATCAAGCGAAATTACGTATGTAAAACTAGGTATTCTTAAATGTTTGCATAAATAAACTTTACAGAACATGGCGAGTATCAATCTCATTTTTACCTCGCTATGGCCAAATAAAATCGATTTGGCCATTAACATTTTCAGAATAACTAGTAGCAGATCGTTTTTTTTTCCAGCTAATAGAAAATCAATAATTCGATAATTTCAATTCGATTATCTTTTATCAAATACTCCGAGTTAGCACCATCTAAAGCTTATAGCGTCAATAGTTTTAAAACTGTTAAATTGTTGTTAATTTTATAATTTTATCTTTTACTAGCTGCGCCCCGCGGCTTCGCCCCCATGGAAATTTATGTTTCCAACTTTCTTAATTTTTTCTTTCATAAGAACCTTCTCCTGACAATAACAAACACAACAAAGAAAGAATTAGCGAAATCGGTCCAGGCGTTGTTGAGTTATGCGCTTACCAACACATTTTGCGATTCATTTTTATATTATAGATTGCAATATTAAAATTTTAGTGCTTTTAAAAGTAAGAAATCATAAAAAAATCTATCTTAGCAACAACAGCTATTTTAAATAATGCTTATTTATAATAATGCTTATTACACCTAGAAATAGTTTTTTCATCGTCTAAATTTAAATCGTAGCAATTTTTATACTTAATTCCTCATTTATATAATGCAAGATATTGCCTAAAAATTGTTTTTTTTTACACATCATAAATTAAGCGGAAGCATTTTGTTCATATAATTTATTTGGCATTCCATAATAAGCACTCGTGTACACTATATATTTGAATGAGCCTTATAATTCTAATGTATTAATTTTAAAGCGAATGCATCTAAGGCCTTTATGTACCTTCTAGGTAATATAAAATATTCAAGTATCAAAATGTTACTAAGTAATATACTTACCTACCTACCTACTTTACTAAGGTCCATAAAATTTGTATTGACTGTTGACTATAAAGTTATATAAAGTGAACTTGCTAATCTTAGAGACTAGACAACGAAAAATGCCCCTAGTTTTTGGTATTGTTGCGTTTTTTGTCAACCTTACAAAAACTCATGCTTGATACCAAGTAACGCAGATACAATGCTTCGTCCTGTTCTCTTTTCGTACTAATTCATAAGCAGATGCAATCTTAGATTAAGTGAACTTAACCATCTAACCAAATTGACTTTTGTTAATTTCCATGCAAGACCATCACAGATAAGCACCGAGCCTGTAAACAAATAGGATTATTAATATTATCTGATTTTATTTAGAAGCAGTATTAGACATTCTTAAAGAGGATACATTCATAAAATTAGCTGCAGATCATGCAAGAAGGTAGTAATTGCAAAACTCATGCTGGTTTAGAGGAGTATAGAAGCAAGAAAGGATAGTTTTAGGCATACCATAAACATGCATTAAGAAAAAGTTTTTAATAAACTTGTGTTGACTAACTTACTTGTTCTTACAATACAATTAGTAAAGATGTACAAGAAACAGTAGAAATCTTCCTCAAAAATGAAATTAATATTGATCCAATAGTGTTTAAAATACTATACAGTATACATGAGTGCAAATAAATTGTCGGTGACAAATAGCAGTGCTGTGTATAGAGAAGCAGCCTTCACCTTAAATACACACCTCACGTACAAACTAGCATCCGAATAACGACCTAAATACAGAGAATATTAATAACATTATACACAATCAATAAAATCCAAAAGTAGTACTAAAATAAACCGTAAAAAGTATTTACAGGTAATAAGCGATAAAGGAAACACTTTTAACAGACTCTCAAATGAGAGGTTATGTGACTGGCCAGTATAAGTACGTGCCAAAGCGTTAAAAAAATATAACAGTATTTTTTATATTAAATAATTATTCCAGAATGTGTTTTATTGTAATGATTCCTCAATCGCATTATGCATAACAATTCACACTAAAACAATGCCAATCAAAACATAGTGTAAAACAAAAATCAGGTATATCTCACAACAGAAACGACCTTTCTGAGGCAGTAATTTTATAACTTATAAAGAGCTCACACAAAAAAGGCAGGAGACAATCATCATTTAAAATTTTGTCAATTGGATTCATAAAGGCCAAGATGACGAAATTATGTTGAGATTTAGGGTCTGAAAGAACTAAGCTAAATTGTACTACGTCAAAAGAAACGGTATAAATGCCGCAAGCTACGTGTTTTCATTGGATAATTATTCCTCAGGGAGGCTTCCTTAGAAGGATGATTATTTAGGGAAAATTTGCTGCGACGAAAGCGACAGAAGGAAACTAAGAACCGGTCCGCATTTTACTACAATGTGAGTGAGACCTTTATTTCTTAATAAGCATTGATTATTTTTAAATTTTGAATTTAAAGTTTTCAAACCTCAGGGTTATTTAATTCTACAAGGTCTTGAATTTGAATTTAATAACCATTATTTGTTGGCGGGACGACCTTAACGCCTTCCTAAATGAGTGGTGGGAAATCGCGCAAGATCGCACGGAGTGGAAAAATTTGGGGGAGGCCTTTGCCCAGCAGTGGGACGGAATAGGCTGAATAAAAAAAAAAACATTATTTTACTAGGTTTAAATGGTGACCATCTCTTGTCTTTCAATTTTAAGGTAATATCAATAACTTTTCCGTAAGGATCGCTGTAGCGATGGCTTGTCATAATTGCTGTCAGTAAAATTCATTTTTACCAGAAATATTCTAGCACAGATTCAAATAACAATACCTACTTATAAAAACAATTAAAATATCCAGTCGACACCTCTATGCTCGGATGTAGAATCTAAGATATTTTTTTGCAAACAAAGGTGATACAAAACCAAAGAAATATTGATAGATAATATTTTACTACACTAGATCTATCGTCAGAGGAAGTTCAAAATGATTTTCGGTTTGACAGCTTTCATTCATCATTTCAGTCGTCTTACGTCTTTCGAATTCGAATTCGCACCGTTTTTGCTGCGCGTGTGCTATTATGCGTTGATAAAGCTTTGTTTTAAGTTATTCGCTGCTTTTACCTTGCTGTTGTCTGTAATTGTAAAGTTTTAATACAAATGAGAGAGTTAGCAAAAAAAAATCTAGTATTCTAAATCCGAGTAGAGTAAATCTGTGATCATGATCAATAACGACAAGCAATCATATTGAATCCGCCGATGGAAGGAACATTTACCTGACGCGTGAATGCAAGGCGGCTCGTTCCTCCGAAGGCGTGTCCCTTAGGAAGGTGGAAGAGAGATTGAGTACCACCATGATGCAGCAGAGAAGCAGCGGACCGAGGATTGCACCTTCCGGCCCGAGGTAGAATATGCCGCCGGCTATAGCCAGACCGGTCACGTATGGGTGACCGCCGCTGTAAAAAAAATAACCAAAGGTATAGCATCACTTATTGGTAAAAAAAAACTGATGACAAGTCGGTTGACCTTGTGGCGGCATAGGTAGCGCGCTCTCGTACTGAGAGGAAGGTGGTTCAAGTCCCGTCGAGGTCGCTTTTTGGAATTTAATTTAATTTCATAGAATTTTCTTCCAAGCACTATAAAATCCTACTAATATTATAAAGCCGTAGTTTGTGAAATCTTAATTTTTGTTTACTAGGATTTCCAAAACTACAGAACAGATCAAGATGAAATTTGGCGTAAGTTTAGAGCAATGCCTAACTTAGAAAATTATCTTGTTATTATTATCCATAATAACCTATTATAATAGGTTACTTATTATACCGAAAATACGCGTGCGAAGCCGCGGGCAGAAGGTAGTAAACTATAAAATGGAAACCTATAATAGTGATTTCATCTCTGCAAAAAGTCGTCCACTGCTGCCAGACATAGGTTTCCCCGAAAGATCGCCACAATGACCGGGTCTGCGCTGCCTGTATCCATCGCCCGCGAAATACACCAAGGCCGCGATCAAGGTGTGGTAAGTGTAGTTACCCATTGGCATTACAGCTCAAACGTTAGCAGTTGAATTCCCTTCCCCCCGGACCTCGATACCGAGTAGACGTGTATACAGACCTGTACATCTTAAATTCGTGAATTTAATTAAATATTTTATCAAAAATATCGCCGCAAGAAAATAGGGCTGCATAAATCTGAGGGAGTGAAGCGAACCACGAGTGCACGCACACAGAAACACCAGTCAACGCACGAGCACAGAATACGAGTGAGTCAATTCATCCATTCAACACTGCTATACCGGGTACCGCAAACGCACACAGCAGCGTAGTTGCACACCAACAGAACGACCACTGCGCACGCCCCCCCCCCGTCTCCGCACGGCCCATCAACGTCACGTCGCCCGCCACAGCCGCCAACCCGCCCGCACCTCCTGCTACCTGCGCCAACGCACACACCGTTGCAACCTACGCATGCGTAAGCCGCTGTGCTGCACTGATTCGCTTAAACGCCTTTCGCTTATGACCGCCTGGTACTAGCGCGCCGCACAGTAAGTTTAAATCGCCTCACACCCCCCCGCCGCCCCGCGTCGCCGCTACTGCCCAACGCATCTCTAGCGAAGCTGCCTAGCGCCTGCCGCTTGCTTGGTACATAGTCTAGCTAGAAATACTGCTGCTGACGCGCGATCTAATAGAACAGGACCACATCTTTGCTCCGACTCTCCTATTAGGCGTGGATTCAAACACCAAACTTTGCTTGTCTTATAGACTAGGAGGTGACTGATAACAGTAATGTCACTGGTTAGAACACCACCACCTACGTGTGACTCTCCAGCTGTTATCTTTAAAACGCCCTTAGCCCTTGGGCACGCCTCTTCGGAGCCAAATATTGCTCAATCACCGGCAGCAGAACAAGAATATGGACTAGATACAGCAACGTCCTTGCTGAATGCTCCATCGCGAAATATAAAGCGTAAAAAGTTCGAACTAAATCGAAATGATATCCTAGACTTATTCACTAAGCTCAGAGAAGACCAAGACGAAAAGTTTTCTGCTATCTTAACCTCCATAAACGATGTTAAGGAGTCAATGGACAACATGTCACACAAACATGACGAGTTTTTAAAGAGAATTAGCATCCTTGAAGAGGAGAGAACAAGTCAGAACAGCAGGATTCAATTTTTAGAGAATAAAGTTGAGTTTCTAGAACGCCAATCCCGCAGCACGAGTGTAGAGATTCGAAATATCCCGCAGGCCGCGAAGGAATCTAAGGAGGAACTCAAAACAATTCTTATACAAACTGCTGAAGTCCTCAATGTGCCGTTGGATGTTTTGGAAATAAAGGACGTTTACAGATTTGGTAATCACAATTCCAACAAATCGGTAATAGCCGACTTTACCACGGTATTTACCAGGGATAAGTTCCTGCGCTCATTTAAGAACTTTAACAAAGCTAATCAAGAGGCACGTTTTAGCACGGGATCCCTAAGTGCCACCAGTGCGAACGGCCCTACCAAGCCGATCTACATCTCGGAGAACCTTACTCAAAGAGAAAGAAAACTCTATTTCTTAGCTAGAGAGTTCAAGAAACAGTATAGCTATGATTTTTGCTGGACATCTTTCGGCAAGACTTTCCTCCGTGAATCAGAAGGCTCCCCACTGATAAGAATCAAGTGCGAAAGCGACTTGGAGAAATTGCAGAACAATAAGTAGAGTTGCCTAGGAACACACTTATTCTAAATATAGTCTTTATTCTAGTTTTTTTTTTTTCGATAATTCTAGATTTTTTTCAACTATAAGGTTTTGTTGCATATATCGTTTTGCCTATCTGTATCCAAGACATTCTGTGTACAACTTAAGGTAGAGCCTGACTATTTACCCTAGATTAATATATACTAAAAATAAAACACTACTACCAAAACTATATATACGAGTACATACTCTCACAACTAAGTCATACATTACTCTATTCAACAAAATTATACACGTGTTATGTATCTAAATATTATTATTATTTTTTCATAATTGCATGCAAAAGCACTATATACAACACACTTTTGCTTACGTCAAATCAAAGGAATATTTACCTACGTAACTACATTTGAGCTTTCACTTCTTCTTTACTAAATTTATTAGGTTTTTCTTATCACATTATACATTCAAGACACATTGTAGGTACCTACTTCGGTACCATATTTTAATAAAAATGGTTGACCTGGTTAACAATAACGTACTGCGCGATATTGACAGCGATTCAATTCCCTGTCATTTAATAGATGACTACTCTAAACTTATAACGCATTACAAGGTGCACCAAAACAAATTTACAATATTGAGCCTTAATATCCGTAGCATTCACCAAAATTTTGATGTATTTTTAGCATATCTTAGTAGTCTACCCATCGTAATCGACGTTATAATATTAACCGAATGCTTTACTTCCAAATATAATCCACCGAGTTTGCCTAGCTACAACATGTACTTTACGAAAATTAGCATTAATAAAAACGACGGCGTGGTTGTGTATGTACGAAGTCTGCACTCATCAAATGCAACGGAGCCAAGTATAGAAGACGGAAACTGCCTTATTGTTGAAGTGAACAAACAGTTTAGTCTCGTATGTTCATATCGACCACCATGTTTCAGTAACCCATTGCGCTACCTACAAAGCCTAGACATGATAATAAAACAAATAAAAAATAAGACCAATATCATATTAACTGGCGATATAAATATTAATATACTTCCTAAGCCTGTTTTTAGTGCTCATGCGTGTGATTACCTCGACCTCATGGCATCTCACGGACTAGCACAAGGAATCAACCTTCCTACTCGCTCTACCACATGTCTTGACCATTTTATGTTAAAAACAGAAAGCAATTGGATGTCCTTTGTCTTCAATGAGTGAACAGATCACTCACCAATCATCCTAGCTATCGATAACTGCAGAACAGTCAAGCCACCAAAGTTGCCAAAAAATAAAATTAATGTGTATGCTGTTTGCGAAAGCCTAGCTCAACAAACATGGTCTGAATTATTTACATCAAATGATGCAGACTCTATCGCAAAAAACCTTGTTTCTACCATTCAAACAATAATAGAAAATAACACAGCCGTCCAACAAATATCCAGTCGGAAAAGAATACTGAAACCATGGATAACAAACGATGTACTGAACAGCATAAGAAAAAGAAATAAACTACAAAAACAATATAAAAACAATCCAAAAAACAAAGAAATTAAAACTTTATACCTAAACTATAGACAGCAATGCAACAAATTGATTAAAACTCTCAAAAACAGTTACTATGAATCTAAATTTAACATCAATCGTGGTAATATCAAAGGGACGTGGAAACTGATTAAGGAACTTTGCGACTACAATAATCAAAATAAAACAACCTCAACTGAACTACTTAACATAAAGAACACACCAAAAGAGTCACTAGATGAAGTCAACAAATATTTTACAACAATAGGAAGCGAACTAGCAAGTGTAACTTTAACAAAAATAAACACCACAGATACTCTTCTTGCTTCCAACGTACCCTCTCCTACCTATGACACCAATTCTGCTGACTCAATGTCATTATTCTACACGGACCCCGTAGAGGTTTTGGCTATTATATCTCAACTAAAAGCCAATACTTGCCCCGGTGGGGATAATATCTCAACAACGGTAATCAAGACCTGTGCTCTACCATTAGCTGAACCCATTGCGTTCCTATGCAACATTAGTTTCTCGAGCGGATTATTCCCACAAATATTCAAAAATGCACTTGTAACGCCCATTTTTAAGACGGGTGATAAAACCTCCCCAGCAAATTATCGTCCTATTTCTCTACTCACAGTAATTTCAAAAATAATAGAAAAACTAGCCAACAAAAGACTTATGTCATATCTAGAAACGCACAAAAAACTTGCCTATAATCAATTTGGATTCCGATCACGAAAGTCTACCGATGATGCAGTACTGACACTGACGTCCTCCATTACCAAGCATCTTGACGGTAAAGAGAAATGTATCGGTGTCTTTTTGGACCTCCAAAAAGCATTCGATACAGTCTCAATACCTATTCTGCTGGCGAGGCTTGACAAAATAGGCGTACGTGGGATAGTGCACAGCTGGTTTGAAGACTATCTCACAAATCGAAACCAAATAGTACGAGTTGGAAATCAAGTGAGTCATAGTGCACCCTGTACTTATGGTGTACCCCAGGGGAGTACGCTAGGGCCTACTCTTTTTCTGGTGTACATCAATGAACTGTGTGCAATTCAGCTAGAACACGGGGATGTAGTCATGTTTGCTGATGACACCGTACTACTTTTTCACGAAACCACATGGGACAAACTCAAAGATACTACGGAGAGAGGTCTATCCAGGGTCATTGCATGGCTTGAGGATAATCTGCTGTCTCTCAATACGACGAAAACCAAGTACCTGTGTTTCAAAAAAACTAAGACTGGCTCTCCTCCCAGCGCTCTTCGTATTGTGGCCCACTCCTACCCGTGTAATCGAACAGCAGGAGAAGTCATGACTCAATCATGTACTTGCAACTCCCTCTCATGCGTACAAACAATAAAATATCTCGGGGTAATGATCGACGATAGACTAACGTGGGTTCCTCACATTGACGCGGTGTCAAAGAGAATCAGGAGGCTAATTATCGTTTTCAAAAAACTGAGGGATGTCACGGATCACCAACTCTTGATCCAAACCTACAAATCGTTAGCGGAATGTGTAATAAGCTACTGTATTTGCTCATGGGGTGGCGCTGCGAAGACACATCTCATAAAAGTAGAGCGAGCTCAGCGCGCTCTGCTTAAAGTCGCGATGTCTCTCCCGTATAGATACGCTACCACTGACCTGTATAAAAAATGTAATGTTCTCTCTGTCAGAAAACTATTTGTCCTTAACTGTATAAAAAGGTACCATTCAGAAACTGTCCCCACTCTTCCTCCCTCCAACAAACGACTAGACAAGTGCCCTGTTCCAAGCTACCACTGCGAAATTGGGAGAAGGCACTACAATCGCCTTGCTCCGATTCTCTACAATAACATTAACTCAAAATTAAAAATCAAATCCCTAACTAAACAAAAGCTAAAACAATGTGTTTTTGACTGGCTTAAAGGCTATGACTACGATGGTGTAGAACAACTGTTTTTAAAAAAGACTTAGAATAATGTAAATTCAAATCCACTAAATTTAAAAATATATATCTGTAGAATCTCATCCTACCTAAACACCTATATATTTATACACAATAATGTCCTACACTCACATCTATAAAACAAATGTCTATATTATTCTATTAATACCTAACACAACGCCTATTACTAGTGTTCACTGGTAATTTTTTTTTCTTGTACACCCTATATCATACCTAAATATTGTATAAGACAATAGTTTATTTGTTTGCTAAGTAAAAATAAAAACATAGTACTTAAGCAAATGTTTAGCAATAGGATATTTATATGTAAATAAAGATAAGCAGATACAGTGCATTAATCTACTTACTCTTTATAATAATAGATAAGTTAATATTAAGATACCTACTTTATGTTAAGTTATGTTAAGTACATAAGGGAAGAAACTGTTCGCCTGTAACACAGCTACATTGTAGCTACCACAGGAGACAGTGCTCTAACTGAATTGTTACACACATTTCTAAAATAAACGTTTTTGTATTTTGTATTTTTTTGTATTTTGAAACGTAAGGGTGCGCGTTCACAGGCCGGCATCGGACAATCCACTGACAAATGCGTAGTGGACGCACTTGTAAGTGGATTGTCCGATGTCGGCCATTCAAATGACGTCATTCGAACTAAACGGAAAAGTTGCCTCCAAGAATCCTCGCTGGCATTGCCGACAGTCCGCTCCGTGGGGTGCGGATCTTGTATGGCAAACCATTGGGTTTGCCATCTGCACATCGGACAATTCGCATTGGCCCCATCAATATGGGGCCAATGCGGATTGTCCGATGCCGGCCTGTGAACGCGCACCTTAACGTTTCAACTGCTAACGCTTGAGCTGTAATGCCAATAGGTAACAACACTTACTACACCGTCATCGCGGCCCGGTCATCAATTGGAGTTTGAGTTTGAGTCGTATGTGGGGCTAAAAACCAAGTTTCGAAAATTATTTACTGATTCCAATCAGATAAATTCAGTTCAGTTCAGTTATTTATTTATAAGAAAATTTTCTTACCTGTCAAACTAACTCGCAATAGCCTTTATTCACAAAGAAAATTATACTAATATTTACAATTGAAACAATTGAGCTAACTGCAGACTGTTGTAAACAGTCTACAGGTAGCTCAACTGATCCATATCAATATCAAACTAATTTAGTTAGGTACAACATAATACAAATAATTGTCCTTGGTAATCTTACCAAGAGTATTCAAATAATATTATAAGTGTGGATCTACGACATCGTCGTCAAATTTGTCATCGAAGAACTCTGCTAAACTGTAGTATGTCCCTGTCCACTAGGATTCTCTTCAGTTTGTCCGTAAATATTGCCGACGTCGATTCAAAGGCATATTACACATACTCTTTAATCTCAGCGTACACAGCTGCGTCGAGGAAGAAGATGGGCGCGGCCTGCGCGATGGGCAGTATGATAGCGGCCATGGGCCTGCCTTGTAGCCACACGTCCAATGCCGCGGGGAGGCCCGCTAGGTACGGGCCTAGGAAAGGCGCAGCGCCTAAGACGGCTGCTAACACTGCAAATTACAAAAATTACGTAAATTAATAGATAGAAGATATTTATTTATTACTTGCGTTTTATTTTATGCGATTTTTTTTATCCTGCAATTATAAATGTGTAATTAATAAGTGATAGTTTCGTTATGTAATATCACACTAATATTATAAATGCGAAAGTTTGGATGGATGTATAGATGGATGGATGTTTGTTAATTCTTCACGCCATAACTACTGAATGGATCGGGCTGAAATTTTGCATACAGGTAATTGTAATCCTGGAATCAAACATAGGCTAC
The DNA here is from genome assembly GCA_963564075.1 of Eupithecia subfuscata. Taxonomy (NCBI): domain Eukaryota; kingdom Metazoa; phylum Arthropoda; class Insecta; order Lepidoptera; family Geometridae; genus Eupithecia; species Eupithecia subfuscata. Next base: position 6,272,839 of record OY751111.1, on the reverse strand, counting down.
TTTTTATCCCAAAAATCAGTTCCCGTGGGATAGAAATAACCTTTAAATGATTCCATAGAAACAACGCGTGCAAAGCCGCGGGGCGCAGCTAGTAATTAATACTAGTTTATGCCCGCGGCTTCGCACGCGTTGTTTCTATAGAAACGTTTAAAGGTGATTTCTATGACATGGGAACTGATTTATAGGATAAAAAGTAGCCTATGTTTGATTCCAGGATTAGAATTACCTGTATGCAAATTTTCAGCCCGATCCGTTCAGTAGTTTTGGCGTGAAGAGGTAACAAGCATCCATCCATTTATCCATCCATCCATCCAAACTTTCGCATTTATAATATTAGTGTGGTGTGATACGAGGGCAGGAAACGACCTAGCAGTCATGGAAGATTGGATTTTAGTAGCGAAACTGAGATAAGGGAGAGAGCCTTTTTGCTCTGCAGATGGACAAGCTTAACATATTAAGATGTTAAGATTTAGTCGCAATTTCGCGCAAGCTAATCTATCAAAGTAAGTCCTCAACTAACTAGTAATCTCCGAGGTTTTGCGCTAGATTGTTAAAGAGTCCGAGGTTTTGTCACTAAATATTCGTATATTTAGCAATCCGTAGATTTTCGCAAAGAACAGGCTTTAAAAAATTTAATCTTACTACTCGTAGTACCATAACTTTCTATCAACCCTTACAAAATCTTTATTCCCAGAGAAAGAAGAGCTGTCGCTATCGTCTACTCTAACTTTTATGTCGATACCTGTTTGACCTTGAATATAGTAGGTACAGACACTGTCCTGATACTGAAATTTAGCACAGACTGAACTTTGCACTGATTGGATTTCGGTCATGTTTTATTATCTTATCTGCTCTTTCCCAAAAGTGTATTTTTAATAAATCGCCTGTCAGGTTAACGATGTTGCATGTCAATAAAACAATAAAATAACAAAGAGATAAACTTTATAATATAAAACAGAGTAAACATTCAAGTTTTCTTTTTCTCATTATCGTTTTGTCTCGGGGGTCGCAGTTGGGCGTACACGTATTTGTAGAAATCGAGTGCTTTCTGTCGATCGTAAGCTGCATTGTTCCTACAATGAGGTCCCACGCAACGATTGATGTATTCCTCTCTTGATTGGGGCTTGTTCTCGACAGGTTTCTTGCCAGAACTCCCAGTACTTCTCAAAGTTTCCACGAAATCTTTCGACGAATCAAACACGACTTTGATAGCGATTCTGTTGGTCATATTCAGGTTGCTATCTCTCAGCAAATCATCCTTATTCACGGCTGTCATAGCGGCGACGCCATTGGGAGAGTTAGCCGGCCGGATGAGGTAGAAAGTTGGAGCTGGTTCGGTCACCTCTTCGTATGACGTCACTTCGTTTTTGGCCTGCATGTCATAGTACAAAAGACACATAAGTTGAAGATCAAGGTTTTGCCTACACATGTTGCTTTCCGTTAATACCTTAAGTACATCTATAGGAAGCACACACGGCGCTGATAAACATGTGTTGTTATTAGCTGTGTTCATTATGATAGTGTGTGGTTCGGTCGCGTAGTTCAGAAAAGCTATGTTCCGACATCTGCAGTCTATTTTATTGTAAGTAAATGTTACAGCTGTGCCCGCAGATTTGCAGCTTGCGTAGTCGAAAATCAGAGATTGGGTCTCGACATTTACAACGTTATTGTATGAGAAATTAAATTGCTTTTTGGTTGCTCTCTTTCGTGCACATTTGACGTTGTTTAGTGCGTTAGTTTTCAGCACATTGATATCGTTTCTCTGTATATCCGTGCTTGTAGATTTTAGGACAAGTCCGTTGGCGTTTATCTGTTGAAATCTATTCTCTGTTATTAGTAGCTGTTCTGATGTTATGTTCACAGAGTTGGTTGTTATAACGCTGAAGTTATTATCCGAGAGGGTCACCGTGGTCGCTTGCACAGTAATCCCTTTGAATTCGATGTTATCGATAGTGCTGTCGATTATTTTAAACACGCTGTCACTGCTCATTATAGCTTCTATAGCTTGCCTGTGTATGTTGGTTATCGTAACATTTTGGAACTCGATACTCTTGATATCGGTTACATTGTGAAAAGCTTTTGTTTTTATTACGTTTATCTTGCTGTTAGCCACTCGGATATTTCGAAGAGAATCTGTTCCTAGACATTTTCTCTCGGTGTTTGAGTTTGGTGACTTGAAAATCTTGTTGGGTAGCGCTACGATCTCTTTCACGTTTTCTATGGTAACTTCTGAAGGGGTCTGGAGTAGGGAGCTACTTGATAACGTTACGAACTCTAGTTTATCAGAGTTCTTGATGGTGAATTTTTGCAGGTGCGAAGTTCGTTGGAGAATGGGGCAGTCAAGTACCACTCTCAGATCCCTGCAGTTTTGTACAGTCAGGCTCGTTATGTGATCTGTGTAGTAATCCTTCAGATGGATAACATGTTCCTATAACAAACGGATGAACACAGTGTAAGTTCTAAATATCTCCAGAATTTCCACATAGGATATTAGAAAACTCGGTTTTGTCGGAATTTAAGAATTTCAACGGAAATATAAAAATAAGAAATCACGCTATCACATTTCACACTAATATTATAAATGCGAAAGTTTGGATGGATGGATGAATGTTTGTTACCTCTTCACGCCAAAACTACTTAACGGATCGGGCTGAAATTTTGCATACAGGTAATTCTTATCCGGGAATCAAACATAGACTTTTTATTCCATAAATCAGTTACCTAGCATAGAAACCACTGTTAAACGTTTTATAGAAAAAAAAATACGTGCGAAGCCGCGGGCATAAACTAGTTTAACCATAAGTATACACACAGACAGTATGTCAGAAGCACCAAACATACTTACATTACTCCTTGAAATAGAACAAGTATACACAATATCATTTGGCATATTATCCGTGCAAGACCATTCTGGGCATTGGCAGCTCGTAAAATTGATCCTCACACCGACTGTCGAGCCCAGTACAACAATTGACATTAAATAGAGCACACCAACCATATTGATACATTAATTTGAAGTAACGAGAACACGACTGGTGTAACTGTCACATCATTTCTGAGTGACCTCCCAGAGATTACTTGTACGCGTATGTTTTTATAGTTAGGTATAAGAGTTATCTTTAGTAAACTAAGAGTGTAATGACTCGGTGGATAGAGCTTGATATGAGTGTTTGGGTAAAACCAATAAGCTTTAGAATATACTTCGGCAACTAAAGATACAATGTTAGGATGGTTTAGATCAAAAGTCGATAACTCCATTTTATAGTTTTTTGGGTATAGGCATTAGGTGAAAAAGCATTACTTAAGCATTTTTATAATTATAAAAGCTTACCCACACTTTGTTACGGCACACTCAAAGTTATATACTAAAAACTCTATTATCGCGAATATTAATTTTGTATTTAAATGGACTTGGCGGAAAATTAGTGGAGAAAGTAAGTGATTTCTTAGCAATATCCGTTGGATGTAGTGACACTTTTTCAAAACGAACTTTCCTGAAAGCTCAGGTTATGAATAAACATTAGTATTTTCATCATTATTTTGATCAAATCACAAAGCGAACTACCGTTTTAAAAATTATTAGGCCTTTATCTATTAAAACACTGTATTGCCAGGACTGAGATGAAAACACAAAGAAGTAAGTTGCCTTTTAGAAATAAAACCAGGACTCAGATATATTTTCCTCTAAGGCCCGAGTGTGCACTTAGTTACTTTTATAACGGAATTAAATGGATTTAGGGATTCTAGGAATGAAGAAAACCGACTTATAGACATTTTAGAGAAACATCGATAGATAATAAAATAAAGATTATTTTGAACTGGTAACATAAAAACAGTACTTAGTGGACGTCATAGACTTAGTGGGTTTTTGATCTAAGCCATCCATTTATAAACATACCCCCGTACTTATCCTAAAATGCATTTTTTGATGTTGATTTTTTAACAGAATTTGCACTCTTGTCGATTTAAGCTTGTTCCTGCAATGCTTAGTGATTGATGGATGAGTGACGACAAATATATTTAAAACTCGACACTTTGGATTTTTATTTTGTTCTCGAGAATGGCTCGAGTTTCGTTTGGAGTTTGAGAGTATTAGAATAGAATAGAATTATTTAGTCAGGTAAAAAACAACATTACATTTCCGTTAGAAGTGCCTAAGAGCCTTTGTGAGAACACATTTATCTAGACACAGAGTGGGCACCTGGTACAATAAGAGGTATTATTAGGTAGGTATATTAATGGAAATACTTAGGTAACAATCTTTAAAATCTAAAATAATCCGATGAATATCGGGTGCCAATTGATAAACACAACTTTTAAATTTGATCCTTGATCACTGATTTGCCATCGCAACAAACCCTAGCTGGCGTCGAATTGGTTGAAATAGCTAGTTTGAAATAGAATATGTTGATTAAAATTGAAAGATAATTCAACGGAATTTCCGTAAATCAGTAATGTTGATCATAAATATGTAGCGATAGCAACCTCTAAAGACCTTTGGGTCCAATTTCTCTGAATCTGCTATCGGATATAATTACTTTTTGGTGCCGTATCTAATAATGCCAGACTATCTCGTGGATACTAAATTGTATTAATTCATACAAAACAACAAACGAATGATATCGGTTATTTTACGCATCGCTGTCTATACCCCGGTCAAAATAAACAATGTATCTGAACTTAACTGTATAATAAGGGTGAAAATTGAGGAAATTTCTGTGGCCCGATTTGCGAGTTAATAGGTATAAAGGATTTGAGTAATATTGGTGTTTTTGGATAAAGCTAAGCGATGGAACTAACCTGAAGGAAGATAAACCACTTTGGCACCAAAAAAGTTGTGGACCAGCCACGTCCATAGACCGTAGAATAGCGCCATCTTGAAAGAAGCTCTGAAGACCTGAGGAAAATTAAAATACAATTCAATTTCAATTTATTTATTTAATTAGAACGGTCATTGAAAGCCACTTACACTAACTAATTAAAATTAAATAGTAACATTTCACATGCAATACAATGTGGATTCAAAAAATCATTAAAAAAATTCACAATAAAATATAAAATAATACCTACAATTGAAAATTCAAATTTTAATTTAACAAATAAAAAATAAAAAGCAATAACTAAAATTTCAAATTCAATAATGTCAAATTCTAGTAAATAAAAACAATATTAATAAGTTAATGTCAAAACACAGCCAAATATCATCCGTCAATCTCGCAAAATCTCATGCATTCACTAATAAAGTCCTTCCATTCATCATCAAATATGTCTACATGTGGATAGGTTGAGAGAGTTCAGAGTGCGAGGCAGCGGGGAGTTGGCGCATGCAACGGTGCGGCACGAGGGTGTGACTAAGAGTCGGTGGCTCCTGCCCCGAATGTAGTCATTCGGGACGTAGAGCTGAAGCAGCTCATTGTGCAAGTCAATGGCGTCAATGGCGCAGCGTGCAATCTTGCAAAACGTGATCATTTGATCATATGCCCTCCGCGTGCGAAGGGAGTTGTACCCAAGGCACCCCAGCAGAAATTTCGTAGGGTACATATAAAAATATTATGATATTTTTGGCACAACAGCGCCCTTAGGTAACAAGCAAATTTTGTAAAAATTTGGTAACTGTAATTTTCTTTGATAAAAAATAGATTATTAATTCTACTAATATGTTTGGCCGAAGACGAGACCAAAACTACTGAATGGAAAGGGCTGAAAATTTGCACACAAAGATTATCTAGACCTGGAGTAACATAGACTTTTTATTCCAAAAACGCGTGCAAAGCCGCGGGCAGAAGCTAGTAACAAATAGAACTTACTTGATTGATAGCCACAGATAGCGCAATGCCCAACCGAGGTCCGAAATTGGGCTGAATCTGCGTGATTACTTCCACCGGCTTGTAGAGGGCGTTGCTCGACGCGAGGAGATAGAATAATGTGGTGAAAAACACCACCTGAATAGGGTAAAAAGAGAAAAAGTGGTATAAAACAACAAAATAACACAATTCGTAGAAAACTAGCACCCGCTTATCGCTTCGTAGACGTTTATCTGGCCGGTGTCGTCGATTCTATGTTACCAAACTAATTTGAATACAAAAAAATTGCCGTCCCTTTTGTAAGGATCGAAATAAATATGACAACCACATTTTACTGTGTTTACATTAGTTTAGTTTATAAACCAATCTAATCGCCACCGGTGATGTGTTTTTATCATATTTGTCTATGGATTGCCCCATTCAGTTGTTTTGGCCGACAAATTCTTTAATCACGTGCTGTTTTTTTAGCCTCTTTTTTAACCATACCCCATGGTGATACGTGGTGACTACCATGATTAAAATAAAAAAATTATATACGCGATAGATATCTCACTACACCTCCCCCCACCCCCTCGTGATATTACGTGATTTTTTCAGATGAACCGCCCCGAAAGGGGGCCTTTCGAGCCTCACGTGATTAACGAACGGCCCCACAGTAGTTTCATACACTCAAAACTTTGTATTTAAATAATTTTTGTAGGTAAATAATATTGGATCTTACCAGATTAATGATAAAGTTGATAATCGCGCCGCCGCCGCACAGCAGCAAGGATGTAAAGGCACCCACAGAGCCGGCTAGCAGAGACATGTTGCTGGCCAAATGCGCCCATATGCCGGACGCTATGGCACTCAGTGTACCCAAGTTATCTTGCACCCAGTTCACTATGCCGGAATAGTCGAATAAACCTAGAAGAAATAAGCTACATATTAGATACTAATTTCCACTTCTCTGTGGAAATGTTTTCTATCTCATGGGAACTGATTTATGGAAAAAAGTACAGAAATAAAAAGTTTGATTCCAGGACCTTACATGTACGGAAAATTTCAGCCCGATCCGTTTAGTAGTTTTGGCGTCAAGAGGTAATAAACATCCAAATATCTTAACATCCAAACTTTCGCATTTATAATATTGTTGTAGATGGTCAAAATAAAACATGCTTTGGGAAACTACTGATTTTTTTTTATGTTTAACTGATGACAAATAAGAAAATATTTGACAAATAATTTATGGATTTTCAGCTTGGTAGAGATTGAACTTACTATAATTAAGTGTTATATTATACACCCTGATTTATTGACGGATTTCCACAAAAATGTTGAGAAAACTCAAGCATTATTATTATTATGTCACAAAAAATGGTTATGGCGATAATCAGCAACAAGAAAAGCACGCTCAAATCAAACGGTGAAATATCTGTCAGACGGATTTTGCACCATGTGTTTTGAGTGAACATTCTCAGGGGCGTCAGCTATATATTTACATACGTAGGCATCTGGTATGTACAAATGGTCAAGGCAATCACTGGTAGCGTAAAGGTGTTGCTAAACTATAATCGGAACTAAATCACTAAACTAAAAGGTAAAGTTAGTATGTGGAGGGGTCGTTATTTGCTTCTCACTCTAGAATCAAGATCTCACTTATTAAAATCCGTCTAATAGTTTTGACGTCTTCCCTAAACGTAGTTTGTACGTCGAACACCTGGAACGGCCCCTCGAATTCTACAAGAAGGTACAGGTTAGTTCATAATTAATTTTAGAGGCGAAAGTATTCTGCACTGTGGTTTTTGTTCATGACCACAAAACTGGGAAAACCAAAAAACTAAGTTTATGATTAGTCTTCGTGCAAAACCGACTTTTATATCACTTACATAAAGATAGCGTTTGCACAAAGATTAATCAGAAGCTTCGGTTTCTTTTTACGAGTAGACCCGCTGTATAAGATGGCCATCTGGTATTATTATTATTATACACTCATTTATTCTCCAATCTCGTCTATAGAATACATTTTTTACTATAGAAAATAAAATATATAACTATTCTACAGCAAAAAATATATCAAAACGGTGAATCACCGGCCGCAAAGCTAGGCTCAACCGGTCGGTGACTAGGGCTGCAGAGAGAGGAGCTTCCTGACGATGCGCGCCGAGTCCAGGAGTACCGTCTTTTGAATCTGGCCCTTGATCCTTATTATTATTATTATTATCTATGGAAGGGCATTTAACATTGGCATCATTACAGGCAGTTTATAAAAGTAGGCCGTCTTCGATGGGCTGGCCACGTAGAAAGAATGCAAGACGACAGAGCACCAAAGCGTCTTCTGCGTGGCAAACCTGATGGCCGAAGACCCCCTAGAAGACCGAAACTCAGATGGCTCGACGGAGTCCAACAAGACCTAAAGGCAATTCGAGTGACCAGCTGGCAGGAAAAAGCCAAGAATAGGAGTGAATGGCGAAATTTACTAGACCAGACTAAGGCCCACCCGCGGCTGTAGAGTCAGGATGATGATGATGATCATTACGGGCAGACACTTTGTTGCCTATCTGTCATGTATTGAGATTTGTAATCGCGCGCAGGAGGTAATTTGTAGTCTAAAGGATAGTGTTTCTGCTGCCCATCCCGTGGTTATACTCAGATCTGGTCACGATAGACACTAAACAAGCCTCTTCCGTCTAATAATATCTTAGGTTTTACAGAGTCCCGAACAGCATGCAAAAGTTCTTTCCAGAACTGGCAGATCTAGCCCCAAAGTAAGCAGAGCTTGTGTTATGGGAACTAGACAACAGATATACTTAATGCATTACATTCATGGATAGATATTATTTATTACTAGCTGCGCCCCGCGGCTTCGCCCCTGTGGAAATTTATGTTTCCAACTTTCTTAATTTTTTCTTTCATAAGAACCTTCTCCTGACAATAACAAACACAACAAAGAAAGAATTAGCGAAATCGGTCCAGGCGTTGTTGAGTTATGCGCTTACCAACACATTTTGCGATTCATTTTTATATTATAGATAAATAGAAAACACCCGAATAACATCTGCAGATCGTACAAATAACTTGTCGCAGATGGACCTTCGACCGTTGCGAGACAGAGGCCGTCAGCTTACCAGGAGTGTTGGAGACGTTATTGACAAAGTTCTCCCAGGAGTCCTGCACGGCGTTCCCGTCGACCTGCGGCCCGCCCTGCGCTGCGAAGTGTCCCGACACCCAGCTCTGGTACACCCGGTCCCAGATCTCCAAGATCTGTTCCTCCACCTTGGCTATTTTCGTCGGATCGCCCTCTTTTAGTATGCTCTTTACCTGAGATAAAGGAATAAGAATATATTTTGAGAGTCTGTGAAGCTACAATGCGAGCTTTGTAAGACTTCAGGTTTGGAAGAGTATAAGAACTTCATAAGGCACATTTTTTTGAAATGCATCGTTTAATAACTGCTCCTGGTATGCGTGATCTTGGAGTCTACCACGACTCAAAACTACTCTTTGACGTTCACATCGACAACATAATTAGTAAGGCTTCGAGATCACTGGGATTTGTCATGCGAATCTCTAAGAGCTTTACCAACGTCAAAACTTTTAAACTTCTATATTGCACGTTTGTAAGGAGTCACCTAGAATACGCGTCTCAGATATGGAACCCGTGCTACCAGAAGTACATAGATCGTATTGAAAGTATTCAAAGGCGGTTCTTAAGATACCTGTGTTTTAGAGTAAAGATTCCTTACAAATCTTTTACCTATGATGAACTCTGCAAGAGGTTCCATTTCTTGCCACTCAAAAACAGGCGGAATATAGCTGATTATCTTTATATTCTTAAGATTATCAACAATGATGTTGACTGTCCAGAACTTCTTAGCAAATTAGACTTCAATGTACCGCGTAAGCAGCTTAGACACAATCCCCTACTACATGTCCAACATGTTGGAACTAATTATAGACAAAATTCATTTGTAGTGCGAGCGAGTAGAACTGTTAATGATTTCAGCAAGATGTTAAACATTGACCCTTTCAATACCAGCATTCACAGAGCAAGGCGATGCATGACTCTTGACTTCTTTTGCACATGATGTAGTTATACACTTAATTTTTATTATTTGCTTTTTTCTTAATTTTATTTGTTATAATTTTATTGCTTCATTAAGTACGCAATTGTCGACGAAAAAATTTTTAGTGATCACACTTAGGTAGTTTATTATAATTCTATTAGTGAATGCCTATTATTAGCTTTCTGTGTCTATTTTAATTTCTATTGTAATTAGATAAGCTGATGGCAATCCGAATTAAATAAATAAATAAATAAATAAATAAATAATTTTGAAGTAACTTTTTTATGGTCAAGGTCAATATATCTTCGTTTGACCAGTCTCAACTGTGACGATGTGGCCGGCGATGTATCACAAAGGTCTTGAAGATATCTATTCACTCTTATTTATTTATGTATTTATTACAAGGAAAACCAGCCACGTATTTTGTATAATACAAATACTACAAATACGTACGAATACTCTTGTTTTAAAGAGACCTAGGTGGGTAGGGTATATTATTTGTTAAATTTTAAAGTAAGTATCTATTTAATTATGTTTCTATCTTTCTAAATTGACACTTACAACATTATCAATCTGGGCGTCCAAAAGAAAGCAAGAAAAAAATTAGGCACATTAAAACAGATATAACAACGGCTAACTCATAAGATTGCATAAATAAATCCTCCTAAAATGTATACTTATTTTTGCAATTTACGATGGCAAAGGGTGCAGTGCAGTGTGTACCAAGAAATCGTTTCTACATTTCTGACAAGCGGCAACACAAACTAAGCAACAATTGGAAGTAAGCGGGACAAAAGATAATGCTGGACAATCCACACTACACCATCTAGCCCCAAAGTAAACAGAGCTTGTGTTATGGGTACCATAATGATTGATATATGTACTACCCCCGAATGCATAAGCGCAACTCAGATTTAAGCATATCAGGTTGCGATTTTTTGACAGGTTTCCATGAAATTCTGTCAAAAATTCGTCATTTGAGACGTGCTTAAATCTGAGTTGCGTTTGAGTATTCCGGGGTTACTGAATTATACATCATTATAAGCAGAAATCAACCAGACGCAAAATAAATATTTTCATTTCATACAAGCGTCCTGCGGGAATCGAAAGCGAACCAAAATAATAGCATCGCAGGCGGACTTTCGTTCACTGCGGCACTAGGGCTTGCAAATATTCGAAAATTTTAATATTCGAATTTTTTTTGGGGTACTATTCGAATATTATTCGAATAATAGAAACAAACTATACTATTATTAAAATCTCATGTTTTTTATTCTGTAATTAATTAATTAATTAAAATTAAAAATTGACAAAAGGTTGTAACGAGACTTTGCCGATTTACACGCACAATCAGTCACACATTCTTAGTAAAAACAGTCTTCATAATTTAGGTGAGTTGGTATTTTAACAACATCCTAGTAACTAGTAGTTCTACGAACAGTAAACTTCGCGAGCACTAATTCTTTTCAACAATGAATTTACTCACAGAAAAACAGATATATTTCTGTGAATTTACTTAGATATTAGGTACTAAAGTTATTTAAAACGGGATATTTAGGTAGGTTTTTTTAATTCCTGTTTGTCTTTTTGTAATTCCTGTTTGTTGGTAGGTATATAAATAAATCAGAGACGTTTAGTAGCATTAGCGCCATCTATACAATTGATTTCTTACTTTCGTAAGCTGGCAGGCATGCGTGGCCGTGCTACATAGTTCTCTCAAGGAGTTACAAACATGTTCTAATTGATGGCACTGTACTGTTTTATGTTCTCTTGCTGCATTTTGCGGAGCTATTCTGCTCGTCGTACCAAAAATCCTGATCAGATCTTTACCAAATTTTTATGAGAAGAATTAAAAACAACAACCTTTCAAATAAAAATAATTATCGAAATCAGATATCCTAAAGCCGAGATATTCTGAAGCCCCCTTTTTGCCTTTTTTGGAGGAAGTACGCCTTTAATCAAAAACCCCGACGGCAAAATATTCTATAAAATAGTAGAATCTGCACACCAAGTTTCGTACCGATCGGTTGTGAAAATACGACCTGTAGAGGAGTACGGACATACTGATAGAATTGTTAATTTTGCTAGACTTGAAGGAGAGACTTTCGCTCACTTCGTTCGCTCGGTTAATAAAGCCGAAAGATTGTGAAATCTGATAAATTTAATCTTGATCTGTTCAGTACTACTGAACAGATCAAGATTAAATTTGGCGTACGTTTAGAGCAAAGTCTAACTTAGATAATAAATTATTCTGAAAATACGCGTGCGAAGCCGCGGGCAGAAGCTAGTCTACAATAAATTAACAAGTAATTAAACACGATAAGTAACGGTAACATAGCTACAGGGACGGAAAACAAACTTAAAAATGAAATCGAAGTTTCTGATTCGTTTTCGTGCAAACGCTAATCTTATGCAATCGACTTAAAAGTTGGTTTTGCACGACAACGAAAACGAAATTTCGAATTTCCTGTTCAGAAAGAAGAATACAAATAGGATACGCGAATGCCCTATGCAGTCGCACGCGGCATTCCTGAGTGTTTCCGAACTCGGGAACCCTATAACTTTGTCATTTTGTTAACCAGTTGTTATGACGTCATCATACTTACTGAAACCTGGCTGATACCTGAAATATTGGACAGTGAGTTCATTGACCAGCGCTATGTGGTTTTTCGTTGTGATCGCGACCGCTCAGCCACTTGTAAGAAAGATGGAGGAGGAACTCTTATTGCTGCTTTGCGAAATCTTCAACCAATTAGTCTAGCCTACCCAGCTAGTTACACATTAAATATTATTGAACATGTAATTGTGGAACTAAATAGCGCTGATCAAGGTAAGAAACATGTTATTAGTGCTGCCTACATCCCACCGAATACACATAGTAGTACATATCTCACCCATTTTAATCTACTCCAGGATATTCTAAGTAATAATTATATTGATAACTACTTTGTTTTTGGTGACTATAATATAAGTAAGGCAGACTGGATCGCAGACAGCATAGGTCCTGCTTTGATATTTAACGATAACTCTACCACCTGCAATTATTTGCGGTGCTTTATGTCAATAGTAAATGGAAAACAGTTTAATAACATATATAATTGTCATAATAAAATTCTAGACCTATTAATCACTAATTCTACTTGCAAAATTTCTAATCCAGGCAACATACTCATAAAACCAGACCCAATTCACCCACCATTTCTTACACTTACTTCCTTCTCTTCCGGGCCAACACTGAAACGTAAACAAGTAGCTAAATATAACTTTTTTAAAGCCAATTACAATTCTATAAATATAGCCATTGAAGAAGTGGATTGGGAGCCGTTGCTTAGTGAATCGACCATAGATAATTCATTGGATAACTTTTACAACACAATTTTTAACATCATTAAAGAACACACGCCCCTATCTCAGTCAAAAAATTCTTCTTTTCCCACATGGTTTCCACGCTCACTCATTCATATTTTCAAAGATAAAAATAAAGCTTGGTGTAAATGGAAAAAATATAAAAACGATTCAGACTATGAAATGTTTTCACTTTATAGATCAAGATTTAAATCTGAGTGTAAAAAAGCTTACAATAATTATAAAAATAGCGTAGAGCAGGCGATACCCTCTAACATCAAATACTTCTGGGCCTATGTTTCCAATCGTAAGAATAAATCAGGCTTACCCTCATGTATGAAACGCGGGAATCAGTCCTCGAGTGACCCTGAGGAAATTTCCAACTTGTTTGCTGCTTTCTTTGAATCTGTCTATGAGCCCTGTACACTTGATGATTCTTGGTCCCCATCAAATGATTGCTCAGAAAATTGCAGTATCATTGACAATATTTATTTTAGTAAGCATACAATTAAAAAGGAGTTACAGATGTTGGACCCATCCAAGGGTCCTGGTCCCGATCACCTTCCAGCGATTTTCCTTAAGCATACTGCGGACTCAATTTACAAACCCATCTACATACTGTTTAATAGATTCATATCAGCAGGAACCTTCCCCTCTCGCTGGAAGCAAGCAAACTTGTTACCTGTGCACAAAGGTGGCTCCAAACAAGACATACAAAACTATCGTCCAATATCCATTCTCTGCGCCCTGTCGAAGCTTTTTGAAAAACTTATACATGGTGAAATCTTCCCAATTGTCAGTAAAATCCTCATACCAGAACAACATGGTTTCGTCAAACGTAAATCAACAGTAACCAATCTTATGATCTATGTTGGGAACTTATTTGATAACATGGATAACAGAACACAAACAGATGCAGTTTATACTGACTTTCAAAAGGCTTTTGACAGGGTGGATCATGAGATGTTACTAGCAAAGTTGGCTTATAATGGAATAAGAGGAAATCTCCTGAGATGGTTTTCGTCTTACATAACTAACAGAACGCAGCAGGTCGTCATAAATGGTTATCATTCCAGGTACATTCTAGCTACTTCAGGCGTCCCGCAGGGGAGTATACTCGGCCCTCTATTGTTCATCCTCTATATTAATGATATACATAATTGTTTTCTTAACGCTGATTTCCTACTCTACGCTGATGACCTTAAGGTATATATGCCTATACGCTCCATTAACGACTGTATACTCCTTCAAAGAGATTTAGACAGGCTTACCAACTATTGCGAAATCAATAAGCTAAAACTTAGTATCCACAAATGTAACTCCATAACTTTCACTAAAAATAAAAAAACCGTTGATTATCCATATAAATTATGCAAGGAACGCCTTAAAAAAGTATCTTCTCTGCGGGATCTTGGAGTATACCTGGACCGGGAACTTCATCTAGACTTACATATTGATAAAATCATTAATAACGCCTTTAGAATGTACGGCTTTATCATGAGAATGACCACTGATTTCAAAAAACCGACTACTTTTCTCTATTTGTATAACTCACTCCTACGCCCACAGCTAGAATATGCCTGTGCTGTCTGGGATCCACTCTATGACAAGTATAATATTAGCATAGAAAGAATACAAAAGAAATATCTCAAAGCCATGAACTATAGGTGCAAAGGAATGCGTCTATCTTATGAAAACCTACTAAGTAAATTTAAAATGTTAACTCTTAAATCCAGACGTGTTCTTCTTCAAGCCATGCTCCTGCATGGTCTATGCCATGGTAAACTAGACTGCCCGCAGCTCGTTAATAAATTGAATTACGTTGTCCCCCGCTCTGTACTACGACGAAGTGCGGCGCGCAGGCAATGCCTCTTCCACCTGCCTACTAGTCGTACCAACGCTGGCCTGCGTTCGCCTCTGCGCCGCATCGTTGATACTTACAACAAGAAATTAATTGATATTGATCTGTTTCTACTGTCTGAACTTAGTTTTAAGAAAAATATTCTACAACTGTTACAAACTAATAATAATAACAATTAAATCACAACCCTTTCCCTTTTTATCTCTCATAATAATACCTATGTAAAAAATTAACTAGTAACTACTCATAAAATTATCGCTCTAAAATATATAAAAACTTTAAATATGTAATAGAACCAATTAAGCTACCTTTAACAGCAACCAACTATGTAGTAAGTAATACTTCTGTGTAATCTGTGGATAATGTGATTGGTTGTACATTTAAAAACACATAGAATAAGCACACTATTATAATAAGCCTGCATTGTACAATTGTTTATTATCCTGAATAAAGAAAATTAAAATTAAAATTAAAACCAGAACGACGTAAACTTGTATGGATATATCTCGCAGACTTATAAGTGGCATTTTATGCACATCGGAGTTCTGAAGTTGGTGTTATTGATTTGAATCGAATATTCGAATATTGCAATTTCAGTATTCGAATATTCGAACTGAATTAACATTCGAATTATTCGAATATTCGAATGCAAGCCCTATGCGGCACAGACGTCATCAAAAGCAAAATTTAGTATGAAATTTCGGTCAGTATATGGATAGATATTGGGTATAAGGAGGTGGTAGACGCGGCGTCAGAATCGACGCCTCCAACTCGGCCTGTAGATGTTGTAAGAGCCGACTAAGGGAACCGACTAGAGGAAGGACAGCAGTTTGATTCTGTGTATTTTTTAAAACCTCCACTGTGATCACCAACCCACCTGCCAAGCGTGGTGTTCAGCAGCCTAGGGAACCCTTAGGCCTTCCCTAGGGCAGGCCCATGTATGTCCAACAGTGGTCTAGTAAATGCTCTTGATGTGAAGCAGATATGAAACTCACCCCAGTAGAGATTCCTTCCCTGCCGTACGTATAAGCGTTGTCGATCAAAGAGTCCAGTTTCTCTTCCCAGCCGTCCGGTAGATAGCCGTGGAGCTCGCTGTTTTGTACGTAGGTGCTGTTGAGAAGGCTGCTGCTTAGTTGGACCACCACGATGGCTTCTGAGTATATCTGAAAGGAGAGGTTCATCATCGAAAAAACCTATAACTTATGAATCTTAAAGAAATTTTTGATTTGATTTGTTTTGTGAGTTGGTCGATAGTTCGAATAACCTGATGAACGTGCTATTAGCATGATAGTTTCAAAAATTATACCACACACACACCACACATTAATCCAACACCGCTACCACATAGCGAAAAAGTGTGTAAATATGGGCTTTTACTCGTTATCTTATGATAGATTTTATAGTAACAAAATGGCTTCCCACAAGCTTCAAACGAGTGGCCCGCGAAATGTCTGCCATCTGATGCCGTCATGCGTCATTATAAAAAGTTGTCAATTATATTATAAATAATAAATAAATATAATATATAAATATAATATATTAATTAAATAATAAATAAATATAATATATTAATATATAAATATAATATATTAATATAATATATTAAATAGAGTTTAAAATACTATTAATAGTATTTTAAACTCTATTTGACATGAGTTAATAAAGTACGTACGAAGTCAGTTTTGCAGTGCCTTCCAGGCTTGTACCTAGCTAGTGACAACTTAACTAACCATTCACTTAGACCTAAGAAGGTACATTCCTTCTTCATGCAAGAAAAAATAAATAAATAAAATAAAAATAAAATTACTATCCGCCTTTGCTGATAGGCACCCAGCAGTGGGACTGCTGGGTAAAGGCCTATCTACTTCCACTTCTTCTGATGCAACTACATAATATAGAACAAACACTTTTGTTATATTATAACAAAAGTGTTTGTTCTATTCTTAACACTTTCATGGCCCAAGACGCAGACGAGCCTCTCGACCCTCGTGTGGCAGCGCGGCGGCGGCGCGCCCCTGCGAGTCGTACCGCCGAGGCTGGGCAGTGAATGCGTTAAACCAGTTCAATATTTCATACGCTGGTGTCAATTCAGATATTGACGAAAATAAACTAATTTGGTGCACTAAAATCATGACATCCTTTTTTCTTTTTTTTTTCGATCGCTTAGAAAGGGACGGCAACATATTTAGTCCTGCCAGATTAGTTGACGACCTCTGTGGCGCAGCGGGCGAGGGTCCGTCTGTGACGCAAGAGGTTGCGGGTTCGATTCCTGCCTCAGGACAAATGTTTGTACGATCTGCAGATATTTGTTCAGGGTGCTCTGGATGTTTTCTACGTATAATAAAAAATATCTATCTATGTAATGTAAGTATTAAGTATATCAGTTATCTAGTACCCATAACCACAGATATTATAATACTATCCATAACACAAGCTCTGCTTAGCTTGGGGCTAGATAATGCTGTGTGAATTGTCCAGCATTATTTATTTATAAGTTTAGTTTAGTGTCGGTGACATCTGAATTTACACCTCTCAGATCTTATAATAACGATTAAGCTTTTGACCAAATATCACATTTCTCACCTGTATACAAATAAATATGATGGCCACAGTCAAAAATGTGATGAGTCCAATAATCACAAAGCAAGTAGATACAGTATCGACTGAGGCATACGCCGTTTTCGTCAAGCTATTGTTGCAAATAGACAACAACTTAGAGATGCCTCGGATGTGTGCGGGCACAAGAGCAGCTTCTCTAAAACAAACAATGTTTTATTATAGTCGACCGATTTGTGGGTGAAGAGGAAATTTTAATAATTGAAGTGTCCTACACACTTCAACTGGATTATTCCTGTTGTCCACCACCAAGATATTTGCCTGGGTTTTTTTTTATAAAAAGGTGCCACTGGTGCCCAGTGGTCAATAGCATGTTCTTATAAAACATACATTCAAGTATCTAGTTGGTTCTAATAAGCAAAGTGCTTACCTATTATTCCACCAGCACTTAAATTTACTCATAACGTTATTGTACTGGTTCTCAAAAAACAGCCATACTCCAAAATAATCAAGTACATTCTTAAGACCGTGTATAGCCAAGAAGACCAACATAACAGGCAGTAGCCAAATATGCTTCCAAACCAGCATACACAGACATCCAAATATTAATAGCTTGAAGTATAAAGCTGTTTCTTCATCATTATCAAATGTGTTTTTCATGTAATTCTCGTCTAAGGATCTCTGTTTCATAGTAGCCATTAATCTAGACTCTGGTTTTGTTTTGGTGTTTCCTAATGGTAGTGCGGATAGTGTTCTAGTTTTGAAGAACATTTTGGCTTGTCTGGCAGAATGGTCGCCGGCCCAGCTATCACGTTTCACCTCGGAAGGGGCTGATGTTGGGGTGGAAGGCAGGTCTTGCTCAGGAGTTGTTTCTTGTTCTGTGTCAGTATTGTCCGAGGGTGTTATCTCGGGCGGTTTCTGGTCATTATGCGTGCTGTTTATTGCTTTTAGCATAGCCACGGCTAAAGATGCTTCAGGATCTAAAAAGTTAATAGATTTAGAGCAGGGTATTTAACAATAATACTACTTAATTAGAGTTGTGCTCTTTTGAGATATTTGGATGAAGACAACGCCCAAACTACTAAATGTTGGGCAAACATTTTGCACTCATAAAGTTCTGAGCCTTGGATTTTGGCTACTATTAGTAAAAAAAAAATTGTTAACAACACACTGTTTTTATATTTATTGCTGTACGGGAAATTCAACCACAATAACAATTTAAAATGAAAAAAATATGTTAAAACAGAGCCAATTTATAGACTGAACTTACCTGTTTCTTGCATTTTTTTATGTACACTATGCACCTCAAGCGCCAGCCCAGCAATGCATAAGGAATGCAAAATCACAAATGTTAATACTTGCAAGGATCCTGTTAGCTGGAAATGAAAACAATTGTTTGATTACTTACATTGTGAATACATAAGGGTAAGGGTAAGGAGTACTATTTCCAACTCAGCCTGTAAGCACTACTCTAAAACTAAGTAGTAGGACAGCTACTGCTTAAAATAGAATATATATGTATGTTTATAATAAAAGGTACATAGTTGAATCATTTTGACATCTAGTTTCCCTTACCTTTGCAAGACAGCTGATAATAACAATCCATAGGAATTGCGATGTGGCCTTGAAGATCCCAGCTCTTTGAGGAGTCCACAGTATGTACACACTGATCAGGTATGCCAACACAATGGTTAAGGTCTGAAAGATAACACATTAACGTGGTATATATTTGCTGCGTGATTGCTTTTAAGTTTATTAAGGCTAAGTTTAAGTTCAGTTTGTAACTAGATTTCAGTCAGGTACTCCTGATCTATCTCTTAATTCAATGTATCATTACACTTTAATTTTCATTTCTGGGTTCTTACAGAAATGAGATCATTCAACCTTGCAAAGCCAACTTGTATAGTTAGCTTAGCAGTATAAAGGTATTGAGGAATCATCATAACCATCAGCACCATTGCACCCTGTGATGGGGTGAATTTAAAATAGGTGATTATAACTTTTGGTACAACTAGGCGGGGAAAAAACTAGTAAAACCAATGTAAAATGTAAAATAAAATTAAGTTTAACTTCAGAGTGTTTTGGTACTTACAATATAGGAGCTGCAAACACTTATGAGTAATGTAGTGGAGAGGGCCACAAAATTGTTGAATTGCCAAAAAAGACATGACAGGCCCCTTGGTACTGAATTGTACAGCCACGGGAAAACAAAAATTGTAGATAACAGTCCTATAACAGTCTGCAAAATAAACAAGAATATATAAATAAATGATACTTGCCAATCTGCGCAGCATTATCTAGCCACAAGCCATAATGTCACACAGTAATGCCACAGTCTCACAGTAATATTATAAGCGAAGTTTTAAATAACTGCTCGTATGGAATTTACCATTCCCTATGATATTTTGAGAGTTAGAACATTTGAAATTTGAAACCTACTTGTGAAATTGATGCATGGAATGGAAGTTAGTAAATTTTACCTAGGTATTTTATAAGTACAACACAATTTCATAGAATTTACTTAAGCTGTTTTTTCTATTTATTCCTTCATCTTGCTCAGATTGCTTCTAATAACTTTAGGTACCTACCTATAGAAGGTAAAGAGAGGGGCACTGAAGAATAGGTAGGTTGTAACAAAAAGGGGCTGTAAACTCACCTTGTAATGTTCTCTAAATTGATATCCAACAGTATCAGATGCAAAATTGACAGCATTTATTGGTAGAGCCATCAGACCCACTATGACAGACGTATTAGATTTGTCTAATGTCTCAAACCATGACTTCAGTTTTTGGGACAACTTGTATTTGAATGGGTGAAGAAGAGATCCCACAAGAAGTGCCCAAAACAAGGGTTTGAAGAAGGGCTCGAGTATGAGGAACAGAACGTAAATAGCCGCTACGCATACGCTTAGTATAAACAGAGCAAACGCGTTGTAAAATCCATGTTTCATCGGTTTTTCGTTGCCCTCTGTTATACCTCCTATGATATTGAAAATATTTTCAAAAGGTGACTGCGACATGGCTCTCCGTACCCAGTTGTGGGCACACTATTTACAGCACAAACTCACACACAATTACGTTCTTTTATACAATATTCATAATTCTACCATTTTTCTAGGCGATGAGATGTGGATGAGATCATAATTCTACTTCTGTAGATTTTTCATTTTTGTAAATTTCTATTTTGAATTCACAAACGTCAAATGGATTTGACTGACATTTACAACTTTTTGTCAATGTCTTAAACTTGACAAGTTAAGAAATTAAACATCTCGGACGAAGAAAATCAGCCTCCCTACTATACCATCCCATTAAACAGGGTTACTGGTTAGTCGACCTAGATCCTTGAGGGGGTTGTAGTTTTCATCATTAGGTATTACTGACTGATTTGACTATGAAAGGTTCAGACGCATAGTACCAGAAACGCAAATTACCAGGACTAGATTTTTTTACGTAATTTACCTTCTACGTAAATTACCTGAATTCCATCACGCAAATGGCCAGGATGCTAAAATTACGCAAAATACCTGATACGCAAATTACCTTATACGTGAAGGACCAGAATTTGTAGGCGTCCCACCCCCGCGAAGCGGTGGGGGGTCTCTAAACATTAACTTACTCCTAACGAAGCCCGCCCAACCCCCGCGAAGCGGGGGAGGGGCGGGTTCGTGGCGACTCTGTGACTGAAAGGGTGTGTATATGTATAACTGCACCCAGAGTCATAACGTTATCTGGGCATTATGCGTATCTGGTAATTTGCGAAACAGGAACTGGTCATACGCGTATCTGGTAATTTGCGAAACAAAATCTGGTCGTAGGCGTATCTGGTAATTTGCGAAACACAAGCTGGTCGTATGCGTATCTGGTAATTTGCGTATCTGGTAATTTGAGAAATCCATTTCTGGCTATCCGCGTATAAGGTAATTTGCGTTTCTGGTACTATGTCTGAACGCTATGAAACACTATACCCCAAACATAATCGACGCGCGCGTGAGTGTCCAGCTAAGTTCGGAAAGAAACGGGGGCGCCATATAGCAGTGATTATCTTTACATGAACCATTGGGTACGCTTCTGTATTTCAGACTGACAAACCTACAGGCTTGGAATTTTGCAGGTTTAGTAAAATCCATGAATTATAGAATACCTACCAAATTTTATAAATTTATAAAATTTGGTAGGTATTCTATAATTCATGGATACTATTTATAGTAAACTTAAATTAAAGGTTTTTGAGTTATTGACGTCGTCATAAAAGTGCCAGTTTTAACACTGACTTATCAAGAACCCAAACCATTTCTAGATCAACGTTATCGGAGGAAAAAAAATCCGAAAACCAAAAACTTTATTGAAGTATCAATATCGATGCCGATATTGATTTTCGTGAGGTTATTTGCATATTTGTCATACATAACTTAATATGATTTCATTCATTGGATTATTGAACTATAGTTTTAAAACATCACACTTACACGCATAGGTATTATAATAAATTAATAACCTAAATTGGAAAAAAATAAATGATTATTGATAAATAAAATACAACAAAAGATCCCCATTCCACAAAAGATGGGACGGGAAAATTAAAATCGGCCCACCAAGTCAAATAGATTTGAATAGAATGAATTGAAGAAGATTTGTAAAATACGGTGACCTCGGCGCATGCGGCTCCTGCGCGGGGCGTGGCAGGTGCACGTCACGTTCAGCTTAAAGGGACCAATGGATGCATTAGTTCAATAATTCATAACTAGATGTCGCTAGTAAAAGTGTAGGTGCTAAGTGTAAGTGTTTTTGCGCAGAAGTCAAAAATTAGGTATCACTGGGTGCGCAGTATCCCCTCCACCATTTGCTCAGCGCTAAACTTCCGTGCCGACCTATACTGATATTTTTATACTAAACAAGCCTGAATAAAGAAAATCGCCTCTCTTAATAATTGTAGGGAGTTTTAAGTTACATTATGTACCAATGTAACTCATGATCCCGGGTTGCGGATTAAAAATTACCTATACCTACATAAACTTATCAAAAATAATGAAATCTAATCAAATACATAAATGTGAAAACTAGGTAGCGATTAAAGCTTTCGACCTGAGTAACTATCACATTTCTCACCTTTGCTTTACTGGACTCTCATGAGATCGGTGTTTCTGGTGGGCTCGACACAACGCACCCTCATACTTAGTACATTTTTATATTACATTTTTGTGTCAATAGTCCATTAATTTGTACAATAGGTTCCTTCTAGCTAGGTAGGTAGTCACATCCATTTACCTACATGGTAATGCCACAATATATAAATATATTATCTACTGCGGTAATGCCTTTTGGTAGTTATACCAAAAGTAACCTAGTTATAGTTATACATACATATCTACCGCCTATTTGGTCTATTCTATTGTGATCGGCTTTGTTAAAATATAGCTAGGTACCTACTTAGGCACCTGACATGTAGTGATTAATCATTACGTTTACTATTTCTTATTAATGATAATACTACCTACATTAGTATCTTAGGACCGACTTCATCAGTGATCAACTGAGTTCAAATAGAATCGCTGTCTAGTGTCTACCTACTCCTCTTGACTTGTAAGTTGCAACTGTTGCAAGGCCTCATCTGCGGGAATAACAGATGTGGCCGTAGAGTTGACGTATGTAGGTACTTACCTACGTGCGTCCCGGGAGATGGTGGTGGGTCTGTGTCAGCCGCTGCAGCCTGTTGTTGGCCCAATACTCGCTTTCTAGTTAGCTTTTTATCACGTTTCGTCATGAGCAACAACTCCAGTCGCAAAAATTTTGCGCCTTCGATCACACCTTTTCCTCTTCCCAATTCATCGATCGATTCCTCTGTATAATTCTACGAAATTTTTTCCTTTCTTAGTACACCCCTACACCTATAAAGGAACAAACACTCTAAATTTCTAGCCTCTAGAACCAGTGGTTCAGGCTGTGCCCTTCTTCAATTTCTTGTCTGAAATAAACATCCAACAATCAACAAGAAGGCGCTTTCAGTTCCATATTTAAAATAAATTCTTGTGGATGAGGAAGAATTTCTTGTACTGGCTAATGATTTCAGACAAAAATAAAAAATACTTTTTAGTCTTACGGCTGATGGGGCAAACGAGACTCCAGTATTCGATACATGTGCACCAAGACAATGCAAAGGGCGTTGTTTCAACAGGCCGGCAATTGGCAGCATCGCACTTTCAGGCACTTTCACTTTGACGAAGCCCTTGCCGATGTAATTTTTCCATTGGAAGACCATAAAATTAAATTGACAACACTAAACGCGATCAACGAGTCTAAATTATTGATTGCTTACCAAACAATCGAGCCGGACCTATAGCAGCAATAAAAGTGAATTAAGGAGCCCTTAATCGCTTTACAGACTTACTTATTATGTAGTAGGTAGATATTACCAAAATACAAAGAGTCACTTTTAGCTATTCAATCATTCCTAAATAAATTAGTGACCGATACTGAGGTCTCTTGCCCCGTTCGTTGTACAATAGAAAAATGATTTTAAAATGTTGCGTAGTATTATGTGGACTTGCACTGTTGAAAGCTCTGGAAGTGAACTCAAGTTTAAATGTTTCATCTCCACCAGACGAACACATCAGCCTTAGTGTCTGTGTCAGGAATATACTATCACGGTTCAAAACTTACACTGCCGATGTTTTATTGTTGAATACTCATGATGTTTTAATTCGACATCTGCAAGAGTTAAGGAACGGATCACTCCGTTTCAACACAAGGAACCAAACAAGGATGAAAAGTGAAATCCAAAACACCATCTACGTGATGAATTTTGAGGACTACAATGATGCAGTACAAGGATTTGAAACTGTTATGTATGACAAGTATTGGACACCGGTTTCTTATTTTGTTATCATTTTAGAGACTGAAGTAAATTTACCGGAATTGACTAGTTACTTGACTTCTAAATACGTTTTCAATGTAACCGTTCTCAAGAGAGTTAAAACCGAATACGAGATCCATACATTTTATAAGCCGGTAGCTTGCAACTACAAGCCTTTCTTGGTCAGAGTCACTACTTGCTCAGAGTATAGCAGTGGAAGTCAGATCTTCCCAATCATGAATGTTAATAATTTGCGTGGCTGCCATTTCAAAATACTAGCTCGTAATGTCTTCCCCATGGTAAATATAGACATTAAACGGAATACAACCCACGGATGGGAAATTGAAATAATGGAACAGTTTTCAAAACAACATGGGATATATTTTGACTTAATTGAGTATTACGCCAAGACTGATTGGCTTGGGAGACAAGACACCCTTAACTCTAGTAACGTCTACATATTGAGTAAGGTCCAGAACGGCGAGGTAGAAGGTGCTATTGGAGGATTTTATCTCGGAGCCAGTAAGTCTCTGCGATGCTCTTTCGGCTACCCAATAATTATTGATCATTTAGTCGCAATAATGCCAAGAGCTGAATTTTTGGAATTTGGGCAAGCTTTATTTTTAAGAGGATTTTCCAGCATCATGTTGGTTTTTGGCCTAATAATAATATTTTCTCTTCTAGCTTACAGTTTAACTCTGTTTCCATCGCGTACAAAAGACCCTATACGATCATTATTAATAGTAATTGGATACTTCTTAAACAAATCATGGGCGCGTAAATTTAACGGAGGACTTTCTGAAACTTTGATTATATCGTGTCTATTATTTTCAATTTTTATAGTTCCCTTTTACTTGCAAGCATTTTTGTGCAGTGTTTTAAACTATCCATTACGGAGTTACGAACCGCAAACGCATGCGGAAATCATGAGAGGAGATCATGTGCCGGTTATTCCTGAGGAGTGGAAGTCAAACACGTCGGAGCAAAAAAATTATAAAATGAAATATTGTAGCAGTAAATTAAGCTGTTTATCTCAAGTAAGGAACACCGATGGTAAAGTTTATTACACTTATATGGAAGAGAAGCTTTATGATGTCTTTAAATGTATGGCTAGTCCTGAACATCCCCTAAGTTCAAGTTTCTACAAAGTAAATGTATATGTAAAAACTTTTCAGAGTACGGTTTATTTCCGTCAAGGATCAGTTTTAACTGTACCGTACGATAACTTTGCACATCAATTAGCAGCTAATGGTATTATAGATCAGTACAACCGATTCGTAGTTTTTAGAGAGAACTTAAAATGTAATTATGGTACCAAGTCGTTGCACGGACCTCTAAGTTTAAACCAATTGAAGGGTACCTATTCCGTATTGATTGCTGGATACTGTTTATCAGTTATTTGTCTTGTAATTGAGGTTTTTTTTAAAAATGTTAAGTCTTTTCCGTGGTAAATATCACAAGTACAAGACGTGCATTTTTAGAATGGTTTATTGATTGCATAAACCATTCTAAAATGCACGTCCCTTTTACCATAAAAACTATCGTAGGTATATTGACGAATTCATTACGGATGTAAGGGATGAAACGTTGGTGTTCTTCCAACACAAATAAGGTTCGTAGTTAACCCGCTTGCATCCGTAATGAATGCACGCCCCTCCCCAAAACGTCATAGGTACCTGCACTCGGCGTACATTTTTAGAATGGTTTATCTCTACCTAGTTATATTATGAGTGTCTGTCTTTCTGTACCCACATGGTTACGATGTAGCTTTCGATTCCGAACAGATACCTAAACCAATTTAAGTATTTTTATAAGGTCGCTTTGTCGCGAGTAATGTTTGATGAAAAAGAAGACAACAATGTAAGATAAAAAAGAACTCGAAGAACATAAGATAAGTAAGAGTAATAGAAAAAACATTTTAAGTAGGGTACCTACATCGACGCGAATGTCTAAAAAGGTTAATTAAAGCTGTTGGTAAACACAACCAAGCAAAGTTCTTGTCTCACAGTAAGCTCTACCCACAAGATCAAAAACAAACAGCCACAACATTGTATAGAACATTTACTTATACCTTACCTTGCCTACACCGGAAGAGAATCATGTCAAGAAAATTCAACTACAAACACTTCCACTATAAAAAGATTTTTTACTGATGAAATCATGAAAGAAATGGAGAGCAAATAATAATAAGTCTTTTATTTCCAAATCTTACTAAACATTTGTGAATTACTAGTACCTATCCACATTAAAACGTTCATTCATTAAAATAAAATTTTAAATAAATTGGTACATTACATTGTGAATGTAATATACTAATCTGAGAATGTTCAAATAAATAGTACTATGTAAGTAGTAGGTATGTCTTTAGATCAAGCATAATTTGTAATTTAGGTGATTAATGTTTCTTAAAAATAAACACTTTCAATAGAGAGCTTCGAGACAGAAAAATGCACTGGACCAGATGGCATCTAGTGAATTTATTTATTTATGGACTCCCAAGCCCAACAGACAAATCACATCACCATGCAGAGGAACAAAATAATATTTTCCTAAATACGGGTGCCACAGTGTGAGCAAATTATGGGTCGACTAAACATAAGGTAGGTACAATGCAAAAACAAAGGTGAAAATAGTAGAAATAGAGTGGATCGATAATAAAGTTACGCAATAAAAATAAAAATATACATAGATAACGAATGCAAGATACAGAAAACTTAAAAACTTATAGAGTAGATAAAATCAACTTAAAATGCTTAGATAAGTATGGTATGTGAAAAAGAGTTGAGATCAAAACATTTAAGGTTGTTAGCAACATATTATGTCATTTCTTGAATTTAGGTGGAATTTAGTTGAAGCACAGATATTATATTACGATGAGGTTGAAGCAATAAAACAGGCAAATTTCCATGCACCAACTTTAACAGCTCTATTCAACATCGTTCTAGATTCCGGGAAAATACAGGACGAATGTGCGGAATCACATCACACTAATATTATAAATGCGAAAGTTTGGATGGATGTATAGATGGATAGATGTTTGTTACCTTCTCACGCCAAAACTACTGAACGGATCGGGCTGAAATTTTGCATACATTTAATTCTAATCCTGGAATCAAACACAGGCTACTTTTTATCCCATAAATCAGTTCCATAAACTAGTCTATACTAATATTATAAAGAGGAAAGGTTTGATTTTTTGTTTGTTTGTTTGTTTGTATGAATTGAATAGGCTCCGAAACTACTGGACCGATTTGAAAAATTCTTTCACCGTTAGGAAGCTTACTTTTCAGGGAGTGACATAGGCTATATTTTATCCCGGAATTCCCACGGGAACGGGAACTACGCGGGTGAAACCGCGAGGCGATCGTCTAGTCCTATATAATCTTAGGTCTACAAAAGGGAATCCCTGCCGACCTAACTAATTATTAGACCGATCAGCCTGAAACCGAACTGGTAGGTAACAAGTTGTTCGCGTCTTGCTTGGAAGAATGTCTTACTGCTTACACTAAAAAGTATCAAACACCAGCCACCACAAACTGGTTTTAAAAGAAAACTTTTCAACTACAACCTTTATGAAACCGATGGACGAATGCTGCCACCACTCTGGAGTAATAAGAAAATACCGACTTGATTCATTGCATTGTGGCAATAATTAGGTAAATTATCTGGGTTAGGGTACATCTCGTCCGAATCTCAAACTGATCCACGGACGAGATGTCCACTTCACTTTTGAGTAGGGGTACATCTCGTCCGAATCTAAAATCTCTTGGTTTTAGATTCGGATCAGTTGTACCCTCAACCAAAAGTGAAGGGGACATCTCGTCCGAATCTCTTTTTTTTCTTTTTAAGGGTTCTGTATCGAAATGTTTTAAATACACATCTAGCACAAATACTGCCAGATTTCTAATGATAAATTGTGTCCTCAAATCATTAATCTCGGGAACTACATGTCGATCATTCGCCGCCCACGTAGGTAGGTACATCATACTTTATCCTATTGATTAATAAACAAAATAGATGAGTCGAGAGCCTGCATCAATTTATAGAAAGGCTATTTTATAAATTTGAAAGGGTCTATAGTTTTGCAGTTTTACCTGGATCGTGTTGTGTCTCAATTTGCTCTATTAATGTATTTAATCCAATACTTTTCCTTTTACAGCATGTTTATGTACCTACTCGCTTTTAGAGATTTCATATTTCCTACATTTTCGTAGAACGTTCATGTAGAACTAATAACTACACTGTTTAGTATACGAGACATTAACTGAGAGCCACCACGTGGGGTCGATGGCGACCCCGGACTCTCGATAAAGATGAAATACGGGACGGGTTACTTAGATTACAGCAATAAATATTGCTGAAAATATGCCACGTATAATGGGCCCTCGACCTTCGTACGTACCCCAGAGATTTCTACCACATTCATTCTAATTTTTTGTAAAAACTATTCTGTAAGAATTTAGTACCTACCTAGTTAAGAAGCACCTATTATAGGTAGTCAATTAAGCACCTATTAAAATTAAAACCAACCCTTCCAAATACATAATTCACTATTAGAACAAACATTGTTTAGAAGACTAGGTAAGCACTTTATCTATGTTGTTGTTGAAATAAGGAAGCTAATCGGACGATCTAGACCTGTAGATTTGAAAGCCTTTGGAAAATACTATAGATTTGTTCTCCCAAAACCCTCTTAAAATTTAAACGTCCGATCATCTTTCTAGGTATACTTCCATTAAAGTAACTCAACTCTGCTTATTTTGGAGTTTGACTTGGACTAGATTACCTTGATAAGCAGTTCGGTTCCACCGGGGCGGCGGCGGCGCGCCTACGCCCCTGCGCGGGTCGCACCGTCGAGGCGGGGCAGTGAATGCATTGACAACGACCACACCGACGACCACGGCAGCATTTCAGTGCTTGTCCCGCTGACCTTGAGTAGACTCCATTCGATTTGAATGCGACTCTGTAGGTATTGGCTGTTTCTCTAAATCAAATCAAATTGTTTATTTCTGACACAATCAAATGTTTACAATATAATATTGAGTCCGCAGGATTCCCTCTGTTCTATTGAATTATAGCAGTTGAAAATAAAAGCACAAAAAGTAAAAAAATGCATTATTTTACCTGGTGGAAAATTCAAGAACCATTTTTAATTTATAAGTAGGTAGGTATTTAATTACCGACCGGATAAGTATGAATAGTCAAAGTCTTCAATGCAAATTTGTTTGGCTTCAGACACAAATAGAATGTGGCCCAAGGCCATCTCTGTCTTCTATTTCAAGAGTTTCTCCGTTGTCCTTTCCATCTACACTCTCTGAACGTTGCGGTACTCCGCGGTTCCACTCGGTTACTCTATCTTAGGGTATTTATTGCGATGCTCCGATTGACTTCTTCTGGGTTATTCCAGTGTTCCCCTTGACAAATCCCTCTCACGGGGGAAAACAGAAATTGAAAAAATAATAATTGGATTTTCCCCCTTATGAGGATTTCAGGGGGAAAACTGGAATAACCCCTCCTTCCTGCACTTCTAGATTGACACGCATCAGAAGTTTATTTTCGTTGTTATCATGCTTGATAACGTTGCTTTCAATGGTGTTTACTAAAAACGCAGCTAGCGCGATATACATAATCATCTTAAGGTTTTGGGTGGAATTCTTCCAAACAACCTTTTGAGAACAGGGGCTTCCAAGGTTTGGATGAACAATGAATACCAGGCTTGGTTCGAGTTTTTATAAAGCCTGCGGATGCGGTAGGTAAAGATATTGAGGACAATAACATTTTTCAACCTATTTTGTCACCTTCCGTATTTGGTGCATGTCTACATTAGGTTATGATTGTATGATTAATGATTATGGTTATCCTTTTAACGAAATACCTAGGTATGAAATAGAGTTCGTGAAGGCATCACTTATAAGCAGATTGCTCTTAACCTCTGGTTCCAAGAATAGGACTGTTCACCCTTACTATTACGTATCTATCTTTTATGGTAATGGTGATAGTTAGTAGTAATTATAACTGTAACAAACTAAATGCATATCTACTACAAAATACTGTGTCTTAGCTACAAATAAAGATGTTCTTATCCTTATTCTTACTTTTAAAATCCCCGATATTAATAAACCTACTTGACTTGTATAAGTTTATGTCTCACTATGCTAGGTTCTTTGAATTTAATTCAAGGAATCACACCTTACCTACGCATATAATAGAGTTCGGGAAAGTACAATTTATTTATAAAGCAACATATTGCGCTTAACATCCATATTAGGATCGAATTACTACGTCATGATCACAGAGCTCCGTCAAAACTATAACCATTGTTCCGTCGGCTCATGATTCATTTTAAGTAAATAGTTGCATAAAGTATTTAAGAATAAGTAAGTAGCTATATTTATTACATATATTTTCCCGTTAACTGCATATAAAACTCCAGGGCAGGTCTCTCATTCCACATTGCTTCTTGCGATTCAGTAAAGCACAATTGCACAAACAATTGCACCATAAAAAGACGTAATTGCAGTAAAAATGTTGGCTTACGTTGTGACATGTTTAATTCTCTTGAAAACTATAGACAGCCGTGTTATGGTCACACACGAGTTAAGTCCCAGTTTACCGGAATACGAAGAATCATCACATCATGACGTTATTGGAGCCAGGACTCATTTGCTCAAGGCGGTTTCTGAGAGTTCATTATTAGCGGCATCGGACGATGCAGTGCTGACGGAAGACAGAAATGGTCTAAGAAGTAGTGTTGAACATCCGTGCCCAAGTGGCTACCTCATGTTTGGTGGCTTCTGTGTGGAGGAACTGGAAGACAGGCAAGGTGTCTTTACCAGCAAGACTGGTGATCCATGTCCTAGTGGGTTGACTTTGGTAAATGGTTTTTGTTTAGAAACGGCTGAAGATTATTAACCCAAAATGTGGCAAGACAACAATAACCTTTTATTTAATCATGCTATAGTTTTAGTTTGTTAAAATCCTAATATTTATTAACTGTCCTTTTTAAGTATTTTGTGCCAAAATCCTGTTTATTATGTAAGTACTCAAATTTTGTTTAACTTTATTTGTTTGTAGAACACAAAGCTCTGTGGTGAAAAATCAAGCAGGTCCTTGAAATAAATACCATTAGTCATAAATCATTATAATTTGTACATTTATACACCAACCCATAGAAATAGTTATTTTAAGTTTATTTTCAACTCTGAAGCGTCACCAAATGACAGGAACTGTCTTTTCAGCAAACGTTCGCCATTAGTTTTGCTTTAGGTAGATACTTCTGCGCGGACTCTGCTTAGCTATAGGTACATGACCTATGTAGTTCACTGACTCTATCAATCGTGCGTTACTCCGTACATTCTGAATATCACTAGTTATGGTGGCCTAAAAAATTCGATAGGTACGTGGTACCTATCGAATTTTTTAGGTGGAGTGGAGGTATATCTTCAGTCAAAGAACGTGAATAAAATCAAAGTAAATTAATTAGTCATCTTACGGATCAGTTTTCCTGGTATTAGCAATGTGGGTTTACAACGGTATTGATCATGTTAATCTACTGCGATGACTTACGAATCAGAGACATAGTCGCTGCCTATATGCCTCGTGCATAAGCTTAAAGTCGCACAACGAGCTATGGAGAAATCCGGAATACGGAAAACCGCAGGAAAAAAAACTAAAGTAAGCGACATAAACTTCAGAATTAGCAGGCTGAAGTGGCGGTGGGCAGGCCATGTAGCTGGTAGAACCGAGAACCGTTGGCGAGTAGGTAAAGTTCGTGAGTGGAGACCACGATACAATGCGCAGTGTGGGAACCGATAGACTGATGATATCGGTCGCAGAGAGTCGATGGATGGAGGTGACTCAGGACTGCTACTCGTGGCGTCGTCGTCGTGTTTGCTTGGGGTAGGCCTATGTTCAGTAGTGAACTTATACGGGCTGATGATGAAATTTTCTTGTACATCATCTAGAACATTTCACAACACAACATTTTATATTGGCGAGGACAACGTATTTTCAACACGGCCGACGTATTCTCAAGTGCATACAAATTAAAAGAATATAATAATTATGGTCATCAATCCACAGCGCAAAGTAGGTACTAAACCAGTTAAAATTATTATCTGATTCACTAAGGAAGTTGACCTCCAAGCTTGTCAGACTTACTTGTTTACTCGCTGTTCGTATAAACGACTTGTGACATCAAGCGACTTCGTATTCCTTGTCACAACTTCGTTTCGTAAACATGTTTGCGTACATTTTGCTATTTTGCCTTCTTGTAGGGGCTATCGATAATAGTGTTGTAAGAGATGACAGAGTTCAATTATTGGATTTTGACTCCAGTGCAGTTGAAGATAATTACAATTACATAAGACTAGAAAGGTCTACCAGCCTTAAAAAGACGGCAGATAAAGAACAACTAGAAAAACTGTCAACAAGGTCTAAAGAACAAGTTAAGCAGCCAATTGTTATAGGAACAGCTACAGAGAATCCGAAGGTAGAGGAGGAAGATGAAGATTCTGGGATTGGAGACAGGCATAGCATCCGTGTTGGGACGTGTCCTACCGGGTTCGTTAAGAAAGGAGGATTCTGCTTTAAAGAAACGGCGGACTATTGAGTTGTCTATTGACTATTGATTGTTAATTTAGTATGTGTTCTTAGTGGTTTAACGTGTGTTGTGATGTTGAAGGTAATTTGAAAGTGTAGTAAAATTTGATTGAATTTAATCAAAATGTTTATTAATTTTAATTTTTTAAATCACAAAGAAAATTATACTAGTATTTACAATTGAAACAATTGAGCTAACTGCCGACTGTTGCAAACAGTCTACAGATAGCTCAACTAATCCATATCAACACCAGTCGGAAGCGTCCCCAAGACGCTGGCTGCATTGCCACGCTGTATGGCAATGCTGATACGCTGTGCCAGATATTCACCAGCTCTCGGGTCACGCGTCGCTTCGACCAGACGCTCAGATAGTTTTTTGAAAACCCGAAGAGCCTCGGTACCCCACGGACCTAGGGTCTCGACTCCAAGGGGAGCAAATGTGTAGGCTCTGTCTGTTTTATTAATTATATTTTCTCGCCACAATTTATATTTAGGCATAACATCACACTCCTACAAACATGTATTATAAAACTTGTTCTAGTCCGCGGCTTCGCCCGCGTTGATTCTACGAAAACGTTTTAAGGCTATTTTTATCCCATGGGAACTGATTAAAACGAAGTGGGATCGGTTTTGCGAGACAAGGACGAGCGAACGTCGCGCGGGGAAGACGAGAAAGGAAGGCGAGAGCCGCGGAATGGCCAGCCCGCGCGCAATTTGACTGTTCGTTTTTTATAAATTTGTTTTTGCTCTAAAATAATACTCTTTCGCAATAAAATAAAACCATAATCGTATAAAGTATTTAATAGGGCACAAATAGACGTAATTTAATTGAAATATTATAAATAACTAGCAAATGAAACTGCTATTTCCGTAGAAGTATTTGTGCAAAAAATTAAGATTTAGAGAAATTTGCGATTATTTTGTATCGAGTCAAGTTTTGTCAATCGTGTTTCAACTTCCTTAACTTACTAACTAGAATCCGAAACTATGATGCGTATCAAAAAATATTAAAAATTTAATGTTTTCTTGCCTTAAAATGGTTTTCCGTACAGTCAAAACGTGGGTTTTGGGACTCACTTCACCTTAATGGGATAAGGAAAAGTAGCCAATATCACATTATTGGCTACTTTTTATCACACATTATTCCAGGTCTAGACTTACTTCTATGCAAAATTTTAGCCCGATCTAAATCCCCTTCAGTAATTTAATCATGAAAAAGTAATAAACATACCTCCTTACGTTCATACATACCTAATAAAGAAAGTTAAAAAGTCAAAATTTACAAATAAAATATTGAGAAATATTTTTACTTAGGTCAATGCTATGTATAGACTAGTTTAAAACTGGTTTGAAATAGGTAGATCTACGAGGCAAATTAAGTTATAGAGGATACATACATACAGGTTACAGAATCTTATGTAACAGAATGGTGTATAAGTTTATCAATGTCTTCATAACCAGTTTAAATGCGACTTGCAACAAGGAAATTATTTATATACATGTTAGGAATGTTAATTGAAAAATAAGTTTACTGCAAATATTATGCGTACCTAGGCCTGGTATCACATTAAAATCCTAAGAAACCGAAGTAGAGTAGATATTGTAGCTTATAATAACATTAAGAACTACCTACCAACTTTGATTAATGAAATAAGTCCGATCCCCTTATTTTGATTGATGTCATTTATGTATTTACATAGTATACAATTTGACGACCTCTGTGGCGCAGCGGGCGAAGGTCCGCCTGCGACGCAGGAGGTTGCAAGTTCGATTCCCGCCTCGGGATAAATGTTTGTACGATCTGAAGATATTTGTTCAGGGTGTTCTGAATGTTTTCTATATACCTATAATAAAAAATATCTATCTATGTAGTGTATTGTATTAAGTATTTCAGTTATCTAGTACTCATAACACAAGCTCTGCTTAGCTTGAGGCTAGATAATGCTGTGTGAATTGTCCAGCATTATATATACAATATTATCAAAACATATTCGGGCATTTAGCAGCTTTGTCTGTTAACTTTGTTTATTGTATACAATAAAGATGTTTGGTATTGCGAGCGATATTATTTTTGGTTATGGATGGGCTACATTTCTCCGGTTTTCAGTTTCAATGTCCAGTCATATACATATGTATCATGTGTCAGTCATATCACGGTTACTGAGATATGGTTTAAACAAAATGAAAATTACAAAAATCTCGCGTTTAAATCGTGATATCTTTTTTGTCTGTAGTTGTAATGCCACTTGTGCTGTATTTTTAAATGTATACTTATTCTACATAAATAAATTAATAATACATAAATACACTTCACTTAAAAAGTTAGAAAAAAGGTAACGAGCATTCAAAGTAAAAAATCTGTGTGAAAACTATTAATCGAAACAACTTCCAAATTCATTTAAAGAAAACTAAAACTCATTTTTAATTTCGTATTTTCTTTACAAAGAATCTCTTATTACTCTTTCCAACGATATGGTGTAGTGGCGGTCAGAAGTGGTAACCTGGATTCTAAAGGTAGTATTCGTATTTCAAATTTTATTATTATTATTATTATAAGCTTATAGGGTCCCACTGCAGGGCAAAGGACCCCTTCTCCTGCTTCCACTTTTTTCTATCAATAGCTAGATTTGGTAGATCGTATTTCAAAACAAAACAAAATATGAGAGCTCACGAATACTTCAGTGAATATTTGGTGCATTCATCTTAGAAGACCTCCGATGTCATAGAACCTCTACCAAAAGAGAGGTCCTTAAAATGGTCAAACCTTCGAAAAATGATTTACAAAATTAAAAAAATTAAAACTAAGTATTACTCTTCACTACTCAAGTATCAAATCAAATCATTTCACACATTCGCAGGAATGTAGGTACAAAAGCTCTTAATAATAGTGGTAACTCCAATACATTCTGCCTCGTCGAGGCGTGCAAAATTAAAATTTTAGGCTTTATTAAAGTAATATGTCAAAGATTAATTCAATTAACTAAAGCAAGCATTATATAATTCAAAATGGGTGTCAAACAATTTTTGTTAGTTAGGTACATACGTCAAAAAAAAGTTTAAGAGTAGTAGTAAGTATACCTTTCATATGAGACCAAACTTGACTTAATTGATTGATTTTACCCCCTATGGCCCCCCTTGTTTCGACGAAATTGGCCTTACTAAGTTACCAGCATATTTCAAATGTCTCATTATCGACCTGTCAAATTTCACACAAATTGGATCAATAACGGTTGGACGAATGCTAGAAGTGACTATTTTACCATACAACCAAATCAGCCAAGCTGCCACTGAGAAAAAATGTTCATTCAAAAATGTTTATCTATTGTTTAAAATAAACCAGTTATCTAGAAATACCCCACATAGCTTGTACAATGATACAAGCTCTGCTTATTTTGGGGCTGGATGATACTGTGTAAATTGACCAGCCATTTATATATTATAAAAACAAGTAGTAGAAATAAAATATCTTATAAAAGCTAGTAATAGTTTGTTTTCACTTTGTTTTAATTTATGACCACATCATGCGTTAGGTAACGTAAGCTACCAGCCCTTGTAAAATATAATCCGTCTCGAGCGGTTTTTAAAAGAAAATGTCGCTAGCATGAGTTTTGCCAAAAGCCTTTTCAATTGTGACGTATTGGGGTTATTCACTTTACCTTCGGGAACTACTGGCTCTAGGTGAAGCGTGAACGTTATATAACTTTATAAAGATATCTGGATACGAATTTCCATCTGAATAAAACATCTGGCTTTCTCAATTTTCTCCTGCTGGTACCTACGTTCTCTATTTTTCTTTCGTAATGTACAAAAGAAAAATAGAGTACGCACAGGCGTTTAGGGTGGTTATTTTTTTATTCTACTTATCAAGTAGATCGCTGTAAGATAGTAAAGTAGTCCCGACGAAGCTTTCGAGCTCAAGCTCAAGCTCAACAGCCTGTATTGGTCCACTGCTGGACGCAGGCCTCCCCCTGATAACCGCCTTTTTGGCTTTTATCTCATGGGGGTAATGCCCATAATCCACACGCTGGGCTTGCGGGTTGGGGATCGCAGTTCGGTGGTAGAATTGTTCTGCAGGAGGGTGCTGCTGCCCGCGCCCGGTGGATATCCCTTAGTCGCCTCTTACGACACCCGCCCTAAGAGGCGACTAAGCACCGCTAATGTTTGGGGCTCTTCGAATCAAAGGTGAATCTTCTAGACCTTCGTGATATTTTGTCGTCGGCCAAATCGTCTCCCTCCATCGGGTGAGATTGTGCCCAAACGAAGGTCTATTGATTATAAAAAAGTTATGGGGCAGGCAGAGTTCTACTTTAATTTTATGACTGGCCTACGTTCTAAAAACACACAATAACTATTTCTTAAACTAGAAAACAGGTAACAAACAGAATTGTAACAACGCTCTTTTAAAAATTTGAAGTAGCGCTGTTACACACCAAATTTTGCACACCACAAGATAAAATTAATAATAATTGATTCATTTCTCACTGGCTGTTTTTAAGATTTTCGTTTAAACCCACAAATTTACTCATAAGACTTTCAAATTTAGAATAGAAAATTATTTATTGCCTTAATAAATAAATAATAAATAATGCTGGACAATTCACACAGCATTATCTAGCCCCAAGCTAAGCAGAGCTTGTGTTTTGGGTACTAGATAACTGATATACTTAATACAATACACTACATGGATAGATGTTTTTTATTATACATAGAAAAACATCCACTGTAATTAGTATAATTGGCCTAAAGCCGTTCTAATTACATCCATAAATAAATAAATAAAAAAAAAATCCAGAACCCCTAAACAAATATCTGCAGATCGTGCAACATTTGTCCCGAGGCGGGAATCGAACCCGTAACCTCCTGCGTCGCAGGCGGACCTTCGCCCGCTGCGCCACAGAGGTCGTCAAAATTAATAATTAAAAAAAAAATACCCAAGATTAAATTAGACACACCTATTTATATAAAACAAAAAAATTAAGTCAATAGGAGCAAATTCGGCACTTTTATGTAATTAATTTATGCAAGCAGCGCTGTTTTTCAATTTACTCAATTTAGTTTTGTATAAAGTTAAGTCAGTTCGTAACCTATTTTAAAATTATCAACTATCTCACCACAGTAGTGGTGAGTGGTAACATCACTACGAATATGGGCTCTATTCTGCTTAACCAATCGATTCACTATAACAATGGTATCATCACAGAAAGATACATTTTGCTATTTTTTGTCAGATAAAAGACACTACAGAAGGAAGTCGTCAAGAACGTCAAGATTGAAACCATTCCATGTCTAGTGCAAATGCACTATCAACCTAGAGTTTACTTCATCTATGTGACGATTATGCAAGGATATCATAGTAAATCGATTGGTTGGCAGAATTGGGCCCCTGTATGGGAATGGTACCGAGATAGATAGATACCAACTCAGTGGCTCTAACAATAGAAGCGAATTTTAGAACAAATTATTATCGTTATTTCACCGATGTTTGTAACGTCTCTTGGCGTCGCATCAAATTTTTCACTAACAATTAATAGCTTTCTTCTCATTAGCTAAATATAAAAACGATTAACATTTCCATGGATTGAAGACAGATAGATAGTGCACCTGTTAAATTTTGACATTGACGAGACGAATTTTATTACCTACATGCTTTTTATTAATTTACTTTTTGAATGAAACAGATGACTTGATATTTCGAAGTTACTAGCGTGTACGAGACGATATGAAGATAAAGTTTTTTGTTATTATAGTGTAATTTCTAAGAAATCAAATAATATCGCAAAAATTTTCGACTTCGACGGGACTTGAACCCGCATTTTCGACTCCCAAGACTGCAAGTGACGTCACTTGACCTCGTGGTGTAGTTAGTTAGCACATTCCTGTACTGAAGGAAGGATGCGGGTTCAAGTCCCGTCGAAGTCGAAAATTTTTGCGATATTATTTGATTTCTTAGATATGAAGATATACCACCGGGTCCAAATAGCTCTTGTCTTGAGAATAGTTTTTATTCTTCTGGTGCCCGACTTGAAAAGATTTTAGAAAGAAAATATTTCTTTATTTTTAAAAATAAGTAAAGCTGCACTTATAGAATTTTGAAAAATTACTTGCCTTATCCGGTAATCGAACCCACTGAAATCTAAAAACAGGCGGACCTTCGCCCGCCGCGCCACTAAGGTCATCCTAAACTAAACAATGCATATTAAATTAAAGTGAGAGTTTTAGCGATAAGGCCGCCCATTGCTCACTCGAGGTGAATGATTGGGAATACCTACCTATACGTAGTATTATAAAAAGTGTAATTAAACGGAAGCCCTAGAAAATAAATATGTACTAAGTCTACCTTCCTCTCCTTAGAAAATACCCAACCCTTTTCAAAATAGCGAGCAAATTACACAAAATGTTACAGAAGAAAAGAGGGTGCAAAAAATACAAAAGCTTGAACCTACTGCTCCATTGTTACTTCAAGGAGATTCAAAAAGTGACGGCAATTAATTTCGCAGACGCATTATTATTTACGGTGAATGATAAAATTGTATTGTGAAGGTAAACAAAGAGCGTCCTTGTTTCGTCACATTGCAGTGTGTTTGTGAGGACAGTCGGTTCCCATTTGTCAATTGATTCCCGATATAATGAAGGGTACATCGTTACGTTGGACCTTCAGGGGCGGGCGCCCATTTCGGGATCTCCTAGTGGTGTGAGGGGGGAGAAGAGGGGGCAATGCGTGCGCATTTACGTTGCGTGAGTTTCTAGCGCTCTTTCTCTAACTTATCTCGCACAACCTTCGGTTACAGAATAAACAAGCGTTACTAAGTAAGCTGCGTGTTTGATAAGGTTCTACTATGCCGTGTGCTTCTTGTTTATATTGGACTTGATACTACTTTAAATTAATTAATTCTTACACCTTCGATAGGTACTGAACAAGTTGGTGTGTAGATAGGGAAGTAGCGGCCGATTTTTAATCTTAAGTAATCTCGTAAGCAAAAAGAGATGGTTGGTGTTGTTAACATGTCGAACCCTAGCATGATTATAGCAATGTCCAAAAAGTACTGATAAATCTTGCGACGCAAAACTTTGGTCTACCGAAATTGAGTTTCAATCAACCCAAAAATCACTGACACAAATAAGATTTCATTCAAGCCCAAGACGTAAACAAATTTTAAACTTTTTAATGGCATACGAAATTCAGCAGATTCTATTACGGCGGTGAGAGATCATGAAAATCGCCCTTGTGGAGGCGCCCTAAAGAGAGTTTTCTACAACTCACTAACACGAAATCGGCGCTTGTACTCACGCAAGTTTTCACGCACACATGCCTGCGTAGCAAAATAAAGCATCCCAATGGGGGCGGTGCTTTCTAAATAGCTCTGGTCTCTCTCTCACGCGGTCCCCTGTCCCATTTCAACAGGTTTCACTTTTCAGCAGTTGCAGTAGTAGAACGCGTGCCTCTAGTAACAGAGCACCAACAGTGCGAGCATGGTGCGCGCACACGTCGCGTCGGATCACGACACAGTTTCACTGACAGCTCCGAATTCACCTGACATTCACGGTGTCCTTTGAACTCCACCGAATTTTAGTGAAACGGATATACTTATCTATCTATTTATAAATATATGATCTTCAAAGCGACGTGTGTTCAGTATTCTGTAGACAGTAGACGAGGGAAATTCGCGTTCCCGCGTAAATGAGTTCAACTTCTTGTGGGGATGAACAACAAACTTTATTGTGCCAAAACTAACGAATAAACTGTGCAAGCATGTTTGTTTACCGCGGCCGCGAGCTTTTGCTGGTGTTTCGGGGAACTCAGATGGAAATTACAGCTTGTAAAACGTGCAAAGCTGACAAGATGTGAATCTCTAAAATGTTTACCTCTTCTGTGTTGTGAATAACTTAGCTAAGTGTAACTTAATTTGGAGCGATGTAGTTTCTTGGAGGACGATTTCCGGGACTGGTGGAAAGTATGGTTGTGAAAAAGTAACGAAAGAAAACATAAATCGCTCACGAATAGCTTCTGGTTGTAATATTTCTTCATGTTGTGATTAAAATTAAATATAATATTAAATGTCTAGTGAGTGTACGGTGTTATTTACAGTTTCGATTACAAACGTTGATATAAAGGTTGTCTTGTACTCGCAGCCCGTTCCTCGATAATTTCCCTAGAGGTTGTGAATTCTAGTATAAACAAACTGGAAAAGGCAAAAACTGGAACGCTCCATTCGTATTCAGATGTGATACAAACGCATGTTTACCGTTCGAGTGAAAGTACTTGGACATTTATTGTGTTTGTGCTCCGCGTCGAAGGAATCTCAGGTCGGATTTAAGCGAGGTAAGTTCGATGTTTACACTTTAAAACTATTTAAAAACTTCTTTTCATTGGAAACTCTTCTGTTGTTTTATAATTTGCATGTAACGCACTTTTGAAGGTTTGAAGGTTTTTCAGGAACAAACTGTTACTGAAAATCAAATATATGAAAAATCACTTTAATAAAACTTTTAAGTATCGCACTAAATCAAAAGACACATTATGTTTATATGTATAATTCACAGTTTAGATAGGCATTTTACCAAAAATTTGAAACTAAGCGGTCGTAGGCCATTTCCGTAGACCCGCTACGAAAATGCTACGAAAAAATCGGTACAATTGACGAGTTAACATTTTATACAAAAGTTGTGTCTAGTAGGTCGTAGTATATCTGTGAGTAAGTACAGAACAAGACAGATTCTGCACAACTTCACCCATCACTAAACGTGGCACAAGAAAAGTTTAAATGGAACTCAATAGCGCCGGAAAAATCGTTCACATAAATCGCAGACACGAAGATGTCCCAGACTAGGAGACAATAGAAGGTCGCCGTTGTATCATACCGATAGAATTCGCCTTGGCAGTTATAGTACATTACTGCTAGGAGATTTGGCTCACAGACAACTGTTAAGCCATCGGCCGTCCGAAGCGGAACATAACGACTGCTCGGAGCGGACCAAACTCGTTGTCACACGCGTATAGAGATAGCTTGTTTACTTCGTCAATAGATAATAAACTGTTTTGATATGGATCAGTTGAGCTACCTGTAGACTGTTTGCAACATTCAGCAGTTACCTCAATCGTTTCAATTGTAAATACTAGTATAATTTTCTTTGTGAATAAAGACTTAAAAAAAAAATTGGTTGTCTGTAAAGTCGGTTTACTGACGATAGTTGAACGTGACAACGCAGACGCATCGCTCACTCAAGTAGGAGAGAGACGGATGTCGAGCGCTCTCGCTTGCACTACAAGCCTTACATGGAACGCTGAGCGAGGTGACGCCGCATGACGGCATGTTTAGGTAACGCCGCATGACGTCATGTTTTTTCGTGCGTGCAGCCGGCTCTATCGAATTATAAGACGTTGTCACGTCAAAACTGTATGATTACCCGTCTATTCAGATAAACACGAAAGTGCTCGGCTGCTTCCCAACCAGACTGATGCCACTTAAATCATCTGTCTTAGATGCAAATAGCGGGTATTGATGGTGAGGTATAGTTACCGTTATAATGACGATTAATTGTAACTCATCAGTCACTAACTCTCCGTATACCATCAGCGGTTGTCTTGGTTTGACGCGCTGTTTTTAATCTGAGGAAAGTTTTAAATAGTTCAAATTAAAAGTATTTTACTCGAATAATCATAACTGCGATATTTTAAGATATTTAGAACTGTATTACACACAGATGGAAGAAACAATAACAATTCCTTCATTGTTAATTGTATGACTCACATAATTCGTTCCATCCAAAGGTTGCCTGGAAGAGATCGCTTCTAAGCGATAAGGCCGCCCATTGTACTTGTATCTTATGTAAGGTTTCGTGTTTTGTATTTTTGTTGGTGTACAATAAAGTATTTTGTATTGTATTGTATTGTTAGAAATCAAAATCGCTTAGTTTTATTTAACCATTTTCGTTGTGTGACATAAACTCTAAATATTTTTTATAAAAATAGATGGGTGAGCTCTTCTATTTGTGCTGTGAGTAGTTTGCATCCATATCACGAGTATTTTATGCTGACAATAGCGAGCGCAAATGGTAATAGCGCTGCCAACTGGGTTTTGATGGGGATCGGATTATGTAGGCGGCACCCGTTAAAGCAATCCATTGTTACAGCAAAATATGTACACACAAAACCCCAGCACTCCATAAAACTCTTCCAAGCACCCACTTAGCGGCTTCAAATAATGTCTTTCTAAATTGAAAAGAAAATAAAACAAACCTCATATCCGCCAATGTAAATAACTGAGTTATTTCATTGCTCAAGGTTCTCTGACGGAAAGAATCGCGTCTAAAATAGATGCGTTCCGTGGATTCGTCACCAGTGGTTGTCATTTCTTTTGTCGTATCCTTCCACATATTTTTGCTTCCATTGAGATTGTAGAAGTACCTAAATACTCAACTATAGTACCTAAATACTCAACTATACCGAATCAGTAGATTACTAAGTACTCATACTACTCCCAGTGCAAATAAGTTGCCTAGACAACTACCTAATGTCACTGGGCGTAG
Source organism: Eupithecia subfuscata (assembly GCA_963564075.1). NCBI lineage: Eukaryota > Metazoa > Arthropoda > Insecta > Lepidoptera > Geometridae > Eupithecia > Eupithecia subfuscata. The sequence goes on along the minus strand of OY751111.1, from coordinate 6,229,250 downwards.
TAGTTTACAGTGTTACTATAGTAGTCTAACGTGAAGTTAGTAGGTACTAAGTAACTTCACGTTCAAAATAGAAATGTCCATCACAGTTGTCTGAAAATAAAACTAATGATAGCAACACAAAAAAATCTCTGAAATCATGTCTCCGGGACTATTTTAAACACATGAGACATTTACACATTATAATTTTGACATTGTATTTTGTTGTAGAAAATGAAAACTGGACGATGGCCCAAATGGTTTAGGTTTTTTTCACGGCTCTGGTAAACTAGTACAGCCATTCAAAGGCTACTTAGCCTTGTGACTATAATATTGGTAGGTATTGGTACCAATATTATAGAAACCTATTCAGGAAGAAAAAAGTAGTCTTTGACTAATGTCCGTATTTTGTAGTCTTACCTACCTGTACCTACCTTTATTTTGCAATAGATACAACGGTTTGAAATTTTTATATAAAAATTGTAGTTTGACGAATTCATTATGGACGTAAGCGGGTTTACTACAAACCTTATTTGTGATGAAGATGTCCATCGCTGCCTCCCTCACACTAGCGCCGCCACATCTAATTATTACGTTTACCTTTTTTTAATGCCTATGTAATAGTTTTATTTTGTATAGTTTAGACAGAGATGCGAAAATAGAGTTTGGTGGCCACCAAGGGCAACTTCGTATCTCTGCCTAACTATACAAAATAAAACTATTATAGAGGCATTAAAAAAAAGCTTATAACAGGTATCACAAACTGGCTAACGTATTTTTGGAAATTCCTTTCTTAAACGTAATAATTAGATAAAATAGGTGGCGGCGGCGCTAGTGTGAGGGGAGGCAGCGCCTTAAGGGATGAAACGTTGGTGTTCTTCCAACACAAACAAGGTTCGTAGTTAACCTGCTTACATCCGTAATGAGATACAACGGTCTTCTTAGGTCAAACATGATTGAATATTACATTCAGTAGAATGGTTTTTATTTTCTGTAGAACAACTGAGTTATTGGGTAGGTCTTACAAATTAATTTAACTTTTCTTTCCCTGAAAAATATTTCACAACCTGTGCAGAACACGACTCAAAATTGTTGATGTACCTACGACGTGTTTCATCCACCTACTAATTGTCGAGTTTCAAAGTCCAATCAGTACAGTGTCAAATATATGCATATTTTATCGTGATCGTTTTGTGCGTCCAGCTAGCTAGTTAAGTCAATAAAAACATAAAAGCAACTGCAATAGCCGACGGAGTATGAATATGGATGTCATGGTTTATTTGTACATATTGCCTACAAACTATGTATATATTTCATAGTAGTGACAGTTCATTGGAAACTATTTAACATGTCGGATCTCTTAGCATAATGAGTCCAGCTGGTTCACATGTAAGGTGAGTAATAAGTCAGTAAAGCGCAAAATTTGATCAGTTCCCATGGGATTGCATGTTCCATATAGGAAATCTTTAAATAGTGAAAATTTACACAAATACTGACTGAAGTTTAAACTATTTATATGAGATATTAATGTATATTAAATAAATGCCATAAAGTTTTAGCTACTCCCAAGAATCTTATATTTTAAAGGTCTTTTAGCAAAACAATGACTAGGTCAGCCTTGTTAGCACCTAATCTTTAAATTATTTGAATATACAGATATTTACCTGCTAACCTATTTTTCAGAACACCGTAAAAGCTCGAAGCCGTGTTACAAAACTAAAATTATCATTATCAACGCTAAACGTTGATAATGATAATGAGGATTAGCTGAGAATGCAGATTTATAGAGCTAAGAAATCCATAACACACATTGCGTAATTTTTTGTTGTTGAAAAATTTACGAAGTTATGACCAAATTACTAGCGAAGTTCACTGAGTGACGGCCGCGGGTGTGTGTGACGTCACTGGGTCGTTCGCCACCCGTTAACCGTAGGCAGATATCAGTTTTAGTGATTTACTCCGAAACTATAAGTTTAGGAAAAAATATTACATAACCAAATAGACTCAGTTTTGAGAGACCCATCGAATATTTTTATTTTTTATTTTTTTTATTTGATGGGTCTCTCAAAACTGAGTTTATTTGGTTTTGACCGACCCAGTGACGTTACACACACCCGCGGCGGTCACTCAGTGAACTTCACTAGTAATTTAGTCATAACTTCGTACGTAATGGTCCAATTTGGATAATTTAAAAAGATATATCATTCTTATGTCATAAAGAATAACGTGGATACTAGTTCTATTGAAATTGCTATAACGGTATGGATCCTCATTTTAAGACAACTATAGGAATAACATTAGTGCTTTCATCTCAGTGTGGTTACTCAGTGTGTGATTTATTCACCTCTTAGCTGGTAGCTGAAGCCATCAACGCCTCTATAACAACACCGCATAAAGCTTTATTTTTCCGGTACCTATATAAAAGTATCTGGCGGCCATAAAATGAGATTTGGTTTTTGAAAATGTTATTTTAAAATTAAAGTCATTAAAATCGCAAATAGAAGTGACACACTTGCCATGCATGACTGTGAGACTCTCCAGTTGCTCATTATTTAAAAATTGTTTGCCATTTTAATCTTCGTGGCCAAGTTTTTCATGATTGCACTCTTTATCTAGTTTAACTAAATAAACTCTACAATTGCTTATAGTAGGTATTGCTTAGAAACCAAATAAGATTTTGTTATTGCTTCTATGACTTTGTATAAAACTTTCATGTCGTCTCATTATTTGAATTTATTTCCTGACGCATTGCGGTCTCACCTGCAAATTGCACATCCCACCTCCATCACGAGAGCAAATTTGGACTCGTAAATTAAGTTTATATCCTAGGTTATGAAAATTACTAAACTAGCAAAATTTTGTACGCAGTTCTCTAGTTTTACACAGCAAAATAGCTAATTAGAATCATTTGCAACTCAACTTTTAATGAATTTTCGCCGGAAATTTTAACCTGGCTTAGGTTTTCCCAACGAACCAAGGCCAAACATTAAACCTTCGTGTTAACCTCAAGGCTGGTCCAACATTGGTGGTGCTGGTGCTTAACCCCAAGCGTGTTTGTGACAATAGAGTGAGAGTTCGAAGGCAGAGCCCCACTGGCCTAGTTACTGTTCTTTTCGTCGCTAATGATGGCGGCAGCGTGCTCGCGAACTTGGGAATATTAAAATGAGCAAGTACTTGTTTGGGCCGTAAAACTGGTATGGTTCGGGGCCGGCGCCTCCGCTTTACGTTATTACATGCCGCAGTTTGAAAAAATTCAAGACGCATCTTCTAAGATTTGCGTAGATAAAATATTAAAAGTGTTGAAAATATGAAGCGACGTTTCGGTCTTTCTATCGATAAGTCAAATCAAGCTGGCCATCTGTCAGTTTGTTATTTCACTGTTCTGACAGTCTTCACTGAAAAATATGTATAAACTATCCTCTCTTAACTTCAAGCAATGGCTAAATTCGTTTGTTTTCTTCTGTTGACAAAGTCAGAGATCTTTTTTACAAAAACTAATTACTGACTTCCTGAATATCTATACTACTAATAAAGTTTTACAGGGGAAAATATAGCACTAATCTTTTGGGGTTTAAACTTTTATGAGACCACCTCGAAATCATTGTCTATACGAAAGCGAAATAATCATTAAAATCGGATAAAAATTGGGGATGATATTGAGTAGGTACCATACATTCATAATAAAAAACATACAACCGAATTTAGAAACTCCTTTTTGTTTTTCTTCGGTTGAAAAATACTGCTAAACAACAAAATAAGTGGATACTCGTAGATTGTTATATAATCAGGGGCTATTTTTTGCAAACAAAGCTTAATTTCGACAGCAGAAAAGAAAATGACTATTATTCAGAAAAAATGCAAAAAGCTTGACTAAAAAAATAGTAAGTAACAGGAAAATCGAGAAAAATAAACGCTTGGATGATTTATTCACATTGCGTCACAGATGAGTTATGCCTTTTGCGATTTTAGGTGTCAACTTCCGCCCATATCGATGCTTTCCCCTCGGCGTGTTTCAAGAACATTTCATGAAGTTTCTGTTGTTCTTATTCGGAACAAAATCAACAATAACCCTTTGCTTGTTCTGTTTTCAAGATGGAGTTTTTATTAGGTTTTCATTATACATGATTCGATGTTTAAGAAATCCGGTATTTCAACAATAAGCTACGAATTTAGGTTGTCTACCCCACCCCTGAGAATTTCACGTACCTACCTACTTGAATTATCTACACGTGCCGAAATGGCGAGCTATTTTCCTTAACAGTACTTGATATTGGAAAGGTACACAAATTTTTACTTAAAGCAAATTTCGTGAAATGTTTGTTTCTTTATTTTGTTTTGTAGATTTTAATATAAATTCGCTTTCCGTTTTGGTTAATTAGAATGACTCTACGTGGTAAAGTAGTTGTGATATTTTTTGCATCAGTTATTTTATTATTCTAAGCTTACTAGGCATTTAGAAAAATAGACCGTTCGGAACAGAATAAATGTTGAGATGTGAAAGATGTCCAATGATGATTATACTGTAGAGATAATCAGCGTACGAACTGTGGTTGTGGCTAGTGTAGAATTTGCATTTTTATAATATTATGCATGTTGTTTATAAAATACTATCCTCTGCCCGCGGCTTCGCTCACGTGATACGCGTATGGGTACTATATGCCCTTCGGGGATAATGTAGCTTTCTATTGCTGAAAGAATTTTTAAAACTGGATCCGTAGCTCCGGATATTACCCCCTACAAAGAAGTCCTCGTACTCACTAACATCACCTATTCATAGTATTAGAAAAAAAAAAGAAAAAGAATTAGTAAAAAAAAACACTATACTACTGGTGCGACTAGATAAACTGTACCTGCTCAGAATAATCCCCTAAAATCGCGCAACCTCACATCGATCTACACCTTCTCCAATATTATGAAATACACAAATATTCATACGCAGGAATGTGGTCGAGGAAGACAGGTGACGCAGCTAAGATAAATACGGATGGTTTTGGGTCCCCCATAAAGACCGGCAGTAAATCTTACATCGATCTTGGTTTGACCCTCATCACGGCACAGTCTCGTAGGTAGAGGTGGTCTACTTGCACATTTTTAATGGTGGCTTTTGTTGAGTCACTGAATGACTACGGTCAAAAAAGGCTTTTATTAAAAAAATTGGTATTTCACACAGGGATCTATAGCTCTTTGATGACTATCACATCACATCACACTAATATTGTAAATGCGAAAGTTTGGATGGATGTATAGATGGATGAATGTTTGTTACTTCTTCAAGCCAAAACTACTGAATGGATCGGCCTGAAATTTTGCATGCAGATAATTCTAGGCCTGAAATAAAACATAGGCTACTTTTTATCCCATAAATCAGTTCAAGTGGGATAGAAATCACCTTTAAACGTTTCCATGGAAACAACGCGTGCGAAGCCGCGGGCAGCAGCTAGTATTATATAATGAACAAGTTGATTTTTTGAATTTTGACTTTTCTAATTTTCTATGCATGGGATATTAAATGTGGCTTAAATTTTATATCTTAATTGAAGCTTGTTTGTGTATAAATCAAATTATTTTAATTTTAATTCTATTGACATTCGTATGCTATAAATAGCAGTATATGGCGACACATTGTATCTTACGACCAACTGTATACTTATTTACTACCCATGTTCTAAGCGAATAAACGATTTGAGTTTGAGTTTGATTCCAATGATTCTTTTAGATTTGTATAGAAAATGAACCCGATGTGGGCTCTGAACATTTTTTTTCGAGAAATTATCATTTTGTTCAGCAAAACTAAAAAACAGTGTAAATGTAAAGGAATTCGAAGGCGGTTTATAGTATTTTCGAAAGAACCAGTTGTTCCGTAACTTTTATTTTCAAAGATAAAACTATAAGCACTAATAAAAGTAGACATGTATATTTTGGTTAATTGAAATTTTCAACTAGGGCAAATTACATGACAAAACCGAAAGCATCAAATAAATCGAAAGCTGCGTTAAATGACGTCGCAAATTAGCCGATGATTAACTACCAAACTGCATATTTAGCAAATTGGCAACTGCAATGAAACCGAGGCTACACCACACTAATCTAATCACCCACTAAGTAATACTGATACATAAATAACAATACTGTATTTTGTAACTACAGTTTGAATCAATTATTTACTAACAAATTAGAACTAGTATTTATTTACAATTGAAACAATTGAGCTAACTGCAGACTGTTATTATTAACTTACCAGATTAACTATCGCCGAAAATTACCGACACAAAAGAATCTTTTGTAGTTTCAATTTTTCATCTATTTTGTAGATAAAGGACCTGTATTAGTAACTATACATTTATAAATTTATTCATTTGCCTAAAAACTACATAATTATGTACCAATAAAAGTTTCTATTATCCATCGGATCCGTAATCTGTTTATTATTTTTGCTTTAATTAACTTTTGTGTAGGTACCTACTTACCATACCATACTACTTATATCAGTTATCTAGTGCCCATGACACAAATCTACTTACCCTTTTAATTCATTTTATTTAACTTTCTACCTACTTTCAAACAAAGTAAGGCCCTTAGTACGCGAGTATATATCTGTCTATATCTGTATAGTCTGAATTATAACTTAAGCACCACATATTGAAACCTATAAGTATATATAAACTGACATTTCCAAGTGTGCCTTGTGCTCCTACAGCAAATAAATTAGTATTGACGACCTCTGTGGCGCAGCGGGCGAAGGTCTGCCTGCGACGTAGGAGGTTGCGGGTTCGATTCCCGCCTCGGGACAAATGTTTGTACGATCTGCAGATATTTGTCCAGGGCGTTCTGGATGTTTTCTATGTATAATAAAAAATATCTATCTATGTAGTGTATTGTATTAAGTATAACAGTTATCTAGTAGCCATAACACAAGCTCTGCTTAGCTTGGGGCTAGATAATGCTGTGTGAATTGTCCAGCATTATTACATTTTATTTATTTATTTATTAGTATGAGTCAAACTCTAATTTGTCCGGTTTTTCATTAGGTCACAGCTCTATGGTCATTACAAATACTCAGAGACGTCATGAATACTTCTCATAATTTGCGGTAAAGGAACTTATTTCTGACTTTCCTCCAAGCTTAGGTAAATGAGTAATAACTTACGTGCATAACAATATTTATATTAGGTATTATTGCGTACTCTTGCGGTCTATAATTTATTGATACCTAGCAGTGAGAGCGTAAAGTACTTACAAAGCTATTTTTTGGATTTTTGATTGATAAATAGCAAGATGAGCTGAATTTTCAATATTTTAATTGAAGGTATTTTTATTATTGTCTATCATTTTCTTGAAAACTTTATCGTGGTTTAAAACAATCATTTTATGAAGATTTAAAACGACTCACATAATCATTTTCTGTTTAATGTTTAAACCCCAATTCAGCGAATGATATCTCAACAGCCAAACATCATTACGATAAAAAACATCAATTTGCCTTTCCAATCAACATAAATCCGGATACTCTTCCAAATCGAAACACAATAGCAGCCAGCATACTAAAAGTTCTCTGATTCGAGTTCAGCATTTGTCACTGTCATTTGTTTTTATTAATTCGTGTTTTGTTTCAAAATTGGCATCCTAGCGTCTGGCGATGACCTGATGAATCACTGCAATCCCCCAGAAAGGGGGAAATGGAAGTGGGAGGGAGGGTATAATGATTTATGTTGTTACTCCGAGACACTTCAGTAGCAATGATAAATGCCCGTTACGTTAGGAGAAGCGATTTGTTGGGCGCTGCAATACCTAATTATGGTTGATATACCTATTTCATTTTATTTTGGACCTCCTCAGTTGTTTTCATTTTATATCACTAATGTGTGGTAATTATGTGCTGAATTTTATTGATGGCGTTTGGCAAGCTCTGCTATGAGTCATGTTCATGAAATTATCTGATTTTACTGATCGTTCTGGTTTAATAGTCACTAAGGTGCACTTTATAATAGCAAATGGAAACCCTAAATACCTACTTTATTGCTTTATGCTTTTAGAAAACATGTCTTGCAGTTTATGAAAATGTACTCGTAAATTAGTAATAGGTAGTATAGGCTTGTATTTTTACCTACCTATCGTGTGTGAAGTGCGAAAATTGTTGCTTGGAACATTTTTATGAAAAGAAAACGGGCATGGAATTGACAGTAATTAGAGACTACAACGGTCGATTTTTCGTTGGAAGTCAAGATACCCAGCAACGACAACGATATCAGTGCAAATAAATGTTTGATTAGAAATAGTAGGATTACTACATCTATTTCTATAAATTAACATGACGACGTTGATGTATGCCAAGCCAGTGAGACAGCATTACGACGTCGATAAATTTATCCCTAACCCATTCAACATCATCAAATACAAATACAGAATCAAGCCTCTCTTACATACGTGTACGGTATAACGTTATTTAAATAAAAGCAATTTGCCGGCACTGTTAACCCGTTAACCCAGCATCGACGCGCATGATTTATAAATGCGGTACCGCATTAGCCTCACCGCGACACGTACTGTTCGGATCCGGTAAAAGATCCGTGTGAGAGATTTATTGGTTGCAAGTGAGCCAGATGCCCATATTCAGACTTTTGCGTAGTCGATATTGCGGGGCTGATTTTTAGGTTCTTCGAGGTTAAATGGTAAGGTACGATTATATCACAGTTAGATGGAATTTTCAAAGCGTTACCTTGCAGCTCACGTACCTACTTTAGGAATTGCCTTTGTGAACTGAGCTCAAATCATTCATTCCGGGTTATTTATCATAATTGAATGACATAAATCATGGTATTGTTGTATATACGACATTTTGTTCTATGTTAGAACAAAATTAGAATTCAGAATATAATGGCAAATAAATAACTATTGTTAAATAATTAACCTTAACCATTACAGTTCCTAAAAATTTACACAAATTATTATTCGTCAACAAGCATTTGTATGAGCTAGCATGATTATTATACATGATTCTGCTGTACATGATTCTGCCAGGAGTTTTTATGCCAATCCAATTATAGTTCTTTTCCGTGACAATCTCATTAGTATCTAGTTAATTTCTAACTGATTTGAAACAAGTAGAGGTCTGGGCGTGTATTTTGTTCTGAATGCTTTCATAGAAATCGAGGCACGTTCGTTTCACGCGATTGAAAGAACCGGGTCCCCGTGCCAACTCCTCAGTTATGGCTCTTTTTACGTCGCTGTTAGTTACACTAATTGTGTGTAAATTGGTTTGAAGTCTAAACCAGTAAATATCATGCCAGTTGATGTGTGAATGGAATGATGAATGGTTGTAAAATGACGGCTTCTCTTTCATGAACGCTGAAAGTTCTTTGAACCAAACTCGCACAGACAGCGTAAACACTAGATAGTATACAATATCAAACTAATATTATAAATGCGAAAGTTTGTGTGAATGTTTGTTTCTTCTTCACGCCAAAACTACTGGTTGGATCAGGTTAAAACTTGCATACACGTATTTCTAAACCATATAACGTACTTTGTATCCCGAAAAAGTTCGTACGAGGTCGCAGCCAGCAGCTAGTTATAAAGGCTATCCATTTAATCCAATTTATTAAAAAAAAATTGTGAATAGAAATTAATTACGCGTAGACCTTGCTACGAAATAATTTGATTTTCGTAGCAAGGTCTACGCGCCGTAGCACTAAGTCTACGTCGTAGCAGAATTCAAACCACGATAGTTTGATAACTGATAGCTTTTTTTTCTGAAAGCTGATTCTTTACACAATTTTTGACAGTCGAGTCGAGGTGCACCATAATTCGGCCAATAGGTAGAGATGTGGCTGTGCTTTAAAAATTATTATCCAATCAACGGGAGCGGATCCTCCTCTTGAAAGAACATGAACTATTGAACAAATTACTGTTTTATTTAAACTTGCTTGTTCGAAAATGTTTTTGTTTCTTTCAATATCACACAAAACATAATTGCGAACAAATACGAAACAAATTCACTAGGTAGAATAAACGCTAAATGTGAAACTAGATTAGTAAAGTTATTTCATTACGCCATAATATTTAGAGATTAAACAAACAACTGCTATTACAGGCGTGTGCTGCTTACGCAGATACGAGTTTTGTTTTAATGCTTAGTTTCTAATTATTTTTAACCCGAGGCTAGAGAAATAAGAAGTTATAAGTACATAATATATTTGGGCAATTCGTGTCGCAAATTTACATATGTACCAGAAAACAAATCTTACTCCTCTTAGTATAAATTAATGTCCAGAGACACACAGCCTGTGTGACACAGGTGTGTTGTGTTCAAGACAAAACGAAAATAAATAGATACTTACATCGTTCAATAAGTTTCACTCACACAATTCAGAAGAGATAAATCTACCGGAAGAGAAATGAGCTTTCCTTTGATACAAAGGTCATAACGTTTCTATCAAAACAATAGATCGTATAAAAGAAAACGTTCCCAGAGCTACTGTGACGTCACCTGAACGTTAATACCTCTGTCTCTGTCACTCGCCATGATTCTGCGACCTCTCGCTCTAGCTAGGGCAATTGACCTATTTTCGGGCGTGCAATAATTTTCCCTTGCCGGAAAGAATGGATTTTGCACGGTTGCATTTTCCTCCAAGATTAAGGTCATTTTTGTAAGAGTTTTAGGACAATACTTGCCAAAACAACATCGTTTTGTTTGCCATATAAGCTGAATTAAATCAAATTAACGAAAGTTTCTGTCGAATAATCTAGATAAACTCGAATAAGCTGGACTTAAGCCCGATAAAACCAGCAAGTTTATGGACTCAGTTAATTATTTGGTCTAACTGTCTTATTTACCTGTTAATCTTATCGTTTCGTTCACAAGTCGAGGTAAATATACGGATTCTAGCAAAATTAGGCGAATGACTACTCTATTTTCGAAAGACTTAGGTCGCTTTTCCTATCACTTGATTCTGTTTTTCTTGTCGCCACGGAAACACAGGAAATGAAACAGAAGCTACTTTTGATCAGTGTGTTTTGAAATAATCAGGAAAATAATCTGTCGGGATCAAGTGAGCTTGGCGTTTCTTGAAGGTTGCTTTGAGATACAAATATAATTCATTGAAGAACAAAGAAAATGTCTTCTTTGAAAAGCAAATATAATATTACACACGGCCCCGTGTAGGTTTTTCTGTTTGCTTATTTGTGATAGACTCGAGAAAAAATGTACTCTAAACCCGCACTTTTTTGTTAGGCAGGTATTTTTAAATTTTAATTCCCTTATATTTATCGCTATGTAATTTTAATAATTTAATTTAATAAATAATGCTGGACAATTCACACAGCATTATCTAGCCCCAAGCTAAGCAGAGCTTGTGTTATGGGTACATAGATAGATATTTTTTAATATATGTACATAGAAAAACATCCAGAACCCCTGAACAAATATCTGCAGATCGTACAAATATTTGTCCCGAGGCGGGAATCGAACCTGCAACGTCCTGCGTCGCAGGCTATTTGTGCTATGCGTTTACGATGAACTATAACGATTTGTGTAAAATCGAAACCAATCAAGATTTAAAGACGCAGGATTCAGGCAAGACATGTTTGAGTCTCGTCGGAAGTGAAATTTTGATGAACATTTTGATTTGAAAAGCAAATAGAAGATTTTAGAACGAAGTTCCTTATCGTGCTTTGTGAAAGGGGGCTAGACGGAAAAAATTCATACGAAAAGTTGTAACGATACTTTTTGCTATAGTAAGCTATTGTAAGCCGTGCGGCGTGCGTATGTTTCTCTGTCTGTCTCTCTCTCTCTTATGAACTTCGTTCCATCCGGGTGTCCCTTGACACCCGAATCGACCGACTCTCAAGTTTTTTTTAATCCACATGTTTGGTATAAGAATTGAATAATAGACAACATTTATTCACAAAGAAAATTATACTAGTATTTACAATTGAAACAATTGAGCTAACTGCCGACTGTTGCAAACAGTCTACAGATAGCTCAACTGATCCATATCAACACCAGTCGGAAGCGTCCCCAAGACGCTGGCTGCATTGCCACGCTGTATGGCAATGCTGATACGCTGTTTTGATACAGAATTGAAACATTTAATACTAAGCGCTTGTAAACTGACACCAGCTCAAACTCTTGACACTCCCTTAGGGCATAATTATTTACTGTAATTAAACATTTGTCAGACTCATTTTCTGGCCTCCTTTTGCCTCTTTGAGAGCCAACCGAGTGTGTGATTAGGGGTGACGAAGGCTAACTTACACATCTGCTCGGTTATTTTGACTTTGATGCCAAGTATTGTACATTCATGTAGTTGGAAGTTGTAATGTTGTTAGTAGAATTAGTATGAAAAATGCAAAAGATAGAGTTCCACAATCTAGCTAGCGACGATTGGGGGACGAATGTCTAGGAGTGGATGTTTGTGATCTGTTATGATGATGATGAATCTGTAATAGTCATAAGGAAACAGAATTGATCGTTATTGATTCTGATTGCAAAAATGCCAATCCATAGGAAAATAAACTAATTTCTCAATTCTACAAAAAATGAATTAGAAACCAAGCATAACCGAGGTAGCTAATTCACCTAAATTTTATTGGTCCGATTCCCGATTACGAAACGGAACGATGCAGTCATAAAATATTTACTGGCGAGATATAAAACGAACATACTGCAAGGTATGATCAATTAAGTCGACCAATTAATCTACTGATATAGTACGTTTTACGAGAGTAATTGATGTAAGAAGTTCTTTAAATAGGAAGCAGATTTTAGAGGTCCCAGTCGATATGCTTACTTGTCTGTCTACCCTGAGGCCATTATGGTTAGAGGACTTAATGCTTCTAGGGACATTTTGCTCTGACCACCTAAAACTCCGTTTACTAACTTCTTTATAGTCCCCGAGAATCTATGAGAGAGAAATGTGACGAGATCCAATGTCTGAGTTAAAGTGAAATGTTTGGACGATGTTTTTATTTCTTATCGCCAAAATTACTGACAGGATCTAATTGGAATAACATATTAATATACTACATATAAACCGGTGTGAAGGCGCGAGCAGAAGCTAGTCTCATCACATCACAGTAATATTATAAATGCAAAACTTTGGATGTTTAGATGGTTGTTACTTCTTCACGCCCAAACTACTGAACGGATTGTTTCAACATTTTGCATAGATGTAGGTCTAGACCTGGAATAAAAATTTATCCCATAATAAGTTTCCGTGATATAAACAAAGCGTGCGCAGCCACGGGCAGAAACTAGTGCTTACTCAAATGTATGCATGTTTTTTCTTAGATCTAAATTATTTCTAAAACTAGAAAGCTTTGTGTTTCCGAGAAATGGCCAGGTAGCGGAAAAGTGCTTCTCTTCTAAAATGCATCTCTAAAGATCAGAATAATACACACCCGGTTTCTGTACAAAATGAGCCAAACCCGGTTTGGCCGTTACCATGAATATTTATAGGTCTGTATGTATGAAGGAAAACTTGCCATAAAATGCTGAGCATAAAGTTTGATTTGAGTTTGCTCGTAATTTGGGTATAAAGTTGCAAAAGTAAGTTAAGTAGGTACTTTTATGATATCCACTGAGAGACCCATGATCCAACGAGGCTTCTAGATTAAAATTACGGATTAAAAATGTATGAAAGATTTTGTTTTCAAATGTACATTTTCTTTTAGCTGACGCGCAGATCTACAGTGGCGTAGGTAGATGCGTAATAAGAAAGCCAACATTGACTGGAAAAAAGAAACTTAACCTAGCAAAAAAAAATACTTCGCATTTTCCTATCCTCAAAGTCCTATAGGGACTTGACAGGAAATATCCCGTAACATAAATATGTAGGTACATTTTAATCTTATGCATTTACCTGAAACATAAAACGGTCAGCAAAAGTATTTTTCTCAACCTTACCACTCATTGTTTCCTTCGACTTTGAAGATAAAAGGCGCGGGCTATAATTAAACTTGGTCTTTAATTAAAGAGAGCTTGACATTTCAAAGAAAGAGGACATACGTTTAATTATAATCGAACACAAATATCATTGGGGCAGCGTAGAGTGATTGCGGGTCGGCGTAGGGCTGCCACGTGACGACATTTTATGAAAAACAATACAGTTTAGTTTATAGCTTATTTATTGCACTCCAACGGTATTTTGAGGCAGAATCTACTCTCATCTCAATCGTTCTTAGCTCAATAAATAACCATTTAATTTGATTAACAATGTCGTCGATTGTTAAAAATCTGTCAACTTTAAGAAGTTGCTTAGCAGTATTGTATCTCACTCCGACTTATGTCAAGTCAACCGAAGAAAACAGACTCCTGGCTATTTCTAAAGCACAGGTTTTGAAGGCAATTATAAGTTATAAGTTATGACTTATGAGAGGTTTGCAAGAGGGTAGGTAAATATTTTATTTGTCTATAAAAAATACCTGTATGAACATCAAGAGCTTCACTCGATTTAATATAGTGTAAAATCATGTAAAACCCTCTCTGGGCGCTTAAATCTGTACTGGAACCTATGAATATTTTAACCAAGCACAATTGAGAATGCAGCCCCTACAATACATTCCCTGTCACATACTGTCATGTAAGCTCAAGTCGTGCAGGTGACATAACTGAGATAGACAGCCCTAGTTACGGCGCGAGGGAGACATCCAGGATTAGAGGCGTGAGTGACAAGGACAGATATCGGGATTGCCCCAGTTTAGAAGCTGTAGTACGAAGCTATCAGCATTGTTTGACGCGACTCACGAGCACCTAATGGGAGCGTGGCGATCGCAGTTTCTTAGACTGTCTGGAGACTTTAGGTTTTATGTAGAATTTCTTATCTAAGGGCTAACACTCAGGTGTTTAAATGTTCTTGGGAATTGCTCTACTTATTTTGAATAAAGTCTTTTATTGCTTGCAGTTTCTGGTCTGGTAGATAAAATATTACATTTACTAGCATAAGACAAAAACTTGTTGATAAATAAAAATTCTGGTGCCACATTAACAATGTCTTTTATAGGTAAAACTTCTCCCTTCTGACAGGTTTTATTTCTTTTGCGGAGGGACAATAAAAATATACAAATAAAATGGGCCCTCGAGCCTAGGCGAGCTGAAGCTGCTTTTGACAGCAGGGAGGAGTACCTTAAGGCTAATTAAGTTTTACTCCAACGGAATCGTGAGAAAATATTCAGAAACCATTTAAGTAAAAATAAAAAACCTTTATTGACAAAGAAAATTACAATCAAATAATAAAAACCAAATCAGAACTAGGTACTATTTACAATTGAGCCAACTGTAGACTGTAGCAAACAATCTACAGGTAGCTCAACTGATCTATATCAATACCAGTCGGAATCGTGGCTGCATTGCCAGCGTCAAATACTCACCAGCTCTCGGGTCACACGACGCTTCGACCAGACGCTCAGATAATTTCTTAAAAACCTAGGCTCTGTCGCGACCTTCCCGCGACGGCCCGTTGTCCTACACAACGGGCCTCCCTAACTCCCATGGGACTAGTGCCATACCGTCGGACCTCTTACCATCATCACGCAACAGACCGAAAAAGTAAATTTTTTTTTTACTTAGTCTAATGTTGTCCGTCCCATTGCTGGGCAAAGGCGTCTCTCGTAGTAATTTTATGTGACTTTTTGTCTGGTTGGAACAAGTTTTATCCCATATTACTTTTCGGAACGTAGTACCTAACTTGCAATAATCAAATTATTTATCTATTTAACTGAACTAAGCGTCAAATTCTAATAAAAGAAAAATAAAAATCGGAACGCGCTGCAGAATCTCTAGTTTCTTGGGTAAAGAAAGCTTTATGAACTTGGAGAATAAAGTTAGTGGTCGAATTTTATTTTTTTCTTTATAATGACTTTCGACATTCTAAAAATAATAAAGTAGAACCACCGGGACATAAAGATCTTTCTCTTATGCATCGATTGGCGGCGATTGTTGAATTTTAATGAGTACCTACGTTTTACGTTAGTCATTTTGGTGAAATTTGGTAAAATAACAATCCTTTACGTTATGTATTACGATCGAACTTATTTTCTACCGGACGTTCTTACCACTCACGATCGACCACGACTTTTCAAGAGTCAAGAGTTACGAAGAAAGCTACGACCTGACACATAACCAACATACCTTCAATAAGTACATATATTACTTTAAAATTATAAGTCATGGCACACATAGAATTCTTCATAACCACCGCTGTGAGACAACTTGGAAAGTTGCCGAAGAATATATTAAAACTTTATCAAAGCTGAAAGTTCCATTTCCTTTCTGAGTGTCGCGGGAACCCTCAGGAGAAACCTTTGTACTTTACGGTGAGACTTACGATGTTTTTTGCCAAGGCCGGGATAGGAACCTACGAATTTGAGAAACTTTCATAAGTCGTCATATGGTTTGGATAGTGGAAACCTCATTGTCATTATTTACCACAAATATATTATGATAATTAGGTATTATTTGAGTTTGTCGTTAATACCTAAAATCGAAATAAAAATGGAGATCAAATGTTTCAACGTATTTTAAAATGTTTGTACAGTTTTCAAACTTGTATAAATTACAACTTAAATTGTGTCGATGATTGTAATCATTAATCAATTACCAAATTAGCCTCCTATTGTTGGCAAAAGGTTTTAGTAACTACCTAGTGAAAACTTAAACATTGCTTTGCCATATCTCGAAAAATCAGACAACAGACTACCTATCCCATTGTTGGCCCATATCCCGATATATTATTTAAAAAATTGGTTGTCTGTAAAGTCGGTTTACTGACGATAGTTGAACGTGACAACGCAGACGCATCGCTCACTCAAGTAGGAGAGAGACGGATGTCGAGCGCTCTTGCTTGCACTTCAAGCCTTACATGGAACGCCTCAGAACGAGATAACGCCGCATGACGAGGTAACGCCGCATGACGAGGTAACGCCGCATGACGAGGTAACGCCGCATGACGAGGTAACGCCGCATGACGAGGTAACGCCGCATGGCGTCATGTTTTTTCGTGCGTGCAGCCGGCTCTATCGAATTATAAGACGTTGTCACGTTGTAACGCTCGGAAATATCGTACCCTACCCTACCTGATCACTAGTGATTATCTATCAATAAAACTAAGTATTTTACTATAAGTTTTGTATTAAAATTGTGATTTAAAGTGGCCAATGATCGTCTAGTTAGCGGTAGGACTCATACATTGTGATGTAGTAACTCAGATTCTTTTAGAAGCTTAAGACAAATGAAATAAACGTTAAAACTACTTAGGTTATCGATTCTTCAATCCTGGTACGGTAGTATAGCACCCCTCTTTCATGGTCGTCTCAAACCATGATACTCCCATGCTCTGAAACAACTGAAATTACATAGTAAGCGAAGAACCTATAATATCTCGGCATTGTGACTTTGGTTGGTTACTCTGCCTCTCCTATCGCGGAACCTGAGAACTTTGCTTTATCCCGTATAGGTATAAGCCAAATTTATCTGGTTGGTGCCCCACTACGAAGTTAATCTTTTCTTCTCCTCGGGGAAAGTCGAAAGCAGACGGCTATCGCCCTTCCCGTACTCAGAGATAACCAGACATTTAAAAGCAAAGCGTTTGTAAATCGCTAACTCAGGAGAGTTTGACGGGGAATGATCTCAAGCGATCCAAATACATCCTACCTTACTAAAACTCTAGCCCACCTAATTCCATACCTAGTCCACGCGGGGAGTCCTAAGAAGTAAACGTGTGGAACCACATTCCAGTCCAACCGTAGGTCAAAACAATAGATTTAATAATCAGGTTAGTTCAGGGCCTTACAGCACAAGCATTCACCAACACATCCAGGAACGTTGCAGTATCGACAGAATGTGTTTAATAAATATAATAATAAATTAGAATAGTCGGTTCTGGGATGTAACACCATCCGTTTACAATACGGAGAATTATTAGAAATGAAAAGTGTGGGTTTACGTAACCTGAATCTGATTGATAGAAATTTGCAATCCATCCTAGAATTCCTCCCTGGTCTCGCTCGATGGCTGAGCCGACCTAGCTTCCGGATTGTATTCTCATGATTCCCACTTTTCCTGTAAAAATCTAGAAAAAAAACCCCAAATTTTCACTTTACTTCAAAACTCTCGCTCTCTCCTCCCTTTGACATCTCTGTACCAACTATCAAGAAGCCCATTTGTTTTCCTAGAATCGTCAAATTCAAACATTACTAAACTGTCGTAAGACTTAAGAAGGTTGCTATCCTTCCAGCAAAGCGTTCGAACCGATTTACAGTTCAGAATATATTTTTAGTGTTTCAAACTATATCAAAATGTGTTAATTATTTCTATATTTGCAAATTAAACGAACCAGCATAATCTGGACCGTTACATCGACCCCAAATCCTTAAGCATTTCCAAAGAAGTAAGGATTTCCTAAAATTTCAAATAATTTACAAATATATTTAGTTTTTTTTTATGATTTTTCTATTTAATTTTATTAAATAGTGCTATTTTTGAACTCTTAATTTATTTAAACTTGTAATCACATACATTTTACTGTTTTGTGTATTTAAACCAGGTTTAAAACAATCAATATGGTCCAGCGCCACATTCTTCATCTAATTGTCAAGTTAACTCTATTGCATTATCAACGTTTCACAGAGTAAAAACAATAGCTCCTGGAACATGGTCGTGAATCATGGCATCCCTAATAGAACATCAGTCAACTTATGATAGGGTACCAGACCTCACACATAACTCAACTAAAACCAGATCAATTGCCTGTTACCTGCTTAATGACCCGACCAATAACACAATTTCAATTTACCCCAAAATCCCCACAAAGGCTTTAAATCCCATTCTAAACTTGGAGTTTGTGAAGTGTGCTTAGTTCTGGCCTAATAGGTGAAGTATGAGGTTCTATGAAGCCAGTCCAAGCTGCAATTCAGATCTCAGATTTTTCAATGTAATCTGACAAGATCTCAGTAACCTAACTCCAGAATTATTCCTTCATAGAACCTGTATGTGATGCGCATGTGACTCAAGTCCAATAAACCGTCCCAGATTCCGAAATAAGATTAATTACGAGGGCACACTGCACTCCGATTTTACTGATACTTACTAAACATTCATACAAACTCACTGCTTACTCCTCTCGTACAAGTTATGTATATCAATCCCTCTTCCTTCTTGCAAAACCCCGCAAACAATTCAGTCATGTCTTGCCCAGTAATCAACCTGTACCTGAATCCGTGACACAGAGCCTCCATTATTTTTAGTTATTTGTTAGTTATTCACGACTCTTAATAGTATTTTATTAGTTTGTTGCAAGCTTTATTTTGTTTTCATATTTTTCTCATTCCTCCTGCCGACTATTTTTCCGATGGCCAACCATTTACCTGGACTGACAAATAACTAATTTTCTAACCAAGCTAAATAGCCCAACTTGTTGGACGGTAGGAATATAGTCCATATACCCCAAGTCTATGGAACACGTAAGTAGGGTAGACACCTTGGACGAGTGAAAACAGGCCCGTCTCGTTGTTGGACAGAATGTAGACCAACCCTATGTCCATGAACCTATGGTCAAACTCGCAGTTCCTGGCCGATTCTAAGGCCTACTGTCACTGTCAAACCTACAAAATCCACCCGCGTTTCCGCACTATATTCTGAAGGCAGAATTGTGTCAACCCATGATCATCATCATCAACATCATCATCATCAATGGCCTTTACATCCACAAAGGATGGTTTATGTAACCAAACTATGTTAAAAAGCTAAAAACAAACCGAAGAATAAAGAAGGATTCTGTAATAAATAAGGCCCCGTTCCAACGCAATCGAACCTTCATCATACTGAACCAAAATAAAGTGGAAGGTGGAAATTCTGAAATATTTAAGGCTCCATTCCATTGTAATCGAAGTTTATTTTAAGGCCCCGTTCCAACATAATCGAACGGTACGATATGGTCTCAAAAATATAAAAGGAAGATGTAAATTCTGAAATAAATAAAAAGAACAACGCTATGCTTTAATTTTAGTATTAAATTTAGTTTATTTTAATCGTTTAATTTATTATTATTATTTTTTTTTTTTTGTTTAAAGTTCAACGCTATGCTTTAATTTTAGTTTTAAATTAAGTTTATTTTAACAGTTATAATTTTGAGACAATCAATGCTATGCTTTAATTTAAATATTATTTTAACAGTTATAATTTTGAGACAATCAATGCTAATTTTAGTTTATTTTAGACGATGCTGTGTGAATTGTCCAGAGTTATTATTATTACTATTATTGATTATTGATTATTGATTATTGATTATTGATTATTGATTATTGATTATTGATTATTGATTATTGATTATAAACGTTTTAAACGACCCCGAGTGTCAAATCGCGAAATCAATGCTATGCTTTAATTTTAGTTTATTTAAACGGTTTAATTTCCAATCGACCCCGAGTGTCAAAACGCGACCGTTATTCTACCTCGTGTAAAACGGCCTTAATATACCGTGACATTCTACCTACAACGTAGTTCCATATTGACACTGGCAGAGTCGAAGGCAAGCGGCCCCATTAAAAAAGAAGTTGAAGTAATTCGACTTTGACGTTTCGTTCGACATGACATTTGACAAAAACGTAAACAAACAAACATTTTTTTCTTTCCAAGGGTCACCACAATGCACGACAATTTATTGCACGGCTCCATAATGCTCACCCCAATAATCCGTGCCAAA
This sequence comes from Eupithecia subfuscata, assembly GCA_963564075.1. Lineage (NCBI taxonomy): Eukaryota > Metazoa > Arthropoda > Insecta > Lepidoptera > Geometridae > Eupithecia > Eupithecia subfuscata. The sequence continues at coordinate 6,208,578 of OY751111.1, read as the reverse complement.
ACGGTTTCAATTATCTGGGTGTACAATATCTCGACGCGCAATATCAGTCTATGTAAGCTTGTCACGTGACGATAATGCACAACCACCAAAATCAGAAGCAATGTACACGAATTATTAGGCTGTACAAATTTTGTCACCAATTATTGTGCCGTACAATATCTGGCCGTACATTATTGTCTCCCCTTTTCAAGACACAAAAGACAAAATAACAATTTCGACAAGTTAATTGAGGTTTCTAATGTTTGTTTCCAATCCTATGCGGAAGCCTGTGATTAAAAGAAACCGCGCCGCCGCGCTCCGCTGTTGACCGGCAAGAACAATTGGATATCCATAATCGTAAGTATCACTTTTTGGTAACCTCCGACATTTCAATGTAGACGAACCAAGTCCCTTTTGAAGTCAGAAAATGCCAGATAATGACAAGCAATGCCAATTCGTACGAATGTTTACACATTTTTCCCTTATTTATTTCAGAAATAAACCTTACGACCCCTACGTCAAACTCACCCCTTCACGAGTCAAAACAGACCTCAGTCCATCCGCAACGCGTCGTCCAGCGGAGCGCCCCTCCCGGATTCCTTTGCCGAAGCTAGCAGAGCGGCGCGCTCCTCCCGGACTCCTTTGCTGAAGCTAATAGTGAACGCGCCAATCACCTGGCTAGCCGTTCGATACAGTACTCCATTTCTCCATTGCCCCGTCCAGCAACACGCCTCTCCGGTTCACTTCGTCGAAGCTGGCAGTGAATATGCCTATACCTCAAGAAAGAATCAAGTAATGTAAGTACATTTAATTGACTTCAAGTCTTAGATATTCCTAACTAGTTTATGCCCGCGGCTTCGCACGTGTTGTTTCTATAAACGTTTTAAGGCGATTCCCATCCCATGGGAACTGATTTATGGGATAGAAGTATTCTATGTTTGATTACAGAATTAGAATCACATGCATGCAAAACCTCAACCCAATCCGTTCAGCAGCCTAGACGTGAAAATGCAACAAACGTCCATCCATCCAAACCTTCGCATTTATAATATTAATGTGACTAGCTAGACGTAATGTTCTCGAATCCCACGTCTGGGTGTGACAACTGCTCTGCACTCAATCCTCTGTGACGCAGCGAGCGAAGGTCCGCCTGCGACGACAGGAGGTTCGATTCCCGCCTCGGGACAAATGTTTATACGATCTGCAGATACCTGTCCAAAGCGTACTTGATGTTTCTATGTACAATAAAAATAATCTATCTACACTGCACCTCTGATGCTAACATATTCGTAGCTAGAACCCTAATAAAAATAATTTTATTTCTTGCTTATCTCAGATGACGCTTGGAGATCGTTGTTCACTGCACGGCCCGCTTCTGCACCACCAACACCGCTTCAGATGAGGCCTGGAGAACGTTGCTCACAGCTCGGCCTGCTTCTCCATCATCAATACCGCTTCAGATGACGCCTGGAGAACGCTGCTCACAGCACGTCCAGCTTCTCCATCATCAACATCGCCCATTCGACACCAGTGCTAGATATTAAGGAAAATTGAGTTATTGACTGAGATTAAATATTATTTTAAAGCGACCCCCCAACTTGTCGATTCTTGTCTAACCTTCTACTCAACTTCAGCCTCTAAACCTTATTCTATTATTTCACTTGCAACATATTTTACGAGAATCGAACCCGCACCTCGCATCTAAATCTTATTCTATTATTCCGTTTGTCTTAAGCTTCTTTCCATTTCACTGCAACAAATTGTGCGAGAGTCGAACTCGCACTTCACATCTAAATTTACTCTAACCTAACTAAACCGAATAGCTATATTAGATCATTTTATTCAATACTATTTTACGCGACTTTTGATTATGGTTATGGATTAATACATTATTAGATAGATAGGTACTCATTATTATTTTGTTTGTTGTTGGTTTGTTGGTTTGTTGTTGGTTTGTTGGTTTGTGTGGTTTGTTGGTTTGTGTGATTTGTTGGTTTGTGTTGTTTGTTTGTTGTTGGTTTTGTCGTTACCTTTGTCGTTACCTCTGTCGTTACCTTTGTCGTTACCTTCGTCGTTACCTTTGTTGTTACCTTCGTTGTTACCTTTGTCGTTACCTTTGTCGTTACCTTCGTTGTTACCTTTGTCGTTACCTTTGTCGTTACCTTTGTTGTTAATTTGTTTGTTGGTTTGTTGGTTTGTTAGTTTGTTATTGGTTTGTTAGTTTGTTGTTGGTTTGTTGATTGTTGTTGGTTTGTTAGTAATTTTGAAGGATTTTGGTCATATTTTTGATATTTTTAAATGATTTTTAGAATCCTGGTCACGTTTTTATAATTTTGTAGGATTTTGGTTATATTTTTGATATTTTTAAGTGATTTTTAGGATTCTGGTCACGTTTTTATAATTTTGTAGGATTTTGGTTATATTTTTGATATTTTTAAGTGATTTTTAGGATCCTGGTCACGTTTTTATAATTTTGTAGGATTTTGGTTATATTTTTGATATTTTTAAGTGATTTTTAGGATCCTGGTCACGTTTTTATAATTTTGTAGGATTTTGGTTATATTTTTGATATTTTTAAGTGATTTTTAGGATCCTGGTCACGTTTTTATAATTTTGTAGGATTTTGGTTATATTTTTGATATTTTTAAGTGATTTTTAGGATCCTGGTCACGGCACCAAATTGTAACGCTCGGAAATATCGTACCCTACCCTACCTGATCACTAGTGATTATCTATCAATAAAACTAAGTATTTTACTATAAGTTTTGTATTAAAATTATGATTTAAAGTGGCCAATGATCGTCTAGTTAGCGGTAGGACTCATACATTGTGATGTAGTAACTCAGATTCTTTTAGAAGCTTAAGACAAATGAAATAAACGTTAAAACTACTTAGGTTATCGATTCTTCAATCCTGGTACGGTAGTATAGCACCCCTCTTTCATGGTCGTCTCAAACCATGATACTCCCATGCTCTGAAACAACTGAAATTACATAGTAAGCGAAGAACCTATAATATCTCGGCATTGTGACTTTGGTTGGTTACTCTGCCTCTCCTATCGCGGAACCTGAGAACTTTGCTTTATCCCGTATAGGTATAAGCCAAATTTATCTGGTTGGTGCCCCACTACGAAGTTAATCTTTTCTTCTCCTCGGGGAAAGTCGAAAGCAGACGGCTATCGCCCTTCCCGTACTCAGAGATAACCAGACATTTAAAAGCAAAGCGTTTGTAAATCGCTAACTCAGGAGAGTTTGACGGGGAATGATCTCAAGCGATCCAAATACATCCTACCTTACTAAAACTCTAGCCCACCTAATTCCATACCTAGTCCACGCGGGGAGTCCTAAGAAGTAAACGTGTGGAACCACATTCCAGTCCAACCGTAGGTCAAAACAATAGATTTAATAATCAGGTTAGTTCAGGGCCTTACAGCACAAGCATTCACCAACACATCCAGGAACGTTGCAGTATCGACAGAATGTGTTTAATAAATATAATAATAAATTAGAATAGTCGGTTCTGGGATGTAACACCATCCGTTTGCAATACGGAGAATTATTAGAAATGAAAAGTGTGGGTTTACGTAACCTGAATCTGATTGATAGAAATTTGCAATCCATCCTAGAATTCCTCCCTGGTCTCGCTCGATGGCTGAGCCGACCTAGCTTCCGGATTGTATTCTCATGATTCCCACTTTTCCTGTAAAAATCTAGAAAAAAAACCCCAAATTTTCACTTTACTTCAAAACTCTCGCTCTCTCCTCCCTTTGACATCTCTGTACCAACTATCAAGAAGCCCATTTGTTTTCCTAGAATCGTCAAATTCAAACATTACTAAACTGTCGTAAGACTTAAGAAGGTTGCTATCCTTCCAGCAAAGCGTTCGAACCGATTTACAGTTCAGAATATATTTTTAGTGTTTCAAACTATATCAAAATGTGTTAATTATTTCTATATTTGCAAATTAAACGAACCAGCATAATCTGGACCGTTACAACGTCAAAAAGTTACGTCTAATGTAAATCAACTCTTCAGCTTTACTTGCTTATTATCTTGAGAAATCAGACTACAACTATTATCTTGAGAAATCAGATTTTCAATCCACCTTTTTCATAAACAAAAGGCATTTCACATATTCGGAACAGGATTCTCGTTACAGGTCATTAGCACCCCCAGAGGTGATATACCGCGGTAACGGGCCGGGCTATTTACCCCTGTTGATAACTATTTAGTATTATGGGATATTTGGTACCTAATAGGTTCTATTGTAGGGTTGGCTATAACAACTGTTTTTCTTCACGATTCTAACAGATTCAGAATATAAAAGGGTATCCGTTGACTCAAATTAAAAGAATGTAGTCGACTCAAATTAAAAGAATGTAGTCAGTATCTCTCAGTTTGCCTCGATAAGTTCAAACAAACGGAGAGCTTCTGCTCAATCAAAATTTCATATTTCTCCAAATTTTATGATGAAATAGCTATATGATATAGCTTCAGCCCGCGGCTTCGCACGCGTTTTTTTCTATGGAAGCGTTCCAAGGTAATTTCTATCCCATGGGAACTGATTTATGGGATAAAAAGTAGCCTATGTTTAATTCCAGGCTTAGAGCAACACAGATGCAAAATTTTAGCTCAATCTGTGCAGTAGTTATGGCGTGAAGACGTAACAAACATCCATCCATCTTTACATCCATCCATCCAAACCTTCACATTTATAATATTAGTGTGATTAAAGAAGGTTGTAGTTTTTCGATCTTAAAAGATACTATAGGTACTACTTCCTAGTGCCAACTACCAAGGACCTTAGCTCTAAGTATTTGCGATCCACGTGCTATGTTGGTTAAACATTCAAATTATTTTTCAGGCTTAAAGATGTCTCAGTAGCTTAGTAAACACGGCGTAGATCTGGAAATAAGCGTACTTCCCGCTTCATCACCTTAATAAATAAGTAATCCAAAAAAATAAATCACGTGAATAACGTTATTTTTCACCAAAAACATCACAGCCTCTTTCATTTCGCAAACAATATTTCCCCCACTTTACGACTCTTAAACAGTTCGCAAACTAACACTTTTTATCTCTATCAGTGAGACAAACATCGGCGCCGACGTTTTCTCGCTAACCCAAAACCAATGAAACCAAGTGTGGGCAAGATTTGTACACTCAACAATGGATAAATATCAATTTTCTTACCACTAAATATGTAAAAGGAAGCTTTCAATGTTAAGCTAAAACTGGTCGTATGTAACAATTCCTTGTATTTTTCTTGCCGAAAATTCACAAAACCGCAAACTATGAACAGCAAAGCGGTTTACAAAACCAGTATATAACACTTTGGTCGCTGACTGTACGGTCTCAAGCAAACAGCCTCGCGTAAACAACACAATTTATCAAGGGGGTTGAGATATCGGCAACTCTTTTCAGCAAAAGTCGGGCAATAAAAGCCGCAACCTACCCTCGTAGAGCCTAGTAACACAGATAGTCCACTTTAATAATATTATAACACACTACACGCTTCAAAAATCGACAACGTATTTTAAATATACTGACTTTACGTATTTTCTGCTTTGATTTTTCTGTTGTTGTTGTAGGGACTTAAAAAATCTCCAAGTAGTACTTGAGTTTAAGATATTATGCTATTACCAGGCATGAGCTTTTATATTTTTCCTATTATTGATTGAATTGATAAGTAGGTACCTAGTCAAAAGACTAGGCTGCGACTTTCTTATAGGTAATTTTTTATAAAACGGTTGCACGATTGTCTAGCAAATCAAACAAATATTCCTAGACAAACAAGATGGGATAAGAAATTTTTATTTTTATTTGGCACTCGAATGTGTTTGTGGAAACTAATAGATAGAAAAGTAAGTGCATTCACTAGTGACCTATTTATTTGAAACCACACTGAGTCAGCTGTCTCACGCCGTCAACAGTTACCCTCGCGGGGATTTCATATTCCAATATGGCGGTCTGTCGCGCCAGACGCCAATTCACTTATACTAGTGACTCTTTGACCGAGAGATTGGTGAATCCCTGACTTTGCACCGTCTTCCGTTGTAAAAGTAATCCTAATAACAAAGTAGTTAAAGTAGTCTTTTGTTTTATCAACCGACTTCAAAACAGGAGGAGGTTCTGTGTTCGGCTGTATCTTTTTACGTAAGTTCGCCGATTTCCGTAAATTGCCGATTTCAATGATTATTTTACTACTGTATAGAAAACTAGCTTCTGCCTGCGGCTTTGCGGCGGTATTTTTGGTGTAATAAGTATTATCTAAGCTAGGCTATTCTCTAAACGTTTGCCAAATTTCATCTTGATCTGTTTTGTAGTTTTGGAGATCCTAGGTAACAAAAAATTCAGATTTCACAAACTTTCGGCTTTATAATATTAGTAGGAAGGATAGGAAGTTGGATGATCCCAAGATCGTCCAATAAAATTGTTATTCCCAAGCGATTGCTTTTGTTCCAAAAAACTTAAAAAAGTATATATAAATAAGTAATAGGGTACTTAACCCTGGATCCCTACACTGTTTTTACCACACTGATTTTGCTACATGGGGTGCTGGAGAACCCCAAAGTTTAATGTAGTATATTTTTTAAAATCGGTTTAGGTATAGTTTGTTAAAAACATTTAAATTATCGTTTACAGGGACATTTGACACTTTCCATTGGTAAAAGGTCTATAAAATTTTGATCAAATTCGACACATGAAAAAGGACGCTTTATTCCTCATTTCACTCATTCTTCTTCCAACAATGTAGGTACAAACCCACTAGGAGTGACAAAACCAAGTTTCTTGTTTCTAAGATACTATAAAGTATAAAGCTGTGTCAGAATTTCAGAAACCGCTTGACATTGTGTTCTAAAATGCGAACAAAGACATTGTACACTGTGACTCTATTATTTTAGTGGAGATTTAAGCTCTAGAACTCAACGCTGTTTGAGGGAATGTTCGCCGTAGGAATATAAAGTACGTGTCACATTGTAGCTCCGACTGATCGTAAAGTCAAGATGGAACTTTTAAGGGCAAAGATGCAAATCTGCACATAACGTACTCGTGCTGGGTCTGTAGAGATTTTGAACATAGGTTCAATAATTCGGTCTGTAAACCGAATTTGACGTAATAGTCATAAAACAGTACATTATTATGAACCGTCCATTATAGGTAGGCCTACTAAACCACAAAATATAATGATGGGCTTAACCACAGAGAGACAAGTTTGGCACATTTGACATGTGCAGTGCAGGATACACCTAATACATGAGGATAGTAGGGTTTTTTCAGGTTCACAGTCCACAGCCCACATATGGGCTTCAGGCCGATAGCGTATGGGCTGTCCATCATCATCATCATACTGAGTTTCAACGGGTCGTATGTTATTGGACTCAGGAGGGATGTCTTAAATTAAAACGTGGACTTGGTAGAATAGATACTAAGCTAAAAAAGAATATTTTTAAGTATTCTATATTTGTTATATTATATTACTCTATTATAATGGATCAAAATCTCTAACGGACTTGAGAAGTACTTTATACTCTCGACGCTGGACTGTAAAGGTTCACAGTCCAGCATTATTAATTTAATTTTTAGCATTTTAATTTTTGATTTGTAGATGGTCGATCGGGGGAACTATTAGGCACCACTTATTACTAACTCAACTTACCTTAACGAAAATGTTCTGTTCAGGCAGATCACTATCTATAACTTTCTAAAAACAAAAATACTTTCTCGGGAGTAGAGTATCCTGTAACGTACGAATGTTTGAGTGATCCAATAAGGAGTAAGAAGTAAAAATATTAGACGCCCAAGGCCGAAAATTCACGATCCCTTTGTTTTTATTGCCTGTGCAGGCTTTTTATTCTTTCACATTCTGCCTGTTCGCGCTTCCTGGCGACTAGGTCACGCTGTGAATTCGAATGGATACAGGAACAGTTTCATTAGTTTTATTTTTTAAGCCGCCCACAAAATAATAGGAATCGGCGATACCTCCCTCATTCGCGTTATTTAACTTTTTCATTCTTTTGTAGCTTTTGCCATTTGGCCCGTGTAACTTAAATCCGGACCAACATGTCCAGTGCAAGCAGTAATTTATACGTTTTACAGACTTTCATTTAGCAGTATGATTTTCTCGGCACTCAGACGTTCACAAAAGAATTGTGCCATATTTGCCTTTTTACCTTTGCGTGAGGTAGACAATAAGGCGTTAGGTCGCATTCACGGGGCGGCAAGGACCTGTTTTACATACTGATGCTTTGCCGGAATTTTCCTAACCTCAGCCAGGTGGACTGACGTCACGTATTCGTGCTACGAATGCTACGACGACGCCCTGGCTGAAGCATAAAACCTTTTACTCCAATTGGCCTATCGTAAGGACCGTACGTGCATATTGGAGTGCAGATATCGAATAAGGGAGCATTTTCCGAATCGCAACTACGTTAAGGCATATAAGAATAAGTGATTCGAACAACGTGCACGAATTTTGGTATTATAACCATATTTATGAGCTGATTCAAATTTTGTCAAAGTTCATTGCATGAAGCCAAGAACAAGAAAGCCCACAAAAAGCCAGAAAACTCGTTGCGAATATAAATTACTCCGATTGACTTTCCAAATAAATGTCTTGTGATTAGAAATGCGCCGTAAAACAAACAAATCGGAACCGAGCAGATAAATCTACATCCGCCAATCGTATCGGGATCATAACTTTGTAAGCCACCTGGAATTGTATTTGTATCGTGTAATTTTGTAAATGTCGCTAAAATATCACATTATCCCGTTTGTTAAATGAATAAATTTATTCAAAATCACGGCCCATTTGCTTTGAATGTAGTCTAGGCACCAGCGAACTGTAAGACATTTACTTTGTTTTAGCAAAGAATTTGAAGCAGATTTTGTTTCATGGGTGTCCAATATTTTATCAGTTTCACTTTCATGTTTATTTCACTAAATACTTAGTCACCTATTTATATTATTTGAATAAATAAGTAGGTATGGCTTTTCCTTTTAGATTTCAATTCTTATACATAATTTACCTAGTACTTTTTTCCCAAATTATGGCTGGAATTTTTAATTTAAACTAAAAATACCATCAACCCATTTAACGCGTAGGTAACTGTTTAACGCTTAAGCCTCAGATAATAATGTTTAATGGTTTACAAGCAGTTCAAATCTCCAACACAAAAGCTGGACAGTACAATACATCACCCGAGTGTTGCGTGAAATCGTATGACACGGAATTCCAAGCTCCATACCGGTTATATCACCTTTTATGAAAGCAAGGCAATTTCGCTTATCGTGCCTTCCTTCTAAATGGTTCCAGAATAAAAGTAGAGTACGTATTACAAGGCAAACAACGATGCCATTTTGTTGCAGCTGTTTAGAAATTCAAACGGTGAAACTTAAAGAATATTTCATTTTTATATTCGAAAAATGCATGAATACGTTCTAATTATGAAACAGAAGCTTTTCCATTGATATGTTAGGTGCACTGTTAAAGCCCAAACTGCGGTAAATATTAGAATGTATGGTAAATATCCCAACTATTGTTATAAAAGCGAAAGTAACTCCGTCTGTCTGTCTGTTACTTTTTCACACTTAAACGGTTGAATGGAACTTTATGAAATTTGAGGTAAACAATATCCCAGGGACGAATATAGGCTACTTGAAAATCGCGCGCCACGGTCAGAAGCTATAATTAAATATAATTTGTAAAAAAAACAATTTGGTACATTTTAAGATTTACCAGTAACCCAGTGACGGTCGGTACCGAAATGTTAAAGAAACCACGAATTTATGATTGTCCGTCAGAAAAAAACGATGTATTCCCGTTGTCCCCATTGACGGTTCAATGGGGACAACACGCAATGCTTGAAGACAGATATCAGTTTGTGAAGAAATACGTCATAACGTCTATAACATATTTTGACGCAATATGCTGTTTAAATAAAGATAAATCGGCCAAGTTCATAATCACCGGTTTGCGTGAAATGCGGTTACATCCCACGTAGTCTAGCGAATGGCGTGTGCGCATAACACTATTTATAATTTAAAAAACTATTTACAGCTTATGACAGATAGATTAATAAATTATTCGTGGAATTGAATGTTATTTCGTTTGAGTAGAGTTCAAAGCGCATTTATTACTAGGTACGTACCTACGAGTAGATGACTTAATGACAATTTAGTTATACAACATATCCTCTGGTCTGTTGCGTGACTATGGTAAGAGGCCCGACGGTATGACACTAGTCCCATGGGAGTTGGGGAGGCCCATTGTGTGGGACGCTACATGCGTCGACACACTTGTGCCTTCCCATCTTTCGATGACTACCGTGAGGGCGGGAGCGGCGGCAGATTTGGCCGAAGATCTCAAGAGGCGCGAATATGCAGGTCCCGACGGAGACCCTAGGTCCGTGGGGTACCGAGGCTCTTTGGGTGTTAAAAAAATATCTGAGCATCTGGTGGAAACAACGCATAACCAGAGAGCTGGTGAGTATCTGGCACAGCTCATCAGCATTGCCATACAGCGGGGCAATGCAGCCAGCGTCTTGGGGACACTACCGACTGGTATTGATATGGATCAGTTGAGCTACCTGTAGATTGTTTGCAACAGTCTGTAGTTAGCTCAATTGGTTCAATTGTGAATACTAGTTCTAATTTATTTCTATTATTTGATTGTAATTTTCTTTGTGAATAAAGGCTTTTACACCTTATTGGCTTTTATCTCATGGGGAGTAATGCCCATAATCTCCACGCTTGGCATGTGGGTTGGTAAGCGCAGTTCGGTGGTAGAATTGTTCTGTTATTCGACAGACGTGTAGGTTACGTCTGTAAATGTCTATTCAAAGACAGGTGATATTCAAACACAGATTGATAGATCGAAGAATTACATACAATTCAAGGTACCTTGGCGTATATATAACGGTTTCCGTTCCCAGGGTACCTCATCACCTCACATTATGTCAACTGCTGAACGTGCTTCCCCAAAACATGTTGCCATCATCACCAGCTGGTGGTTTGGTGATCACCGTGGAGGTTTTCAAGACACAGAAAGAAGCTACTGCCCTTCCACTGGTTAGTTCATTGAGTCGACTCGAACGAGGAAAGCCCTAGGACTTTCCTTACAGCGGTGGGGACTTTTACAAAACTAAAAAACTGAATCTTCATTGTGCCCCCACAATTAAGGTTCAATTTTTTAGTTGTTTGGGTACATCTCATAAACGATGCGCTAAAGTAAATTTTGTTTTGAGCACTCATTGACTGGACTATATCACAAGAATTTGGAAATCTTCAAAATAAGAAGAAATCGACGAGGAAAATTAAAACTAGTTCTAAATACTTTCTTTCACCTCTACGGCTCTGCCGCATACCGCATGCCGTCGAGACCGTTCCATTTACCGGGCCATTATCACTGTTCGATACAGATTTATTGCTCGGAGCTATTTCAGAGGTAGTTAGCCATATCCTGTGTCACTCGTATCTAATTGCCAACCTTCGGTGGGTTGATTAACCGATACAGGTTATTAGGATTGCTCACGCTCATAGCGCATTCGTGCTGGCGTGTCTCCAAAAGTATAAGAGGAATACAATAGCACCGCCCACAACTGAAGATATAAGAGTTCGATTGTCACAAAGTCACAAACTATAAGGACGGCAGTGAATCTGTTTTGTACAGTCGGCGGCAAAATTGTTTGATTTTTTTTACACAAAAATACACTAGATTAAATGACGCGCCGTGTACTATTGTGACACAATAACGGAAAAGGTATTTAAGGCGCATATCCAACCCAAATCAGCGCCACCACCTTGAATGATCTTATTATTATTTTAAACGAAGGAATATTCATAAACCGAACTTGCAGTTTGTGATACGTATCATAAGCTTATTTTTAATGCCTCTGTAAAAGTTTTAATTTAGAAATTTAGAAAGTGTAGGCAGAGTTGCGAAGTGGCTCTTTTTGCTCACCATCGTGGCCAAAAAGAGCAACTTCGCAACATAAACCAACTGCCAGAAAACGCTGGTTTTTTGGCAGTTGGTATATTGGTATTTAATTTAAAAGCATCTATCAAAATCTAGCAGTCCTTAATTTTTTGAATGATAAGAAAGGGATGGCAACCTGTTTAATGCTCTCAAACCAGTCTTGTTACGTTTTTGCAATAACCACCAAATAAATAGCTATTTACGATCTTATTAGAAGCCCCTCTCCAAAAGTGATCGTTCAGCAACATTCTGAAAAACAATCCATAAGTACCTACCTAAAAAAAAGAAAAGTACCTACCTATTCTTCCCTAAAATATTTTGAGACAAAAATAATTTACCTTCAACCGACATTGAATTTTGGGGAAATTGATTCCATAAGCAGCTGTCTCCTGTCACGTCACGTCATCGTGTGTCAGAAGAAATAAGTTTATCTTTTCATCTTATTTTGGACTCAAGTTTATCGTGAATTTGGTGCGAGTAGACTTAATTAATTTACAGTCGAGCATTAGATTGCATTTTAATCTCGAACTTATAAAATGCCTTATTATAGGGACACCTTACCTTGGTAGAGTCCTGAGAGAGAAACAACACGTCTTTGTTATTTTTAATGCTATTTCTGTTCTGGGTAAAGCAATAAATAAATAAATAATGCTGGACAATTCACACAGCATTATCTAGCCCCAAGCTAAGCAGAGCTTGTGTTATTGGTACTGGATAACTGATATACATAATACAATATACTACATAGATAGATATTTTTTATTATACATAGAAAACAACCAGAACGCCCTGGACAAATGTCTGCAGATCGTACAAACATTGGTCGCGAGGCGAGAATCGAACCCGCAACCTCCTGCGTCGCAGGCGGACCTTCGCCCGCTGCGCCACAGAGGTCGTCAAATTGTACAATAATGCATGTAACAAAGATTTACTTTACAGAAGGGTCCTAAGATTTTATTTTTCATTTATTGACTAAAGTCGCTAAGGTTCTCCGTTTACTGACATAGGCATTTTGGCTAATGCCTAAAACGGCTTTTGACATTTATTGCGAGTTCAGCATGACATTAATCTGACAGTCGGCATTTTGTGACACGTTTTTCCGGGAGGCTCTGTAAAAATAGGATGAAAAAGCAAAAATAATATTACTGGTGTTGGTTTTAGCTGTAGCTTGCGTTAAAACCAGGCGGCTACTGATTTTTATTTTATTTGACATTACTATGCTATTTTATATTACTACTACTAGTGAAAGCCTTCGAACACGTTATTTCTATGGAAACGTTTTTTATATTATGAGGGAATTTATTACGGGATAAAAAGTAGCCTATGTTTTATTCCAGGCTATACTTTATGCAAAATATTAGCCCGATTCGTTCAGTAGTTTTGGCGTGAAGAGGTAACACAAACTTACATACATTCAAACATCTAAACATCCAAGCATGCGCTTTTATATTATTAGTATGTATAAATATCAAACACATCTAGCCTAAACAATAAAATATATCTATACTATTAAGTATAAGCCCCGCAAGTTGATATTGCGATGGAACCTTGTCACAATAACAGCTGCGTGACGTCATCCGTCGCAAAAAAGTACAGATAGCAAAAAAATGTAATAAAAAGTAAATAAGCTAGGGTTATGGGATATTTGTATTTAAACCAGGCCACACGTTCCGTGACTTTGGTAGAATTTTGCAAAATATTCAAAATGTCTTTTACTAGTTGCTTCGAAATTAAAATGTCCTCAGTAGTGTTCGAAGCACTTTTTAAGGCACAGTTTATATTTTGTATAACTAACTTAGTCTTCTTTCTCTTTTAAAAAATAATTGTCCACTTTAATTATTATTTCACGAGCACGACTGTTAATTAATTTCTTACTCATTTTAACGGGTAACAGGTAACAAAACTAAACAACAAAACTCAAAAATAACAATAAAACAGGATAACAAAAACAAAAAGCTATAACAAGTACTCGATGCGCGTAAGCACGTAAGCGCGGGCTGACCTTGCGAACGGTACTGACGGTGCGACGTCGACTACGTCACCAAGATGGCCGCCAATCGCAATATCAACTTGCGGGGCTTATAAGTATATCTATTTCTTAAAAATCTAAGCCGTCACCAGAAGGCAGAGTGCCCAGAATACTAGCAGCATTGCCACGTTGAATGGCAATGCTAATTCGTTGACCGTAATAAAAGCCAGCATTCATTGTTTTATTCTATTAATGTAATGTTCTATGTGCTAAATAAATATTCTATACTATTTTTATTGCTAATCCAAATCAATGTTATATATTTTGAATTATTTTTATTTTTAACTAGACGATCGCCTCGCGGTTTCACCCGCGTAGTTCCCGTTCCCGTGGGAATTCCGGGATAAAATATAGCCTATGTCACTCCCTGAAAAGTAAGCTTCCTAACGGTGAAAGAATTTTTCAAATCGGTCCAGTAGTTTCGGAGCCTATTCAATTCATACAAACAAACAAACAAACAAAAAATCAAACCTTTCCTCTTTATAATATTATTATTATTAGTATAGATAATATAACATGTGTATATTTTAATCTATGTTCTGATTTAATTTAATTTGTATTTTGATTTAAGTGATTATTTTATATAATTTTTAACTGTAAATATTCCGACACAAATGTATTTGTTTGCGAATAAAATAAATAACAAATAACAAACAAATATGATTAATCAATGCATCGGATAGGCAAACGTAACTATATACTCGTATTCAGTTCTTGTTATTACGTTTTTGGAAAATATGTAAAATCCATCGTGTATTGATTTTTACATAAAAAGGTGAAGCAGAATCACGGATACTGTATGGTCTACTTAACTTTCGATGACTTTACCAGCGAGCCGAGCAAGCTATTATTTTATCGGATAGTATTTTGACGTCTTCCTTGAATTCGTTGTTTTTGAATAAAAACTTCGCTAGCTTTTATTACAAAGATGACGAGGATGCACAGCAAATAAACAATGAATTATTCAAATTGACATGAACGGGGTCAAAACGAGTGTCGTATCTCCCGCAAGCAGCCTTATTTTGCGATGTCATCAAATGAAACGAGTGCGAGATAAACAGGGATATCACCCAGCCTCCGCCATCGCTCGTATTATTAAAATAAGATCCCGGGTCCCAGTAATAAGGTCAAAATATAATTCCGCTAGCGTTATTGGCTGTGGCGGAACACTTCCCGTTATCACTATTAGCACTTAGATGCCTGTAGCCGGAACTTGCCGGGAGGGCTGAATAGGAATTGCTTCAAGCGAGTCACCCTACGGCTAGTGCCCACATGCATGCGTGTCACGAACCGTGCCTAGGGCTGGTGTGCGCTACTTTGTGCTATCATATCATGTTCATCCAAGAAGCGTTTATGTTACTTAGGCACGTATGCTTTGATAGTCTTCATCAAATATTATGTATAGTGCAGGCTGGAATTATGATAATCACACTAATATTATAAATGCGAAAGTTTGGATGGATGGATGGATGGATGTTTGTTACCACTTCACGCCAAAACTACTGAACGGATCAGGCTGAAATTTTGCATACAGGTAAGTCTAACCCTGGAATCAAACATAGGCGACTTTTTATCCCATAAATCAGTTCCCATGGGATAGAAATAACCTCAAAATGTTTCCATAGAAACAACGCGTGCGAAGCCGCGGGCAGTGGCTAGTTATGTATAGAACTAAAAATGAGACCAACACAAGAAAAAAATTGAAAATTTTAAAAACCCCCCGACAGATTTTCATGAAACATGACTAAGAACACTCGGGATTAAGTAGTCTATGACACAAAAAAAAAAACTGAACAAAAATCGGTTCATCCGTTTGGGAGCTACGATACCACAGACAGATACACAGATAGACAGACAGACACGTTAAACTAATAACACCCCTCTCTTTTGCGTCGGGGTTTTAAAAATCTGATTTTATAATTCAGCCTAGCTATGGATCAGTATCGAACAAAACGTCGAATCTTATCCATCAATGCATTAGCTCAGTGGATCAGAGTGGAATAAGGTAAATCATGACCTAAATAAAATGTAAACGAACATACATTATTATGTAATTCGTCCAAAGTAGGTTACGCCGCCCAGTTGACAAATTACTCCATTTTTGGAATCCCCGATTCAGTCCAACCATTACCACTTTGTGACGTAATTTTATGTGTCAGTGTTGAATAACTGCTGTAATAATCACCATTAAACGTTGTAAGCGGGCCAGCCCTGCCCTGCGATGGCCACGAGATTACACGAGCCCGTATAACCAATACTTTGTTTATATCTCCATCCCTAAAACTTCATTTAAACATGAATCAGGCATGTTCAGACGCTTAAAAAATATAACTGGCTAGGTTTACAAAAAAGCCGGACAGTACCTATGTAAAAATGTTTGATTGAATGATCTCAAAATATTGTAATTGATAATAAAATACAAACTCGTTCTCATAGAATAATAATTATGTTTGAAACGTACCCTCATGCATATAAAAAGTACTTATATCATGAAAACAGTGGCTATTCGGATTGCTGTTGGTCATACAATTAAAATTGCTAATTATGATTAAAAAATATTCAAATTAAAAACGGACTTTAAATTTCTATTTACACTATTTTTTAAGTTTCCTTCTAATCCCTCGGGAATAAAATTTTTATGGGTGTTCCCATAAAATTTTTGAACGGAATCATTCTCCATACAGTAGCGAAAGATTTTTTCCAAATGACTATATTTGACAGAAAAATTGACATAAAAAAAACATACATACAGCCGAACATAGAGCCTCCACCTTTTTTTAAGCCGTTTAACAAAATAACATTTAGGTATTATAGAAGAACAGCGAGGTTTCTGTACGTCGACAATATTTTTCGGTTTTAGAGATATCGCGCGTGCACTTGAGTCTGGTTCAGGGCACTTCGATTGTTTTTATGTAACTCGTCGACTTTACAGCTAAAACGTGTGTGTTAACTGTCTGCCGTAGTAGGGCACGCCGTTAGCTGGTGACACACAGTCTATTTCAGCTCGTGCGTTTCGAATGCGATCGTATAATATTTTATTTTCAGAGCGCACTCATGTTTATTCGGAGATGACGCGCCATCTCGGCTCGAGTAACCGCTCATCTGTCGGATCGTAGACCGTGCAATCCAAGCGAATTTAGGTTTTTTTTCCTAAATAAATAATTAGTCTTCATTATCCGCCTTATTCAGCGATTATTTGTGTAGTAAAATATTTTTGGATCAACCATACCCTACACGACCTAGTAGTGTAGGGTATGGTTGATACAAAAATATTTTCATTGTTAAGATAAAATTGTGATAATTTTTTCGTTAGTATATATGTACACACTATGAGACTTTCGATTAACTTGTCTAACTTCCAAGCTGGTTTATAAAAAAAGGCCAATTAGCAGAACCGCAAAATTTACTCAACTCGCAAAATTAACTAATTTTTAACACGTAGAAATCAGACAAAGCTTTCCTATGCCAGCTAATCTCTTGATGCGGAACGAAACATGTCCATTCTGTACAAGAGACATAGATCACACATCTCTGTCTTCTCTTCTGTCTGTCCGATATTTAGAACGATCTGTGACACGATTCCATTTGTTCCCTGACATGACGTCCGTCCGTCCACTAGATATTTCCTTGAGAATAATGTTTAGATATTTTGACGGCTACTTTGTTTTATATGCCGCTCACAACCGTGGAGTGGTAACAATGTCTCCAGTTTACGACAGGTTCCGGCGTATTGACTTTATATCTTTCTTGATTGCCTGGTTTGGCGTTATGGTTATTATATTACATACTATCGACAAATGAATACTAATAATTATTGCCTTTCAAGCGTCGATATCAAGTTTTAGAGCTCAAGAAAACAACAACTTTACGGAGAGACATTTTATTTTTGAAACAAGGGTCTCGTAAAGTACTCAGCCAGCATTATTCGTTATTGAATCCGTATTTTGTATTTTCCCTTTTGGAAACTATTCACACCTTATTGTATGAGCCAAATACTCCGCTACTAATGTTATTGAACACATTTAATACTTTTTCTTTACATTTAATATGTAAATAAACGTATTAATATAATATAATTGACATTTAACATATATTTTCGTAGGTTTTTCGTCATATTTTTATTCTTTGTAACATGCACAAAAGTTAATTTTATAACGAACTGAAAGTGGAACGTAGCCGTGAAGGTAAATCATGCCTGTGACAAATTTAAATTTAATTAAAAGTATGTTTAAAAGTTCTCCCAAACTATTGTGCCGACGTTAAACTCTGAAAAAAGTCTTTTAATCACTTATAACATTACTAGTTTAGTTTTTTATTTTGCAGGTTAATGTTTAATGTTTTTTGGTAAAAAGAGCATCATAGCAAAGCTCCGAAGTTATTTACAACGGGATATTTACCATGATTTGAGTTTTGAGATTTCCAATATTGCGGCACAGTTACTCTTATTACAATAGCAAAGTACTACACTAATAAACCTTAAAGTCGTAAGTGTATATGTTTACTTATACTAGTGGGGCTGCTAATACGGTAGATATACTAACTTTGTAGTCCAAAGTAGCAATTTCCCTTGAGCCAATATCTCACGTAGATGTTTACGAGGTTACTGGAGGCAAAAACAAACGACCATACACATTAAGATATGACAATGTAAACGCAACCAAACCGCATTATAAAGATCGCCATCAAAGCTTAATGGCATCGTTACTTGGTCAATAAAGATATTTCAAGTGTTGTCTCTTTAAATGAGGATCATGGTTGAGATATAGAACAAAATGAGTAAGTACCTATGCGAGTATCTGTGCAGCATCGCTGATAATAAATTACTTAGTTAAATAAATAAATAAGTGATGCTGGACAATTCACACAGCATTATCTAGCCCCAAGCTAAGCAGAGCTTGTGTTATGGGTACTAGATAACCGATATACATAATACAATACACTACATAGATTAATATTTTTTTATTATACGTAAAAAAACCTTCAGAACACCGTGAACAAATATCTGCAGATCGTACAAACATTTGTCCCGAGGCGGGAATCGAACCCTCAACCTCCTGCGTCGCAGGCGGCCCACTGCGCCATAGAGGTCGTCTAAGTCTAAGTTGGTATTTGATAAAGTGTAGGTTGCAAACTGAGAATTGACCGTGAAAAATAAATATTAAAATTAATATAAGAAAAATAAATTAATATGGTACGAGTATATTATTATTTAAACAGTTTACATTAATAATTAAAAAATAAAATAATTTTAAATACAATCGTTCTTAGAGTATCAAACTAATTTTAAATGGAAATTGAAAACGTGAAAATTTTTCCATGGTTACAGAGGAAGTTTAACATCACACTAATATTATAAATTCGAAAGTTTGGATGGATAGATGGATGGATAGATGGATGGATAGATGGATGGATAGATGGATGTTTGTTACCTCTTCACGCCAAAACTATAGAACGGATCGGGCTGAAATTTTGCATACAGGTAATTCTAATTCTGGAATCAAGGCTACTTTTTATCCCATGAGTCAGTTCCCATGGGATAGAAATTACTTTTAAACGTTTCCATAGAAACAACGCTAGTCACACTAATCACACTAATATTATAAATGCGAAAGTTTGGATGGATGGATGGATGTTTGTTACCTCTTCACGCCAAAACTACTGAACGGATCGGGCTGAAATTTTGAATAGACGTATTTCTAAGTCTGGAATAAAACATAGGCTACTTTTCATCCCGTAAATCAGGTCCCATGGGACAAAAATCATCTTTAAACGTTTATAGAAACAACGCGTGCGAAGCCGCGGGCATAAACTAGTATTATAAATGCGAAAGTTTGGATGGATAGATGGATGGATGTTTGTTACTTCTTCACGCCAAAACTACTGAACGGATCGGGCTGTAATTTTGCATATAGATAATTTTAGGCCTGGAATAAAACATAGGCTACTTTTTATACCATAAATTAGTTCCCATGGGATAGAAATCACCTTTAAACGTTTATAGAAACAACGCGTGCGAAGCCGCGGGCATAAACTAGTCATCTATAAAAATGCGACGGTTGTCCTCGAATAAAAAAATAACTAAATCTATAATCAGATGAACCAGAAGATAGTAGTTATTCCAGTTTCTAGTGATATCTGCCCGAGGAATGCTCTCGCGCATCTGTTGCGCACTAACTCATTCGGCGCCGAATCTGTATCTAACGCCCACAAAAACAAAACAATTGGCCAAATAAAAATACGGCAGGACAACCGTGGGGACATCTTATTCTCGGAATAAATGTACAGGATTTAAAAAACGTAGTAGGCTTTTTGAAAACCAAATATACTTTTTACACAGTAAGAAAGCATCACATCACACTAATATTATAAATGCGAAAGTTTGGATGGATAGATGGATTTATGGATGGATGTTTGTTACCTCTTCACGCCAAAACTACTCAACGGATCAGGCTAAAATTTGGCATACAGGTGAGTCTAACCCTGGAATCAAACATAGGCTACATAGACATAGACTTTTTACCCCTTAGATCAGTTCCCATGCGATAGAAATAACCTCATAAAGTTTCCATAGAAACAACGCGTGCGAAAACGCGGGCAGAAGCTAGTACATACTATGATGAAAACGTTAGTAGTTTTCTTTGTCTATGTCTTGTTTAAAATAGTTGTTTATTCTGAATAACGCAGGTTTATCTAACCACACAGATTGTTGAAAAATATTATCAATCGACTATCTACTTAATTATTAGGTACTAAGTACCTACTTAGTACTTAATAAAGTAGATAGTCGCTTGAATATAGAAGCTTAATAGAAGCTTGTATATAGTCGTTGGTTTTTGTGAAAGTATGAGTTCTTACATACCTAGGTTAGGTATGTAAATTAAACCTAACCCTGGTATGTAAGAACGCATGCATTGACGACCTCAGTGGCGCAGCGGGCGAAGGTCCGCCTTCGACGCAGGAGGTTGCGGGTTCGATTCCCGCCTCGGGACAAATGTTTGTACGATCTGCAGATATTTGTCCAGGGCGTTCTGGATGTTTTCTATGTTTAATAAAAAATATCTATCTATGTAGTGTATTGTATTAAGTATATCAGTTATCTAGTACCCATAACACAAGCTCTGCTTAGCTTGGGGCTAGATAATGCTGTGTGAATTGTCCAGCATTATTTATTTATTTATTTATGCTTTCAGTCAGAACTATTCGCAAAATACAATTTCATCCTGAATCCACTTATGGCTTGCATAATAATACATTTGTAGTTTAGTGTTTCGAATGTTTTATAATGTGTGTAAAACATTATTTCTTGGCGTTGTTCCCACAACTTGATTGACAGTAACTCTAGCATGAGTTTCTAACGTTCACCGCATGTGCTCAAAAGCAAGTCTCGAATTGCCCTCTGTGTTAGGTTAGAACTAAGACAATATAACTCCTTTAATGTATTAGGTATATTAAGTATAACTTTTGGGTACCTATCTACCTCAACATAATTGAAACAGCGTAGTTTACTTTGATCATAACGATGATCTAGCTACTACGAAACGCCCTGCGATGTGTGGAGTTAGATATTAGTATAGTTTATTTTGAAAAAACTAAAAACACTTCGAATCCTTTAATTTTACACTATTTTTAAGTTTTGCGGGATTAATTATAGTATAGCGAATAAATTTCATGGGATCACTAATGACACGAACTACAAATTTACGGTTTTCTGATTTTTATCGTTATTTGTGCTATATGACCTTGCTTCTTACCAAATTTTATGATTCTAGGTAAACGAGAAGTACCCTATAGGTTTTGGTCTACAGCAAGTACTAAAAGTATTTTTTTTGGTGAATAAACTACAAATTTACGGTTTTAAGATTTTATCCTCTACTTGTGCTATAAGACCTTGCTTCTTGTCAAATTTTATGATTCTACGACAACGGGAAGTACCCTATAGCGGTAGAAACGTAGGGGAAATAAAACAAAAGGTACGCGATAAATACCCGATATAATCATTAACTATGTTAACAAATCGCGAAAGATTAAAAAGTTTTAGTACCATATAGGTTTTGGTCCATGGCGAGAATCAAAAGTATTTTTTTTTGTGAATATACAACAAATTTACTGTTTTTGGATTTTTCCCTTTATTTATGCTATAAGGCTTCTTGCCAAATTTCATATTTCTAGGTCTACGGGAAGTACCCTACAGGTTTTGGTCCATAGCGAGCATTAAAAGTAATTTTTTTGGTGAATAAATTACAAATTTATGTTTTTCGGATTTTTCCCTTTACTTGTGCTATAAGACCTTGCTGCTCACCAAATTTCATGATTCTAGGTCTACGGGAAGTACCCTATAG
The DNA here is from genome assembly GCA_963564075.1 of Eupithecia subfuscata. Taxonomy (NCBI): domain Eukaryota; kingdom Metazoa; phylum Arthropoda; class Insecta; order Lepidoptera; family Geometridae; genus Eupithecia; species Eupithecia subfuscata. The sequence continues at coordinate 6,186,255 of OY751111.1, read as the reverse complement.
GTTTTATGTGCATGTGATTTCCTTGGAAATTTCAAAATTTTCGGACATAAACGGCTGTAACTTTTGAGTCCGTTGACTTAGAAGTTTAATTTATATCACGGCTTCAAGAGGTTACGGATTTGAGTATTTGATGTTCATTTCAACTCGATACCTCCACGCGTTCCTGTGAAAAGAGGGTTGACAGACGGACAGACAGACAGACAGACGGACAACAAAGTGATCCTATAAGGGTTCCTTTTCTCCTTTTGAGGTACGGAACCCTAAAAAGTAACCATATCCAGGTATTGGCGACGGGTTTCTAGAGACATGAGCTTGAATCGACTAAGTTTCTCCTCATATGATGGTAGAGATCGATTTATGCCACACCTGTATCCCAATATTTTGACAAACCTTACTCTATTGGAATATTTTTACTGAGAAGTCTTGTCATGCATGGCGATCGAACCAATTAAATTTATCTACATTGACAATAGCGCCTTGGATTTGGCATCCAATGTATTTATACTGCTTTAAAAATAGCTGTATTGTAGACTAACTGTGCTAATTAAATGATGCATCAATAGATCGGTATGTCAGTTTCATCTAAAGGTGCATTTAGACTACACTGCCAATGTAGAATAGAATAGAAAAGAATAGAGATTTATTTAGCACACAAAACACCGAGAGAAAGTAAAAACAAAACAGAAAAAGTAATACTAAACACAACAATAGAGATTGCATAAAACAAACAACCAACATCATAAAACAAGTGCTTTAAAAAAATAAATTTAAAAAAAGATCTATACGTATAGAGTCTGACTGATGAAAGAAATAATCTTTCCCTAGTGCGTGGCGAAACAGGTTCAGCCTCAGCTTGATGCCGCTACCGCCCGAGGACGGAAACAACGCTGGTTTTCAGTCTGAACCACTACAAGTCTATAGCTTACAAAAATCAGTGAGTAACAAAGTTTAACAAACTGGAGTTCAGGTAGTATTATTGTATATTATATTGTATATATGTACGTATCAACTTGAGGATACGATGTCCCACTTGATGGAAGTCGATGTCTAACTTTATGCAGTCAGTTGCAGGACTGCAGATGAACTTTTTGAAGTTGATTCTTTGACTGGGAAAAGTCAAACGATCGGGTTATTCCAGTTTTCCCTTGAAATCCCCCTTAAGGGGGAAAACTTCGTACCTGACTTTCGTATTATTGATTTTATGTCGGTTATGAGAGGTTAAAATAATGATTTTTTTTTTCGTGCGTATTGCGTACCTATTATGGACTTTCGTGGAATATTTTAGAGTTGGCTTCATAAATAATTCTACAATATAGACATACACTCTGCGCGGAACCCTTTATCCAATCAGAGCCGTTACAGATCACTAGCTTGCGACCCGCCGGGATAAAAATCAACTCGAGAAAGCTTGGCACGCAGAGGGGAAACATAATGCAGAGCGTAGGCCTTGCAGAGCTACCAACTTTTTTATCCTAAATAGACCTTCGTTTGACCACCAGTTTGTCTATGTATATGATGGGGTGCCATTTTAAAGGACCACACACATAATAGGACCGTAAAAAACCTTCAGAAGATCACACTATATAATATTATAAATGCGAAAGTTTGGATGGATGTATAGATGGATGGATGTTTGTTACGTCTTCACGCCAAAACTACTGCACAGATTGAGCTAAAATTTGCATCGGTGTAGCTCTAAGCCTGGAATCAAACATAGGCTACTTTTTATCCCATAAATCAGTTCCCATGGGATAGAAATTACCTTGGAACGCTTCCATAGAAACAATGCGTGCGAAGCCGCGGGCAGAAGCTAGTAATATATTAATTGCGAAAGTTTGGATGGATAGATGGAAGGATGTTTGTTACATCTTCACGCCCAAACTACTGAACGGATCAGGCTGAAATTTTGCATACAGGTAAGTCTAAGCCTGGAATCAAACATAGGCGACTTTTTATCCCATAAATCAGTTCCCATGGAATAGAAATAACCTCAAAACGTTTCCATAGAAACAACGCCTGCGAAACCGCGGGCATAATAAAATGAAAACGTTTGTAGTTTTCTTTGTCTCGGCTTTTTAAAATAATTGTTTATTCTGAATAACGCAGGTTTATCTAACAACACAGATTGTTGGAAAATATTATCAAGCGACTATCTACTTTATTTATTAGGTACTTAGTACCTACTTGGTACCTAATAAATAAAGTACCTAGAGAGAGTCAGAGCGTAGGCCTTGCAGAGCTACTAACGTTTTTTATCGTGAATAGACCTTCGTTTGACCATCTGTATCTTTGTATATGATGGGATGCCTTCTTAAAGGACCACAAACATCATAGGATCGTAAAAAAACCTTCCGAAAATGATGTATAAAGTGTTCGTACTTGATCTATGTATGTTTGAACAACAACAAGCTTGGCTCTGGCCTTATATGGTCTCCGTAAACATTTCTCTGGCAGCTCTCCCTAATGCGTGTATTGGATCGAACCTGCCTATTTGTGTGAGTTGATTTAATACACATAATGTGGGTTTTGCGAGCAACAAAATATACAGACGTTACGACAAGATTCCCGAATAGACGAGCGAAATAAAGGCTTTATTGTGTTACGAAGAAAGATTCTAATTTTCTTCTTCTTTCACCATATTGTTGTTATTTTCGTTACCAATTTGTGACATGAATCTTTTGAAATTGAATATTCCCTTCACCTTGATTTGTCACCATGGGGCGTTTACGACATAATAGTGACACATTTAATATTTTATTAGGTAACTAGTTTATTTTATTTAGTTTACTGTGACAGCGTTAAATCGCGAGGAGTGGAAGGAGAAAAGAGAGGCTTTTGCCCAGCAGTGGGACAGTAATGGCTGAAAAAAAAAAAAAACTAGTTTATGCCCGCGGCTTCGCACGCGTTGTTTGTAAAAAAAAAAGGACATTTCTATCCCATGGGAACTGATCTGTGGGATATAAGTAGTAGCCGTAGCCTATGTTTTATTCCAGGCTTAGAACTACATCTCTGCAAAGTTTCAGCCCGATCCACGCAGTAGTTTTTGCGTGAAGAAGTAACAAACATCCATCCATCTAAACATCCAAACTTTCGCATATAATATACTAATTTACTAGTTCATGCCCGTGGCTTCGCACGCGTTGTTTATATGGAAACTTTTAATGGTTATATTTATCCCTTGGGAACTGATTTATGGGATAAAAAGTTGCCTATGTTTGATTCCAGGATTAGAATTACCTGTATACATAATTTCAGCCCGATCCGTTCAGTAGTTTTGGCGTGAAGAGGTAACAAACATACATCCATCTATACATCCATCCATCCAAACTTTCGCATTTATAATATTAGTGTGACTAATTTATGCCCGCGGCTTTGCACGCATGGTTTCTATAAACGTTTAAAGGTGATTTCTATCCCATGGGATAAAAAGTAGCCTATGTTTGATTCCAGGATTAGAATTACTTGTATGCGAAATTTCAGCCCCATTCGTTCAGTAGTCTTGACGTGAAGAGGTAACAAACATCCATCCATCCATCCAAACTTTCGCATTTATAATATTAAAGTGAATTCCACCTGCTTTTCAATTTTGTCAAACTTCGTCTGACATCTTTACTGAATCACACCACGTGTAAGCTAATGCTGTCAACGACCTTAGGTTTATAAAATTCTAGAGTAAATATGTCGCAACAATGATTTGAACTAATAATTTACCATAGTATTTCTTGACTCCATCTATTTGAAATTAAATTTATAGCTAACATATACAAAATAATATACCAAGAAATAATAATATAAAAACATTTTCATCTCAGTCCACTCATTCATACTGAATCATTATCGCTAGAAAATTATATCGTTGACAAATTCACCGATAAAAATAGAAATATTCTATAGCAATTTTTAAATATACCAGGAAACAAATAACTGCATAAAGTATCGTGAAAATTAATTGAAAAGATCATAAAATTTCCGCTCAGTAAAGTGATCTCTCTGTTGTAGAATATTTGGTAGGGGGCCAAGATAAGTGACATTGTTCCGTGGCTATAATCAATTTCTGTTGTCTTCGCATCAAGTCTGGTTCCGTGTGGCCTTCAGACAATGAAACTTTAATTGAGATTTCAAACAATATCGTCGGAGCTTTCTGGCCCGTGTCCGTATTTCTTCTAGTTAAAGAATATGTCTCTATTTTACTATTTGGAAGGTCACTCTTCTATTCATGTGCTATTAAGAATTTGTGGTTACAACATCCCTCAAAGTTTTTATACACAAGCGGGAATAATAATATTTACTTGTAATTATTCTACATAAGAAAAACTGTATTAAATTGTCAACCAGGCATTAAAAAACTTCGTTATCTAAACGTATTCAAGTGAACATAAATAAGAAATCAAATAATATCGCAAAAATTTTTGGCTTCGACGGGACTTGAACCCGCATCCTTCCCTCAGTACGGGAATGTGCTAACCAACTACACCACGACTTCCTACAGCCTCTAGCGCTGTTAGCTCCACCTACAGGGGAAAGATTGAAGTTTATCCAATCCTGTTCAAAGATTAAAGTTAAATTTACTTCGTTTGACGAGAGGTGTCAGGTTGCTTAACTCTAAGGTTTTTGTTATTTATTATAGTGCGTAACCCCACACACAGGGTAATTTCTAAGAAATCAAATAATTATATTTTTTTAAACATAAATAAGTGATACACTGATCTTATCGTAGGTCTACGTGATGAATAAGAGATCACTCATTGAGAGCTTTCGAGCTCACGCAGTTTTACCTTTTTACCAGTTGTGCGAAGAAATTGTTGTAGGTCTGAGAGCTTCACGCGTTCTGAGAAAAGATTCAGAAGATTCAGTGGAAGGTTATTTGTGTTTAGGTTTAATTTGGACATTTACCTCATCAGAGCATATACGTCGACTACTGAAGGTGTCTGGGGGATTTTGCCACCCACCACTACGCTTGATTTCCACGGGCTAAGTTGGTAAGATCGTTTTTTATAAAGAGACTAGCTGCATTCTTACTACCCGTTGTCCTATTATCCATTTTCCCGTAGGAATGAAGCATTTTCTCGCGGTAAAAATTAGCCTAAGTTCATCAGGAGTAATGTGGGCTTCTAATGCTAAAATAATTTGTAAATCGGTCCAGTATTTTCGGAGCCTATTCAATACAAACAAACAAACAATGAAATCTTTCCTCTTTATAATATTATATTAGTATAGATATAGATTATTTTACTAAAATCTTGTACGTTGTACGTATGCACGCGAAATACATTCTTCGAGTAGCTTTTCGTGCTACATTATTATGTCAACACAAACTAGTGCCAAATTATTCTTAAAATGTCAGTCGCAAAACTTAATTATGGAAAGTCAAAGAGAGCATTTTAGCTTATTTGAATTGGGTTTAACATTATTTTAAAACGTTGTATGCTTCGTTCTGGGGACAGACAAAATAAGTATTGAAAGTAGTTACGGATAGTTCGACCGCTCCAGGTGGCGGTCGGTTCGACATGTCGCTAACTAATCCCCAACTCCTAAACAAACAAACCTACATTAAAATCCTTTCAGGCAACCCCGAAATTAATGACGGTTCTATTCATAAACTTCCAAATTTATATTTTGTTTTAATTGCTTTGCCAATTTTGCTGGAAAGCCATTAGGGGCCGTAGAAACATTTTATTTTCTGATGCTAATCAAGCTAGCGATTAAGCTTAAAGCCTTTGGTTGTTGTTTTTTAAAACAAGTTACGATAAAGTTGTACATCCAGCTTATACGAAACAATAAGTAGAAGCTTCGAGGAACAAGCATTAAAAAGAGGCTTGCAATACACACTTAATTTACACTTGGGGTTTACACTTAATTTTAATTTAGGTTAATTAAGTATGTATTTTAGTCTAAGAATATAAATTTATTCGTTACAGAACTTACACAAAGTTCTGTAACGAATAAATTTATATTCTATTCTATTCTATTCAATAAAACTGAAAATAGATAATACCGTTATAATACCTACCCAACTTTCTTTTCTTCATTTGTTTATTATCATTCACTGTCAATTTTACAAAATCCATGTTTCTTTTGTTTTTGTCCGGATTTGGCTGGCAGCGTTCACAAATATCCGGTTCAATATCCTTTTCGTCAACTCCAGCGCAAGAATTGTTAACTCAACCTTGGCATACGCTGCAAATTACCCATCCTTCTGATGGCTGAGAATAAGTTAAGTACCCACAGTAAGTGCCAGGGTAGTCATCTTTTTCTTCTTCATCTTCAGATGAGACAGTTTCAGTCTCACTTTCTTTTTTGCGCTTCTTAGTTTTATTATTTCCAGTTCTCTTGCATGCTGTATTCGGTTCTGTTTCCTTTTTTTTAGTTTTTGTTCTTCAGTTTTCTTGCAAGACTGAATATCCCGTTATGCCCCGTAAAAATGATTTCACAAAACAATCAAACATTTCTAGCCTAAAACAATGGAAGGTTGTAAACAGTATCCAATATCAAAATAAAATATACCAGTTACCGCCTCTGATTAAAAACACATACAAAAACGTACTTACATACCTCATACCACATCGATGATTGCACCAAAACATGGTAACAATATTAACGAATGGTTCATTCGCGTGTTAGAGACACGCACACTAGCAAACATCCCGTCTTGCCCCGAACCTCGTTTTGCCCTGGTCTCCCCTACACCACAATAGTGGGTTCTAGCCCTAGAGTTTTCGAGGAGTTTAACGACAGAAAACAAGAACAAAATTAAAATTTTAAAAAACCCGCCTACGCATATTGGCTGATCAGATTTTCATGAAACATGACTAAGAACAGTTGAGATAAAATTATCTATGACACAAAAAAAACTAAACGAAAATCGGTTCATCCGTTTGGGAGCTACGATACCACAGACACAGATACACAGACAGACACGTCAAACTTATAACACCCCTCTTTTTGCGTCGGGGGTTAAAAAGAAGGTTTGTCCATTTTCGTACATGTCTGTCCCTATACACTATTTAGTATTCTGTGCTGTCGCTAAGCACCGGTCCAGGTAGGTAGCGCCCAATTGGCAGTTTAATCAGGCCGAACTCATTAACTCTATTCGAAGCTATTTGCCTAACGTTTCCGAGCTCGATGCTCTGTGCTAACGATTGCTTATTTACTACAAGCTTTAGGACCAGATTTATTTTATTAGTAGGAGCAATTAAGGTAAGTATATATTTTTTGTCTACAGTTGGCTATAGGTAATTTCTTGCGAGTAAAAATAAATGAACACGGCGATTGTATCGTTCCGTTCAGATTAATTCACAAGCCTACGTACGACCAGAAATCCATTAGTATAAGAGATCCTTCACTGTGCGGCCGCACACCAGACAAACACTTGTATTACGACAACTGTAGCGCTTCATACACGGACACCCAGGACACATTTGTACTCTACTATAAATATGTCCTTGGTGTGCGTGCTTCCGCGCAGATATACCAACGGTGGCGATAAATGTGTCACGTTTCAATAGTGGCACAAAATGAAAAGTCTAATAACCCAATCAAATCATGATGATGATGATATAAGCTGAATTTCAGCCACTGCGGCCAGTTTCCAGTTTCAACATAGACTAGCCATTCTTTTTTTAAATCTTTTACGCATAGGTAACTTTTATGGTAAGTGAGTTAAATTATCAAAATACCTAGATGATTTAACATCGTAAATAATTTAGATTGATGGTTTAATTTACAAGCGATTTCCATTTCTACCAACATAGGTTCACAAGAAACTCATAATATATCAAAGAGATAATAATATGATGTATTGATAAATGTATTGATATCTTCTACTGTATCATGTTTTTGGCACTATACTCGCACGTATACATACCTACGGATTATCTATAATTTTGTACACCATTGATAATTTAATCGGCAATATAGAGCGAGACAGTTTACACTAAAAATCGGCTTTTTAACCTTTCAAACGCGTCTTGCCTGTGCTACTAAGCGTTGAAGAGTTCCCTTGTCAGGAGACAACCCAGGCTGCAGCATCAGGTTATTTCCGTCATTTTTGTGAATTGTCATCAGAACTGAATAAGCTTGCAAAATCCCAAAGTTGAAAGTTGAGAAGTACATATTTCAAAATGCGCTAGCAAGATTTAAACAAAACATGATGTTTATGTATGTACCTACACACACGTAAAATGAAAACTTGTGAATAATTAAAATATAATTTACTGAACCGACATCATTTAATTAAATAGGTATCAATTAAAAACTTATTATTTTTCATCTGGACATTGAAATTGGAAGCAAAATTGAATAATTTTTTGCTATTGCGTCAGGAAACACAACTGATTGCGTTAAATAAAATATAAATGAATAAAACTTTCCACCTCCTTGAACTTGTAATTATGTCCGCCAATTAATGTTTATCGTAAATTAATAAAGGTTTGAAATAATTACGAGTTTCTGCAGCTGCGAACGAAAGTCTCTCAGTCGTACAAAATGTACTGTTGTGTTACGTCACGCCACCATTGCACAGAGATAATAAATTCAATATTAATTTGATTAAAATCAATAAATAAATAAATAATGCTGGACAATTCACACAGCATTATCTAGCCCCAAGCAAAGCAGAGCTTGTGTTATGGGTACCAGATAACTGATATACTTAATACGATACACTACATAGATAGATATTTTTTATTATACATAGAAAACATCCAGAACGTTCTGGACAAATTAATGTCTGCAGATCGTACAAACATTTGTCCCGAGGTCCCGAATAAAACGGTACATTTTATTTTGTATGAATGTTTCGTAGCTGCGTAGAGCCTTCGTATACACTGCTACGAAATGTCTACGCCGTCGCATCTTATTCGTACTTAAAATACAGTAAAACCTAACCTAAGATGTTAATTGATAGCAAACCTAAGATGTTGATTGATAGCAATCCTACCGTGTAACAAACACGGTAGGATTGCTATATTATTTCAAACCTTTTATTAATTTACGATCCGTCGTAGCTTCGTAGCATATATCTGGTGGACCTTTTTACATATCAAATGCAATAATTCTTAGAATCACCAAGATAACATTTTGTGACAGATGAATGCTACTGCATTTACCAAATAATTTTTCTGCTGTCTATGCGGAAGGCAATGTGACGAACTTACAATAATCAAGATAATTAACCAAGGAATTTTTCAGAAAAAAATTGTGGCGAATTTTCACATGCTTTTTTTCGTGACGAATTTACTTTGTGGCAGATGTACAACAACCCAATAATTTAGTATTCATTAATAAAGTTATTTTAAGATTACTGTATGATAAATATACTCCTCTATGTGAACATTGTTCTTTAGAGAAAATAAATTACATAAACTGAAACTGCCATTAGTGGCGTTAATAATTAAAAAATAATAGACATATTCCAAAAAGCAAACAGCTGCAAATGCAACAGAGATTGCACATTGAAAAACCTCATACCATAGCTGTTATGCACGCACGTACTGTACGCTGTTGGTAGTCCAACAGCGTGCAGTAATAATTTGATATTATTTTATGCTTAATTTACCTCTGTCTGAAAACCATAAGTAGTATAGTACAATGAATTTCGGCTTTTGGTTCATTTAGAGGCATAAATATTACTGGAGGTTGTTTAAATATTACAGAAATAGAGTCTGATTTGAAATACTAACAATCAACTTAGTAAAGAAAATTACACTAGTATTTACAATTGAAACAACTCAGCTAACTGCAGATTGTTGCAAACAATCTACAGGTAGCTCAACTGATCCATATCAATACCAGTCGGAAACGTCCCCAAGACGCTGGCTGCATTGCCACGCTGCGCTGTACAGCAATACTGATGCGCTGTGCCAGATACTCACCAGCTTTCGGGTCACGCGTCGCTTCGACCTTTCGCTTTCGGTGTGAGTAATAGTAGATTGTTTTACAAGGGACTAAAACATCCCATTATATAGGTACGAGGTACAAGACCAAGTTATAATGGGTGGTTTTGGCCCGAGTTAAACACTCAAATTTTCACTTCGATTGCGAGAAAATAAAACTATGTAATAAAAAAATGTACACGTTTTACGCGCCCTTCAGTAAAATAATGTACAGTACGCATTCAACCATGGAGGAAGAATCACCTTTATTATAAACATCTAACAATCACCAAGAAGGCGCTTTTAATTCCATTAAAAAAATATGTTTTTTGTATAAGGAACATCAAAAAGTCGAGTCTATAAGTAAGAGAACAACTTTATTCACAAATAAAACGACAATGAAATAATAGAAATAAATTAGAACTAGTGTTTGCAATTGAAACAACTGAGCTAACTGCAGACTGTTGCAAATAATCTACTTAAAGGTAGCTCAACTGATCTATATCAATACCAGTCGGAAGCGTCCCCAAGACGCTTAGAAAAAGTAGATCATTTTTTTTGTACTAGCTGATCATATCAGACAAAAATTAAAATTAAAACAGACTTTTCAGTCCTTGGGATTAAATTGGCACTTTAGTCCCGCTACGCTATAATGATACACTTTTTAAACATGAGAAGTGAAAAATTTATTTATTTGTACCTGTGAAAGACTGATTAGCCCCCATGTCCAGCGGTAGACTATTTTATGTGGTATGATAATTTGTTCGATGATTTGTACCTGTAAGTAGTATTTGTTTTTGTTTCCTCTTGAAAAGTATTTACTTTTGTAGCTAGTTTGATTGTTTTGTGTGCTAGCAAGGGCGTAAGGACCTACTACCTAGAAGACATCCCACCTCCATTGTTACATACAATACAAGCTATTTGCACAAACAAACAAATAAAAGAGCAATACTCTGAGCGTGTTGATACATCGCTTACGATTCCATTAAATGAATTACATTCTTGGCTCGGCGAGGAGAAACGTAACCGAAAAACAACGTAACTAGGGAGTAACGGTCGATTTATGACGTGTTCCAAGAGAGCTGAGAGGGCCGGCATTCAAAACATGTGCGGTGTGTGGGTGGCTATGATCATCATCAGCATCAGAATTTGCATCAACCACATGTTCGCTCGGAGTTTGACACCAGTTAGTGAGATGACAGCCAAACGTTTTACCATCACCAAAATAGCAAGACAAAAATCTGAGTGGAAGGTTAGTTTTGTTTTTTAGAAAACTAGAAGTGACAGTATCAATGTCGCTGGACTGCGAGTGACAAAGCGAAATAAAAAAGCCGAATGTATTTTTGTGATTTTTCGCAAATAGTGCGTCGCTAATGTGACTACGGAATGTGGAGCGTGAGACGTCACCAACTAAAATAACTATTGTCTCTATACGTGTTCTAAACTCAGCCAAGAGAGCTGACAATACGCGGAAACGATTCAAAACACGTTCTAAAGAACTTAAATAATTTGATAAAACAATCAACTAATTTGAAGGGAAAGAAACTATAGATGCCAACAAGGCCGTGATGTGGTAGCTCAGTGACAAGGCCATTTTTGTGTGGTATAAATAAAATGAAAATGCAAACAAACAATCAATTTCAATATACAAAACAAATAAAACTTTTAAATCCATCATGGTGCAAAAAATAATACAAAACAAAGTCAAATGCGTATCAAATGGAGTCTGAGACATTTTTGAATGATGCCTACATAAAATATATATTACTGGGTTGGTATTACCTACCATACCGAAAACGGTAGGTAGATAGCAGCCTGAAAGACTACACAAAGAGCTGAGTGCCTAGATCCTTCAATGTAACCTCCAGACGTAACATTTATCAGGTCAATCCTCCGTCCTCTATCCCTGAACCAATAAACTTTTTGCTATCGGACTAAGTTACGGTTATTTTTCTATGAAGCGAATCCTTTCACGTTTGTCTGCTTGAAACGTCTACTAGAACTTGTCATTAGATCAAAGATTATCTTTCTTATGTGGCTAGGTGATTTGACGCGATACAGAGATGTGCGTTTGAAGAATTGCAAGCTGAAAATGAATTTTACATCCCTAGAACGTATTTTATCTCCTGCTTCATAGTGTGTACTCTCCAGGCAAGGGTTCCACAGCTTGACTGTTTGCATAATAAATGCCGCGAATGTGCTTACTTGTAATGTTCATATCTCAAGGATAGCTACCACTGAAATGTTGTGTTATAAAACGTTACGACATGACATCTTGCCTCGTGGATTCCTTTAGTATTCATACAACAAAATTAACATAAAATTTACGACGTCCATGTGGCCTCACTCATAATGCAGTGGAGAAATAGCCAAAGAGGAATTCGATAGAACCGTAAAACTGAAGCCGGCACCTACCTACTTATTTATAGCGCTTGTCTTGTTAATGTTAATGGGTCATTTCCAGTACAATTTCGATACAGTCAGGTACTAATTATTTGTGCTCTAATATTGTTTTCTGGTGTTCGCTTAGATGTAGTCGAACATCTGAAAACAATATACCTAGATTGTTAGTTTTATAGGTAGGTCCACTGTGGTGTTTAGCAAATTCAAATTTGTTACCTCTTTACGTCAAAATTACTGAACGGATCGGGCTGAAATTCACACAAGTAATTCTAATCTTGGAATCAAACATAGGCTACTTTTTATCCCATAAATCAGTTCCCATGGCATATAAATCACCTTTAAACGTTTCCATAGAATCAACGCGTGCGAAGCCGCGGGCATAAACTAACTTCTCATATAAGTATTTTAAATATGTTTAAACTTACGCGATACGAACACATTATTATAAGTACTAATTAACGGCTCCACCCGACACCCACTTGTGTGAGACCAAGACAGTGTGTAAACCAGTTGAAACGTTGGGAAAAAATATATTTGTAAAAACCGATAAGTACCCGATAAATAGTACTCATAATAACAAGCGTAAAACCTCTTTCTTTTACTCTTTGATAAGCATAGTCGTTGATTCGGTTATACCTACATTAAACAGTCATGAATGATGGAAGACTTTATTTTGCCCATTATTAGCATTAATCTTGCCAACAGTAAAACAGACTTAACAACAGTAAACAGTCATGTAGTTATTTGTGGTAGGTATTAGGATGCTGGATGCGGCAGGCTGAAGACAGGGCGCTATGGCGCTCATTAGGGGAGGCCTATGTCCAGCAGTGGACTAATATAGGCTGATGATGTTGATGACGATGATGATGATTAGGATCTTCATTTAGGGATATATGACGCACAGGATACCCACATCAGTGAAAATTCTGGCATGCTGACGTTAAACACGTTTTGTTTGCATAAAATAGTTCGTATTTAAAACAAAATAAAATATGGCTATTTGGGTAAACAAACATTGATCCGGATGAAACAGGATTAACCTTTCAATATTCAACTAAGTGATGGGGAAAAGGTTTTGAATGTGGGTTTCACCCTTTGTGCTTTCTCGTTACATTAAGTTTTTGTCGAAATGTTTTTCGTATTTTCTATCATGGAAATTGTTTTCAGTCGGGAATGTAGACGATTCTGGTTGAAGACTTAGGTTCTACCTACACACGAATGAATGGTGTTCGAGATCGTGCGTTATGGAAACGTCGCGCGAAGCTATAGTGCGCTTCTACACGTCGAGCGCGATAGAACAGTGCGTTTGATCTCAGTCGGCTAAAAACATTGTTCTAAGGACAATCTTTTGGTAAATAATCTAAAAGCGGGAAGCCCCCATGTTGCGCAAGGCTGGAAGGAAAGTGCTGCGCCTGCACCGACCTCAATACTGCACGGACTTTTAGTGTTATGCTTTATCGGGTTATTCCAGTTTTCCCCTTGACAAATCCCCCTTAAGGGGGAAAACTATCGACGGCTCGTGTCAGTGACGTCAATCGCGATATCTTCGTTTACCTATATTATAAGGAAAAACCCATTCTAGATCCATACTTCAAACGAGTCTATCTTCTACTATATAAAAATAAGTCGGGTTTTCCTTCCTGACGCTATAACTCCAGAACGCACGAACCGATTTCCACGGTTTTGCATTCGTTGGAAAGGTCTCGGGCTCCGTGAGGTTTATAGCAAAAAATTAAGAAAGTGGGAAATATAAATTTCCACGCGAGCGAAGCCGCGGGGCGCAGCTAGTACTCTATAATTTTGGCTAATAAATTAGCGTTAAATATCTTCTTTTAGAAGCCACCCCGGAGCGTGACCTACATAATTCCCAAATAAACACGTGCTTCAAGCTATTTATTTAGTTTTAAAATTTAAAAGCATGGCCGCAAGATACCTCAACAAGACTCTAGGTAGGTAAACTCACCAAGGATGTTATTGTCCAGCCTGTAAAAATACCAGTGGGTCATAATGCCACGGTAAACTTCACTGTTGTCGTAAACTAGCGTTTTATTGTGAGTAAACATGGCAGCAGACTGCCATTGACGCGAAGCTGATCTCCATTTTTATATTACCCGTTTGAAGAAACACCAAGAACCCCATCCACACTCAAAGAAAAACTGAAACGAAGCTGTCAGTCACCAAAAGTCCTGTTCCGGTACTTTAATGAGCTGGACTGGTTAGTGCCTAATTTAGGCTGAGGGATAGTGCACAATTCACTCCCATGCGAGATCCGTGCAGATCTCATTTCCCCCACTCAGAATAAGAATTAGAATTAGAAAGACCGAGAATCTTACACGTAGGATAAAGTAGAGTTAATCGCCTCGGTGATGGTAAACGTGACCCCTGTCAAAAAACTTAATTTTTGAAGTAGCAATCAATTATTTAGTTGATTTTCAGGCCTATGGGCCTGAAAATCAACTAAATAATTGACAATTGAGCTAACTGCTTACTGTTGCAAACAGTCAACAGGTAGCTCAACTGATCCATATCAACACCAGTCAGAAGCGTCCCGTGTATATCTTTATATATATAATTCTTCTGTGAGTGTGTATGTCACTGAACTTCTCTCAAACGACTGGACCGATTTTGATGAAATTTTTTGTGTGTGTTCAAGGGGATCTGGGAATGGTTTAGATTCACAATTTTGTTTAATTAACGCGTGCGAAGCCGCGGGAAGAATCTAGTTAATGTATATATTCGTTGGGTATTTATTTTAGTTGTTGCTGTTTTTTTAGGTACTTAAAATGTTGTCAATTTTAATTAAAGACAAATTGGTACACTATTATCCTGTCATCGGTTGTGTCCAAGATGGCGGCACATGTGTCCTCCGTTGGTCGCCTTAATATAATTTAATAATTGGGACACCCCTGCCTTTCTTAAATTCAAAGGTTGCTCTGAAGAGATCGCTTCTAAGCGACAAGGCCGCCCATTGTACACGTGTCTTATGTAACGTCTCTTGTATTGTATTTTTGTTGGTGTACAATAAAGTATTTGTATTGGAAATTCTCGTCAGAAGTGACGACGACACGTAGGTATGGTGTGGTGACAAATGTTAACATTCGCATGTCCGTCGCGTTTACAGTTTCTTCACCCGCACCTTTCGTAGCCATAGAGATCCATTCAGATATAGAACACGACAGGTCTTACAATCGTTTGTAGACTTTCCCATTAGTTAAAGGGGTAGCCGCTCGTTCTGATCGTAGACTGTTCCTGTGACTTGTCGCCATTTCATCCATTCCGTATTTTACTATAAAAAAAGTTGGTGTTCTTTCAACACAAATAAGGTTCGTAGTTAACCCACTCACATCCGTAATGAATTCATTCCGTATTTATTATGTTCTTCACATCCCTGTCAATCTCACCAGCATTGAGTCATGATATTCATTTTATTTTAACCAAACGTTTAATGAATCTACTCATCGTATGTTTTCCATTTATTCTTTTAAATATTTTTACGACACAAAAATTGCGCGCAGTTAACTTTTAGCCGCTGTGTTTCAATTTCTATGTAAAACAGCGGAACGTCAGATTTACACACGCGATTGTCCACATTTAAATAAAGTTTTTCACAGTTAGGTATCTATACAGGTTGTATGAGTTTTCTCGTTCATAATATCTAATAACTTTATAGTAAAACCGGAAATCACCAATATCATAAACCTCTACACAACCTTACTATCTGTAAAATTTTGTAGTTATACAACAAACGGTTGCTAAGATACTGAGCATTTTCGTTGAAACTTAGTTATAGGAAAACACCGTCATAATTCAGAGAACGATGAATCAAATGTATGATCGTTATCCAAGGGTAAACTACATGTAAAATTTTGTACTTCTAATGCTAACGGTTGCTGAAATACAGTGCATTTGTGATTAAACTTTAGTTTTTTCGTTAAAACTTGGATATAGGAAAACACCGTCAGAATTTTAGAAAACAATGACTGAAACGTGTGATCGTTACGAAAGGGGAATTTACAAGTAAAATTTTGTAGTTCTATCGTTTACGGTTACTGAAATACAGAGCATCTTTGTTTAAACTTTGAACTCCTATTTTGATATTCTTAGAGTGCGAATTTTCAAAATTCCTTTCTTTGTTCCTTACATCCTAATAGAAACAAACACTCTAAATTTAAAACCTCTAGAACCAATAGTTCGGACTGTGCGTTGTCTGTCAGTGAGTCAGGTCCCCTTTATTATATTATATACCTATTGATAAAGGAGTACCTCACTCACTGACAGACAACGCACAACCCAAACCACTGGTTCTAGAGGCTTGTACGCATAACGCTTACAAGATAAACTTCCTGCTAAAATGAGAAACTTAGTACTTCCTTTTAGCGATAAAGTGGCGTAAACTAATCTACATTACAAAAAGTTCTACTTTGTACGACCAATATTCTAAAATCTAACAGAGAAATGCAAGAACCCACTGCACTCGAGGCGGGACATGTTCCCTCTTGTCCAAGTGCTCGACAAAGTTCAGGGATTACTCTGCTTTGTGCCCGCGCTGAAAAGCCATTGTCATCCAATATGGTCGCTAACTCAATTTTATAATAGTCCCTGGTTTTTGCTCCGTTGCACTTGTGGATCTGTTTTTGTTTGGCAATACCTATTCTATTACCAAATTGAAGGTACAATTTTGTTTTATTTAAGAGGTAGGCTGGTCTGACCTTTTATATTTTTATAAAAACCGTCGACGTATCATATAAGTTAACAAAATGTGTTTTCATTATAATGTGTATTTTAAGGAAGGTCTTGTTTTATTTTGCGTCTTGTCATATTTTTCTTGTAAATCTTCCCGTGTTAGTAGTAGGTACCTACAAGACAAAATTAAAAGCGGGCCGTGCATAAAAATGTAATAACTTACCTACCTGCCGGGCGTAGTGACGCTACTTTATTAAAGTTTTCATGCAAAGTGATAAAAATGACGACGCCTTTATAACAGCTAAGCTGTGTCTTTATTTTGTTATAATAAATGAAAATTTTCTGTGTAATTACGCATACTTTCTCTCAGGATGATGGAGAAAAATGCTGGAAGATCTGCCTTTTCTGGCGAACTGTGTTCGTGTAGATACTTATATTTTATAATGACACATAAATTTCCTCCCTACTTAGGTGTATTTTTTCTTAATCTCTTGACTTCCGCTTGATCAAATAAAGTTGTTTTCCAAAGCTCCTATTAGTACGATTAAATTATTTTCATTCAGGTACAAATCCACATCTCAACAATTCATTTAAGTCACTAATCATCCGTCTATTCTTAGAACATTACGCATGCAGCCTAAATAATATCGTAACTCGTAAGCCGAGCCCACGACGTAACATCAATCATATCGTCCAGCTCTTGGCAGTGGCTTACAAAATGATAATAAATGAATTTTAACCCCCGCCCTGCGCCGTCACTCATTGTTCATCTTCCGTGCCGATGAAACATCATAATTATCGTGGAATTTGTAAAGAAAAGGCTTTTCCTATCATAAAGAAAACTAAAGATATTTACGACGATTTCTGCTCAACGAAACAAATAGCAATCACATGATTCAATGAACTCTCAAAACTGAAAACACACACAATACTTTCCAATTGATTCATAAAGCTTACCTTTGTTCAAAAGTATGTACTGTGCTGCTATTACCTGCATGATTTCATCCCTAGACGATAATGGCAAGCAACTGATACAAAGTTCATAAAATCGCGATTAGATTCCAAAGCGAACGTATTCGCCTCATAAAAGCTTTGAAGCGAACAGTTCGAATGTTTCGACCGCAATTCCGGTTACTCGTCCAAACTTTAAGCTTCACGTTTTACAATAGTTTCGGGCGTCTTCATTTCATACTGTCCTAACTTTAAGCATAAAACAACTATTCGCTGGCGCCCCACTAAACGTGACTGAACTTCGCATTTTATTTACTGTACGGCCTTTGTGTTTGGTAAACAGCAGGCGCAGTTTTTGGGGGAATTACATACGGTATTTGTATGCTCTGCATACTGTAAGCTTTTCGTACGTGCGTTCCATATAACTGAGATTATAAACATTTTTTGAGGGGTCAATCACAGCCTTGACAGTATTCTGCGTTCAGTTGCTTTGTCTAGTTTTCTAGGGTTCCGTATCTCAAAAGGAAAAAGGGAACTCTTATAGGACCACTTTGTTGTCCGTCTGTCTGACTGTATGTCTACTATGTCTATCTGTCTGTGTGAAGTTACAGCCGTTTATGTCCGAATATTTTGAAATTTCCAACGGAATTACATTCACACAAAACGTATATATATTAAAACATGTACTTACACAATTGTAAGTACATGTTTTAATTTTCTATACTTCTTCTTTGTGTCAATACACAATTGAGCTTCCTGCAGACTGTTGCGAACAATCAAAATAGATAAAAATTAAATGGAGAATTATCCAAATTTTCAATACAACGTGTTTAGCCTGTTATGGAATTATGGTGTTCAGCAATTTATGGAAAAGTAGTGATTGGCGAATTTCGTAATTTCAACTTGTCTAGAATATTGTGGACTTTTGTAACGTCAGTTACTAATGGAGTGAAGTGCCGTTCAGGTAATTCTAAAATCAATTCGTGTTCAGCGATTATCGATGTTGACTGTACCTAGGTACTTCCCGTTGACCTGGAATCATGATGAGTTAGAATCTTTTAATTATTATTTTTTAAGACACAAGGTCTTACAGAACCCGTAGTGCGCGAGTCCTAATCCGTTTTATTTTTAACCAAATAGTTCATACATTGCGTATCCAAGAGCAGGGAAAAACGGAGGACGATTAATAGATATAAAAACAACACTAACAGGTAAATTATCTAGGTAATTTGTACATAAGCAGTTCTGAAATTGGTATTCCCAGAACAACAGTCTCCATATCGTTACGGTTCATTCGGTCCACAAACAGTAAAGTCTGGACCCCCAGGATGCTCCGCAGACCACTAAAAGTGTCGTGAACGGAGTGTCTCTCTTAATTAAAACTACACAACCATAGCCAGGAGTCTTTACACTGCTAACAGCTCTCGCATCAAGCTTGTTATTCTTTCTTTTAAGTTTTATTTTCCCTTTGTTTGTTGTACTTGGGTCTTGTGACAACACTCCGTGTCGGTATCAGTGGAAATATAAAGTACCTACCTGATTCTGAAGATGTACTTATAGTGAATTACTTTATAATATTTTTGTTTAATTTATATAATTGGCTGTCATTTATTAAGGTACCTTCTTACAAGTATTTGTATTTCTTTATTAATTAAAAAAATATTCTATTCTTATTTCTACGACACTTTAAACCATATAAGGTTTGTCTAGTGACGACAGTTACAGCGTGTTGCCACACATTTGGCATGAAGTTAAACTTAGATAAACATTATCATTATAATATACTTACTAAGTATACCTAATATTATCAGAGATTTACACAAATATTGCCTACAACTAGCCGAAGCACCAATACACAGTTTAGGTACCAGTCACACTGCCACTAGGTTATTTTATCGTCAGGTAGGGTACCTTTAGATAACTACCTGCATACAGCTACAGGTACGTATAAGAAGGTAAGTATAGGAACTATTCACAAATTATACGTCTGCTTTAAGTTATTAGAGGCCACTAACAGTTTTTGACCTTTTGCCACCTTTAAAAAATGACTATAGCTCTTGTTGCCCTCAAGGCATAGATTATCTGCTCTGTTTTATGCAAGGCTAGTCCTTCCTTGCTACCACAGTCGTTTCTCAATCCTCTTATTTATTCCCGCACGTGCATATATTGTGCTTCGGAATGTCCGGCTGATTCAATTTTATTAATGGACTTGGACGTTTGCCCCACTGACTCTGGACGACTATTTTATTCGAGACATATCTCGATCTAGTCTCGTGTGCCGGAATTCATTACTAATGCTTCAGTGTTTAGGTATACATTTGCTTGCACGCATCGTCGGTTGCCACCATGTAAAAGCATAGTCGAAGAGCTGGTCTGATTAATATTAAAATGTAGTAGAAACTCGGTAAAACAAGTGATATCTAGTCGATTCGTTGCCGGACAGACCCACAGCTCAACTGCAATCGCCTGCGTGGCGATTATAGCCAACATTGACCTTTTCGGGAAATGAGGCCTACGTTCAGCAGTGGACATCTTACGGCTGAGATTGATGGATACTACAATAATAATAATAATAATGCTGGACAATTCACACAGCATTATCTAGCCCCAAGCTAAGCAGAGCTTGTGTTATGGATACTAGATAACTGATATACATACATAATACAATACACTACATAGATAGATATTTTTTATTATACATAGAAAAACATCCAGAACCCCTGAACACATATCTGCAGATCGTACAAACATTTATCCCGAGGCGGGAAAAGAACCCGCAACCTCCTGCGTCGCAGGCGGACCTTCGCCCGCTGCGCCACAGAGGTCGTCACAACAAACAACAACCTTAACCTCCTAATCAGTAGTGTAAATATTATAAATGTAAGGAATGTTCTGCCTCAATAATGGCAGATAAATAATAACATCTCCTACTCTAAGGGGCGTCGTTGTCCGGCTGTTAGATTTAGCCCTGAGACTGCATTGAGTTGAGTCAGAGCATAAGCAAAATGTCAACAAGGCCGACCCGCTATCATGCATTTACGAAATTGCTTTTAGGATTAGACTAATTGCGTGGAGCTGAATGTGCTTAGTGGGCCGTTTGTGCTCATGGTGAAGCAGTCAATACCAAAGCATTAAAATAGAATAGAACAGCTAACAAGTCTCAAATTAATTTAAGACTAAAAAAACTTGCCTCGTTACCCGATATTTCACTTTTTTGATGTGCGAGTGTCCAGACGCGTATTTAGATAATATACCTAAATACGCTTCTGGAATAAAAAAATATAAATATCAACTCACTTTAGTTGATATTTATATTTTTTTTATTTTAATTTTATTCTTATTATATTTTTGCATTGTGTGTGATTTTGCTTTTGTGATATGGGTTTTTTTGCCTAAAATAAACGAATATTATTTTTGTTTATTTTTCACAATTTGTTCACCCGTTTGGATGCTACCGTGACACAGTATTAACTATGGAGCTGTATGTACCTAATATTTTTGTTTCGCAATAAAAATACTGAATACTGAATAAAAGTCACTCGACCACGGGTATCAACACCTCGAGAAATCATGTTTATATATGAAAACTTTCATAACTTACCATTATTATTGTAACCCTCAAACAGTGCCATTTTTACCTGAAATAAACTTTTACTTTACTTTACTTCGCGGTAGCAAATAGTATCAGAGACCGCATAGAAACACTCGAACAAGTCTGTCATTGCTGGCAACGTACAAAATAAAAATTGAGTTTACTGTTGAGTACTGCAGTTTTTATGTTTTTATGTTTAGTTGTTCTCTTTGTTTTCCTTCTCTCAAGGGGGAAAACGGGAATTAATTTTTTTTTAGTCCAGTTTTCCCTTGAAATTTTTTTTTCTCGCTCTGGCTCTGGAACGCGAAAAATCATCGAGGGGGAAAACTGGAATTTGAAAAAAATTATTCCAGTTTTCCCCCTTGAAAATTTTTTCTTAAGGGGGAAAACTGGACTCCCAAAAAATAAAATTCCAGTTTTCTTCCTTAAGAAAAAATTTTCAAGGGGGAAAACTGGAATAACCCCTATATAGGACATAAATAATTTATATCATCATCATCAGCCCGCTGACACCTGTGCGAGCCTCATCCACAGTCTTCTGGTCAGCCCGTCGTCGATATCGTCCAACCATATTCAAACCGACGTTATAGATAGACAAAGAGATAGAATATTGCACGGAATATTGCAATACATTAATGCACACTTAAAACTAAGAGACAATTTAAAATGACATAATTATAATCTAAGTGACAATTGGCGGTCTTATCGCTCAAGAGCGATCTCTGCCAGACAACTTTTTCATTTTATTACCTGTTTACGTTATTTTCCAACAAGAAGGTAGGTACGCGATTTAATTATAGTCCTAGAAAAACGTTAAACACCATAGATAGATAGATAAAATTTTTATTGCACCATCAAAAACTTATAAAATAAGTATTTGTTATAATAGAAATTTTCGTTGTTAATTTTTTTTTATGAATTATGTATTTATTTTCTCTTACAAAAGATAATAAACTTTTTTCACTAAGAAAATTACAGTCAAATGATAGAAATAAATTAGAGCTAGCATTTACAATTGAAACAATTGAGCTAACTGCAGACTATTGCAAACAATCTATAGGTAGCTCAACTGATCCATAAAAAAATTAAGATAATTGTTTACAATAAAATACCACCATACCTCTGATAATGTTGAAAATAGACCATAAAAACCTTTATTACAGTTTGACGATTTCTTTAGATATCATCTACAGTCTATTTTCCTTATTTTTGATATCTGACTATACAGAAACCTGAGCCACATGCTAGTTCAGTCAATCATAAAAGGTTGTATAAAAAAACTCTTCAAAGCGCCATGGACAATTGGACAATGATAGAGGGTCCATTGTTTTCTCATAAAAAATCAATACAAGTACTATGTTCTCGTAATGTGAATGAAAAACAGTCCAGCCCGCGTTTTATTTAATAGAACATAAATAATTTGTCTCTTGGGCTAATTTTACGATTGACATTTACGTTCTCTCTCGTATTTACGTTGAATGGACATGTTCTGAACGTTTTTACAGCGCCATTCTGTTCTGTCGTTGATTTGTTGCTCTTTTTTCCAGAATGTTCGGGTAGCCCTGCGTTTGGCGACGCGAAGTCGCAATGGCCGCTGTTAATTCGGTAAGTTTACGAATTTTTGCAATATGCTGAAAAATATTGAAAATAAAATGTTCATAACCCCCGAATACTCAACGCAATTCAGACGCACGTCTCAAAAGACGAATTTTTTATAGAAAGCTGTCAAGAAATCGCAACTTAAATCTGATTTGACGACCTCTGTGGCGCGGTGGGCGAAGGTCCGCCTGCGACGCAGGAGGTTGCGGGTTCGATTCCCGCCTCGGGACAAATATTTGTACGATCTGCAGATATTTGTTCAGGGTGTTCTAGTCGTTTTCTATATATAATAAAAAATATCTATCTATGTATTATTGTTTCAATTGTAAATACTAGTATAATTTTCTTTGTGAATAAATTTATTATCTATGAACTCGTATGTTATTATGTATATCAGTTATCTAGTACCCATAACACAAGCTCTGCTTACCTTGGGGCTAGAGAATGCTGTGTGAATTGTCCAGCATTATTTATTTATTTATTTGCGTTTGAGTATTCGGGGAATTGAGACTTAGGACTCGAAGGTACAGAACAGTTATACATTTTATTAGTCAACCAAAAAAACTTCTAAACAGGGTAAGTACCTAAATCTCCCTTATGCGTTTGAGGTGAACTTTTAAACATATGAGTGTTTTCGAAAATTTTAATGTACCTACAGCAGGATTTATCTTCGAAAGTAATGGTTAACCGCTCACCAAAATTTGATTTCTTTATTTTGCAAAATCTTTTAAGATTATACGAAACATCGAAAATACACAATATTGAGGGAATCCCTACTTTAAATGTAGGATCAGCATTATCGTATAATTCAATGTTATTACTAAGATACGGTGTTCATTAACAAGATCACATCTCCAGCGAGAATCTGGCACATTATAATGCCTTATCTCCCTTCTCTCCGCTAATTGGTACAGTCGGCTTATTTATTCTCAATAGGCTATAATGAAAAACTTTATTGACAAAGAAATTACAATCGAATAGTAGAATTAAATTAGAACTAAATGTTTACAATTGAAACAACTGAGCTAACTGCAGACTGTTGCAAACAATCTACAGGTAGCTCACCTGATCCATATCAGTACCAGTCGGAAACGTCCCCAAGACGCTGGATGCATTGCCCCGCTGTATGGCAATGCTGGGCTAGTTAATATTTTTTAAAAGTAGGTCTTAAACTATTAATTAATTATTGTCCAATTAGAGGCCAAAAAATATAACCATATTTTTTAGGAACCAGAAAACCGCAAATTTTTGTTTATAAGTTACTTTTCGTAAACAGGCGATAACACTTTCAGCCATGTTTACATGTGCTGTGACGTCATACGGGTCGAAACTAACAATTGACATGAGCAAATGTTCATCGTTGTAAAAATATAGACAGACTACATAGCGAATTTCACTCGTATGTAAGATCCGACATGAAATTTGCTTAGAGTCCTTTATCATGGCCGACAGCGTTTTATACTTCAAAATTAAATAAACAATTTTTAAATTGAAAATATGTAATCATCTTACAGTTTTAATATCTGAAATCTATAAATATTATTTTCTTAATTCATATCCTACAGAAAATATTTATTTATAGCGCCCAATTTGATACGAATCAAGTAGCATATTGATTTATTGACTCAATTTTATGTACATTATTATATAGGTCCAGAGTTTTCGACCAATAACTTCGCGTGGCTTTTTGACCATGAAATATTATTTTATAAGTAGGGCACTGACCAGGCTTACCCCATTCGTCCCAACTCTAGTATTGACTGTACATTTCTATTTCATTGATAAAATATCTGTTTAAATCTTATGATAGCCAAATAGGAAATTATACAAGGAGTCCTTTATATAATCACTTTATTTTGCATCTCAAGTTTCGGCAGCTTAGAGACTTTGTTAAATTTTATTTTTCTCAATAGGTTGAGTCGAGACCTAGTTCCGCCGTAACAACCAGCTATTGAGCTCCGTTACGCGAGTTGGCTCATCACTGTTTGGTATAACGTGCCCAGGCCAGCAAGACCTCGTAGAGGTTAAAAGAGGCTTAGTTCTAAACGTATTTTTGGAGGCTGTAAGGATCACTTTGAGCTGGTTTCGCCGTAATGGCGTTAGCTCCGACCGCCGGTTCGCCATGGACGCCTTCCAAATCACATTGCATTTGAATGGAGAGTGCACTTTAGGAATAGGCGGTTAATGTCTTTTATCTATTTCTGAATAATCGTCTGAGATACGTGTTTTGAATTTTTATTAAGGATTTGCGAAAATCTTAATAAAATTGCTGACGGGAAAACCTACTCGTTGTAATCCGTTAGGAGTCAATTTAATTTGCTTGCGAGTTTCATGATTAAAGTGAACTGAACTTTGAACTTTAAGTCATTCTAAGCCGAGGTAATTATTCATTACGTAGT
Organism: Eupithecia subfuscata; assembly: GCA_963564075.1. Taxonomy (NCBI): domain Eukaryota; kingdom Metazoa; phylum Arthropoda; class Insecta; order Lepidoptera; family Geometridae; genus Eupithecia; species Eupithecia subfuscata. The sequence continues at coordinate 6,160,756 of OY751111.1, read as the reverse complement.
GGGTTAGCTACGAACCTTATTTGTGTTGGATGAGCACCAACGTTTCGTCCCTTATAGAGGGATTTCTTCGGGGTGAGTACGGTTCGAAGTAGTTATTTTGTATGCACGCAAACGTAACCCTCATAATAAGCAAGAAAAACTTTACCTACATACCCACCTTATCTCGCTACAATAAACTATCGCCTTCAAGTAATATTAAATCTAGCATTAGCAAAGCAACTAGTTTTCCTAAACAAAATCTAGAGGGTACTAAATAGTTAAAAGATACAAACAATATGATGCTTTTGGGATAATCTTCAGAGAGTATCTACATTCTTGCTTTGCATCTCGATATGTTCCGGATACAGAGATCGTAAAAGTCAGTTTAGAGACTGCAGTTACTTTTCATTACCGCTGGATAAACCACGGCTCTGTGATCTTTTATTTTCTGTTTTGCAATCCGCGTTTGAAAAACAATATTTTTCTAGGAAGTGAAAACCGGGCTTGTTTGTGTTTCTCGTATACACGACACCGCCTGGGTGTCGTGTACTGAGCCTACAAACCGAGTTCGATTTTATGATCGATTCAGATTTATACACGAGTTGAGTGTATGATGCATAGACAAAAGCAAAATTCTGTAGAGCTGGTACGTTCTCCCAGCGCTAACTCAACAAATGGCCTGTGTTGTGTCACAATTAAACGCAAAGACACGCTATTGACTACCTCTGTGGCGCAGCGGGCGAAAGTCCGCCTGCGACGCAGGAGGTTGTGGGTTCGATTCCCGCCTCCGAACAAATGTTTGTACGATCTGCAGATATTTGTTCAGGGTGTTCTGGATGTCTATAGATTTCTATGTACAGTAAAAAATATCTATCTATGTAGTGTATTGTATTAAGTATTTCAGTTATCTAGTACCCATAACACAAGCTCCGCTTAGCTTGGGGCTAGATAATGCTGTGTGAATTGTCCAGTATTATTTATGTTTGTTTTATTTATTATTTCAATCTTTTGCAACATACCTACGCTTATCGTAGACAAATTATACATAAGACAAGAACAAAAATAAAAAATTTTTAAACCCCCCGATTGATTTTCATGAAACATGGCTAAGAATACTCGGGATAAAATTATCTATGACACAAAAAAAACTAACCGGAAATCGGTTCATTCGTTTGGGAGCTACGATACCACAAACAAAGACACAGACAGACACGTTAAACTTATAACACCCCTCTCTTTTTGCGTCGGGGGTTAAGAAGTTGTTGACTGACGGTTTCTATAGGCGGTCTTATGTGTGATTTTACACTGCTCGATGCTCATTTGTTTGTCGTTAGTGTTTTATAAGGCTCGCTGGTTAAACGTTGAAAAACAAAATATCACAAAATTATGTAATTCACATAATATATTATCACAATATTCAAAGGTTGGTGTTCTTCCATCACAAACTAGGCTCGTAGTTAACCCGCTTACATTCATAGTGAATATTCACCATATCTTGTACATTAAATTATTATATTTAAAACAAACTTGTTCACTAATCGAGGAAATGATTAGATAATACAAACTACCTGCCATTTCGATATCTATTATGTTTTCGCATATAAATTACTTGGCTTGGGTTATGAATAATCCCAGCTGATAATTATATAGCCTCATTACCGCGTTGGGTATCTGTATAGCCGAGATTAGCAGATTCCCCAAACGAACTAGGGGAATAGATAATACCCTCGAAAATTGTAGTTGAATAACATTAGGGCAAGGTCGCGGGTCGAACTAATCGGCAACCCACGATAACCCACATTATATGTGGCTGTTCAAAATAACAACTCTTTTCCTATATAACACTTTCACTGCCCATGACGCAAATGCCTGTCTCTAGATACGATGAGAGGCTGATGTGAGTGAATGCGATATATTTAGACACATCATATTAAGACTGATTCAAAAGCAATTTGATAATTATTTTAAACTAGCTGCGCCCCGCGGCTTCGCCCCCGTGGAAATTTATGTTTCCAACTTTCTTAATTTTTTCTTTCATAAGAACCTTCTCCTGACAATAACAAACACAACAAAGAAAGAATTAGCGAAATCGGTCCAGCCGTTCACGCGTGATGCCGTGACAACGCGAAACGGGTTTCATTTTTATATATATAGATGGATGAAAACACTTGGGGACGCTTCCGACTGGTGTTGATATGGATCAGTTGAGCTATCTGTAGACTGTTTGCAACAGTCGGCAGTTAGCTCAAGTGTTTCAATTGTAAATACTAGTATAATTTTCTTTGTGAATAAATTTATTACCATGTAAAAAAAAATGAAAACATAAATGGTAGATATTATATTATTATATTAAACTTACCCAATGCCTACTTGTACCTACCATACGTTAGGGTTTATTATGGCTTGTAACCTTTAAGTATAATATATGTCGTTCGATCTGGAATGAAATAAACCACAATTTGAGACGTCATTACGATAAAAGCGCCGCCCCCCCCCCCTGATACCTGACGGTTTTTTTTCACTTTTTTACTTTAACTTTTTTTCAAGTACTTGATCAAATACTTGAGAAGTTAAACTAAGCTCTACCTAATAGGGTAAACCTATTTTTGAAAAGTGTCTCAATTAGATTCTATAGTGCTAATGAACCACTAAAAAATCCCGCAATTTTTATTCAATCGTTAAGTGCTATAAAAATTCATTCAAATGCATTTTCAAATATCGCGCGTTATTTCACGAAAACGCTAGACGCAGTGGACGCCATATTGCTCTGTGGTCATGACGTCAGTTGGCTGTGTAAACAAATGCAGTGATATTTTGAATGTCATAGATTAAAGGTACACTGATAGTTGACAGTTTTAAGTTTAAATAGCCGTATGACGTAATAACATGGCGACTACTATTTAATGGTGTTATAAAACTGATTAAAAAAGCAAAACCTTTACATTAATTTAGTTTGCTATTTTATGCACTAAAACTAACGTTTGTCGACTGCTTTTTGCCTAAGCTATCTCAAGAATATATTTTTAGATTTTTTCTCATACAGAGTAAAAGCCTTATTGCTCTACTATTTAAATTCAATTATTACAGAAGGCATTGTGAAAATGAGGGTTAAATACGACAACCAGGACTTGTGTTGGAAGAACACAAATTTTCAGACTATTTTAGAACAAATTCCTAAAAAATCATAGAAATAACAACAAAAAATCATAGAACAAATTCCTAAAAAATCATAGAACCCTAAATAGTCGAAAAAAATCCTAGAGTTCCAGAAGTTGAGAGCTAGGATCAAAACAAGTCCCTGTATCTGCTTTTGTGATAGTCTACTTGCCTCTTTCCTTGACTACTATTTTCAGCCGAAACCAAAAAGCAATAAAAACAAACTTTCTTTATTTTCAAAACGTAATCTTCCTGCTGGGTGAGTTGGATAAAAATTAGCAACCATTCAACTTTCGCGGCAACCTCACGTAACTTTATCCGAAATCCCACGGATTGGCTTTTCTCTTTTATTGCATTAGTTTTCAGCCGAAACGGCCCCGACTTGATGACGGGAACTCCACGCGAACCGTTTAATTTTATTCTGAACCCCGTACTATAACAGAATACTGTTATTTTGGTGATTTTGTACTGACACACTAACACACTAAACTTTTCTTCTTTTTTCTTTTCTGACTGACACACTAAATTTTTTCTCAGTGTGTTGGTTTTCATGTGTATCGTGCCTATAACTATTTTATGTTTTTTGTGTAACTACTATTGAAATTTTTTTTTCTAGCTGTTCATTCAGAGTCATATCATTTAGTTTAATTTAATTGATCATAATCGAATGGAAGGATTTGAAGAGGACATTGCCCAGCAGTGGGCCGAATAGAGCTCATAAAAAATCATGATGATAAGATTTTACGTGAATATTTACATAGATTAGGCTTCAACCATAATGCGAGCGTAGCGCGGGTGTTTTTGCTACCACTAAGAGATGGTTAAATTGTAAACAGTTGTTTTGACGGGTTTGACACAATAAGTACAATAAGCCGACAATGTATCAACAACACCGAAATAACAGTTGCAAGAAACATATCAGTAGTCCGGTTCAATTAAGCAACCGGACTACTGATACATCGAGCGACTCAGTAGTCCGGTTCAATTAAATGTAACTGGACTACGGAGACTACACAAAGTTTTCATAAAATAAACGTCAACGTTAACCGACAAAGCAGCCTAATTGTACGATTATTTATTGATTAACACAGACCTGGATGAAGAAAGGAAATATGGAAAGAGCTATGCTTGGAGTCTCTTTGAAGGATAGAATTCGTAACGAATACTTCCCACAGAGAACCAAAGTTATCGACATAGCTCAAAGAATTAGCAAGCGGAAGTGGCAGTGGGCCGGCCATATCTCGCGAAGAACCGACAACCGCTGGGGTAAACGTGTTCTTGAGTGGAGACCACGACTCGGCAAACGTAGTGTACGACGCCTTCCGGCCAGGTGGGATGACGATCTGCGAAAGACTGCAGGCAGATGCGGCAAGCTGAAGACAGGGCGCTATGGCGCTCATTAGGGGAGGCCTATGTCCAGCAGTGGACTAATATAGGCTTATGATGATGATGATGATGAACACAGACCTTTGCATGAACGCAAACGGCGGTTTCATATGTTTGATATTTCGCTCCCGCCTTAACCCTAGCCACCGCGCCTGCGCGCTAGGGTCGCAGTTTGGTTGAAAGCCTTAAGATTAAGCTTAAAACTCTACCAAAACCGCCTTCGTAGATATAGGCACGAGTTTTATGTCCAAACAAACTAGAGAATAAAGATTTACTAAATAGATTCACCAAGTCCCCCCTCATTAGTAGAGGGTTGCCTTTACCGCCACTTCACCGCACATTCTACAACAATACAAAAGATATTACATACGACACAGTTACAATGGGCGTCCTTTTCCAGGCAACCTTGGGATGGAAAGAAATATGTGAATTTAAGAAAAGAGGTGTACCATAGATAATCTTAAATAACATATTGACATAACATTATAAATACCTAGAACCAAGAACAACTAAATATAATAAATACCTTTCCATATTTATTTATTTATAAGGACTACCAACTAGAGATAACACAAAAAGAAACTAAAATACAATGTCAACGTTCTTAGGTTTAGAGATCTCTGAGATCTGAGAGAAGTTAAAGGCGGCTGCAGCATGCGCATAAATATATTTACACATACTTAAGTATATAAATAGCAAATATAATACATAAATAAATAGTTTCAATTTTCACATTTCTGACAGGAAAAACTCCTTGACACGACCTTTGTAAACTGATTAGGATACTGCTTTTAAACCTACTTGAAGAACCATTCTTTTTTCTAAATTTATTTTTCCTCACGAGTTCATGGGTTGTTTATGTTTGATGACAAAACAACGAAGCAAGTCGAAAAACAAAGAGCCTAAAAAGAAATGTTTCGTAACTTATCAGCGATCAAACAACGTTTTAAAACACTGGAGAAGCTTCGAGAAGGAAAAATGGAAGTTTTCCCCTTAATCTGAGTTCGCTGGAATCCATCGAAAGGGATTAGGATAATGAGGGGACGCTTTGTTTATAAATACTACTCGGGACTTCCCCTGCTTTGCTCATTACATTACGCCCTGATGTAATGCCATAATGACATTTTTATCACTGGAGTTGAAAGTTTTAGTTGTTGTCAATTAGTTCTTCGACTTTATTTAGTACCGAGCTCATTGCCCTGTTTTTATTAGGAATCTCATTTTCATTCGAAAAGTTTTGCTAAAAATACGGTCACCATAAAACTAAAACCGATATCGGTTCAAGTGTTCAGTTTGCGTTTGTACCTACTTGGACGCCATGTCCGTCATAGTTAGCCCGTTTTCTGATTAGTCGGTAAGGTTTCGGTACGACATCAACACGCTCGGATGTCGAAAGCCTACTGCACCGCCTAAATCTGTGTCGGTAAGGTTGTGGTACCGCGTATACATCACCACCCTCGGTGCGTGCTGATGTCGTACCGAAACCTTACCGAATAATCAGAAAACGGCCTTAAGTTAATTTTGAGTATATGTAAATGGGAACTATTATTTTGAATGAATATGGCCAAATAAAAGGGTTTAACTAAACTCATGAAAATCTATCGTCGTATAACACTGAATCGTATGGCTAAATATTTACCCCAATCATTACATTACTTAATCTAGTATTTAAGGGGTAAATTAGTCAATTTTCTTTTACACATAGTTAGATTTGAAGCTACAGAGATTTTTTTAATAGATGCTATGTTATGCTATGTATATTGCGTATGCTTATGCTATGCCTTCTATCCTGTTTAGATCAGATAAGTTCGCACATAATAAGATTAGACAGGCAATGCAGTCAGCTTCGGGGAAGCTTTCGATTGGTATTGATATGGATTAGTTAAGCTTTCTCTAGATGTGAAGATTGTTTTAAGTTGATTTTATTTTAATTTTATAATATAGTTTGAAAACTATATTTTTGTAATTCTAGACTGACTGTACTTGTCGTTTGATACACGCAAACTATTTTCATTTCCAGACGTTTTGCTACAAGGTCATTGTCGCATGTTAGTCAATTGTACTGAACGGTCGTTTTCCTACTTAGGAGTTCTGATAGGTACCCATTGTTTGCAACTATTTTCAGTTAACTCAACAATTCCTAAATTCTAATACATATGCTACGGAAAGCTCTGAATATTGAATCTTCCCTATTTTATTTTAAGTTTCGCAACCAACCTATGCATTTCAGAATAAAAAAATAAACCTTCGCCTCTAGATCTAAAAGTGTTTAGTGGCAGTTAGGGAAGCGCTAGTGTGCCCAAACAACCCTGTTGTGTGTAACACCCTCGTTCCGAGGAGGATATTGCTTGAGCAATAAAAGGGCCCCAGTGAGATAGGGCCAGGAAAGTTGCGAATGGTCCAATTGAATTTCCGCTGAGCATAAGTCCCGCTCGCAGGCCGTATCTAATGCGGCGATATTGCGCCTCTCATGACGTGACGGGGCCATTCTCAAACTGCTCTGGATATTGTTATGACGTCACTTTATATCAAGCCGCTTTTCTGAAAATTAATTGGCCCGTGATGGTGTTCTACGAAAGATATTAGGGCAATCCGCAGCTTTATCAGTTAAATTTCACGTATAATTTAGGAAAACGCCTGTCAGGAGCATGAATTAAGATCGAATCGTCTGATTGAGTTTGACAAGAACACTAACCTTAGATTGGCGAGACGCGAGAGTACCTAGGCTACCTAGAGCCAGGGCGAAAACGTGTTTGAAATTATACAGCTATCTATTCAAAAACATACAGCTGAATTGAGAACTTCCTCCTTTTTTGAAGTCGGTTAAAAATTTCATTATGATTTCGTGTGGAAACTTCACACCATTGATGTTTTAATTTTCCAATAGTTTATTTACTTACTAGTACTATTTAATTTTGCTTCAAACACTCATCATCACAGTAATATTTTAAATGCGAAAGTTTGGATGGATGTATAGATGGATGGATGTTTGTTACCTCTTCACGCCAAAACTACTGAACGGATCGGGCTGAAATTTTGCATACAGGTAATTGTAATCCTGGACTCTCCCTACAGGAATCAAACATAGGCTACTTTTTATCCCATAAATTAGTTCCCGTGGGATATAAATCACAATTAAACGTTTCCATAGAAACAACGCGTGCGAAGCCGCGGGGCGCAGCTAGTAGTAAATACACCTTTGCGTAGCCCGTTGGTGTTTTATGTAATGAAATTCTATTATAATTGCTTAAGACAATATTTTATTAAAATAAATATAAATGTTCTGCAGTAGTGACCACTGAAGAGGAAGCTCTCCAATCGCCGACTCTCTCTGTCACGTGGAGAAGACATCCGTCTGGAATTCCAAAGTGGACAACAAAAGTGCTCATTGAGCAAAACAAATGAGAGGTATTCTAATATTCTAGAGCTACAACGAATCCTTTTGTAATGGGGTACTAAAGAGCATTTTAGGGCAGAAGTGGACCCCGCCGGAAATTTAATCTGGGGTCCCTTTGTTGCTCGGAATTTTGTCCTCAGATGAATGTCTGAGTACGAACGAATATTTCAATTTAATTAAAAATACGACAAGCGAAATCGTCGTATCCTACGAATAAGGTTACAGTTGCAAAACACCAACTTTACAGGAGACGGTTTTTTCTTATTATTTCGTAAAGTTTCCTTTATACGAGTAAGATTTTTTTTCTAAGAAACTTTATCGTGATTTTAGCTAAATAATCATGTAGGTTTCATAAATAAAAAAAACCGTTTTCTCTAGTTTTTGTCGCTTAACACCTTGTTCCGCGTGCAAGTTTCAAATCGACGCTATTTTAAGCGCCTTTGTGACCTTTTTCCACGACGATTTCGCTTCACGACGTCGATTGAGATGGTAACAATCGCCTTTGTAAGCTTATTCGATGAAATTTGTGGGACAATTACAAAAACACTAAGGTAATATTTTACTTTTCTTCAAGAATTTCGTTTGGTACCTTGATAATTAGCGTCAGAAACTGTTTACTCATGCTGCACAGGACACTTTACTACCTGGACGATATTAGATGGATGGATTTAGCTTGCCCAGCACCCAATCTGGCGAAGGTCCGCCTTCAATTACGGGTTGCGGGTTCAATTACCGTCTCGGGACAAAATGTTCGTACAACTACTACCGCTGACTTGTCAAAGTACTGCTAAAATGCAACTAATCACTCAAAATCATTCAAAAGCTATAACCGACTTCGTATGAAAGTGTTGGATCGCTGACTCCGAAAAATTGTGTTTTCGTAAACCATGCAAAACTCATCCTAGGGTTTCTGAATGCTTGATTCAAATTAATAATTGAAACTTATACGTTATAATTCCTTTCATATAAAACAAAGTAATTCAGCATAAAACTTTTAAAACTATTTAACAGGTTATTAAAACTAAAGTCATTTAAAGTTATTTAGTCAATTGTTCCGTGATCATGGTGCATGAAACTGTGTCGAAATATTGGAAAACTCACAACTCAAATCATGGTAAATAACCCGTTTTAAATGACTTAAAAATAATTCAGTGCAGTGACTAATAAATAAAATGTTTTATTTCTCTTTAAACATTCGCATTACATTCGCGTGCATTCTTGCGATTGCGAATGCGAGTATTCGTTACATCTCTAGTATGGATAAATGAGTCTATCTATGGCCTTTATTCACAAAGAAAATTACACTAGTTGAGACAACTGAACTTATTAAAAATAATTAAATAGCTAATATATTAGATTATTATCATAATAAATTGATATGCCTATACTTAACGTATTTATTTTTCAATCTGTCATTTAGCTGTGAAGGCTATTTATTGGATCTTTTGTTGCTAGTTTATTCTAACCTATTTTGTATTTGAATGTACATATAAGCTGTAGGCCTTCCTTAACAATAAATAAAGTATTTAAATTACAATCTGCAGATGTTTGTCCAGGGGAGGGTGTTCTGGTTGTTCTCTATGTATACTAAAAAAAAATTATGTAATATTATTTTATTAAGTATATTAGTCATCTAGTACCCATAACACAAGCTCTGCTTAGCCTGGGGCTAAATGGTGCTGTGTGGATTGTCCAGCATTATCATATAATATTATTATTAATCCATCTTCTCAATTTAGTCGACCGTATCCAGATGAGAGAACCTTGTAACTAATTCGTTATAATTTAATTCGTTTAATTATAACGCATTAGTTACAAGGTATTTCAGCATAAAACTTAAAATAATTTATTATACAGGCTATCAACACAAATTATTTAGTCAATTGTTCCGTGATCATGGCGCATGAAACTGTGTCGAATTATTGGAAAATAATGGTTAATATCCCGTTTAAGATAATTCAGTGCAGTTACTAATAGATATAATGTTTTATTTGCCCTTAAACATTTGCATTACATTCGTTGCGTGCATTCTTGCGAATGAGAATGCGAGTATTAAATCTTGCTAATGTTCGCGAATGCGAGTATGCGTTACATCTCTAGTATGGATAAATGGTTCTATATATTAGATTATTGTCATAATATAGATTGATATTAGAGCCTATGTTTAAAACTCGATTTTATTCAGTACTCTTTATTTATGCAGCAATGAAGAATACTTTTTCTCTCAGTTTTAATTGATATGGGCTTCACACGTCCAGCTTCACAAGGGGAACTAATCTTGCAGCCTGTAGAACTTGTAAGAATCTTTACATGCCACATGGCGGGAAAGTATCTTGAAAATTGTAGATAGAAAATTTTACAGAAAAATGACTTCATTTTGATTTTAAACAATTTAAACGACATTGAAAGACTTTTGAATAATCGCCTGTCTGAACCAGGACTCGAACCCGCCAAATTGTAAAAAAACCACCCGTAATTTTACGATACCGATCAAAAGGCTCAATCATAATAATGATTATTTTTTTCCAAATAACATAGTACCTTAAATAATAGGAAAACCATGAAATTTTACATACTAAATATAAACGTTTAAAGTTATATTAATTCATTGTATTGCCTGGTCCACGTTTTATTTTTTTATTTATTTTATTTATTTACTATAATGAGATAATTATGTAGACTGTAAAACACCAAAATATACAAAATACAGGGTGATTGGAAGGTGGGTGCAAAGCTGGTGGGCGAAGGTAGTGTGGACTATTTGGAACCATTTAAGCCATAGTTGTCTTAGACGAAGTCTGACTATTTCTTTTTTACCAATTTTTAATGGGAGGCAAGGAAAATACCCAAAATTTTACATTTAGTTGCTAATCATTGCCAGTTTGAAAGGCCAGTTAATTCTTTTTTTTTTAATTTAAGTTAAGCTATGGGTAAGCAATCTACCAAAACATGTTCTTAGGTATCTGAGTCATTAGCCATTTTTTTACAGACATTTCAAACTTACGAAAATTTTCAGCGATTTACGAAAACCATTTTTGACGTTATTTATGTATGACAAAATATGTTTTCTCTAACAATATAACGTGAGTAAACCCACAGCAGTAGTCTTAAGGCTCGTTGACACGTTCTCTCATCTGGATACGGTCGACTAAATTGAGAAGATCGATTAATAATAATATTATATGATAATGCTGGACAATCCACACAGCACTATTTAGCCCCAGGTTAAGCAGAGCTTGTGTTATGGGTACTAGATGACTGATTTACTTAATAAAATAAGATTACATACATATTTTTTTATTATACATAGAGAACAACCAGAACACCCTCCCCTGGACAAACATCTGCAGATTGTAATTTAAATACTTTATTTATTGTTAAGGAAGGCCTACAGCTTACATGTACATTCAAATACAAAATAGGTTAGAATAAACTAGCAACAAAAAATCCAATAAATAGCCTTCACAGCTAAATGACAGATTGGAAAATAAATACGTTAAGTATAGGCATATCAATCTATTATGATAATAATCTAATAGATTAGCTATTTAATTATTTTTAATAAGTTCAGTTGTCTCAATTGTAAATACTGGTGTAATTTTCTTTGTGAATAAAGGCCATAGATAGACCCATTTATTCATACTAGAGATGTAACGAATACTCGCATTCCCAATCGCAAGAATGCACGCGAATGTAATGCGAATGTTTAAGGAGAAATAAAACATTTTATTTATTAGTCACTGCACTGAATTATTTTTAAGTCATTTAAATCGGGTTATTTACCATGATTTGAGTTGTGAGTTTTCCAATATTGCGACACATTTTCATGCGCCATGATCACGGAACAATTGACTAAATAACTTTAAATGACTTTAGTTTTAATAACCTGTTAAATAGTTTTAAAAGTTTTATGCTGAATAACTTGTTTATATGAAAGGAATTGTAACGTATTCGTTTCAATTATTAATTTGAATCAAGCATTCAGAAACTCTAGGGGAGTTTTTCTTAGTTGACGAAAACACTACTATACTAATAAAAGATTTTTTTATAAATAAAGATTTTTTTTTTTATACAATGGTCGCTAATCACAAATTTATGTGCCCGCCTCATAGTCTACTGCATTGTTTTCCCCTCGCTCGGAGTCGACACACAGCGGTCACCCACGCCCGCGCGCCTTTTCGCCCGCGGTACACGATTATTGTGGAGTGTGTAACCATTTTCGCCGGGAAATGCCCATGTCGGTTGCGTTTTGCACATGATAAAAAGTGCCAAAGCTGTTCGTTACCTTTTTCGTCGGGCGAAATGCATCAGTGCAATTGTAACCAAATTTTTAAACCTTAATAACTTTTTTATATTCATTATTTATTTACTTTTTTCGAACTGGTATGATGCAAATGATAATGGAGATTCCAAAAATGCAATAAAAATAAAAGGTCACACTGGCGACTGTAACCTTATTCGTAGGATACGACGAAATGTTATTGTTTTCGGTCGATAGCCCATTTAGGGCCATCTTGTTAATCTGAACTGAATGGCAGTCGAGCTGTGGTCGAGTGTTGCTCTGATTCCCGTTAATGATATCAACTCGTTTATATTTGTTGAGGTCGAAGGTTTGGGCCTTCTTTATGTTCTTTAGTTACCGTTTCTATTTTCATTTGAACCCTAAATAGATACCTAAGTACCTGCCTTAATCTAAATCATGACGGTTGTAGTATCTGGAAAATTCTTGGTGGATGGGATTATAAGGTAATTCACAAAAATCGACGAATATTTACATTTTTATCTGTTGCAAGGAGTGTTTTTTTTATCGAAACCACATTAAGGGAGGTAAAATGGCCCGAACGTTGCAGATTATAAGTGACTATTGGTCCCTCGGGTGTAAATACCACTATCTGCCTCTCCCGTAAATTTTTATATATCTCTTGACAACAAAATACGTAATGGACTGTGTAACACATCAAATGCAGGATAGGGGTCGCCTTTGTAGCGGTACTGTTTCCCTCGGATTTATATACGGTGCTGCGAAATTTAAATAGATAAAGCATAGGTGCCTGTTAATGATCAATTTCAGTTTCAGTTAACACAAAGGACACATGCCCGTTTATAATTATAATCCTTTTTAATACAAAGGACACATTTCAGGTTCAACGGAAAATGTCTGTTACATAAAAAAGTACATTAAAACAAATCTGAAATAGATACAAAAGTGGGCAGATACCCGTACAAGCCTTTATCAAAACATAGCCGCAGGTCGGACCGTCCGTCCGTCCTTTAAACGGGTCCAATTGCCCCAGGATCGTACCTATATCTGTTTGACTAACTTTAATTGAAATATGCTCGGAAAATGAAACAAGCTTTAGCTATGTTCGATGAAAATAGTGTGGTCACTGTTTGGGTTATATCCGTAGCTGTTTCAGATAAATAATTGGAGAAGTTTCCAATGAAATCCTAACTCTTGCACTCAGCATTTTTACTGGATATACATAGGTTTTTTGTTATTATAGTGCGTAACCCCACATTAAGGGTAATTTCTAAGAAATCCTGTTCAAAGACTAAAGGATTGGATAAACTTCAATGTTTCCCCTGTAGGTGGAGCTAACGACGCTAGAGACCGTAGGAAGTCGCAGAGATTTTCGATTCCCACGTCACTGACCTCGTGGTGTAGTTGGTTAGCACATTCCTGTACTGAAGGAAGGATGCGGGTTCAAGTCCCGTCGCAGTCGAAAATTTTTGCGATATTATTTGATTTCTTGGATATACATATTATTAACAATCACACTAATATTATAAATGTGAAAGTTTTGATGTTTAGATGTCTGGATGGATGTTTGTTACCTCTTCACGCCAAAACAACTGAACGATCCGGCCTGAAATTTCGGGCGATAATTCTAATCCTGGGTAAACATGGGCTCATAAACATGTGATCAAACATGGGCTACTTTTTATCCCTTTAATCAATTCCTATGGGATAGAAATCACCTTTAAGCGTTTCCATAGAAAAAAACGTGCGTAGCCGCTTGTCAGAAACTAGTAATATTAAATACTAGACGATCGCCTCGCGGTTTCACCCGCATAGTTCCCGTTCCCGTGGGAATTCTGGGATATAATATAGCCTATGTAACTCCCTGAAAAGTAAGCTTCCTAACGGTAAAAGAATCTTTCAAATCGGTCCAGTAGTTTCGGAGCGCTGTTCAATACAAACAAACAAACACTCAAATCTTTCCTCTTTATAATATTAGTATAGATATACAATAAAAACCAGTAGAGTTGATAGTTGTAGACTGTTTGCAACAGTCGGCAGTTAGCTCAATTGTTTCAATTGTAAATACTAGTATAATTTTCTTTGTGAATAAATTCTATCATTTATTAAAAAAAAAAAAAGTAGAGTTGATTAGTGCTTATTGGATTCAATATAACCTTCTGTTTCATGCTTGGGCGTTAGATCAAAATAACTCTTGTGTAATAATGACCTAAAGATCACCAAAGTGTATAAACTCTCTGGATTTGTTTAGGCTAACCTCCATCCGGAATGTGCATGACGAAATTCATCGTAAGAGGTATTCTAGTCGCATCGTGTCATCCCGCTTTCATCCCGAATTATATAAGTGCAGTTTATTAGCGTCATGGTCTCAGGACGTCATCAAAATAAATGGAGATTGATGGCATTCAGCGCGTTTGCAAACAAGGCAATCCAACCAATCTAAAACGATATGTTCAAGGAATAAAATTGACGTGATGTTGTTTACAAAAAAATTGGTTGCCTGTAAAGTCGGTATACGGGCGAAAGTTTTACGTGACAACGACTTTCACTTTTTATGTCTGTCTCTCTCGCTCTTAGGCGGGCTAACCATGCCCGAGTGGAAGGGACGCGTGCCTCTCACTCGCTCTCATTGTGAGCGCATAAAGTGAGCGGAGCGTAACGCAGTTTCTTGAAGTGTCACCGGGCAAACCAATTTATAAGACGTTGTCACGTCAAAACTAGAACCGATTTGAAATCCCTGCATAAATGCACACTGTTTTTTTTAAAGATTCATGGGACTAATAGTAATCCTTTGGGTGTAAATCTTTTTTGAACCTCTCCGGATCGTTATCTACACAAAACAAAATAATCATCTAAATCTGAAACAAAAAACATTAACACACGCTTTTATGCCTTGCAGTTTTATAGCTACTGACTTGACAAAATCTTGCTTTAATCATAAACACGGGGACAAAACATCTGCATTGCCATACAGCGGGGCATTGCATATAGATCAATAGTTCTATCTATAAATTGTTTGCAACAGTCTGCAGTTAGTTTAACTGCTTTAATTAAAATCTTATTCATATGTGTTTATATTCCTCAATTGTAGTTTTCTTTGCTTAACTATTTCCATCTATTGTAATAAAACATGGCAGTTTTTTGATTGTGCCAATTTTTTTTTACTGCTCGTGAAAATCTTAACGAGGCACCTACCAACCAATTTACACAGTTTTCTCAACGTTCGAAGTAAAAAAGATCAACTCCAGCTCTTTTCCAATAGGTGCTATGATATTGCAATAATAGTTAATACTGCTACGGTCTAGTAAAACGTGCAGCGAGGTTGGTTGACACCAGGCGATATGAAATCTCCCTGACGAGCTGATAGCTGAGCCAGGATTGGAAGAGAGCCAGCGATATGTCCCTCGGGATATCAGGCTATCTAGCTTTCCTATGTATATTACATAGGTCACTGGGTGTATTTACCGATGTACAATGCACATTCAAATGCAAAGTTGGGGGTAAATGAGTTTTGACACGCGTTTTTTACGTATTGCTCATTTTTTATTATGGATGAATTTCCCATACAAACGTAGTACCAAAATAATAATAATAATAATAATGCTGGACAATTCACACAGCATTATCTAGCCCCAAGGTAAGCAGTGCTTGTGTTGATGATTTGAAAATGAAAATGATTTGTAATTTGAGAATATTTCTGCTATTATTTGTATTAAAATAGTATTCATCTAGGTTCCAGAAACAATTTTTTTTTTCAAAATACCTTTCTGAAATGAAATTAAACCGAATCGCATTTTTACATAAAAGAATGAATGTTTTCTTAGTATTTTTCTAGATAAGTATTTTTAAAAAAGCTTGTGGTAGGAACCTAAATAAATTGTAATACAAATTGTAAATAATTGTAATACAAATAATACTTTGCTATTATTTGTATTAGAATTGTATTTATTGTGAAAATATTCTCAAATTACAAATCATTTTGGTACTACGTTGGTATGGGAAATTCATTCTCCGCCGGACCCATAACTGCGTAACGCTAGTGAAAAGCATTTTGAACGAATGAAGCATTGGACGAAATTCGTATTAGATTATATTTGCATCGCATTTTGGATAAGCTATTAACCAATAAATGAAATGTTACCTACGTAAGATAGGCTAGGTCTACGACGTAACTAGAAAAATAGATTTAACGAATATTCAGCGTGGGCGTATATGTTATACTTAGATAAACTACCTACATGAGCATGTTGATATTTCACATCATTATAGCGAATCTCATCCTTTATTGAACAAAGAAAAACCTACTTTGTGTAAACAACACCACTCGTAGGCGTTTCCGATTTATTATTAAAATTAATTAATACTGGATTTTGGTACTTTCTAAAATGGCGCAACTTGTTTTTTGTGGAACAGAAAGGTTTTTCGTTTTTAGGATTCCGTATTTCAGTGAACAATTTTAGGTTTACGTAGGTACATTTTTACAACATTTTTAGCACATTGACGCGCACCTACACTGATGTAGAATCCAACAAATATTATCTAGAAACAATCGAACATTTTCAGGACGCAAGGGTGTGTAAATGTTTGTTTTAGCCACTAAAAGATCATAGCTGCTTTGATCAAATCCAAGCAAAAACAGATGCTTTACTGTAATTTAGGTTAGGTAATTCGATAACCATCCATGTACCTACACCGTACACGAAACCATTTATTTAGTTTTGTTTCAGTGGGTAGTTTATTGGTTGGTATTCAGAACCGATGTCTGAATGCCTTTAAAAATAAACTTAAATTACATGTACATACTCTGTAACAAAACACGAATAAAAATACTCACCTATTTAATGTTTAGTAACAAAAAAAAGACATACCTATTTCATAACTAACTAAGTTCCTACTAGTTGTTATAATGTTTAGTATTTATATAATATCACTACATATCTAATATTTCGATAAACAATATTTTAGTTATAGAAAATATTTAGTTATAACTTGTTTTAGGTCCCAGAGGTTAGTTTAAATATTTTTAAACCTAGATTAATTTGTTCTTATGTATCTCATTATATGTAAACCCTGTGTTTGTATGAGAATAAAGTTCTTTAAAGCTATGTGTTTGTTTTTTTACAATGGTAAATTTATTGATAATATAATAATCAAATCTGACATCAATGTATTTTACTTTACTAACAAAATTACAATCAAAGAATAGAAACAAATTAGAACTAGTACTTACAACTGAAATAATTGAGCTAACTGCAGACTGTTGCAAACAATCTACAGGTAGCTCAACTGACATTAAGAATGTGTCGATAAGAATGAAGCAAATGTCCTGCAGAAATAAAGACTGGAACCCTCCTCTGCCGGTTTTTCTTGCAGTTGCCACTTTTTTCAAGACGCTAACGATAAAAGAATCCGGCGACGTAAAGCCTCTCCACTAATGGTAGGGGATGATCTTGAATTCTGTCATTAGTACTGAATTTTTGCCTTTTATCAGCAACGAGGGTATCAAATGTCATATTCATCTGTGTTGCGGAAAACCTCCAATAATTTGTTTTAGTAAAGTTTGTGACTGCTCTGTGTCCAGTCCACTGTTCAAACGCTTTCCAAGAAAATACAGAATTGTACCTTAGAAATCTCAAAAATTCTTTATTCTCTTCAATTCTTCGTTAAATTCTTATCGCAAGGGAAAATCTCAGTCGCGCTACCACAAACTTTATAACAGGTGCCAGACAAAAACAACTTTTCTTTAGTTAAAAAAATAAAAACCAAGAAACGCGAGAACTGTCTTAATTTCAATGGCGCTTGACGGAAATTGCGGACCAGAACTTTCAATTGGAGCAAACTAACTACCCGTAGACCGAACGGACTTGTTACGGAAACAAAGAATTCTTCAGAAATTGCCACTGCCCTTATTTATCAAGTTTATATGGAAGAGAAAAGGTCAAGTTGATTAAATCCGCTGATAGAATTTAGGTTGAAGATTAGTTTATTTTGTAATCCAATATACAATTAGACAGAACCAACCAGGGTAGGGTAGAAAAAAAGTTAGGACAACAAGGGCATGACGAGTTTCAATTTTATCGTACAATCGTGAATCGCATATC
The DNA here is from genome assembly GCA_963564075.1 of Eupithecia subfuscata. Taxonomy (NCBI): domain Eukaryota; kingdom Metazoa; phylum Arthropoda; class Insecta; order Lepidoptera; family Geometridae; genus Eupithecia; species Eupithecia subfuscata. The sequence goes on along the minus strand of OY751111.1, from coordinate 6,142,476 downwards.
AATTTGACGAGCTCTCGTACTTTTTACTTGTACCTATTTAATCTTTGCCACATCTGTACTTTTTATTTCATAAAAACCAGAACTCACGTAGAGATTTAATAGGTATTCAACAAAATATCAAATAAAAAAAAATCTACATTCCGCACAATCAGTTATACTAAACTAAATTCTTCCCTTTCAACCATCTTTGCATCCTACTAGTATCTACACACCTTGTACCTAAGAGGTTCTCGGAAAATATTGAAGTTCACCCTAGCATGATTTAGTTCAGGTTTTCAAACATTATTTCAATCAAAAAAATCCAGTTCAGGAACAAAACAATTCAAGTTGCTAAAAATATAAGTTCAAAAATCTACAGACCCCGCAGCACTGTTTAACTTTTCATTACCTAATTAATGTCGAACAGCCGATGGCGGCAGTTCGACATTAAATATTTCGTGCAGAGAAATGATGCTTACTGCTTCTATAAGTGAATATTATTTTATGTATGTATTTAGTGTTTCTATTAGTGAATGCCTATTATTAGCGTTCTGTGTCTATTTTAATTTCTATTGTAATTAGATAAGCTGATGGCAATCCGAATTGAATAAATAAAGAAATAAAAACAAAATAAAGCAACCAAACTGTATGTAAATTGTAATAAGAGGCTGTAGCAGCGAAACTAGTATCACCTGCTTTTATTACCTACAAGTACGAACAAACACATCACTTAGAAGGGTGTCCTAGCCCAGTTTATAATAGGTTTCACATTTTTCACAAACCGCACATTGATATTCTATCAAGTCGTATGTGGAAACTCATTTAGTACATATTTAAAAGCCTTAGGCATGTAGCTGACCGTAAAACCATTAAAACCGTCACTGTGTAAATCCATAATGGAATATTGCCTGATTACGTGGGGTGGATCTGCTAAATATCATTTAATAGAGTTGGAGAGAGCACAACGTGCTATTTTGAAAGTTGGGGCTTGTCTTCCTTTTCGATTTCCAACCGATGTTCTCTATAAAGAGTGTGACGTATTCACCGTAAGATAAACGTACATACTCCTTACCTATAGTATTATAATATCTGTGACCTTACTGTCCTTAAACAACACTGTCGTCAAGAGATGACCCGTTGCGACTAAAAAATAAGGTTTGTGATACAGTGACTTTTCATAACTCCCACTCGCATAAATTCTTTGGTTACATAGGGCTTTTAGCATAAAATAAAATGAATAAATTACTAAATATACACCCCCAGTAGAAAATAAAAAAATATTGTAAAACTATTCTACAGTAAAAAATTTATCAAAACGGTGAATCACCGGCCGCGAAGCTAGGGGCTTTTGTTTGGTTTATTATTTACTAGCTGCGCCCGCGGCTACGCCCGCGTGGAAATTTATGTTTCCCACTTTCTTAATTTTTTCTTTCTTATGAACCTTCTCCTGACAATAACAAACAGAACAAAAAAAGAATTAACGACTTCACGCGTGATGCCGTGCCCAAGGGAAATAGGGATTCATTTTTATAAATGTAACTATATATAAAAATGAAGATTTGAAACTTGTATAAACTGCGCTAGGCGGTGGTGCTAATTTTGCTCGCGCAAACCAAATTGTATAAAAGTATCTCGTGCTAAACGCTCTCTGATATTGGGGTGATATTCGCAACATTCTGAGCGGAAGGAAATCCGCGATGAAATCCGCGCCTCCGCGACATGCCTGGATGTAGGGCTGGGACGTGCGTGCGTCTTACCCAGCATCTTCTGGCGGTTTCACCGGGCTTTTGTGTTTTATGGAAATTGATTGTTTGGATCAATGGAGCTTTTGGAGTTAGGGGAGTCAATATTTCTGGAGACGTCGATTGGTGAAGGTGTTTTAGCTTAGTGTGGTAACGTTAAAAACATCTGACGAGTGAGCGAGATCCATTGACTTAACAGGCGCTTTTGTTTGGATTTATCTTTGTCTACATTGACGGTGATTGTAAACTCTATTTTGAGATTAATTTTTTTTTTTGGGGCAGCCTTTATTCACATAGAAAATTGTACTAGTATTTACAATTGAAATAATTGAGCTAACTGCAGACTGTTGCAAACAGTCTACAGGTAGCTCAACTGATCCATATCAACACCAGTCGGAAGCGTCCCCAAGACGCTGGCTGCGTTGTATGGCAATGCTGATGCGCTGTGCCACATACTCACCAGCTCTCGGGTCACGCGTAGAGCATTGGTTTTTGACTTTGTTTGCGTCTACAAGATAAAAAGCTAGGTTATCAAAATAAGCAAAATAGTATGAAGCCGTGCCGTTGCCCAAGCCGGTAACTCGGTAAGCAGAAAAACATTCCATTAACTGCATACATTTGTTTCGGCCAAAACGCTCATTATTATTCCTGTCATATCTAGCGATAACCGTATTAGGTACCTAAGTAATAATTTAGGTTTTAATGAACACTTCCTATATTCTAATCTTCTTGTCTTCTCGTAATTTCAAAGTCGAAAGCCGTTAAAGATTACAGGTGCTCGTTTTAAGGCGCGCACACACAGCGCCCCAAGCTTCGCCCATAAATAATGACATCGGTTTACGATCGGATTTATACCTTACAAAGTTTTCGCAATCGAAAACGACTTAGTTTTACGATTACTGGCATAGCAAAATCGAATCGGACTTTCTTGGATTTGATACAATTTTTATGTTTATTGCGCATTAAAATTAACAACGTTTTTGTACGAGAACGGGATATTCTTCACAATTTTCTTATCTTTACGGTATTTAAAAAACAATTCATTACAACCATAATTAATGGCTTACTGAGCTCTAAAAAAGCTATTTGAAAGAGCCTATCAAACTGTTAGTGGATTGTGGAGCAGACTTGCTGTAACCCAAATTTAATCGTCGGCACAGATGTTTGTGAGTTGTGTCGTTATTGCGCAAGTTCCGTGATAAACACGACGACTCATTGTCTAAACTTCAGGATTAGTTATGTGCACTTTTAGAGCAGAATATGAGAGGTAAGAATTAAAACTATGATTTGTATGGGGCTTTAAGCGTATATATATGTATGTTTTTTTTCCAAGGATAGCAAAACACTACAATTTTTAAAATAGAGACGAGACAAATGGACATATTTCAGCGGCTTGTATGTACAGGTTTTTATTCGTACCTAACCCAAAAAGGCTAGACGTAAGATGAGCGTACAAAAATTAAAAACCCTAAAAAATATCCGTCGGAAGGAAATAATATTCTGAAAGAATATAAAAGACAGATAAAATAAAACCCTAACGGTCCAAGAGGATACTTAGTAAAAAATGAATACTTACGAGTTGAACCTTCCCTGTAACAGGTCAAAGGTTGTTTCCTAAAGAGGGCACATCAACTTTTCTAAAACGGTCTCCTTTGTTTAAAGGTCGGATCCCACCTAAAACTCAACGACCACTTAGCCAACCGTTGCCATTACATAGTACCTACCTAAAACACTACATCCCTTACGGTACAGGAAATTGGCAAGGTAAAATTAACTTGCCCTATTTCTGTCCGACACAGAGCTGAATATTCCCCATTGGTACCTAAGTACATGGATATTCCATCATCTGTAGAATGGACGCAGTTGTCGCTATAGCAGAAGAAGGGTCCCGCTGGTCTCAAGGGACAATCTTAAAACCATCCCACTTTATTATGTGGTGGGTTGTAATTGAAAGGACATCGAGCTTGATTACTCGAGTGGAATAGATAGCCGAATTTATTGGAACATTCAGGAATATTCAGAACGGAGTGAAATACTTGTATCGTAGACGTATTTTATGGTTTATCGTGTTTCTTGTAACTAACTGCGAATCAACATTGTATTATTTTGTTGTACGTAATGCGCCTTCAAAGGTTGAACAGACTGTAGTCATTTGCCTTTTTACGAAAGAGCGTAGAAGAGATGAACATTTATAGTGCTTTTCAAACTGAATACTGAATGCTTGCAGCTATAATACACAACGTAAACGCTATCTTGTAAGTGGATAATCTTGTTTGCCTCCACGTCATACTCTACAGGAATTGTGTTAGACTTATACAAACTGAGCTACAAGAGTCTACATGACTGTTGTTGTTGTAAGCTTTGGTTACCAGCTTTATGCTACCTTAGCTATTGTCGATATCTGCACAAAAAGGAAGGCTTTATTTCATTATTGCGATCATAGCAAAAACCCTATATATTTTGATTGAAAAACTCTCAAGTTCGAATCAAAACAATAACTTGTCATCCCCAAACCCGAAACTAGACCAAATGTATTCATAACTGAAAACACAAGTTCAAAGCAGATTATGCTAACGAAGCCATGCATATTTTTCCGAAGTTCAATCAGATTTTCCTGGATCAACGCTTACCCCAGATATTTGCAAACAATTCGTAGAGACACTCTACATAGAGGTATATTCTGTCACGTCTCTTATTCTTGCTTACAGAGTACCGCATCCCCGATACGACTAATATTTGCACTGTCGTATTTGTGAAAGTTATTTCAATGAAGCACTACAGTGTACTGTAGACTCGGCGCTTGTGTGTCAACATGCAAATTCGCTTTAGTTCGGCGCATCGCCTGTTTGCCCCGCGGCTTTTGTAAAACAAACTCCGCAATGTATAAAGACATTCGAGCACGTCTAATGCGGTGTAAAGTTAATTGAATGATACTCTCGTTACGGAATCAAGCAGCGAGTTCCGAGGGTTGGAGTGTTCAAAGAGCTCGTGGATAAAGTTCGTTTAGTTATGAAACTTGGATTAGAGCTAGCTTTCAGCATACGAAGGTGGGACAACTGAATTAGCTGTCTACGATGAGTTCTCTGCAATGTTCAAGTCAAGAGAGACTTCATTTCGGAGAATTCATTTTACAGAAAAGTTTTACGAGTCCTCAGAGATTTAACGAGAAATGTCTTTCATAAGGAACTGTTCATTAATGCTGTTTTGAAAATGGTATCTAATTGCAACAAGCTATTGAAATAGTTATATTTGAATAACATAAATGATATCTGCTGCTGCATGATATTCCTTGCTAGGAGATCATCTAAGTATATGAATTTTAGTAAAGTTAGTAACGTTGGTGTTCTTACACAAACAAGGTTCGTAATTCACCCGCTCACATTTGAATCGATTATTTGAGAAACCCCACAAGTCAGTCTTTTTGACGAAATGACTTTTTTGCGGGAATGTGTTCTATGGACGTAAATACACAGTATTACAAAGAGAAATCCCACAAGTCAATGCTATACGTACGAAATATAACAGCTCGAATATTTCGTTTAGTTGAGAAACACCATAAGTCAGTTATTAAAATTTGAAAATTTGAAATCTGTCAAGGGCAGACTGGTTTTGCCTAGCGACAAAGCGTATCCAGAGGGTCAAATTCCCATTAACAAAAACAAAATGGACGATTTGCAAAAACTGAGGAGTTATTTGCCACAAGAGCACAAGAGAAGGAAATACAAGAGTTCTACGAAAAAATATACCAGTGGCCGATCACAGATCGTGAAACAGACGACACGATGGGTTAAACCAAGAGATTTTATGCTAAACACATAAAAGAATAGAATATTATACAATTTGTGTCTAATTATTGAATGTAACATTGTGTGATTATACCTTTTATAGTGTTAAAGTTGTTTTTTTTTTCGTTTATTTGAGAAACCCCCTAAGTCAATGACTTTCAGGTATTATTTATTTCATGAAAATATCAAAATTATAAAAAAATCAATACATAAAAACATAAATTTTATGATGAATAGAATAGTAACATTTCTAATATATATTTTATTCTTGCTAAAACGAATATCTTTTGTCATTATCATAAACATAGGTCTCCCCTAACTATGCTCACTAATGGCACTATGGCACTATGGCGCTCATTAGAGCACCATAGTGCCCTATCTTCGACTATATATATATCTTTATCTACCAAACCTACATAATATGCATAGACCTCCTTTTTTCTATTTTTACTCAAAATCAAAACGCAGACTTATAAAACGTCGTATTTTCAATAACGGTAAAGGACTATCCAAAGCCGTTGATAACAATCTGCTGCTGAGAAAAAATAAGTTTTTCCGTTCGAACAAAGGGCCAAAACATTTTTGTATTCAGCATTCTTATCACTCCTTTCGTTCATGTATTCGAGAGTATCTGCGTATCTCCTGCTTCAATCTCAAATACAAAGAAACAACGAAGGTAACCGTTTCACAGAAGTCCATCGATCTTCTAAAGACGTGTTTAATCACCTGGCAACGCGAGACTTTACTCGAGATTAAAGACGAAAACAATTTCTAAAGAACCCTCACGGAAAATAACCACGAAATACTGTGATGCTTTTAAAAGCATCACAGTATTTCAGTAAAGTAACTTAAGTTTCTATGTAGGTAACTGTAACCATGTCTTTAGGCTCTAACCACGCTTAAGGCTCTTGCACACACACTTTTTTTCGCCGCGACAATCTACGGTTAATTTTCCGTGCATAGGCACGGTCGCCAGTGTTGTATGGATCACAATAGAAGCTTCATAGAAACTTCTTGACCAGCGGTTTTTTCACCGTAAAGATAGATAGATAGACTTTGTATTGGGTACACCACAAACAGCACAGGAAAAGTAACAAAAGAACAGTAACATAGGAGTATTTAAGGTACATAATTATAATATTGATAACACATATTATTAGTAGGTATTAATTAAAGTACAAGCTTAGCAACCGAATGTAATATAAATAGGCACCTACCCACTAATACTTGCTCGGTAACAATGAAGTAAAAGACTACAGCGTAAATTTTTACGATGAAAAAAATGCGTGTGAACAAAAGCCCTAAACTCGGTTCTCGAATTAACTTCGTTACAAACCCAAAGATATACAGGTGAATAAATTTTCATTAGGTACCTGCTATCTATAACATTGACCTCAGTAGAACAAATTAATAAAAATTGCATTTAGAAATTACCCCGAGTGCCCCGAGCTTTCGCGTTATTATAGTTTTCCCCCTTGAAATCCCTCTTGAGTGAGGGGGAAAACTGGAATTATTATTTTCTCTATTTACGCCCTTTACCACAAACTTTAATAAATATTTCTTCAAAATATTATCTTTTCTTTATAACACTAGTTCAAATTACACGGATTTATTGAAAAAAAACCTATTCAAAAGCTGTTGCGAATTTGTACCAGCGTTCATTTTCAGATTCGGGAGTGGTGGTAAATAAATATCTTCGGATTAAAATCACTAAACCTGAATTGGTTTTTATACATCCCCTACGTGAATTCAAACAGTGTATTGTAACCACAGCCAACATTGTAATATAAGGTACCTAGTATATGTATAGGTAGTTACATCAGGCTCATTGAAAGATTGGATCAGTGAAGCTGGCTAATCAAGCGGCGCCGATGTTTTGTCAGACGCACAACCCTGCCGCCCCGATAAGCTTCTAAGCCAAGTATTGTTGATTCCACATTTACATACCTACGTAATATTAACGTAGGTACGTATACAAATATACGGTTCGTCGCATAAAATGCGGATGAAATGTGTGATTTATTTTGATATGAAAGGGATTTCGTAATGGTTTGTGAATGCGAGGCAAATACGGTTTGTTTGTTTTTAAAAAAATGCGAATCAAATTTAGCTTTTCCTTTCCTAAAACATTATGATGAGACCAAAATTAAAAATGAATTATTAGAATATATGCGATTCTTTATGAACCGGTTAAATAATTTCCTAAGAATTTCAAACACATGGAAATTAGACATGTGAGTGAAACGAGACAGGGTATTACTGCTTTCGGGGTATCGTGTAAGTTCTCGAGCACCTTGCTTGTAGCTTCAACCACAAACTGCGTTATCCGACCATTGAAGCACCAATGCTTGTTGAACATTGTATGCTTGAGTTCTAATTGTTAAGCTCCCTCGACTCAGCCGATTTGTACAACTATTAGAACTGCAACACAACCCGACAAAGTTCGTCGACACGTTATGGTTTTAGCTGGTTTATGCTAGCATGGCAAATAATAATGAACAAGAATAACTTTTGTTGAGTATAATCTTCTAACGATAGTTATGGAAACGTAGGTACCTAATACGAGTTATTTTTCTGTCATTTATAAGGTCCTAATAAAAAGGAATAGCGTTGTTAATCGAGTAATCCGTGACTTCGTTTACTTGATAGCACGAAAGCACCGCATCTCATACCAGCATATTTACTCAAAACAAACTACCTACTAAACTAAGCTGAATAAAAATCACACCCAAAATTTACGCTGCGTTCGGATCAAAACGTTCAATATATGTTATACAAAATTGAAATAGTTTCGTAATTCCAACATTGGTATCTTCGAACCACGCGCCGAAGGCACGGCGCGGCGGCGAGAAGGTTGAAAATTGTATCCAGTAAGACCACAACTCTACTTACCTGACGATGCGTATACGTGACAGCATAACGTTCAGAAGCTCGACGACGCTGGGCTACGTTTGATTAGCCGCGTCCGCACCGGACGATCCAACGCGCTCCGATCGCGCGCGGCAGGAGCGCGATCCAACTGGAGCGGGCGGTGTGGACGCGACGCGTGCGATCCAAGTGATCCAATTGGAGCGCGCGCTCCTTCCCGCGCGCGATCCGTTTTTGGTCTTTTTTTGGCCTGCCTCAAAGGTGCCTCAGCTGCGTGGAGCACGCGGTGTGGACGGTTGCTTTTGTACGAGTAGATCGCGCGATCCAGCCAAGATGGATGTCTCACAAAGTCGAAAATTAATATCCTTGTACAAGGAATTTAAATGTGTATGGGAGCCCAACGACTGGTGTTACAGCAATAAGGGAGTAAGAGACCATGCTTGGCGTCAGATCTCTCGTAAAATGAACAAACAACCAATTGAAGAACTGAAGAAAAAAAAGCGGTCTCTGGCGGGAGGCTACAGAAGACAAAAATTAAAATAAGTTTTTCAAATATTTAAGCAAAATAAAGGTTGCTGCTGCCTCAGCCTCAGCCGCCGCTCTACGTGGGACTCCATCTCGAGCCTCTTGCCTCTTGCTCGAGATGGAGTCATACGGCGGCATCTCGAGCAAGAGTTCGACTAAATCATGGATCACCTATGGATCGATTGGAGCGTAGTTCTGGATCGCAATTTCAACAAACTGGATCGGCCTAGTACGATCCACGCTCCGCGCATCACGATCCTTGGATCGTGGATCGCGGAATCGCGGGATCGCGTGGATCGTCCGGTGTGGACCCGGCTAATGACGTCAGTCTTAAGTCTATTGATTTCTCAATAGACTTAAGACTGACGTCATTCAAACGTTCTATCCAGCACTACTAATGGAGGTATGGTTTCGTCCCACCATACCCCCCCGGGGTATGGCCAGGGGTATAGTGGGTCCGCAGTGTATTTTTCTATGGGATTTGGTACAGCGCCTCTACGTGTGCACATGGAACTATGCAAATAAACGTCTCGTGTCCGTCTCGATACCAGTAATAAAACTCAAGCCATATAATATTTTTAGCACCTATTTTGCTATCTCTCTCTCTCTCAAAAGCTTTAAATTTAGCAAAATTATATCTTTATGCAAATTGATAAAAGTAACGCTTTAATTTCCTATGTAATTGTTTCGTTTGCTTTGTTAAAACAATTTGCGTTTTTTAACCAACCACAGTACAGGATAAAAACCTAGGTCTGTAATCAACAAGCTATACGTGAGCGTTCAGCGTAATAGTTGGCCGCTGGGGCCAAACTTTATAGAAAAGTAGTAGGTTCAACCGAATGCATCATGTATCTGTGTTTTAATGGAAACAAAGAGTGTAAGGGCAGCCACGGGGTTAATGGCTCGAAACGCCATTTTATTAGTGCCGCCACTGAAACACACCAGCGGATTTCTGGAACACGCTCCGTTTTAGTTCAACTTTCAATTGAATAAAAGCTTGCAATTTTATTGTATTTTGTCTTTTGTCGGGTTAGTTGAAGGTAGTTCCGTTTTAGTGTGGACTTATTTTAACTTATTTATTCAATATAAATACCACCTATTAGTTACACTAGTCAATTATGAGGTCACTAAAAACTTAAATGAAAACTAATAATACGATGACAATCAAATAATGAAATCAAATTATAAATAGTATTTACAATTGAAACAATTGAGCTAACTGTAGACTGTTGCAAACAATCTATAGGTACGATTTGACATGATTATTAAAAATTACTGAATCAAACTTCACTTTCGCCCGTATCACACCTCCGCTGCGAAACCATAACAGCGGAACCGCAGTAATTTCGCCATGTCTTGTCCGTATGTAGGAGAAGCGGAACACTAGCGAAACTGCCTGTTCTAATGCATAGATTTGACTATAATTCTATCTCTTTCCCCGCGCGGTTCCGTCGATCTTCACCGACGTCGGCCACAGTTCCGCGCTCCAGCCGCTTTTTTTAGCGAAACTACATTTTTTCATAAAATGGACGTCGATTGTACAATTGACTTGTCTTGTTGGAATTGTCTTGAATAATTTTTTCAAGAGGTCAGAAATAGACCTACTTTCTATTTATCCTTTTTAAATTCAACGTCCACAATAATATTGCTTCCTCCTCTGACTCGACCCAACGGACTCGCGAGACGTTCCGACGTCCAGTTCCGCAAATCAAACTACACTTGATCGCAGCGGAATTCATCCAGCGGTACCGCTACTCGTATTCCGCAGGGGAGGTGTGCTACAGGCGTTCAGAACTATCTTGAATGTAAACTCAAAACAAAATTAAGTGCTGAAATCAGTAACCTAAAATACTCGTATCATTGGAGAATCTCTATAGTTTTTTTTATATTGATGATTTGATCACAAACTCGCACAGCGAAAATACGCCGTCAAAACAGAACTTACATAAACAATCTGAAGACACATTATTTCATGTTTCCTCGAATGGTTTTTATTACATCAGTCCTTCGAGGTGCTCGAAACGTCTCGAACTAGTTCGTTCGTGTGTTCGTGACGTCGAGTTTCGTATTTTCTGAAGAACTTTTATTTTCTTAAAAACACCTCCATTGTGTCTCTAAGCGATTTTCGTGTTAATACAATAGAGCACGTTTCCTCGACTGTTTAGTGTTATTTTATAGTCCTGTTTTGAAGGACAGCTGTTTCATTAAGTTATTTTAGAAAATAAAAGTATCTGCATATATTCTATTCATGGGCAATAGAATAATCTATGGATCTCTGCGTAGTCTGAATTAATAAATTAATTTAATTTAATGTAATAGATAAAAATCCCTAGATCCTAGATAGACTACGAGGATTATTGAGTTTCCAGGTGATTAAGATATTATACGTACGATCGTCTATATCAATCTAGTTAATAAAGCGTAGAGTTCGAGAACTGTTGATTTTCTCAACCTTTTGTTCACTATCGTTTCCAGCATTTTTTAAGGTTTTTGTACGAAGTTGTTTCCCCGTGGCCATTAATACATCATTGTGTTGGAGTCCAACGGGAGTTGCCGGGCCGAACCTCCTTCCACGTTCCCTGAAGTTTTAAGAATCCTATCTCACTGTTTAGTTTGTACTTGTAAAAGAGTTCGTAGCAATTGCTACGGCGTAGCAGGCTCTACGTCGTAGCAGATTCCACAGGCTTTTGAAAAATGAACTACTAGCTTCTGCTTTCGGTATCACACGCGCTTTTCCGGCATAAAATAGTTAATTTTTCATCTCAAGGAGAAAATCTCTTTACCAGAATCGTTAACAGACTGACAGAGGTAATTTCAAATTTATAATACTTATGGTGCTAGAAAATTATGATTCTAAGAAGATATCGTACGACATAACAGGTTCTACGAGATAAAATAAAATATTAAATATTAAGTTTTGAAGTGAAAACTGCTTTAGCGGCGCTGAGCACTTTTTTTGTATGGGTAAAAACTTTCAAACTCGCGTCAGGGTCACGTGATGCTGATCGAAAAAGCGTAAGATCGTAAGATGTAAGTTTTCACTTCTGCCGGCACTCACGGAGTGCTACCTTTTTTTTTTATCTCATCTTATAAAATAATCTTAAAGTACCATTACGATTAATAGTGCTCTCGCTCTAATATACCAAAAAAATATCACATCAATAACCCCTCAAGCACCAACCGCTTGGACTTTTAGGTGACTTTCAAACTAGAGGTTTTTCTGTTGATTCATCGTTCCCTGCACAGATTTGTCAGGCACTGACGGATCTCTCTAATGAACGCTGACGCCGCCCATACCAATTATCCCAGATCACTGATTGTAACCATCTGATATTAAGATTTGAAATGGTTGAGGTGCATGGGGTTGTTAAGAGCTTACAAATAAAGTTCAATGTCGTATGACAATCCATTTATTATACGATCTTGGCGATTTGTGGATATAGTCATTTTGGTACACGAATATTCTGATAGGAAGGTATAAATAAATAAATATTGCTGGACAATTCACACAGCATTATCTAGCCCCAAGCTAAGCAGAGCTTGGGTTATGGGTACTAGATAACTGATATAGGTACTTAATACATTAAACTACATAGATAGATATTGTTTTATTATACATAGAAAACATCCAGAACGCCCTGGACAAATGTCTGCAGATTGTACAAACATTTGTCCGGAGGCGGGAATGGAACCCGCAACCTCCTGCGTCGCAGGCAGACCTTCGCCCGCGTCGCCACAGAGGTCGTCGAATATGATCTTTATTATTTACCAAAAAAATGTACCTACATCTGCAAAAGCAATTTAAATTAGGCCCTTCTGAATACCGTTATAAGAATAACATTTTATTTCTTGGATTTAATATTACTAAGCCAATAATTATGTTTCTACACAATAAACACTAGCCACGTGCCATTGAGGCTGTTCCCATCTGTGAATTTTTACGCGGCATAAAATTTCACTTAACCTAACGTAGGTACGGCAATTCGGTCTGTTGGTTTCAGTTCATATTGTATGCGGCGAGCGTCATGTTACTTGTATAATGTGGAAATTTGAGCCTTTGTTTAACTGTAGGCAAAACAAGGTCAGAGCATGACGGGTCCATTAAATATTAACAAGCTTCTTGAGATGTTGAGATGATGTAGATATCGAATTTCCCCATCTGTTGCATTCTATTGTGCTTGGTGTGTTTGGTACGAAATACATACATATATGTGTGTAAAGTAGCTTTTGTGACTAGCTGCTTTAACATGGTTATAGAAATTATAATATTGCATGCTTTAAAGTTTGAAATGGCTTTAATTTTGTATAGATTTTTCAGCTATAAAACCCTGTATTTAGTGCAAAATCAACCGATACACTGAGCTTATCCAAACCCAGGTAAGAGGCTCTAACATCGTGGACTCTCATAAAACATCGCGACCTACTTACGTCTCCTGCAGAATTCGCTTATTTCCAATAGGGCTGGGGGCCACCCTCTGTGAATGGCGAGAAAATTTGTCGGCTTTGTGGGCCAGAGTAGGTACACCTTTCAGCTGGCTGCTTGAGTCTGCATGGTTGGAATAAGTGTGATTTTACTGAGATGTCGTTGGGATCATTTGGCAAAGTCACGTATCTTCACATCTAGTGCTAGATAGGCAAAAGTAGCTTCATTCACGTGTACGTGGGTAGAAAGAAACAGATTTTCTCAGAGTTTTTTCAGTAAATCAATTAACTTTAGAAAATAATCTCAAGCAAAATTAAATTTTCACCAATGGTTCATAAAACAATATTGGTATAATAATTGATAGAGAATTCTCGTACCCTTTTCAGTTTGTCTTTGAGTAACTTCATAACAGCGCGCCTCAGGAGGTCTCTTTTGTTTCAGACAAAGCAAACAGAACTAAATAAAGTCATCCCATCTCTAGTCGCCCGGAACGGAAAGTCGACAAAATTCTAGCACACGCAAAAGAGCGTTCGAACATTTTAAATTCAAACTTGCAGAGGGATTGAGGTAACCGTTCAAACGCTTAAGCTGGTTCTTGAAGATGGAAATACAGACGCTTTTTCACAAACGATTGTACTGGTTTCTACATAATGAGGTTTGACGTTTTGCATCACAGAATAACTTACAGAACAAAAGGCTACATTAGAACAAACCGCATCTACCTTCCCTTCCTTTAACTTTTGTAATTATTATGGACTTTACAATCCTAATATTGGGCCACCATGAACAATTTCACTGAATTGTTTGTCGAACCAATCAGGACATGAAATGAAATATCTGAGCACCGCGGGCTAAATAGCATCTCAAGTCGATGAATATCAGAAGCTGTAAAATTATAATGAACTCTGAGACACTTCGCGAGGAATTCCCTCTCAGCTTTTATGTAATTGCCTTTATTTATCAAAGAGTAATAGAGCACTAACGAATACCTCCAGGTTTTGTCTTAGAAGTTTATGGTTAAGTTAATTTTCACCATATTTTCATTAAATATTTAGAAGTAAAGAAACTTACAGGTTTTTTTGTATTAATATATGTATATGTTTCATTGCACGTCAATAAACTAAAAAGTGGATAAAAATAATAATTCGACCAGAATGTCCACCAAATTTAAAAACCAATACGCAACAGCGGAAAAGCAAATATTTTACGCTAGAGGATATGTACTTTAGTACCCCTGTTGGTTTTCATTCATGACTGGGTAGTCAAAGGATTTGGTTTGTTAGTATTTGGATTTTCACCTTTGATCGGCTGTTTATTAATGTTTCCTTTTTGCTCTGTAGGACCACAAACTGACCAACGCGATGCATGGGAGGAATAACATCCTTTAGTCTATGCAAATATTCCGCTTTAACATCATAAGCTTCTCGTATGTACCCACAGAAATCAGCTATATAAACGAGTTCACGCGTTGATAGACTGAGATGTGTGAAAGATATATTTAAACAAAGTTTGAGTCTGCTCTGTCACTCACAAAAAGGCAATGACAGGAAAATTTGCCTCTTAAAATTCTGTCTGTTACCGAGCAGAATCATGTGAAACGAGATAGCTACTTATCTTAACTTCGACTTAATTAAATCTCGAACAGGTGGAAGCTACACAAAATGAATCAAAATTAATCTGACGCAATTCGACGGAGTCCCGACGGCTTCAAGCTTCATTTTCAAGTTTAATTAAATATTATTTGTCGACACGTAAACATGACACCGAAATAGATAAAACTAATTAGCTGTGTTTATTCTAATTCGTCTTTCATTCTAAAAGGTAGGTTTTATTAATTTGAATAATTTTGAGTAAAGTTGCTGAAGAACAGACCCGCCCCCGAAGTGTGATACCCAGCATGGAGATTATGGTATTAACCCAAAATTTTGAGCCAACCAATAAGGTGCTTATCAAGGGAGGTTTATGTCCAACTGTGGACTGGATAGGCTGTTGATGTAAGAGAGGTGTTAATTAGGTATAAACCTAATTAATAATCAAATCAAATACATTTTGGCACTACACTACCTACTATAATAAACTATCGTAATTAGAATAAGCACTATAAGCTCGGCTTGCACAATTTTAAGTATTTAAATTTAACGTGCCTATTTGTAGGGTTTGACAAGTCACTAAAGCTGGCCCTACAGTCTGAAGTATGTATACAAAAGCGTGTCCGATCTGTCCATTTAAAAAGTGCTATAATCCAAATAAAATATAAATATCTCGATATGGTAGGATCCCAGCCGAGGACAAACAAGGAATATGAAGCTGTCGAAGGGCAAAACTTTGCTTGTTATCGAAGAAATACCACAAAACATATCCGCTCTTTTATGCGATAAGTTTGGAGGACTGCCCGTGAAGTGTGGATTCATAGAGACCGTTTCAACGGAAATTTTGCTTTGTGTTTGTATTATTTACACGTGCCCCGTTTGTGTTTTGTGTATGAGTATTGTGAATGCGGGCTATACCGCCCATGGAGTTCTATTCTCTTATTCACAGCTCTACGGCAGGAATTCCATTGTTGACGGTGCACACGATTTGGGTGACCATTTGCTTTAGATATCTACAGTGCCAATGGCGAGCTTGTAAACATCGTCTATAACCATCGCCTATAAAAATCATTTCAACGCGATAAAGTTAAACTAAAAATGTTTATTTTTGCTACTAGGCCAACACGTCTTCTTTCTTGCATTTTGAGTAAACCTATTTAATGGACAAAAACATTGTGAAGACGATTGTTTAATAATTATTAGAAACTAGCTTCTGCCCGCGGCTTCGCACGCGTTGTTTCTATGGAAACGTTTTGAGGTTATTTCTATACCATGGGAACTGATTTATGGGATAAAAAGTCGCCTATGTTTGATTCCAGGGTTAGACTTACCTGTATGCATATACATTTCATATATAAATTTCAGCCTGATCCGTTCAGTAGGTTTGGCGTGAAGAGATAACAAACATCCATCCATCCATCCATCTATCCATCCGTCCATTCATCCAAACTTTAGCATATATAATATCAGTGTGAAGTGTGATATCTAACGATACTGGTCGTTGGATGGTATAGTTATGTGGGGTTGTTGTACATTTGCCATAAAGTAAATTCGTCACATTTTTGTACACTCCATACATTGAAAGTAAATTCGTTACATGCGTTATACAAACAAGTGGTGGATAAAGTTTTAAATTATTTGACACTTGTTTGACAATGAAAGAACTCGCCGCGTCGCTGCTGGCCACTGCCGTTCCGGGTGTAGATTAATACATAAGATTAGGAAAAATTCGTTTTTAAGAAATCAAATAACATCGCATAAATTTTCGACTCCCACGTCACTTGACCTCGTGGTGTAGTTGGTTAGCACATTCCTGTACTGAAGGAAGGATGCGGGTTCAAGTCCCGTCGAAGTCGAAAATTTTTGCGATATTATTTGATTTCTTAGAAATTACCCTTAGTGTGGGGTTACGCACTTTAATAACAAAAAACCTTAGATTCGTTTTGTTTAGATGTTAGTTTTGTTTAAAGTAGATCGCCAAACACTATTAGGTACTATTGTTATAAAAACCGGCCTGAGTGTTTTCCTTGAGAATTTTCCGCATAGTGAAAACAGCAAAGCGAAAGCATTTTATTATAACGAACGAACGAAACGGTAGGTAATTATCATGTGTTGCTGAAAACTTGCTTGAAAGGTTTTCCCTATACGGTTGTAATGCCAATCAGAGCGTGACTTGCGAAACATTCAGAGTCCAGATAAACAGTCTCGTTTGTTGAATGAATGTTGTATAAATGCTTTATTGAAAATATAATAATTTAATAGTCTTAAAATTCGTAGAGATGATAATGATGAAACTAATAAGATACCTTATGGATATGGATCAGTTGAGCTATCTGTAGACTGTTTGCAACAGTCGGCAGTTAGCTCAATTGTTTCAATTGTAAATACTAGTATAATTTTCTTTGTGAATAAATGTCTTTTTCTTTTATAAGATACCTTGCCATTGCAAGGTATCTTATTAGGTAGACGGTAGTCCTATTGCTGCATTTTTTTACAATTGACTATTTCAAACCGTCGTCGACCCAAATAGAGGAGTGTTGTAATATCTTCGACTGTCTGTCTGTCGGTAGCATCGTATCTCGCAAACAGATAAACCTATTTTTTTCCATATAAAGTTCATATTAAGTTTTTTGTTTACAATATAAGGTGAATTGAGAGTTTAAGCAAACTCCTCTTATGTCTATGATGGTTGATACATACAAATGTATCAAAAATACATACAAGCTAAACAAAAAAAACGGGTCAAAAGGCCGAATGTATTGAAAAAAAAATTAAATCAATTTTGTAAACTTTTTCTTTATAATAATTACGTCTCACAAAAATACTTTTAATATCAAATTTAATGTACCTAATCGTGCCTACTTATGGTTATGGAGGTACTATTTGTACATAATACAGGCAAAAAATACTGTTTCAATCATTTGTAAATGTTTTTGTTTGGCTCCCATTTCCATCTGCTCTGAAATAATCTAAAACAGAACACAAGCTGATTACATTTTAAGGAAATATAAAATAATCCGCTAGGAAAAAGCAACTTTCAGCAACATCCACGCTCTTTCAAAAGTATCTATCGTCTTACATCGTCGACCACATCGCTCTTTCCATCCGGTGAGGTTGTGGTCAAACGAAGGTCTATCAGCAATAAAACAAAAAAATCTATCAGCCTAATTCATGTTAAGATAATTTTTAATTACAGGACCTTCAAACGTTCGCAAATAACCATATAATAAGGTGAATGTAAGCGGGTTAACTACGAACCTATTTTGTGTTGGAAGAACACCAACGTTTCGTTAAGGGATGAAACGTTGGTGTTCTTCCAACACAAAATAGGTTCGTAGTTAACCCGCTTACATTCACAATGAATTCGTCAAACTACGGAAGTTTTTATAGTAAAATATATTATGGTCATGCAAAATACGTTAGGTACCTACTATACATACTCGTCTAAAGCCTGGATACACCCCTTTAGTATAACGGCAGCAGAAATCGCTGCAGTAAGCCATTGCTTTGTTTTTACAGCCAGTTTAGTGTTATAGCCACGTAACTGGTACTTTGGAACGACCATGTATTATTAATGTAGCCGTGGTAAAGATAATAATACTGAGCAGAAGCGTATCTCCTGAAATACATGAAAAGTGGCAGAAACGGCATCGACGACCGAGTCAATGTGGAGGTAAAAGAAACCAGAACTTAACAAGCCTATGGTCACTGATAGCAGAATGTTTTAGATAGTTATGACTAAGAAATTTTAAGACTCGAAAAAATCACACTCTAATCTTCGATCATTTCATATCCAAGAACGTGGAAAATCGCATACCTATTTGATATAGGGTATTCGTGTGTACTACCCGCGTGCGCACTGGGGTAGCAGATCTGGCACCAGTATTTGTTAATGGTTGAAAATCCTGCTAATATTATAAAGCCGAAAGTTTGTTAAATGTGAAATAGGATCTCCAAAACTACTGAACAGATCAAGATAAAATTGGGCTTACGTTTAGAGCATAGCCTAACTTAGATAATAGGCAACTTATAATACCGAAAATACGCGT
Source organism: Eupithecia subfuscata (assembly GCA_963564075.1). Taxonomy (NCBI): domain Eukaryota; kingdom Metazoa; phylum Arthropoda; class Insecta; order Lepidoptera; family Geometridae; genus Eupithecia; species Eupithecia subfuscata. Next base: position 6,123,516 of record OY751111.1, on the reverse strand, counting down.
GCGAAACCGCGGGCAGAAGTACTTTATAAAGTTTACTGGAAGAATACAAAGTAGTATGCTGAAGTATGCTTAATGTAATGTATGCCGAATAAGTAGTATGCTGAATGTCTTATTAACACAAATTACACGTGTATGACGACGATGACACGACATGCGATACACCTATAAATAAATAAATAAATAATGTTGGACAATTCACACAGCATTATCTAGCCCCAAGCTAAGCAGAGCTTGTGTTATGGGTACTAGATAACTGATATACTTAATACAATACACTACATAGATAGATATTTTTCATTATACATAGAAAACATCCAGAACGCCCTGGACAAATGTCTGCAGACCGTACAAACATTTGTCCCGAGGCGGGAATCGAACCCGCAACCTCCTGCGTCGCAGGCGGACCCTCGCCCGCTGCGCCACAGAGGTCGTCAATATGCCTATGTCAATATACCTATGAAGTTTCTAATATCATTATATGCATAAGCATAAATAGACATTAAGCATTTCGGCCCCGGAAGAATGAGTTTCCTATCTACGCGAGTTGAGTAGAATGTACATATCTGAGTGTACACTGTCGACGTGACGAGCCGGCTCGCGACCAGTCACGTACGAACACGCTATTTATGCGCTCGCTTCTGACACGGCGAGAATCCGGCTTAGATCGCATTTAGTTATTACATGCATAGAAAAGAAATATTACAATTAAATAATAGAAACAAATTAGAACTGAACTTGCCAGAGCTTGTGTTAATGCTGGCTTAGCTTGGGGCTAGATATAATAATAATAATGCTGGACAATTCACACAGTATTATCTAGCCCCAAGCTAAGCAAAGCTTGTGTTATGGGTGATAGATAACTGATATACTTAATACAATACACTACATAGATAGATATTTTTTATTATACATAGAAAACATCCAGATCGCCCTGGACAAATGTCTAGATAAAGGAATATGCTGCGTGAATTGTCCAGCATTATTATTGTTAGTATATTATTATATACTCATTTATTCTTCGATCTCGTCTATCAAATACATTTTTAGTATAGAAAATAAAATATTATAAAACTATTCTACAGTAAAAAAATATATCAAAACGGTGAATCACCGGCCGCGAAGCTAGGCTCAAGCGGTCGGTGACTAGGGCTGCAGAGAGAGGAGCTTCCTAACGATGCGCGCCGAGTCCAGGAGTACCGCCTTTTGAATCTGGCCCTTGATCAAACTTCCTAGCGAGAGTCTCTTGAGATGTTGATCGAGGCTTTTCGCTACAACGCCGTTAACGGAAACATTATTATTATTATTTGAGCTAGCTGCAGACTTCTGGAAACAATCAACATGTAGCCAGGTGCCAATGGCACCTAACAGAGAAAATCAGCAGCTCCCTTCTGTGTTTAAATAGCTCTACTGCAATCACTTACACATTATTTTCTATAACATTTGCAATGAAAGCTTACGTTTAGTCGACCCATCATTTGCACACGCTGTGGCACCCTTTTATTAGAAGAACACTAGACCTTATGACAAATTTGATATGTAATATTTCATGATAAGTGATTTTTCTGTTGGGAGTCCTTTAAATAAATAAATAAATCACCAATCCGCCTGTCAAGGTCGGTGATTAAGACAAGACTTCCTTTGTCTGGGTCTGTCTGTTTTTATTCAGCTATGGAAAATAACAAAAAACAGGCTAAAGGTTTCTTCGTCGCTTCTTTACTTTATTCTACATATCAAAGCGACAGAAATCAAAAATACCAGTTTATTTCAGTGTCAGTGTTTAGTTTTATAATTTGACCTTTTTTAAGTGTTCATTTATTGTATGGAAATAAAGAGTTTTTGATTTTGATTTTTGGACGTATACGTACACTTTGTCAGCCAATGAAAAATCTACATTTGTAGCTTCAAGAAAAACAGAAACTTCAATAGAACCCCCATGTAACTTCCTACTAAAGTAACTCGATGGAGTTTGGGAGTGGTGGCAACTTGGTCCACTCATGATTAAATTTTGTGAGTTATGGACACGTGCTTGCCAGTTTTTCGCCATCGCGGCGTGTATTATTTACCCGGCCGATATGGAATATGCATTAATCATAGCGAAAAGCTTTGTAAACAAGTTTCAGTAAGGGGTTGGAAAACTGCCTGCGGTATTCTAAGCTCTTTCCAGATTTATTTAGATCTACATGTCTGCACTTTTATTTTATGAGTTGTAATTTTTGAAAGTACCACGAGACTTACCTGTGTACACTGTTTTTAGGGTTCCGGACCTCAAAAGGATAAAAGGAACCCTTATAAGATCACTTTGTTGTCCGTCTGTCAACACCCTTTTCTCAGGAATGCGTGGAGTGGAGTGGAGTTGAAATTAACATCAAATACCATCCGTAACCTTTTTTAGCCTCAATATCAATAAAACTTCTAGGTCAACGCAATCAAAAGTTACAGCCGTTTATGGACGAATATTTAGGAAAAAATCCGAAAACCGTTTTGTAGTTTATTCTTTAAGAAAATTACTTTTGATTCTCGCCATGGACCAAAACCTATATCTCGTTGACCTAGAATCATACAATTTGGCAAAAAGCAAAATCTTATAGCTAAATTAAAGGGAAAAATCCGAAAACCGTAAATTGGTTGTTTATTAACAAAAAAATAATTTTTGTTTCTCTCCCTGAACCAAAATATACAGGGTACCTACTTCCCGTTGACCTAGAATCATGATAATTGGCAAGAAACTAGGTCTTTCAAACAACAATTAAGCGGAACCCTTAGTGCGCGACTCGCACTTGACGTTTTTTTTTTTTTGTGACGTTTTTCTATGTTTTTTGTTAAAAAAGGCGCTGATCGCGCCGTGTTACACCTTCAACTTACTTTTTATGTTATTTTTTTAATGATGGTATACAGTAAAGTTTTAAACTCCATATCATTATATCTAGGTGTACTTTCCTTTCGTATAATTATGTTCAGCAAGTGTCACAAAGAGAGAACAGAGAGAAAATAGGCTAGATTAAGAATGAGATAACGACAATGTAATTATACGCCGCACCATGTGTGTGTATACAGCCTAAGGTTAACTTTGTTCTTGTTATAATGAGATGGGGGCTAACAACCTTTATCTGTTTTTATGCCTTATAACCAAGCAGGAATTATATGTTCGGCTTTTCTGAATAAAACATTGGGAATAATTTTAGCAACGGTGTAGGTTACAAGAAACATCACCCTGTATCTTGTAGATGAAAATCATGAAAGAAAAACATGTTTTGTGTTTGCCTACGGATAAAAACACAATTTTAATAATGTCTTATGAAAATATACAATGAGAAAAGCGTTGAGTCTTTCAACGTTATTGATTCTAACACTCTAAAGAACCCATCAATTTTACAAAACCATCAAGGTTTTAGAAACTTAATAGATTATACAATTTTTTTTCTCCGATTTTACAATTCCAGCATCTGCTGGAAGATCTGGAAGGTATAAGATCTCTTAAGACCCAATTTACACCGGAATGGCAGCGGCCGGTAGCTACGCATTTTCAGCGTCAAACTGGTGTCAAATAATTTAAAACTTTATCAACACACATAATAGGACCTGCCTCATAATTAATGATAATTTATCCCCACACACCCCTATTTATCGCGTACCTTTTGATATAATTTCCCCTACGTTTCTACCGATTTACCGTAAGACCTGCCTCGCTTAAAAAGCCCGTAAAGGTCGTGCTGCCGCTGACCTGCTGAAAGTGCTCGTCGCGCCTCTGCCGGCCGCTGCAATCCCGATGTCAATTGAGCCTGTGTATCTCTTACTTCTACTAAGTAAGCTTACTTTTCTTACAAAACAATTGAGCATGTGTAACTCTTACTTCTACTAAGTAGGCTTACTTTTCTTACAAAACAATTGAGCCTGTGTATCTCTTACTTCTACTACGTAAGCTTACTTTTCTTACAAAACAATTGAGCCTGTGTATCTCTTACTTCTACTAAGTAAGCTTACTTTTCTTACAAAACAATTGAGCTTGTGTAACTCTTACTTCTACTAAGTAGGCTTAGTAAAAGTAAGAGATATTGATCCACTAAGAATTTCGCTTGATATTTCTCACAATTGCGTATGGGTGTACTAAGAATTAAAATCTACTCATTAAATTTCAGAAAAAATTCTCTATGATTATCTACACGATCAATCGCAAAACTAGTCAATTCCATATAAATAATACAAACAGGTTCTCAAACATTTCTTCCAATAAAAGTGGTAGCGAATCACTCCATCGGGAGCCGTGATTGACAGATGGCCTGTCGGAGTAATTGAGACGAATGCGAGGGCGATTGTTTTAACACCTACAAAAATTTAAGCTACAATACGAATGCGAAAGAATGCAGAGAGATGCTGGATGCGGTAGCTGAAGACCAGGCGCTATAGCGCTCATTAGGGGTTGACTCTGTCTTGCAGTGGACTCATATAGGCTGATGAAGAAGATCAATGCGATAGGTGACCTCAGGGAAATCCTAGAATGAGATAGAAAGAAAGAAATTTTAATTTTAATTTTTTTAATTTTCTTTATTCAGGATAATAAACAATTGTACAATGCAGGCTTATTATAATAGTGTGCTTATTCTATGTGTTTTTAAATGTACAACCAATCACATTATCCACAGATTACACAGAAGTATTACTTACTACATAGTTGGTTGCTGAAGAAAGAAAAGAAAAAAAATTAATTTATTTGGTTCACTAGAAAAGCTTGCAACTATTACAATGCTTATACTTACATAAGAATATTACAATAATAATAATAAAATAATAGTACCTAACAGTAGCAAGCAATGCAGCGAACCAAAAGGTCCTACCTCAGTTGCGAGATGGCATGACGAACTGGAATCTCAATGAGGTCTTCATACATAATAACATTTCCTATTAGTGCTAAAATATCACTGCTTAAGTCAACCTGAACCTACAAAGTAGCACTAGATTTAAGCGGAAGGAGCACTTAAGGCCCGCAACCCGTAAGTCGGAAGGCACGGAGATTGCATTTCGGTGAAATATAACCGGACTGGCCTGCGGTGCGAGCAGTGTTGCCTGCTCGTTCATTTCACACTTTATTAAGCGGTGACAGGATTAAATCTGTGGAACTTTTGTATTATTTAAACGATTTTCAGAAATTTGAATAAGCAGGGATTGGACACAATCCCTGCTTATATAATATTATTATATAAACAGGGATGTAATATTATTTAAATAATAATGTTCAGTTAGTAATTATAATGTATTTTGTTCATAGTTTTACGCACCACTCGCAGTGGGTGCTACCTGAGTCCAGACCCATAATGATAATCCTCAGGACGTATCCACAGAAACGCACAAACACCTAATATCCACTCTTCTTTGTTTCTCATATTTGTGGCTATATTTATTGCGCTATAGGTACAGTCAGCGTCAAATTTATATGAGCGTCTAGAGTAGTCAAAATTATATGAAAAACATAAAAGCAATTAGATATACGCTGTTCGAATCACCATATTGTTATAATGACGCTCATATCAATTTGACGCTGACTGTACTAGTTGGCAAAATTAACGGACCTGTGAACGTAGCCAACAAAGTCTACCCGCGAAGCCTGGGATTTGCTTTTAATAAAAAATTTACGTCGACACGAAGCTGTTATGAAGTTGCAAATTAATTTAGGCCGGTTTCGAAACTCAATTTTCGTTTATTTTATCCGCCAATATTTACTGAATATCAATTATCTGGTGCCCGGTTATGAAGGACGTCGCCCCATCAATCTAACTGGCCCTTTGTCTTCCATTTCATCATATTTTGGAAATAGAATTGTTGTTGTGCTTTGTTCTTTAAGTGGAAACATCCATTGTATTTTTTGTTCAGAACTTCCATGCTAGTATGCATACAAATTGAAGCAGAAAGCGTTCTTACGGGGAAGAGATCCTCGAACGCTTTGTGATAATTTAAGATACTCATTACAAAACTATGACACCCCGCGCTGTTAGATTAAATGTAGATTATGTATTCTTCAATTCAGCCTCACGGCTGCTTTGGTCTGAGTATTCTTAAGCACAAATTTCCAGGGAACAATCTATCCGAAGCCAGTTTCCAAGTGGGTGATGTACCTAATACCTATAGATAGCGAGTAAACCCGGCCCTCTTCCAAACTTCATGCTGCTAAGCACATAAAGTTTGAAAGTGAACTGTGTGAACAGCCTCTGAACTAGCGGTTTTATTCCAGACTAAAGTAGGCTTAGTAGAAGTAAGAGATATAAGTGGATTAGTGAGCTTGTAGGTATGAAGAAACATACTTTTTGTCTTGATGAAATACTGGATGACATTATTTTTGTCTCTACTAAAAAGTATCTACATGCTATTGCGATCTGCGATACAGTATTTTACTTCTGCAGGTCGCATCGCTACCTATCTTTGTTAAATTTTTTAATGTGTTCCAAAAATAAGGACTTTTTACTTTACTTTACTATTAGCCGTGTCAGACGTCAGTAAGTTCGTTGTCGTCGGATTGTTGTGTTGTGAATACCTAAAAATCTCCATAATATATATATTTACTATATTTACTTTTGGACATCATAGTTTTGTTTTATAATTCGAGTCCTCTAATACACAGATTGACTTTTTGAGATGGTAGTGGATGGCCAAATCCGACTCCATGAAAAGTCGTGAAAGTCATGAATGTCCTCGATTTAAAACGAAAAATCAAAAACTGCATAATAATATGCTATTTTTTTTTCGAGCAAAGACGAACGAAAAATTTATTTATTTGACAAACATTTGAAATCGAGACACGCCACACTCAAACTCATTTTTTTGGCATGGGTTAAAATAATAGAATAATTAATAAGGCAGGATCTTATTAGCTATTTTAAGGCCATGGCAATTTATTTTAATATCAACACACGCTAGCAAAAGTATCGAATGTCTACCGCAGGAATAAAATCAATTTTCGCGCTCTAGTTTCCTCGGATAAAGTGTGTTTTTAATTAATTTTTTGAGGTTATTAAAGCTCTAGGGAGGGTGCTTCGCTTTTAATTAAACAGACACGGGTGTAGCCACGTGGTTTCGGTTTTGAAGCTCTTAATTACTCTGTTAAGCACACTCAAGTAAGAAGACAAGGTCATCCATTATTTTTAAGAACGTTTCTAAACGGAAGAATAATTTTACCTCTTACATTTGTTAAATTAAACATTTTACCGCGTCTCGTTTTATTTTCCTTGATAACATCTACGATACATCTAAGTAGATATTTCCAATAAAAGAGTATGAAATCTAATACAAATTCTGATTATATCATAAAGAGCGCTTTCAAGTTTCAGATTAGATTAAAAGACGCTCCAACATCCTTCAAAGCGTTATATCTTATCTCATGTGAGCCATTCTTCTATCGCGCTGACTGCAATATCACTAAGCTATTTCATATTACTAAGAATTTTTGAATAAATATGCGCCATAGGGAATATTATGTAAGTATCAACATCATGCTCGCATATAAAAAACTCGGAGACAGGAAAGGTAAAAGAACCAAAGTAGTCTTTAAATTATTATGATACCGAAGTAAGTTTAAACAAAGTGAATTGGAAGTTGAAGCTAAGTGAGTTTGGTGAAGGGTATTGTTATTTTATTGTATTTCATTTATATGGATCAGTTGAGCTATCTGTAGACTGTTTGCAACAGTCGGCAGTTAGCTCAATTGTTTCAATTGTAAATACTAGTATAATTTTCTTTGTGAATAAATATAAATTTTTATTTCAGATAATTAAATAATCCATATTACACACACACAAATTTAAATATAATCTAGGTTTTTACCTAGGTACATGAGCGCATTAGGTATTAGGGACATGTAAAGAAAGTTGATAAATCATGAGTGACCTGCCAAATCGTCTAGAACCGAGAACTATGTATTATCTCGAAGCAACTTGGGGCACTGTTGGGGACAGCTATTTGCAAATAATTATTTATAATAATTTGCTAATTATTTTACGATGGAACTTTGGAACATTATATTTTATTACTAAGTAAATTACCCACGTGAGATATTTAAAGTATTGAGTAAAATACCGTAAATGAACTTTAACCTCCGGTCTATAATCACCCCCTTTTACTTAGCACACCGTTTAGTGGCACCTTGTCTGATGATTTCAACCAGCAAACTTTGCATCTAACGTCTCAAAGGAAACAGCTGGTATTCGCTATCATCGCTACGATTTATATTAATTTGAGGGAAAATCAAAGGCTTAAAAAAATTTACAAAGTTACAAATTGATAAATACCAGGAAGTTTATTGAAGGTTTTCACGGATAGGTAGTGGAATAGTACAATGAAAAAGACTGTGAACATGATGTGACTAGTCGACATTCTACATGCATCATCTATACAACATAGTATTGACAAAAAAAAATACAATCAAATATTACAATCAAATAATAGAAGTAAATAAGAACTAGTATTTACAATTCTAACAATTGAGCTAACTGTTAGAAACAATCTACAGGTAGCTCAACTGATCTATCGATATCGATATCAATACCAGTCGGAAGCGTCCCCAAGACACTGGCTGCATTGCCCCGCTGTATGACAATGCTGATACATAATTATGTATATCTAAGTTCCAAAAATTTTTACGAATTATTTATCATCAGCATTATCATCATGGGCGCCAAAAAATGTCTCCGCTGAGCCGCCGCCTGGCCGAGTTGACACTTGTTAGAATAAATTCAGGTCAAATTGATTAAAAGTTGTAGGTTTTTAAAATGCTCAAGCTCGCCACAAGAACGAATTTTTTTGAAGGAATTCCAAACCATTTTGCGTGATAGCGCACCCTACGAGCTAAGGGCCATCACGCTCTACATAATCACGAATTTGCGACTGTATCGATACGCTTTTGCGTCTGTTCCTAATCTCTTGAAACATATGCGTCCAGTAAGAAGAACATCGCATTAGCATTTTTTTAAACTTTTGAAATAACTTTCGACACATTTACTGGCACCTTGTACCTGTGTGTACGAGGCTCTGCCGCTTTGACAGTTGAAAACTTAACACTCCGCGTTACATGTAAGGCTTCAAGCGTACACGTAAAGTACGATCACAACGAATAAGCGCCCAGGGTAGGAAGGGAATATAGCTGTCTTGCGTCATCCGTCTTGATGCGGAAATTATACGCAAGCCGCCCGCGGCGTGAACCGCCCCCTTGTACGCGAATAGCTCCCAGCAATGATTGTTCCACGTACGAGTAGCGATTATGAATGACATCGTGATTGACGGTTCAAATGATAGGAGAGGTTGTTAGATCTATCCATCGAGGATGTATCAAATTTATACCCATGCTTCGTTCACTAGTTTGTACTAAAACTTTGTAGCTCTACACATAGATTCTGTAGAGCTTCCAAACTCTGCTATGAGTTACACAAACTGCAGAATTAACATCTTGTACAAACTTAAGGGACTATACAGTTATTTTATTACATTATTAAGGATTTTTTAGCACTAGAGCACTTATACAATAGTACATATTTGATCATTAAGAAAACTTTCGGTCTCTCTTTATAATTTGAATCATTTTAAAAATAAGTTTTGCATACTAATCCTACTATTCCTTAATATTATAAACGCGAAAGTTAATGAACGTGAAATTTTCGTTACCAAGATGAAATTTGGCATACACTTAGAACGTAGCCTAACTTAAGCAATAGGCTATTTATTATACCGAAAATACGCGTGCGACGCGGGCAGAAGCTAATAAAACAATAAATATTAAGTGTTCTTAAGTGAACAAATGACTGATGCTGTAGTTTCATTCTAAAAGGAAATACCTACGTGCGAATACATAATGGGTTGTCTCTAGCCACCACTACTCGTTCTCACGAGTCGTGGTAATATTATGAGTATGGAGATTCGTGGTAGAGGCAAGCCTACATATTAATTTAACATTTCACGGCCATTATGCGGGTGCTTGTTTATATTTAGCACTCGCAAAGTGGGTTACCAAGTTAACAGTGAGAGATGACTTCATGGGTATTATAAATGTTAATGAGGTAAATATAAAACCGCAGCATTATAGGTATCAGTGTCAGTGATCCTTCGAGCCCAAATTTAGTAAAACCCAACCAAAACGAGAGGTACTAGGTAAGTATACACATTTTAGAAGGGTAATTCTCGATGTGATAACCATAAAAAGGTCAAAAAAAGCAGTTTAACCACGTGAGTTATGAACTGAAGCAAGCTCCTAAAAACGCTAAGTTATTAAGCAAGTTGTCGGGAAAGCTGGATGGTTAATATTTTACTTAAGTTTGGGAAGGGAAAGTACTATGACCTTCGTTGGCCGTTTCATTATTCATGCTGTTTTGACGGACCGAAGTTTGCTGGTTTAGCGATTGATACTACCGGGTTCACTGCCATAATATTATTGTTAGGTTTTAATATTTTATTTATTTAATTATTAATTAGAACGGCGAAAACACCAATTACACTAATTAATTATAATTACATGCAAACAATAAAACTTATAAAACTAACATAAAATTGGTATAAAGTTAATAAACATGTCAGACTAAAATTATGCATTATTAAATTGTTAATTTGAATTTAAACAAGAAAGAAAATAACAATAATAATCGATCATCCATCCCTCTCACAATATAGCAGACAGACAGACAACATATGCAACGTTTTGACAAACATATGCAGTCTTGTCATAAAAATCGTGTGTGGTGATTACACTAAACATAAGCTACACTACGACGACCTCTGAGGCGCAGCGGGCGAAGGTCCGCCTGCGACGCAGGAGGTTGCGGGTTTGATTCCCGCCTCGAGACAAATGTTTGCACGATCGGCAGATATTTGTTCAGGGTGTTCTGGATGTTTTTCTATGAATAATAAAAAATATCTATCTATGTAGTGTACTTCTAATGCCTATAACCTTTATTCACAAAGAAAATTATACTAGTATTTACAATTAAAACAATTGAGCTAACTGCAGACTGTTGCAAACAGTCTACAGGTAGCTCAACTGATCCATATCAATACCAGTCGGAAGCGTACCGTGTAGTGTATTGTATTATGTACATCAGTTATCTAGTACCCTAACAAAAGCTCTGCTTAGCTTGGGGCTAGATAATGCTGTGTGAATTGTCCAGCATTATTTATTTATTTATAAGTGACCGTGGCGGTCATGGCGTGATGAGAATTGAACCCTCTAACTCAGCCCGTGGAAATCGTAAAAGAGGAAGGGCAGACCTACCAGAGGAAGGGCAGCAGCGTCTTTCTGTGTATTACAAACCACCTCCACTGCGCCTGCCAAGCGTTATGGACAAAAACTGTTTTTGTTCACGCCGTAAAGCGTGACAACGTCACATCACAGCCACGCGCGATGCGCCCCCGCCGGGGCCGCACCCCGCAACGGGGATTCCCCTACGAGACGCAGCGCCGAACGCACGCGCACAATCTTTACCCGCGATCTCGCGACATCTTATTTTAGGGCGCTACCCCGACCCAAATCAGCGCCACCCCTTATTTTATTTAATCATTACGTTAAACGAAGGAATTTTAAAAAATTGATTGGCCAGTTTGTGATTCCAATCACAAGCTTTTTTTTAATTCCCCTGTAAAAGTTTTATTTTATCACACTAATATTATAAATGCGAAAGTTTGGATGGATGGATGTTTGTTACCTCTTCACGCCATAACTACAACTCAACATAATAATTAAATAAAATAGGTGGTGGCGCTGATTTGGGTCGGGATAGCGCCTTAATACGGAGAAGCATGTTCAGCATTGAGCGTATGCACGCAGATGAGATGAAACTACGAGTTCCTATTAAAAGAAAAACCCCTAATTAAAAGAAAAAGAATTTGTGATAACGGGTCTTACCTAAATGTATTAATCACTGCTAGCTTTAACAAGGTGAAGATTCACCTATGCGTCACGGGCTGGTGTCATTATAAAGGTTTTGTTTGCCTGAAAAGGGAAAACAATATGGCCTCTATATTCATTTGTCTATACTAATGCTAATTACTAATAATATTATAAAGAGGAAAGAGTTGATTGTTTGTTTATATTGAATAGGCCCCGAAACTACTGGACCGATTTGAAAAATTCTTTCACCGTTGTTAGGAAGCTTACTTTTCAGAGAGTGACATAGGCTTTATTTTATCCTGGAATTCCCACGGGAACGGGAACTACGCGGATGAAACCACGAGGCGATCCTCTAGTTTTTAAATAATTCGATAATTGTTTGAGAAACCACATAGAATATTTATTGCTTAGATTTAAAAAAATCTATCGAATGGCATCTTCAAATTTATAAAGTAACGACTTCGAAATTTTTTATTCCTATGTCCGGCCTGCTATACGTTCGATCCACTGTGCCAGGGGCAGACACGGCGCATACGGTGACGTACGTAGCGCCCCCAGCGCCGCCGTTGTCAACAAGCCTCCACAGTGATCCATACAACACTGGCCACCGTGCCTACACGGCGAAGTATCTCAGCTTTTTACGGCGAAAAATCGTGTGTGGACAAGAGCCCTTATGGCTTGTTACTAGGTTGGAAAGCGAAGTATGGAAGGAGAAAACTGTGGCATTTGCTACGCAGTAAAATATTATAATAATACCTGAAGCTAATTTGATATAGGTAGGTAAATTCTCGTTGATTTTACCATGTCCAAACTCGTAGGTACAGTGTTCTCGTAAACTTGGTCATACAGGGTACAGGACATACAGGGTGACATGGAGGGTAAAATAAATAAATAATTAGTACCTTGTAAAATTCTGTCTGTATCAAAAAAACCTATTCCATTATTTCCATGTTTAGTTTTCCGTTGAAACTCGCAAACATATAACTAGAAATCACTGTAAGTAACCCCTAATGAGTCTCGCAAGACTTTTGATATTAGTGTTGGATGGACCAATGTTGGAGTAAAACAAAGATGAACCAGAAGCCCAAATAAGCTCATATTTTAATGACGTTTATAAACATGAGGAGTTATTTCTAAGAATCGTTTAATATATCTATACAGTTTTTTCGAAAGTTTCGCAGATAATCTGCAATTTGATTAAATCACTTAACCATACCCTGTGTGAATAGTTAACGACGTTCCAAGAAAAAATCTATTTCTTATTTTCATTTATCTGTCACTTAAGTGACCCACACTTAGTAAAAAGCCGTTGAATAAAAAAGTTGTGCCCCTGATGCATTTAATTATTCATAAGGTTTCTCTGTGATCCCGTCTTGTTCTGAAGTTTTGACGGCGCGGCCTTGTCACGGTGCTAAGTGACAAATTACACTGTGGAATCGAATTATTTTTATGAAAAAAGGAATCGTAGGGCACTTTGGGCCCGGTGGTGGGCTGCCGGCGATCGATGGTTGTGAAGTACTGGGCCTATCTAACTTGGTGCGTGGGCACAAGTAATCCGGTTGAAGTTCAAATACGGTAGGTGGGTAGCTCGTTTTCCAAAAAGCTTCTCCCTAATAATAGAACAGACCTTGGTTGTTTTAGTTTTCAGTCCCGTCAGCGTCACTACCTTCTGCCACAAAATAAGGGTGCCACAAAAAGGGTGTACTAAGGCGAAAGGGAGTTATTCTGGACCTCGACGGGATCAACTTGTGAATAACGATATTTTAAACTTCGATTTTTTTTTATTATTTATTTAATATTACAAAATATTTCACAAACGTTTTTCGGTTGTTTTTTCAACAAAACCAGTGTTTTGTCATGAAATTATTACAAAACAAATTATGTAAATCCTTTTAAATGGCAAAACAATAATAATAATGTGAGAATACACGTAAAAGAACATGAATATAAAGAAAAAACGTCTCATTTTTTTTTAATGTAGAAAAATATGCAAAATTCAAAAATTTGTAGAACAAACGTTGACCCCCTCGATGTCCAGAATCGCCCCCTTTCGCCTTAGTAGGTACACCCCTTCCGTACACACTCTGTATAATACTAACGTTCTGCTATGATTTTGAGTAGGTACCTACGTTTATTGGCAGCATGGTAGTAGCACCGCACTTGGGCCTTTTAACAAAGAGCTATCGCTTTATCAGCACACATACGGTGACGGCTGAACAGTGAACTGCCTCCGCCAAACGCGAGTAGTATTGCCATAATCACGACACTTGATTGTGTTCAATAATACGCAGAGAGGGAACCTACCAGCAGAAGGGCAGCAGTGTTTGTTGCCCTTCCGCTGGTAGGTTCTCTTACCCTTCTAACCTCAACCCCCCCCCCCCCCCCCTGTTTTCGAAAACCGCTAAAAACATCGTTTTACGTCTAGCGATAGAATGCTTATGATTAGGTTGTTTCGGTTTACTATTTTTGAAAGCTATTGAAACAAGCTATAAATCCGGGTTACTTTTTCTGAAAGCTATCGAAACAAGCTATAAAACTAGGTATAAAGGTAAGAGCCTTTATTCACAAAGAAGATTATACTAGTAAGTATCTACAATTGACACAATTGAGCTAACTGCAGACTGTAGCAAACCGTCTACGGGTAGCTCAACTAATCCATATCAATACCAGTCGGAAGCGTCCCCAAGACGCTGGCTGCATTGCCACGCTGTATGGCAATGCTGATGCGCTGTGCGAGATACTCACCAGCTCTCGGGTCACGCGTTGCTTCGACCAGACGCGGTATATATACGGTATAAATGGTTTTGTATTTATTTTATTTACGCAGACCTTACATAAAGCTTAAAACCAAAATATTTTGTAGTGGGACATATTATGTCCAACTTCGATGTTTAAGAGTTAAAACTGTTCCTTTGTTTTGGGCGAGGGTTAACTGTTACGTTTTATCTTGTCTTAGGCACTTGTAGTAAGTAAACTACATACAAGGACGTTCAGTGTCGGAAAAGAATGGTGCAATGCCGAAAAATTTGGGCTTCAAACGAAGTTTAAAATTTAAAAAACAAGGCCTAAGATCAAGTCACAATATTAAACCACAATATCATTATAGGTTTGATACGTTACATATCAAAAAGTTTAAGTTTATGGGTATTGTTTAAAATAAACTTTATTTTTATTTCACCTATTAATTTTATGATGAATAATGTCATCCATGTCACATTGCCATTCCTTTGTTGTTCACTTTGCTGAACTGCAAAGGACACTTTCATGTTTACGTCCCAAGTTTGGAGTAGTTCCAGCAAATCACAAACGTGTAAAATTCCCTGGATTCCGGCCACTGCGATAAAATAATAAAAATATTGTTTGCTCGTATTTCAAAATATTATTTTCATTACCTAGTAACTGATTTATTTTGACGACCAGATTGGAGTGGGTATTTCTTTCTACCCACGCGATGGCACGGAGATGGAAGTAGATGTTAACAGGGTAGTTTGTATGGTAAACCAATGTTCCCAATTATCTCCCTTTGTTCCAGATTTTACTTATGTTGTAAGAACGCTAATGAATAAACCCCTGGTGAAAATTATGTTTGGTAAAAATAGGTGCGTCTGGTCTTAGTGGTATTCACCAGCTTCTAAGAATGCTAAAATTAGTTTGTTAGCAGAATTTAATAATACTATTGGTTTCGTGGTGATTAAAATATTTTAATCCAAATGTGCACAAGTTTGTAGAACATGGTGAAGTTAAAAAACTAATACCAAACAAAATGCTCCCAAAATATATTTGATCGTCAACTTCTCAATCTTGGCTGAGAAGCGTCCAAATCCAGAAAATATGAATAAATATATTTGAATAACCATTTTCCTTTTGTGTAAGTTAACCCTGAATCACACAGTCAGTTTCACCTGATTATTCCCATACGAAACTACGGGATTGCCCTCGGGCTGTAGCGGAATTCTCAAATTAGGTTTACTGCAAATGCCTCTATTGTAGAGAATATGTTGGCGTGATTACGTAAACATGTAGGCACCGCGACAACGTCGGAGGAAAACATTTATTTATGTAGGTATATATTATCTTTATTTTTTCTGGAGTTGTAGTATTCTGTGTGCTGAAAAAGTATTTAAACTACTTTAAGCATAATGTATGTTGCTGCCAGTGCGATTTCCCAACGCTTTTTTCACGATGATTATGTTGATGTTATGCCATCCTGTTGCTACTGAAATAATAAAACATTTCATTTATTTTCCAAAGTTAAAATATGCGGACGTCGGTGGCCGGGCGGCAAACTCGTTAGATGTTTTTCAATTTCAGCTTCCATGCCAAAATTTGCTGATTTTATTATCAAAGTTCTATGAGAAAAACTGCGTTTTTGGAGGACTGAAAACGTACCTACATACCAACACTCATATCTATTTATTAGATATCTGCCATTACATTATCCTTTCATTGAAGTCGGGTAACAAAATATTACGAGAAAGCCGAAGCCCCAGGGAGTTTTCAAACATCCCGGAGCATGTTATTGACATGTTGAGAGAACCTTACTAACACAAGTTATAAAGGATATAAAATATTAACAAATAAATCTATACGCGAAATGGTAAGTCTACGCTTAACCAATAAGAAAACTACGAAAATCGGAGCGATCACAAAATAAGCCTGTTCCTGCCAAAACACGCTTTGGCTGTTTTTATTGTTTGCCGAATTTATTTTGTACAACAATATTTATTTCAAACCACCCATAAACAATTTACAATCGCACAAGACAAAACTAAATAATATTAATCTAAATTATAACCTTCAATTGTTCTCAATTTAAGCGTTAGCCTTAATTACGTTTTTAAAAAAGACAAAATTTAAAATTGAAAAAACCCGCTGACGTTTATTTTTCATGAAACATGGCTAAGAACAGTGATAAAAAATCTCTATGACACAAAAAACTGAACGAAAATCGGTTCATCCCTTTGGGAGCTACGATACCACAGACAGATACACAGACAGACACGTTAAACTTATAACACCTCTCTCTTTTTGCGTCGGGGGTTGACAACGCTTTCTAGCATTTATTATGAAAGATAGCATTTTCATATTACTCCAATTGCGTTTGATTCTCCATCTAACTAACTTGATGCCTAACTTTGCAGATGCTTCAAAATATTTTTCTACGCTCGGTCTTTGCAGGAGAACTAAAGCCTTTAATCGAGCCATTCAATGTAATGAATGGTGGTCTATTATGTACCTCGGAACGAAAGCTCGAGACCGTCCAAGTATCCACGGACAGTTTTCTCTCGTTTTAAAGGACGAAGTTTTCCCGCTAGTCCAAAGTTCTTTGTAAGGGATTTATTATTTACTAAAATGATAATTGTGTAGTTAAACGGTCAGACGTTTCAATGTTTATTTCTGGTAGACTATTATTATTCTCTAGACTATATATTATTTTCTAGGTTCTTGATTTTCCCTCAGGATAAAAATAAAAAAAAAAGGTTCTTGATTGTGAGTTGTCTTCCAACCAAAATTCATTTAGATGGATACACAGCCCAATAATATGAAATCGTCCAAAGAATTCGGGTTTTAAAATAATAAGTAGAGGTACTTTTGAAAATTATAGAAAACCAATATGTATAGCAATATTTACAACTTTACAAAATACCTCTCGTACCTAATCTCCAGATACATTGCTACCTGTTTACTAACGAATTCAAAACACCCTCTGAAATTAAAATGTTTTGTCTCATACAGAGAGACGATGATATTATGACATAGATCCAACCCGAGAGACGAAGATAAATTACTTACGAAGTCTACAGACAGTTTTTTAGCAAAATGATGAGAAAATTCTAAGAGGCTGGAAAAACACCACTCAGTTCTGTTCACAGAATCGTGTGGCCGAGTCAGAGAATCTATATAGCGAGAGATTTACATCTCTCGCGGTGTACAAACACCGCAAAAATATTTGAATTTTGCGCCATCACGGATACAAAAAGATATAGTATAGATTTAAGATAGAGATATTATACAAAAAATCAACTGACAAACCCCTAATGTTCAATCGAGTCGAAGTTTGATTGAACATGGGTTCGTAGAAAATGGTCTAAAACTTGTAGAACCCAGCAAATATCACTGTACATGGAAAATATCCCTCCGGCTGATAATGTACAATACGCAAAATGAGAACAACAAGCACAATCTAACGTTTTTGTTATTATAGTGCGTAAGCCTCGCACTCTGGATAATTTCTAAGAAATCGAATATTATCGCAAAAATTTTCGTCTTCGACGGGACTTGAACCCGCGTCCTCCCCTCAGTACGGGGATGTGATAACCAACTATACTACGAAGTCAAGTGACGTGGGAGTCGAAAATCTTTGCGACTTTCTACTTACTCAAGCGCCGTTAGCTCCACCTACAGGGGAAACATTGAAGTTTATCCAATCCTGTTCAAAGACTAAAGTTACGTTTAGTTCATTTGACGAGAGGTATCGCGTTGCTCTAAATCTAACGTTTTTGTTATTAGAGATTTTCGACTCCCACGTCACTTGACTTCGTGGTGTAGTTGGTTATCACATCCCCGTACTGAGGGGAGGACGCGGGTTCAAGTCCCGTCGAAGTCGAAAAATTTTTGCGATATTATTCGATTTCTTAGAAACAAGCACAATGTACAAACGGGCAGAATGTGCAATACGCTAAATGAACAGTAAGCATAATGTGAAAAAAACACATTGAGCAATTTGCGAATCGCGAATCGAACCCTTATTCGAATGTCATGGGGTTTCTCTCAGCCGATTCACCAGAGCCGCGAAAAAAAAACTGCAATCGGAAGGCTCTACTTTCAAGTACCGAAACGTAAAGTTGATCTAATTTTCTTTGAATAGGTATTTGATACTGGCAGTTTGGCAGACAAATTGTAATTGACAGGATGATAGACGCAATTTCACCTAAGTTTAAAGACTAGATGAGTGGCTGAAGTAATAAATTATTATTTGGTTTCGAAATGGCTACAGACAAATTGATATGATCAGGGCCTACCTATTATTATAATAGTACCTATTAGTATAATACCTTACCCCATCAGCACACATAATACGTCAACTGGCTGAACCTCGTACTACGCCATGCAATGCCTCAACAGAACATGAGCATGTTTGCATGTTACGTAAAGACCTATGAATAGAATACCATTATTAATAATAGTATTGTTTTAATTGTTTTTGTTCCCATTATTAATAATGGTAGTGATTATTTAAATCGTTTTAAAAATAATCGATTAAAAGGTTGGTATTAAGGTTCATCATTCATGCTTTGTTCTGAAAGATTGAGTTTCAGTATCTCAACTTTAGTTCTATTTTTTGGCAAGGTTCAGCGCCGCATTGGCTAGTTTTTTGTTTGTTTTTAAACTGACTCTTACAATTTTCTGACCCACCATTTACGGTTATTAATGGCAATACCTATTACCATGGCAGCAGTGGCTAAATAAAGATGTAATATCGCTCGCGGTCGACACATAGCTGAATGTAACGAGGCTTTACTGCCCTCTTTTGGCCCGTAAATTTAGGCGCACTATTTCTTTTCCCGATAGGTTTTCCCAAATTTATTCCGTCGTTCGCCAAAACTCCCATTTATTTCACTATAGTGTAATATATCACTACAATTGCATTTGAATGGGTAATCTTGAACTTAATGTCATGAAAAAATAAAGAAAACCATATTCAGACGAAAATTTACACGTTGATACCTGTTATTTTTTCCATTGTAATTTCCATAAAAATATTAATTACAAAAGTAAGTCATTGAAGTCCTAGTAGTACCTAGGTTCTTAAAGTTAAATTGATGAAAAAATATCTTACAGTTATATGCGCACATTACAACTTTGCAGCAGCTTATGGTCGTTACAAATAACAACCTCAAGAACTTGGAAAATAAGCTTTTTGACTAAGTAGGTGTTTCTAAAGATATCTCGGGCACTTTTAAACAAAAGATAGATCAAATGGACACAAATTAAAATTCAAAGCCACCTTCCAGACACGATAAAGAATGTAAAGTCCTTCAAGTTTTTACTGTATTATCAAAGATGTTAATTAAGATGCTGAATAAATTTAATGAGGCAGAAGCTCCGAAACATCGTTAAGTGCTTCATTATCAAAAATCTTGATTTTTCCGCTCTTTGAAAAATACGACATAATAATTAAAGATGTTTTACAGCTTTTAGGTGCTCAGACTTTTGTGAAAATGTTTTAATCAAAGTGTAGGTAAACTTATATTATGATTCTAATGTATCATGTTTTTTGACATTATATAGGTACATATTATTATTATCACCATTGTTATTATTATGTTAAAAGTGACTATTAATTCCAAGATAGCCTTGGTACGAAAGCCGTGTCTGCGTGGTGTGGCTGTGTGGGTTAGAATTTGCACCACCCCAAATCTTCCCGCGGGTGTCGTAAGAGGCGACTAAGGGCACCGGGGGTGGGCAGCGCCCCCTGCAGAACAATTGTACCACCGAATTGCGATCCCAAACCCCGCCCAGCATGGGGATTATGGGCATTACCCCCATGAGATAAAAGCCAATAAGGCGCTTATCAGAGGGAGGCCTGCGTCCAGCAGTGGACCAATACAGGCTGTTGAGGTTGAGGTTGAGGTTGAGAAGGAGGATAGCCGTGTCTTATATTTTTTAGAAAACAGAATAAAAGAGTCCTCCTAGCCGAATTTTTGACCACGGTGGCGACCAGTCTCAAGGCAGAATGTGCGTCGATGTGTGTGTATAGTGTGTGCACAAACACAGGTGCATTCTCAATTCTCGACCGAGATAATATGCCACTTATGAAGTAACTAGTTAAATAATAGATTCAGGCATTACTTTGCGGAAATCAAATATTGTTTTATCCTAATATTAAGTAACTAATTTGTATCCGCGGCTTCGCACGCGTTGTTTCTATAAACGTTTAAAGGTAATTTCTATCCCATGGGAACTGATTTATGGGATAAAAAGTATGTTTGATTCCAGAATTAGAACTACCTGAATGCAAAATTTCAGCCCGATCCGTTAGTTTCGGCGTGAAGAGGTAACAAAAATTCTATCCTTCCATCCATCTATACATGCATCCAAACTTTCGCATTTATAATATTAGTATGATGATGTGATGTGAAGCTAGTGCTGATGAAACTGTTTAGAATTGGCACAGAGCAGAAGAAACGGTAAATAAAACCGAGAGGTAATTACAAACAGCTAATAAAAGTCACAGTTCGTAAATCTGAGATCCTAAACGCCCATTGAAATTGTAGTTCTCTCGACATTATTTAATTTATTGAACTGTTTACTTACTGGTCCGTCGGTTCATAAATATCTACATTAGTTAGTGCATCCGACTAATATTGTAAAGATTATTGTGAAATTGAAAGATGTTTAGGCTAAGACCACGCCAAACTACTCATAGATCAGATTAACAGACCTACATAGATTTGGTTTAATGTATAACTAAAAAGAATAGGCGGAAATATGCATGTGCATCACTATCTACAATAAATTACCGGAAGAATTAAAAGAACTAAATGCAAATATATTTAGGAATAAGATAAGAGGATGGCTACTTGAAAAGTGCTTTTATACGGTGAACGAATATTTGGATATTTGAATTGTAACTAACATGACTAAGTAATATAATTTAATATAATTACCTATATAACAATATGACTCGCATAATATTTGCACGCCTGCGTGCAGGCTGAATACAT
This sequence comes from Eupithecia subfuscata, assembly GCA_963564075.1. Taxonomy (NCBI): domain Eukaryota; kingdom Metazoa; phylum Arthropoda; class Insecta; order Lepidoptera; family Geometridae; genus Eupithecia; species Eupithecia subfuscata. Next base: position 6,101,934 of record OY751111.1, on the reverse strand, counting down.
TGACTAAACTAGTTATAAGATCTGACATATTGTATAATTTTGTATTCTATTTGATTTGAATTGCAAATAAACTATTTGATTTGATTGATTTGATTTGATTTGATGCAGGTCTCGACAGAGCCTACACATTTGCTCCCCTTGGATTCGGGACCCTAGGTCCGTGGGGTACCGAAGCTCTTCGGGTTTTTAAAAATTATCTGAGCGTCTAGTCGAAGCGACGCGTGACCCGAGAGCTAATGGGTATCTGGCGCAGCGCATCAGCATTGCCATACAGCGCGGCAATGCAGCCAGCGTCTTGGGGACGCTTCCGACTGGTATTGATATGGGTCAGTTCAGCTACCTGTAGATTGTTTGCAACAGTCTGTAGTTAGCTCAATTGTTTCAATTGTAAATATTATCTAATTTTTTTCTATTATTTGATTATAATTTTCTTTTTGAATTAGGTATTCTATATTTACTAAAAAATATAATATACTTTTACGCAGAAACTAGTCGTGATATATTTTTGAAAGTGCACTCTGAGTTTCTCTATCTATGCAGGAGTGGAATAAATAAGTTTAAACAAAATGTACGATGTGTTACTGAGAGGTTATTTGAGAAAAACCTGCATGAATGACTAAAGCATAGATCGATGAAATTCCGTTTAGTAAACGGAATTTGTGCTCGAAGTAAAACAGAAGTGGTCTCGGTTACAACGGGCAAAATATGCTTAGAATTTAATAAAACATTATCAAAATGATTAAAATTTCAAGCAAAGCACGAAGGTAGGGTACTATGTGGTACAATGCACGGCATAAATCGTCCATTATCGCTGAAAGCCCGTCAGGAGAGCCGTTTGATTCAATTCCTGCCAGATTTAGTGCCATCTACCCGTATCTGCCCCACACGTGAGATTAGGGACACCAACGATATCACGCACAAGAAAATATTTTGTAAACTTCACATTTCTAAAATAGGATGAAACGTTGTCAAAGTAAATGTTCAGGCTGCATTTGTTTCACTTCGAAATGTTCCATTCTGTTCCATTCTGATCGCACGTGGATTTTACCTCAAATGAGATTAGGCTCTGCAAATTAATCCAACACCGCGAATTATGCTTTAAAATATAGGTTTGACGGCATCAGATGACAGACAGCTCACAGAAAACTTGTACCTTGTGGGAAACCATTTTGTCACTGTAAAATGTATCTAAAGATAACAAGTTTAAGTCCATATTTGAATGCACATTTTTGTGCTGTATGGTAGCGGTGTTGGATGATGTGTGCCGGGCTGAAATATGCAATAAAATATTTGGTTAACTGTCCTTGAAATTGCGAAATGCTACGCCGCCGCGTAGCATTCGTAGCAAGCTACGAAATAAATGTGACATTAGATTTTAAAACCGAAAGTTTATTTATTCTCTGTCTTATTACAGTGCGCCAAACACTGCGTTAAGAACATAAATTACTAAATATATACCTGCACTACCTAACTTCCCGCATTTTCTGAAAACTAAAATCTTGTTTCCATTTTCGTTTGTTCATACCACACAAGTTACACAGTGCTGACCCATTTTCAGCTTTAATAAATTAGTATTCCGTTATGCAATTTTATTAAAACTGGCTTTGTTTCACAAACATGTACCTATCCATCAAAAATGTACATATTTGTCTTCTGTATTCCAAAATAGTCTCATAAACTCCTGAAGTTATAGCCAATGAAAAGAAACAACCGAACAATTCGTCCAATTACTTTCACAAATTAGTAACATTCGTGTCTTCGGTAAAAACCTAACGAGTTTCAAAACGACACGCCGCTCGGTGCTCTTTATAGCAGGACCTCGGACATGGGTAATGGTCTAAATTTATTGGGTTAAATGACCCGTATAAACGGAAATTCAAGCTGAATTGTTCGCTTGTCTAATTTTTGCGGATTTGATGCTTCATTGTGTATTTGCTTGTTAAAATGGACTCTGGAGCAAGCGTTTGAGATAAAGTCAAATTTTGGATTAAAATAGGTACCTATAGGTACTACCTATTAGTTACCTAGATTTTGTTGTACAGTCGCGTTCATGGTTAGCTGCTAGCTTGGAACCTACCAGAGGGGTGGCAGGTTCCAAATCTCGTAATTACCTACAACGATTTTATTTATTTATATTTTTAGATTTGTTGTTTTTATATGAAACGGTGCGATAAATCTATATATATTTTAATTTTACCGAAAGTTTGTAGTTTAAAAATTGTTCTGTATTCATAGAAAATCACTTCATAACATTTCCCTTTTGTTTTTCGTATACTGAAGGCCTCGATAATCACGCCAGCTTATAAATTTACCTATACCTACCAAGAGGCATTATGAATGTTATTTGTGAGTGTTAGTGCAAGCAATTAAATTTATATAAAATAAAGAGAAGATTGCTATGATAAAATGATTTCGCATAATTTTTTTAGGTCCACAAACAAAAAGCCTTTATAAAACTTAAAAAATATTCAGAACGTGTTGCGGCATCTAAATTACATCGGAACGATACCTCGGGGGTTAAGGCAGAGTCTCGAAAAACGCGTAAAGTCGCTTCTTTTCAGTGAGTGCAGCGACTTATCAATGCGACTCTATCGAAATAGAACACCAAAATCCGAACACTGACCGTTGTTACGGGGGAATGTTGTAGATTTGCCACAAATTAAATCTGTCACGAAAAAAAGCCTAAAGTGTAAATTCGCCACAATTCTATTTTTCTGAAAAATTCTATGATTATTAATTTTGATTATTGTAAAGTTCGTCACATTGCTTCCCGCATAGACAGCCGAAAAATCAAACAAAAAGTAGAATAAAATAAAATAAGTTTCAAAATAAAAACGTTATTTATTTCTCAAAATCAGGATTTCATTCGGATGATGATGATGCCCGATCCGATCACCGTATCCGTATCACCGATGCGTATCATGATCGCATATGTGGACGGGTGATGATACGCGTATCATGATACGCCGTTATGATACGGCCCGTCCCATGTCGTGTCGGTTTTTGTCCGATCATCAAAGGTGATACAGATACAAGTGTCATACAGAACTGAAGATACGGATACGGAGCAAATCGAGGCGTCCACAACTTGATACGGGGCTTGCTACGTGATACACTGATACGGATACGGTGATCGGATCGGGCAAGTGATACATATCTGGACCCGCCTTTACGCCCTGTAACACCGGTCAGTGGCCGGCTTAACAAAAAATAAATGTAACAATTTGTTCTATATTTTCTGGAAAAGAAAGTCGAGTAGCCAAGTAAGTTATCAAAACTTTTATTGGTCAATATGTATAACTGTGATAATTCGAAAAACGTCAATGTCGCTAATACTCAATAGTCGTAAGTCTCGCCCACGAAAGGAAATTCAAGTTGCAAAGAAAATGGCGATAAAAATACCGACCGGTAGACATTAAATCACAGTGAATTTTAGCTAGAACAATAATTCAAGGGGACGCAGCCATAACTGTCGCAAACATTGTTCAGATGATTAAGGAATGCCGTAATGTGATGTTTTTCTCGTGAGTTCTGAACATTGCTTCACTTCCTGCTACACCTCACAAAACAATACATACATATATCTACCGATAATAATAAAGTACAGGATCAGGTATTTTTGGTTTTAAGTCTTTATGGATTGTAAATTAACTAAATCTATTTTAAATGACGTAATACGTCTTATATCTATTTCAGACTGACATCAGCAGGTAACAGCTATATAAATAGCCGATTTTTATTTACTTATTTGTCTAACATATTACAAAATTCATAAGGAAATTGTAATATGTTAGACAAATAAGTAACGTAATATCGTTACTTATATACATTATATATGTTCACTAGAACGTACACTGAACAGTTTTCTCAATATTTAAATTGGTTTGACAAAACTCAACCCTCAAAATAAATTCTATACAGCGGTTCCTTCGATTTCATGATCTTATATCTCTACCATATTCATTCAATCCATTCAATCGAGATCGATGATCGAATGATCAATGATGGTTCGGTCTAAAGTTTTTCCGAGTTGTGTGCTTTAGGTATTCCGTTATGCATCCTCGTGTGCTTTCTGTATTTCGTTATGCGGTTTCCTGTTCTTTCTGGATACCGTTCTCCGGTATTATACTTCCAGTAGTCCGTAGAACACGCCCGGTGGTACGCTTTCTGTTAACGTCATATTTCTGTTTCAAATGAGACTGTCACTTGATATATTATCTTCTTTCGTTTTTTTGAGTAAAAAGTGCTAAGTGCTCTAGAGAAAGGTGTCTTTTTAAATTTAAGAAAATAAACACAAATTTACTAAAAGCCCGATTGAGGAAAACAAAGCTCTACTAAAAAGAAAGCTCTTTTGTCTCAATTTTGTTTTGGAAGGGAAAAAATGTTGACCAACCCTGAATAAAATCTTCATTTGCAACAGTAAAATAGAGCAAAACGGAAACAGACATGGCTTCGTAGAAACTACACTGAGAATAAAGCCGTTGATACGGTAAATTTACTTCGTCGACGTTCAATAACAAACACACAAACATTGCTGTAATACACTGTCACTATTTTTAGAAACGATGGGTTCTACAACAATACCCGTAAGTTTCAACCAGCTTACTGTAGGTAATACAAAATCGATAGAATATTCGGTCTGGTAGAAGCGAAGTTTTGGTGCTTTCCACACACGCTTCTCCGATGATAATGGATTTTATTTATTCATAAATACCTACCCGAAGCCGAAACCTATGGCTCTACTAACGAAATAAGCGCAAAGCTGGCTGGGAATTAATTACGGCTGCGAAGTTGGAGTTGGCCAACGAACGATGCGATGATGTGGGGAAAAGAAAATAAAAACAAAGTTTTGCTTTACGGTTCCTTTAACAAAATCACAATTAACTTACGAACATTAGTGAAGGAACACCTGAAATGGAACAATAATTCGGGGTTTGTAGGTCGAAAGCTTATTAAAAAATAATTTATGAACGAAATCGGCAGGGCGAATAATATTTTACTCACATAAAATATCTACCACCCTAACGATAATACAAAATCGATGTCGTAAGCTCCAATTGATCTGATATAAGGGCTTTGTTTTTGGATGTACGGTGCGAATCAGGATTATAACGGTAGGTATATGTGTTTACTTACTTCTTTCTAGGTAGCTGCTACTTGCATACAGGTTTTTTACAGGTTTGTGTACGTGATTCAGTTCTCTCTAAGAACAACTCTAAAAATCGAGAACACTGTAATCAAAGCAGTCCTCGCAATCTTTGTACCTACCGCCGACTATCAAATCAAACAAAATCGTCATTTGTGATGACGACGGGCCATCTACTGTGGATGGACCACTTTTCTCTAGATTAATAAATTCTCAACAAAATGTTACTCGGAAAATGGAATATAATCTTATTAATCTCAAGGTCCAGTGGAACATTGGAAGAAAAATGTGCAAAAATGAGCCAGCCTTTTGTGGAGCGATCTCAGAACCATTTTCGCACAATACTGCCTAATTACTCACGCGATCCCCTATATCGTGCCTTCGAGTAATTGCCAGTATTCACGGAGAATATTTTTACGGTAAAGTACTTACTTACCAACTTAATATCACTTCTTGATTTTCTCAATACGAAAATCTAATACCTACTTTACTTTACTGTTAATTAACGTATTCTTCTGAGTGAAAAAGTGGGTGTCATAATCAGGAAAATTAAGTCTACGTTTGTGTTTATCTCTATTTTTTTAATATAAAATCTTTTTCTGATTGCTGTGTCAATTGTCTGGCATTTTTTTATTATTATTATTATTCATTGTGTAAGTTTATCATAGTTTCCGTATAATACAGGGTTTTAAGAGACAATCTCAAGGCTCATGTAATTTTAATGTATAATAATATTTTTCCCGTAAAACTACATATAAAGTAAGAATATACAGATAAAGTAAGAATAATACAGTCAGTATCTATCTTACTACACCCTATACAAAAAAAAGTTATTATTTGCAATAGCTCTTTGCCATCAGTTTTGAGCATCTACATTTCTTTTCATAAAACTTTTGAAGACATTTCATTTCATAAAGCCCTTGTACTGTCAGTCGAGCAAAAGCTATGGAGAGCGATTAGTGGGCGCTCTTGAACCGATTCCAGATAAAATATATCCGTTCAAGTAGGGTTCCGTGCAACTTGGAGCTTTATGACTACCCTGCGAGCTACAAAATATCGGCTATGGCTCAGATAAAAAGGTAATAGGTATAGATAGGAAACTCTATAATCAAAATAAAAAAAAGTATATTGTTGTTAGTGACATAAATATCTTTATTCGCAAAGAAAATTATACTTGTATTTACAATTGAAACAATTGAGCTAACTGCTTACTGTTGCAAACAGTCTACAGGTAGCTCAACTGATCCATATCAACACCAGTCGGAAGCGTCCCCAAGACGCTGGCTGCATTGCCTTGCCACGCTGTATGGCAATGCTGATACGCTGTGCCAGATATTCACCAGCTCTCGGGTCACGCGTCGCTTCGACCATTTGTTGTTAGTTCCTATTGTGGAGATCCAAAATTCAAAAGAATCTGTATTTACAGGCCGAAAGGCCGTTATCTGATTACTCAAACAAAAAAAAAGCCAGAATGTCACGCGCGAGGCCGTACCGTGCAAGCATTTTCACATGTACACTGTTTACGCACGGTCGCGCGACGGCGGCGGCGACAATCGCAGTATTTTCGAGGTACCTACCAGATGTCACGTCGGTCGTTTTTATTATTAAATGAAACGAAAAATGTATAAGCCTTACTCCTTTTGCTAGGAATAATGAATATACTTACAATAAAAAAGTGTTTAGACTTTTTCCAATAGGAATCGCATTCCCCACGCTCGCCATTCCGTGTTGCACTCGTGTTCATGTGAACGAGTTTATGTATAATACAAGTCAATACACAATTGACGGTTGCCGCGTTGAAATCATTTTTATAGTGGATAGAAACGGGCAACACACGGTACGGCACGGTCTCATAATAAATAAAAATCATTTATTGCCTATAAATTACTTAACCTAAACTAGAATTAACACAAAAATGGCATAGGGAGTAGATTCAGCATTGTGCTGCATGCAAGGAACATGCGGCGCCGCGCCACATTATGCCGTATGCATGTGAAAAGGGCCGACGTCGACATTATTAATTTCACTACGTCACAAGCGGCTCCGCAGAATTTTTTGGAGACAAGTGTGAAAGTACAAGCGGTGCAGTAAGCTTTTGACAGCCGAGCATGCTGATGTTGTACGGAAACTTTACTGAGTAATCAGAAAACGGGCTAACATAGACCTTGAACGGCTGCAAAGAAATTAGAATTATAAATAAGCCATATAGATAAGTACTATGAAATCAACCGCCTTATAGATAGGTACTAGTCGAGTCTTCTTTTGCATGCGATGACAGTTTCACATCTAAGTCCACTGGTAAATAAGCCCCCCCAAACAAGGGGGTTTTGTTATAATCACCACGGTTGCAGGACAGTTTTACATATTTTTGGTTTCAACTAAACGGATTGGAGGATAAAGTTACAAACGAAACGTACTGGACTTTTATTTTTATTTATCGGACTTTCACAAATGTGTCCACGAAGAACCCTGAAGTAAAGAAAGAAAGAAAGAAAATATATTTATTTGGACTATACATAAATAATATACATACAATGAACACAGGATTATAGAGAAAAGAAAACAAAAAAAAAGAACACATATACAAATTAAAAAAGAAAGTACGATGCACGGACCACATTTACATTCTAATTTACGATTTTGCATTTGCAATTTTTATGTTTAAGCAACAATTTCGCTTCTATGCGACTTCTCTGTGCTATTAATTTTGGTTATTGCTCTCTGTTTGTGCAAGAAAAATTGTAAATCCTGGATGAGTGGGGCTGGGGCATTAGCCTCGCTTTTTGCTCGATGCCCGCTCGATGGTAAAGGAGGGTTAATTTTATTTGCGAAAATAAAATACTGGTACGAAATGGTTTTACGGTTAACGAAAAAATATAAAATATGTTTAAGGCGGTACCCTACCTCGTTATTGTGTGAAGAGGATAGGCATAGGATTTCGCGGTCACAGGAGCGGGACAGAGCAAAGCGGCGTAAGCCCAAAAATCAAGTTTTTAGTAGTTATTTGCTCCTCACAAACATTAGAATAGTTAATTGAAAAAAAGGCAACAAATAAAATGTTCTTTATACTTAGTTCAATTACTATGCTTAATCTCAAGATCGTATCATCTGTATTTATTGAGAAATTAGGGTTTTAGTACAAAATTAGAGGTAACTTTGCGATTTTTTTCTATCGAGAAAATTTTATGGAATCGTGTTTTCGAAACATATGATCGATAGAATAAGTCCTGAACTTTACCATATATAAATTTCAAAGTTAAATATTCAGTAGTTTGGAAGATATGGAGGTCCGACGGAGTTGAAAATAAGCAATTTGAGGGTAGGTACCCCCTTAATAAATCATTTGATGTCTGTTTCTATATGACAGTATTGATAGCGATAGTCTTTACAGCTGTAGCTTAACATTGAGTCAACCATTGTTATTGTGTATTTCTTTTTCAATAAATGTTGTCATTTCATTTCATAAGAACCAACCCTATGCCATTTAAAATTAATGGAATATTGCCTTCTTATACGACCTATGATTCGCCAAGTTACGAGTATAAATGTTATTAGTTAATATTTATGAACTTCAACTCCCATCCACTCATTTTACTAGTTATTGGTAGGTCGTCGGTACAAATACAATTTGATAAAACACACTGAAGATTCAATAATAACCAAGCAACAATAAGCAGGCATAACTTTAATTATAAACTAATAAACTGAGTGCTCGTTAATTGTGATTACCATCTACACTGCGCATAGTTTGTAGTACGCCTTGTTTCAAAATACCTAGAATTTATCAAATCAATTTTGAAGCCAACTTGGTAAGATACATTTAGTTATTAATATTAAATGACGTCAATAAGGTTCCCTTGGCTGCGTACGAAGGAAGGTATTATTTGTAACCAAGCTACTCTATGTAACTAGAATAGTGCGTCATTTTACTACGCGCTGCACAGCAAGATTTTTCTTTTTCTGCAACAATAAAGACTCACAGACAATACAATAAAATACAGCACAATGCAAAATACTTTATTGTACACCAACAAAAATACAATAAAATGCAAATTATTTGAAAGTTATTAAACCGTAAAAGGGTCGTGATTTTAGTTTGTACAACTAGAGTCACAGCCAATTATCATAGCACATGGTTGTACCGGAGACTCATTTGACCGGTTGCAGTAAAGTAACGTGGATTCTTAGTATCTGCTAGGCTTAGCGGCGAGCTATGAACGCCGCAGTTTCAGAAGTGAACAACACACCCTTTGGGGATCACAATAAGCCTAGCATGACCACCTTGACACCAAAACCGCAAACAGCAGATTGAAAAAATAGTCACACAGACAGACGAGGTGGACTAGGGGAAATAGGCACAGACATAAGTCCCTGCAGAACTTTCAAAAACGAACGAAATTGACGGATGACGTCTAAACAAAATGAAAAACGGATTCGTTCTTACGATGACCTTACTAAGTATGAAAATGATTCTGATATTTATTAGAAATCCGAAACGAAAGGTGTCAGTTGGTGACGCGCCCGAAGCAACTTGGTGGTAAGGTTGTTCGTTACGAGCGATTCGACGTCATCCGTCTACTACGTACGTTATTCAAAGTAGACTTCTTGAACATAACCCAGATATTGTCAGCAGTGTTTGTTTCACATCCACTGTTTTGAGTCTGTTATCGGCCACACCAAGGCCCCCACGGGGGCTGATTATGGCACAATTACCCTCGTCGGCCCGTAAATAAACACGCTCTGGGAATCGACGATTTGCGTTATTAGTTGCCAAATGTACCTACAATTTGTTACGTGTTTTATTTGGGGCTCAAATTGCTGGGCGCTTTTCATCTATTTTCACCCACGGGTAAATAAAAAAGTTGGTAAGGTACATATGTATTTTCGGCACTGCCATTGACTCATACGGCATTTAATATTGCCTTTTTAATCTAGGATTTTTAAAAGTATCTGCTTTAATGTTCAACCAGCATTTTATATTTTACCCTGAAATACTACCTTAAACATTAAAACCAAATAACAAATAAATATTAAATCCATGTTAACTAAAATGTTAAATTTGTATTTACATAATCAAATTTATATTTAACTCCAGTGGCTATTAACCGCCAAAGTAAATAGTTCTGATCTGAAATGGGATGGTCGCAGTTCAGTGAATAGTAAGTATGGAGGTACTAGTTTCCTGGTTCAAGTTTGATTGCACCAGAGTGGGGGCTTTATGAATTTCAATTTCAGTATCAATTTGAGGCTTCAGAGATTCATAAATGGATAGTTTGGGTCTGCAGCCATTACATTAGGATTAAAATACTGGGTAAGTACTAACTAATGGAAAGCGTTGAAGCTCTACTAATAAGCTCTGATTATAGGGGCCAAAAATTGCGCTTTGCGAACATCCTCACAAACAATGTTTTTTTTTTTGTTTTTCTGGCACGGGTCATCATTGACAATGATATTTCAAATTGTAGTTCATTTCATTCCTGATCGAACGATTACATTTAGGTAGCCATAACAAACCCAAAACTTTTTAAAATAAAGTTCCAACTGGTTTGTAGTATCGGTCATATGGGACGAATTCGCCTTAAAGGTATAACAAGTCGGTCCCATATGGGACGAATTCTCCTCTAGAGGATATTATGCAGATCAAACGGAGTTCAAAGCAAGACAACATAACTAATAAGTTAATAAGTGGGAACTTGTTAATAGCCATCTGTATCTTCACACATCGCTATTATATATATTGTACTGAAAGATGCCCTAGTATGTATATAAATAAATAATATAAACAAAAGACGCCTAGACCTGTTTCGTAATGTTAAGAACTTGTTTCATACCATGTTTAGTAAATTCTAAGAAACTATTATCACGAGAGAGAGAGAGGGAGAGAGAGAGATAATATTTTTATTTACCTACCTTAAAACTACTATAAACAAGTAGTGTTAAGAGTAAATTAATTATTACATACCAAATAGTTAGAAAATTGATTGGTTTTGTGCGTAGCTGCGTTTATGGCAAATATAGAACACTAAGGAGTCCACGAACCAATTATAGAAAAAGAAACATTCTTTATGAAGGTGCGCAGTTATGCAACAACTTACCTGATAACATTATGAACTGTATATCAATGCACATATTTAAAAAAAGACTAAAACAATTATATTTATGATAATATCTGGTTAACGCGGCTAACTAAGCGTAACGGTACCAACCATTAAGGCGAAACTTGCTACGAAAGTTATTAGTAAACTTCTGTAATGTAATATTTATTAATTAAGATAGGAAGTAGTTTGCCTTAAATAATATGTAGAAATATTTATTTTCCATAAAAAAAAATCATAAAATTTTCTTTGTGAATAAAGGCAATTTAACCATTTAAATTGCCTTTATTCACAAAGAAAATTAGAACTAGTATTTACTATTGAAACTTTAACAATTGAATTGTTCCTTTAAATCCATTGTGGCCCCGCTGCAGAGGCCTCCGTTCCCCTTTTCTAGGTCGCGAAAAAGGGGACACTGTAACAGACCACATGCCCAGGTGAGCATCCATCTCGTTCCACCATCTAAATCGCCTCCAACCTTTATCCATAATTATAAAGCAAATAATTTGAACCAGCTTTTTCATACATCAAAAGTATCATATTTATTCTCATAACTAACATGTTCCTTTATGTTCCCGGCGAGGGTGTAAATCTGTGTGCTCGTTACCCGAACAATGTTCCGATAATTACACGTGAGCAACTATTTACTCGCTCCTCGTCACACACAACACATAAACAGCAATTCATCTCCATACGTTATGTCCCTTCAGTCTTGGCGTAATTACAGTGTTTATGTGGTTGTAAAGTTTAGACATTGCTGGGGAGACCGCTACCGTTTATCAAAATAAACGACGCTCTGCTCTTCGTTTTTAACACATAAGTATTCTTCAAAGCTAATATGTATCCGAGCTAGGTTCCAGTCAGCCAACTCGTCATTCGGCCGAGGCATTTAACTGTGAGTACCGATTAAAGGTTGCCGCATAAATAGGCCCCACCGCTCCAGCGCTTCCGCACAGGACGTACGGGTGTTATGCGGGAGCAGTGCTGTGCCGCGCCTCAAAACGTGCTGACCGCACGCTGTCCATGCTGCAACAGCTAGCAGTAAGCTCGCTTTCTACACGTGCTCGGCAAGAAGCCGTTCCGATCGTACAACTTGCTTCAAATTTTTCTAAGGATTACGAGTTAAATCCTTTGAATGCCAGTCTTTTAAGTGTCAATCTCGAGTGGGTTATCCCAAAGAATGTTTTTGCCATAACCTCTCTTGTTTTAATACATAACCTCTCTAGTGTAAGTTTACAATGTAATTTTTTGGTGCAGTAAGGAATATTAGAATGCCTATTATGGTGCTATGTGCGACAGCAGTGTGCAGGGTGTATACTATGTCCTTAATGCCTATTTCCTACTGACTTAAATCAGTTACTTAATAAATTTTGTGTTGAATTGAAACCAACCGATAAAGTGCGATACCACTTGTATTACACTATGCGGAGATACCGACTCTGCGTGTGACATGCGATGATGGGTCGCTGGTAATTGCGTGATGCTGATGAGTACGCGCTGATATTGTTTCACGATACGTTGGTAAACTGCTTGCTGAGTGGTGACAGTGATTGTACAACTGTTACCTTCACATTCGTCATCTGATTAATTCTCCGTTATTTGCGAACGGTATAGGTACATCCAAAGGGATTATCAAAAGCCACCAAACACTATTTTTAAATCATGACCAAACAAAAGAACAAACTATTACCATACACTAAACTAAATATTCAGGCATGAGTCTAATTTGATCAAAGGATCAATCCAATCAAGGAACCAAAATAATATTATAAGTACCTATTATTAGAAATTTAAGAACTCAATTTATAATTTTGATTTCTTTGTCTCCAGGTGGCGACGTCGCGGCTCCCGCTGCCGACGTTCTCGCCGCACGCCGTGCTGATGTACAGCGCAGCGGTGGGCGGCGAGGGCGTGGCCTTACAGCTGCGGGAGGCCAAGCCGGGCGAGCTGGACGAGCGGCTTGCTATCACCTGCCACCAGCCTGAGCTACTGGCTGACTTGCTGCACGCGACTGTCGACATCGGTGAGTGAATGAACGAAGGCGTGGCCTTACAGCAGCGGGAGGCCAAGCCGGGCGAGCTGGACGAGCGGCTTGCTATCACCTGCCACCAGCCTGAGCTACTGGCTGACTTGCTGCACGCGACTGTCGACATCGGTGAGTGAATGAACGAAGGCGTGGCCTTACAGCTGCTGAAGGCCAAGCCGGGCGAGCTGAAGGAGCGGCTAGTCATCACCTTCTATTATCAGCCCAAGCTACTGGCTGACTTGCTACACACTACTGTCGACATCGGTGAGTCAATTAACGAAGGCGTGGCCTTACAGCTGCGGGAGGCCAAACCGGGCGATTTAGAGTAGCATCTAGCCATCCCAGCGATAAGTAAAGCGACTAAATTGGATTTTGACGCAGAGTACATTGGTAGAAACAGAACGTAAAACTACTAAGGTCGCGGTAAATACCAAAATCATTTTCTCTCTTCTATCATCTAGCATGGAACCCACTAGGTTGTTTTTGAGAAATTACAAAACCACAGTTCACATGAATCTCAAGACAGTTCATTCAATATTTGCGTATTCGATTACACCCAAGGCGTCAAAAAGACGATACGTTAGTAAAATATTCAGTGGGATGCGATGTTCGGGTAGAAAAAACGGTTATAGGTATGTACTATGTAGTCAACAGAATTGGCATTCAGATGTCGCAAACACATTCAACTTTTATTTTATTTCATGGCGAGGCGAGAGAAGAATCATGAGATACCGCCACTGACTCCAGCCTTCGCCATGTTCGCTATTTTGAAATTCAAATAACAAATTTTGCATTCGAAACTGCCTTCGAGCATCGCTTGCGCTGGCCGCTTGTCGCGGACATACATAGTTCTCTACCATTTTGATATCGAACCTATTTAGGTCGAATAATTTAGTAGATACCTACCTTACCTACGTACTCGAGTAAAAAAGGTTTGTTTTGACACCGCGAATATTTACGGTGGTAATAGATCGCATTCACCACCTAAGAACGTAGCCTACGTTCTTTCTCTTAGGTGGTGATTGTCTGAATCAATTTATGTCTAACATATAATCTGAAAACTCAGGTAAGTATTATTTTAAGAGGTACTACGGTATGGTGGTGACTTTTATTAGTTTGCATCCTACTTACTTTCTAACATCATGATGAATTTTATAAAGACGAATAAGTACTTGCCTACCTACTTTTGCAGACCTGTGTGTGATACAGACCACTAGATTTCATTGGTCTATACTATAATTCCAATAATTATAATATAATAATAATATTATAAAGAGGAAAGATTTGATTGTTTGTTTGTTTGTATTGAATAGGCTCCGAAACTACTGGACCGATTTACAAACATTCTTTCACCGTTAGGAAGCTTACTTTTCAGGGAGTGACATAGGCTATATTTTATCCCGGAATTCCCACGGGAACGGAAACTACGCGGGTGAAACCGCAAAGCGATCGACTAGTGTTAAATAAAAGTCGCTATGTCAGCTTTCCGAAAGTCAACATTGAAATATCGGTGTCGTGATTCGAAATTCAAATTCTCTAGCACACTCCACACCCCTGTACAGAAGGTACATTGACTCTTCATTAGCACCCCGAGTGCCGTGCCACGGGCTATGGACGTCAACTTGTCAAAATTCACTAGAAAACGTCTCGATGTTCCTTAAAAATTCAAACTCATGCAAACGAGCAACGGGGCCAGTAATTTAATTAGACCTTCTTAGCGAACGATGAAAATTTCTCTTATATTTATTATTGAAAACGTAAATTGGAGATCTAACTGCTGCGCATTTCAATTTAGAAGTTGTTATTTAATTTTAAAATAGGTTGTAGCTTTGCCAGTTTCTTCTTTAGAACGGAACAAAGATTAATTTCTTCAGTTTCTTATTGTTGTTTGACGGGGACTTTATATTGTTTTGAGGTCTATGCAGGATAGCCAGACAAAAAAAACCGTACGCAATTTAATTTAAATCAATAGGTAGATTTCACACACCGGATGTTTCTTGCGCTTGCACTAGAAGTTTTGTTACCGACCGACCACGTCCCAAATTACCAATATTTGTCTTTGCTCAGACAGCACATGACTTAATCAGAATGATGGAACGTTGTCAAATTAAACGTACGACCTCTTTTGTTTTAGTTCGAATAGTTCCATCCCATTCCTTGGCTTTACGTAGTGCGGAAACCGATGGTCAATTTGTAACCTGGATTATTTATACTTACATCAATAAATATTTTTTAATATTCATTTCATTCGCACGCGTACAGCAAAATGGTTGCGTTACCTTACATAAAGCACAACACTAATCAGATAACAGCACAACAATAATCCATAGCGCATTTGTTTGGCCACTAATTAGCGGTGGTTGAATCAATACTCGTTATATCGGAAACGCTCATTAGCCAAGCGCCTCGTTAGCCACATTTTGGGTTCAGTGGCTGTGGCATTTGAGTACGGGGATACCGTACAAATATCGAATGTGGGCTGGATTATCCGGTCTGGCCGATCTGGCATCTTTTGATCTATGGCTGCGGAGATTCAGCCCAGCTTGCACTACGAATTTTAAATAATAATAACAATAACAATTCATGCAGCATCATAAAGCCCTAAGCTAAGCTAAGAGCTTGTATTATGGATAATCATATTTATGTCTTACTAGCTGCGCCCCGCGGCTTCGCACGCGTTGTTTCTATGGAAACGTGTAAAGGTGATTTCTATCCCATGGGAACTCATTTATGGGATAAAAGGTAGCCTATGTTTTATTCCAGGCCTAGAATTATCTGTATGCAAAATTTCAGCCCTATCCGTTCAGTAGTTTTATGTTATTTGTTTATTATTTGTTGCTATTTTGTATTCAAAATGGTATGTATATATCTATTTTACAGTCTTTGGTACACCCCCTGCCTTTCTAAAATTCAAATAATTATTTCCATCCAAAGGTTGCCTGGAAGAGATCGCTTCTAAGCGATAAGGCCGCCCATTGTACTTGTCTTATGTAATGTCTCCTTGTAATGTTATTTTTATGGTGTACAATAAAGCATTTTGTATTGTATTGTATTGTATAGTTTTAGCGTGAAGAAGTAACAAACATCCATCCATCCATACATCCATCCAAACTTTCGCATTTATAATATTAGTGTAATAGTGCTTGGTATATCTTAGACTGAGTTCCCCACTAACGTCTCCATCCTACAAGAACTCGGTGTGAAAGAGCGTCTGTCGACAAACGTACAATCTCGAATTCTGAAGTTTTTCGGGCATGTATCGAGGCGAGACAATGACTCCATTGAAAGGCTAGTCGTGCAGGGAAAGGTGGAGGGTAAAAGACCGAGGAGTAGATCGCCTATGAGATGGACCGATCAGATAAAATCTGCCGTAGGTGCCCCCCTACATGAATGTACCAGAATAACCAACAGGGAGAGATGGCGATATATCGTGAGGCGAGCAATATCAGCCCGTACAACAAAAGACTCGTCATGACGACAACGACCGTTCTGCCAAGAACGCTACGAATGAGAAGAAGTGTGATGTGATAATGTTTATGTCGGACGTTTTTGTATAATTTGGCAACTCACTCATATTTAAGCTAGACGAGTGGAAAAACCACTTTTTTGTATAGACACATATACGGCACAATATGTGGGCTAATCGGACTGAACGCGACTCAACGGGTACCCTTGTGCAAGAAAACCTCAGAACTAATTTCTAGTCGCTGGAGTTATGGTGGAATGTGAAAAATATAAATATTGATTCGGATCAGTCAAATCAGTCGTATTTACTCTCATGCTATGTATCTGACTGGACCGATTGTCAAATTAAGTAACATAATGGTTTATTCCGTTAAAAATTACGTAATGAAGAGTGTATGGGCTGTTTTAAGACCACACCGGACTTTTAGGACAAGACAAAACAATAAAAATAATAAATAAATAATGCTGGAAATATAGTTCGGTTTCGCACATCATTTCGCCGGGCATTTCGTAAGTACCGCTAACCCACTCAGCTTTCCCTGCTGCGCTGGGTAACCTCAATCTCAGCAGCCTATATTAGTCCACTGCTGGGCATGCCGATTGGGGATCGCAGATTCGGTGATAGAATAAAATAAAATAAATAAATAAATAATGCTGCACAATTCACACAGCTAGCCCCAAGCTAAGCAGAGCTTGTGTTATGGGTACTAGATAACTGATATACTTAATACAATACACTACATAGACATATATTTTTTTATTATACATAGAAAGCATCCAGAACACCCTGAACAAATATCTGCAGATCGTACATTTGTCCCGAGGCGGGAATCGAACCCGCAACCTCCTGCGTCGCTGGCGGACCTTCGCCCGCTGCACCACTGAGGTCAGATTAAAACTGTTCTGCAGGAGGC
This sequence comes from Eupithecia subfuscata, assembly GCA_963564075.1. NCBI lineage: Eukaryota > Metazoa > Arthropoda > Insecta > Lepidoptera > Geometridae > Eupithecia > Eupithecia subfuscata. The sequence continues at coordinate 6,084,288 of OY751111.1, read as the reverse complement.
GCTGCTGCCCGCCCCCGGTGGATATCCCTTATTCACCTCTTACGACAATCGCGAGAAGAATAGGGTGGTGCAAAGTCTAAGCCGGCACCACACGGCATTGGCTCTGGGTAACGAATACCACAAACTTCATCACCACGTGTTTTCGTATTCTTCTTATGATTCCACAGCTGAACATGTCTCTCCGAAACAAAGGGGGACACATCAGCTTATTCAGCTTAAATATCTCACATATAAGAGATGTCGAATATTTCGAATTGGAATCACCGGTCTCCATATTTCGGTGGTCTTCTCTCTATTATAAAAGTAAATTTCTGTTGGCGTATCGAATACTATCCTGAATTTAAATCAAATAGAAAATTAATATTTCTAGTTCACTGGAACTTGCTGTAAAGTGAATTCCACTACCAATCCCGTGAGCGTTTAATTACCTTAATTAATTAATATTTAATTAGCATTGATGCAGTAAACTCGGTCACTAGGCAAGTGTGACACTTGCCTAGTGACCTAGTGGTTTAAAATTTGCAAACCACATTAATATCTAATGTTATGAATGCAAAAGTTTGCTTGTTTTAGATATTTAAGAACATTGATTGCTTGCGTAATTGGCAACGCATTCCGTAGGTACTCAGTAAGGGTTGCGGGTTCAAGTCCCGTTCAAGTCGTAATTTTTCTTGGTCTATTAATAAATTTCTTTGAAATTAAAACGAGTGTGAGGGCTACAAAAAGAAACTACTGAACGGAATAGGGCTGAAATCCTACTATCCTACTTCCTACTAATAATATAAATGCGAAAGTTGTCTATAAATATAGTAAGACTAAATAAATAAAGTAAATAAATAATGCTGGACAATTCACACAGCATTATCTAGCCCCAAGTTAAGCAGAACCTGTGTTATGGGTACTAGAAAACTGACAGACGTAATACATTAAACTACAGAGATAGATATTTTTTATTATAATCAGAACACTCTGAACAAATATCTGCAGATCGTACAAACATTTGTCCCGAGGCGGGAATCGAACCCGAAACCTCCTGCGTCGCAGGCGGGCCTTCGCCCGCTGCGCCACAGAGGTCGTCAAACTACAACAGACTAGTCTTACTAATCCAAGTCAAGCCTTGGAGTAACCTACAAACTTATACCTAAGCTACTTTTTATCTCGGAAGAACGTCACACTCTTTTTGCAGCGGACAAAAGTTAGTCTGTGATGAAACGGTGATATAGAAAAAAGGCCTAAGTTTTCATTAAATATATCTTTTTAAATATTAATTACCAACTATAACTAATTTAACCTTATTTTAGCTACCATCTAATTTAAACCAAAGTTTAAATAGAATGATTCATCACCCGAGCCATTTTCCTTGAACCAGTTTAGATATAAACGTTCGTTAGCCTCTGACAGAATCACTTCTCAACCCACGATTGCGGGACCTCCTAAACTGTCCAAAGTTGGCGGCCACAAACCCTCTATCAGAATTAACTTCTTACGCGTCCGTCCGTCTGTCCATTCGGACAGCTTGACCGGGCCACCCTGAGGCGGCGGAACTTTGATGACAGGCGCACAGTCGTATGGACATAATTTATAGTTTTCGGGTTGTTTGACTTATTTTTGTTTACATCATCAACTATGTCTGTGAACCTTTTATAACTTTTGAAGCGGTTGAAAACAAGCTTGCGCAAACAGAACTATTTGAGTTTTATTTGCCTACTTTTAGGTATACCAATTACAGAACAAATTCAACGTAATCTAGCAATTTTAGGTACTAGAGTAGACTTAAACTAAGTCGTTTAAGTGGAGCTTTTGGTACTGTAGTGAAACATATTTCATCATCATCATCATCAACGGGCTTTACATTCACCAAGGATGGCGGATATAATTATGAATTAAGGCGCATACCCGACCCAAATCAGCGCCACCACCTATTTTATCTTATCATTAAGTTAAAATAAGGAATTTTCACAAATCGGACTTGCAGTTTGTGGTACCTATCATAGGCTTATTTTTAATGCCTCTGTAAAAGTTTTATTTTATATTGTGAGGTGTTGGGAAGTTGCTCTTTTTGCTCACCGTTGGCTTATAATACGGCCAATAATAAGATAAAATAGGTGATTGCGCTGATTTGGGTCGGATATGCGCCATAAGGACGTACAGTAAAGTTTTTGGTATATTTTCAGTAGCCCGTAGTACCAGCGCTGGAAATAGGCTGGATTGTAAATAATAAAAACATTAGAAAACATCTTGACTAGTTGAAAGTGGGAAGCAATCCTCCGGAGTGACAATTCATCTCTCTAAGTGCCGGTTTCCACGGCACCCACCGCGCATGAAATATGCAAACCACTTGCGTTTTAGATTGTTTAGTTGCCGCTGTTTTCTCTTTATTGCTTCCTGTTGCTGTGAATGGGAAGGAAAATAATTTCGTAAAAAGTGGGTGTTTTACTTAATGCCTCGGTTGGCATCGGGCGATGTAGGGGAAACGGAAAATAATGATAAAATATGATAGTTGGTTTCTGTTGTTGGCAAAACAGTTTTATAATTTTTTTTCGTATTCCTGTCTGGGCACTATGGCGCTAATTTCGGAAGTCCTATGTCAGTGGACTAGCATAGCATAGACTGATGATTATAACGATGAACTAAACAGATAGTTTATTAGAAATACAAAAATATTTCCTTCGTTAATTGACATGAGGCAAAAAATGTTCATGTGAGAACAGTGAATCCGTGAGCTGACCGCCATCGTCCAAACATATGACAGTCCAAATTAAATCATATGTTTTGTTGTTTAAAAGCATGTTTTTGTATAAAATTCCCAAATTCCCAATGAGCTTAGTAAACGGGTCACAATTGGGCCCGCATAAATTCGTAGGAGACTGTTTCTATTAAATTTTATGACAAACAGGGGCCTTCATATAACTTTGTTCATAAAGGTTATATATCGGCGGAGGATGTTACCTAAGCGACCGCTTTGCTAAACTATTTAAATCAGTTTTTGGTAAGTAATGAGTCTATGAGCTTATTTTGTAAGCTTAAAGAAATAGACGTATTATTATATTAGCTTAAAAAAGATATACTATTATATTAGCATAAGGAAATAGACGATTTCAAATTTCTGAATCATGAGTAAATTGTAAAGTATAAATAAACTGGTAACTGCTCGCGTAGCAAATGTTCGTAGAGCTGCTACGCCGTAGTAAAGTGCTACGAAACTTGCTCTCTACTTCAATGCAAAAGAAAAATAACATTAAAACATGTTTATCCGTAACTTGTTTTGCAAATATTCTGTTTATTCAAACATGAAAAAGGAAATTTTTATTCGTGGGGATACAAAGACGCAAGGGTAAGCCGAGATAAAAGCCTGTCAGGAACGCTGCCCACGTGCAGGCTTAGGTCACCATCTACTCTTGGCACGTTGAGCGTTATATCTTTAGAAAATATTTGTAGGGACGTACATTTTTAATCAGACACACTTTCAAGAAGGTAGAGGAAACATGTCACTTGCGCCAGTTTCGAGAACCTTCCAATCTTGTTAGAACCTACAAAGTCATTACTGTAATCGCTCACCTACCCACTCGCATTAAACTCTTGCTAAGAAGTTCAAAGCGGTATCAGATGTCAGCTTGTCCTTCAATCTGAGACGGAGCTTGAAATAAAGGGCGACAGGCTCGTGTTTATAACCTCCATTTCAATTTGTATTCATTTTTCTCGGTGAAATTTCAAATGGCAACAAAGTGCTAATAATTTCTATAGTAAATGTTTTATTCTAATGTAGATTAGATTACTACTTGAAAAGAGCTCTCAATTGCATTTTGAAATTATGTGTCAATTTCTATAAAAACTTTTGTCGTTGAATTTATTCAAATTTTAACCGGGTAAATATGAACCTTGGAAGAACACCAACACAAACTAGGTTCGTAGTTAACCCGCTTAAATTCCTAATGATTGTATGTGTCAATAGCTCTATAATACGTTTTCAGTTTACGAAAAGTTGAATGCCTTCGTAATTGATATTTCGTAAGTGTTTTCATAAACTTACTCATGTCAAACTATTTTCAGACCTTTTTTACCAATCAAAATAATAAAAGGAAATATTCGGAAACATCAATCACACTTCCAGAAGTACCGTCTGTGGCAATAAAAAACTTCCCAAAAACAGGGCTTCGTTTTCAGTTATCATCTTGTTTATGTGTTGCCAAATATGGGGTAATAAAATATCTATTGCTGCGGGTGGGTTGCCATAAACATTCATAAAACCCGAAGAATATTTGACGACAAGTAGCAGAATATTATTTAAGAAAACCTACTCATGTAAGAGATAAAAATATAGCTGACTTGACTTGAGACATCTTCACATTCTCCACAATATTTTTGTTTCGTAACATTTAAGGTAAAGTGCTTCGTAAAGAATTATTACAACGCTCTTTCATATTAGATGTACTTAATTATATGACCTTTTACAGGGTGCCACGGAAAGGGAAGCCGAAAGGGGGTGATTCTGGATCCCAATGGGATCAACTTGTGAATAACGATTTTTTGAATTTCGAATATTTTTTGCAACAAATTAAGTTTTGTTTCTTCATTTTGTGTTCTTATAATTAACATTACAAAATATTTCGCAAATGTTTTTGCTTGTGTTTTTCAGCAAAACCTGGGTTTTTCCATGAAATTATTACAAAAAAATATATGTAAATCCTTTGATATTTCTAAACAAGTAATGTACTTAAAAAAAGGTACTTAAAAAAACAATAATAGGAAGAAAACGCAGATCTATTTTTTTTCAAGGAAAGTTAAAAAATGTGCGAAATTCCAAAAATCGTAGAACAAAAGTAGACCCCCTTGATGTCCAAAATCACCCCCTTTCGGCATAGTAATATATAACCCTTCCCGTGGCACCCTGCATTGAAATACAACAAATAGGGCTATCATTGACAACTTTGACACCAACACTTTTTTAACTGGAGATTTATATTCTTATCGTACAGATAAAGGTTAGCAAAGTTATAAATGATAGCATGTACAGACAGCGTCAGAATTAAATAACCCCCCTGCATAACACATGCAGTTTTAAATACTAATTTTATATCGAGTCTTGAAAATCGAAACTAAATCATATTTTAATTTACGCAACATATAAAAAGAAATTGAAATACCTAATAAATTTAATTCATTGAATATTTTTCTTTGGCTTTTGGAAATACTCTCGGGTAAGAGTGGCGTTTCATAGGTGGTTTTTATTTTGTTCTAATTTTGTTGTAACCTACATGTTTTTATAAGTTAATATAATTGATTAGCATTCCTTATATGTGAAGGAATGGTAACCATGTTTTTAGTAGATATCTACCTACTTATTATGAACTTAGTTTAATAGTTAGTAGTTTGTTTTGTGTAATTTTTGTTTTTCTGTAATGTCATACCGACAATTTTGGTGACTGGTGATATTCTTAAGTTAAGATACTTTTATTTATGAGAGCTGTGGATTTTGTGAAATCAATAAAAATAAATAAAAAATAAAACATAACGTATATATAAAAAAAAATCGGACTCTAACCTGTATTGGGATATGCAGGGGGTTACTTCATTCTGACGCTGTCTGTACAAGCCTAAATTCAAATTCATTATGACTAAGCTGACATAAAACTAAACCTGAGATTGCTTTACAATATAAATTTTAGTAACTGTTACTCATTGCACAGACCACAAATAACGCTTTCAGCCAGACAACTTCATCCATCCATACTATTATCAAAATCAAAAAACTCTTTGTTTCCTAATTTAGGCTATTTAGGCCTATTTAGGCTTTCCAAAACAAAAGCTATTCGATATCATGAAGTGTCCCTTATGTGCACAGAATTCTGAATCAATCTACACCAAAGCATTCCAACAAATAGGATTTGGACACGGGGTTGTTGGAGTGGGCTCTATAGTTTCACTGATCACTATTTCAATAGTCAATATTAATTACTAACTGGCACAGCAAATTCTGCTTTGCCGGTCTATTTGACCGGAAGTTTGTGGTTCGGCTAAATTAAATGACATTTGGTTAAAATATCTTACAAAGCTAGATTTTCTCACAATTTAATTAAATTGTCGAGAACAGTGTGAAAACCAGAAACCTTTTGTATTATATTATGAGAGGTTATCACGGTCAAACAAATCATGATCATAACTTCAAAATAGTCGAAGTTCTAGAAAAACTTAACTAAGCAACTAGGTATCATCCATAGATAGATTCACTAACTTGTACTAAGTCACGTTATCGATCTTGGCCTAAATAAATACCGCGTGCAAATTGGCCTGCTCTTCTGGTCTAGTTTTGCGCGACAGAGCGGTTTGCAGAACTCCGGGTAAGTTTTTGATGAAAGTTACTCTGATTAGACTGCCGCTCACTTGCCAATTGCCAGTTCCAGCTGGAAAGTGGTCGACGGACTCTCAGAGGCAAGTAACATCAAGGAGAATCATAGAAATATCTCACCGAACATTACAGAGTATGACTGGTTCATTATACTCTAACGTTCATATTTGAGCTGCGCGTTCGGTTGTTTCCAGTTCGCCATAGCTACCTGACTCCGGATTTACGCCTTCATACGACTATTCAGTTCAAGAACGCGATGACTATAGACAGTCAATTCTTCTTCAAAATCATCTTGCAATGAAAGATAACTGTACCGATATCACAAAACCTACTGCTACCTGCCCACACTTTGTTGCCCGAGTGGGACAGAAGTCGACATGATAAGTGGCCAGTCTACCCGACCCTGCCAGGCCGACTTCATTTACAACTTTACGGGTTCGCCTCCCCCTGGCTCGTTCCGCTCCCCGCGATGTTATGAAAGAAAAACTCTTGAGGCTGTTTTCTTAAATTATTATCTGGGAGTACCGCCGCAATTTCTGCTGCCTAAAAAAGTATGTCATTCTGAATGAATATCGTTTTGAAAAGCCTATGCCTAAAGGCGTAGAAAGCTACGTTTTTGTACCTACCTAGTGTCTTTTTATGTAAGTATTTTATCTCAGATTTTCAAAATTACAATAAAACAAGGGCAAGCTATTAAAAATTCCTTTTGTCAGCAAGAATGTTTTCTCGTGCACGAAACTTCCAGAAATAATTATAAATTGTAAACCTTAGCTTAAACTTTATAAGAAATTGTGAACAGGTTCAACAAGCTTTATTAAAATATCTAGTTAAATACAAGAGGGTACTCGAGCATGAGATGAATTTACGAATTCATGGTTAAATTAAGGCTTAATTTAATTTGTCTCGTTAATTGCCGTCCAAGGTTCACGGACGGAACACATTCAAGAGGTACTCAAATCTTACATTATTAGGCGGAGGTACAGTCGGTCTCTTAATCTAAAATTAATAAAAGCACTAAGAAATAGGGGTAGGTTGGACCTAGCTAGCACTGTTTTAAAGGGTTAAATTACAAAAAAAAGCCTTTAGTCCACGTTCGTAGCTGATCTTTGATAACCAGCTACGAACATGGAATATTTTTCTTGTTCGATATCTAGTTACGAGAACGGAATGTACTTGCCGTTTTCGTGCCATGTTTCGTAGCCGGCTACGAAAGTGTTTTTTTTTATCTCTGTTTATTACGGTTCAATAATAATAATCAATAATAAAAAAATATTAGTAACGCAACATTTTGTAAAGTTCCTGCTTGCGGCACTAATATTATCATAAACGCAAAAGTTTGAATAGAAATATGGATGTACTCGTATGTTGTTACCTTCATACCTCTCTTTACGCTAAAACTACTAAACGAATCAGCCTAAACATTTCGTTGTAAATCTAAACTAAGAAGGTAATTTTTATCCCGCACTAGCTGTTACCCGCGACTTCGTCCACGTGGAATTTAACTCGTTTACTTATCCATATAGACTTTGGACTTTACATTGTCCCAAAGAGTAGTGTGATGTTACAGGATCTAGGCAGCCAACTTAACTGTTCTTCAAATTGTTCTCGCGATAAAACCATGATTTCAAATTGGCAAGTGGCACCGTCTTGTTGGTACTAAACATCCTGGAAATCAGGGGCTTTAATCGTAAAAAGATGTTAAAAATTAGAAAGTTGTCACGGCATGATAACGTTCGTCTTGACAGCTCGGACGAATTCCAAAACACAATGATTAAAATGTGTCTTGGTTTTGTAAGGGGAATCTACATGTAAAATGTGTAGTTCTGTTGATAATGGTTGCTGAGATACAGAACATTTTTGTTTAGTTTTTTCCTTTTAAAAAGGAAACAGGAAAACACTGTCAGAATTTTTGAAAAATAAGAATGAAATGTGTAATTGTTTTCAAAGGCAAATCTACGTGTAAGTTTTTTGTAATTTTAATTGCTAACGGTTGTTATACAGAGAATTTTCCTTTAAACTTTAGCATTATTTAAACTTAGATATTGGAAAACACCGTCAGAATTTCAGAACACGATGAATGAAAAATATGTTGGCCTTGTAAGAGAAATCTACATGTCAAATTTTGTAGTTCTTTTGTTAACGGTTGCTGAAATAAAGAGCATGTTTGTTTAAACTTTCAACCCAAATGTTGAATTGAACCTGTTAGAGTACGAATTATCAAAATTCCTTTCTTAGTGCTCACTTTCGTACCAAGACCTACACACCCTGCAAGTTTCAAGTCTCTAGGATAACTAGGAGGAGCTGTAGCTTGTCTATATGTCAGGACAAAGAGTTTTATATTAGTACAGATAAACGCGTGCGAAGATGCGGTCAGTAGCTAGTAAAGTTATAAAGAATGTTTTGTGTAAAATTAGGTCTCTAACAGCGGCACACAGCCCGAAACGCTTGATGTTTAGGTGATAAAAGAGACACAATACCTTCCTATTTTTACTGTTATGGATTGGAGAGACAACGACGCCAAGTGCCAACCAAGTTTTGTTTCCGTAGCAAGTTAAAAAAAATATTTTCACACCAAATTTCATAAACTCTACTACCTAGACCTACATAGCCTTTCTCTATTGTGTTTTGTATCATATTTACCTGCCTCTTTTGTTTTATTACAAACTAGCCCTTGAATATACCTACAACTTGACTGATTAGTTTAATTTTGTTGTTCTCTTGTTTTTTATTAATAAGTTTAGGTTACGATAGGACTGACATACTTTGAAAAGTAAAAGTCCTTTACAATAAATGAGATTAAAAAAAAAAAACTAGCTTCTGCCCGCGGCTTCGCACGCGTTGTTCCTATAAAAATTTAAAGGTGATTTTTACCCCATAGGAACTGATTTATGGAATAAAAAGTATCCTATGTTTGATTCAAGGATTAGTATTACCTGTATGCAAAATTTCAGCCCGATCCGTACAGTACTTTTGGCGTGAAGAGGTAACAAACATCCATCCATCCATCCATCCAAACTTTCACATTTATAATATTAGTGTGATGTGATAGTGTGATGTGATTAGTGTTATGTGATTTCTTAGCCTTTCTATGGCCGAGAACCATTGGCGTGTGATATAGGTAGGTACGAGTATGTGTGTAAAATCCTTATGTAGCACTTCCAAGAAACTAGCCCTAAAAGGTATAAGGCAACCACGTAAAGTGTCTATACATAGGGTTTCAAGGGGCGAACCTAAGGGGTTTGGTTGTCAAACTAGGCATACGAGTAGATCTCAATACTCACGGGAACCCCGTGCTAAAAAACTCGAATTACATAATTTATGTACTTTCTTCACACACACACACACATTTTTATGTTATGTCATATTTTTTCTTTGGTTCCTTGAAAGTGAAAACACGATTAAGAAAAAAAAATAACGATCAAAAAATCATGAACGTGCACTGTTTCGCACATAATTTGGTAAAGATCTCGGGAAACCTGCGGTTTATTGAAATGACTTATGTTTTGATTCGTAGGTCATTAGTTATTACTCATTATTTGGTTCCATATACCAGTTCCTAAAGTTTTGTAGTTTTCTTGTTATAAAGCAAGACCTAAACGTATGCTTTGTCGCGCTCCTATGAACACGATTTTCTATGCCTATCCTTTTCACATAAGTGCGCATTGCGCCCTCTTAACAAGATGCAAATATGATACCTTGTCCATCGTTCTGTTTTCATTTGGTAATACCATAAAATTAATTTTGTTTTTTTCTTTATATTTTTCAGCTGACTGTCCCTCAAATAAGGAAATTACCCGGCTGGTATAAATAATTTATAGGGTTTCGAAGCTGCACAAGTTTGAGTGCTCTCGCTGAATACCGCTCGTCGAAATATTGTCACAGATACCGAATATCAAAGTGGCGGTGCATCGTTAACATTTTTGTACATAATTATATGTATGGTCATCCAGCTGAAATGTCAGTCAGTCAGCCATATATTATACCAGCTTCTGCAGCGGAGTAATACGTATAGTAGGATACCTACTTACGTGCTTCCCCGGGTTACATCTCAATGCATATTTATTTTTATGAGTTTTACCTCCATTTTGTTCAGTTCATTCATCCAGCACAGAATTATAATGTTTCTTAAAATAAAATAATCTTTTTTGCCACATAATTTATTTACTTTCTAATGAATCTTTGTACAGTTTCCAAATAACTCTGTGAAACTGTAAAGTTCTTATTTTATTACAGTTTTTAATGCCTAAAGCAATATTGACCACCTCTACCATGGATCAATAAATCGCCTGCCTCCACTAAGTAAAACGGGTGTATGAAGCAATACGAATTCGAACACCTGCTTTTGAACGAACTACAAAAACCTTCAGACCATTTTGATCTGAAACTTCCGAAATCCTTGCACATCCGAGTCATCAAACGTTCTTTGTTATGAGAAATATCCCTGCCTTTCCAAGCCAAGGATCGCCATGACTCGGTCAACATTTAGGCAGACCGTTACTATGTTACCATTTTCATTCAACCACCGTTAGTTGTTCTAACCAGGTGCTTGCACTGCATCTACGGTCTTTGAAATAAGTGATATTTACTTACTCTACCCCTCTCTCTCTCTAGAAGTGATATTTACTAAGCACCTACTAAAATCCATCTTCAAAACGACAGACACAAAGAACTTTAAGCCACACATGGAAAGAAACTTAGCAATAAATTCGAAATTCGTCTGTCGTTTCGCATGAAACCAAAACATTAATTTGAGGTTCTCAGCGTCTCATGTGCTTAGTGCCATTGAGCAATTAGCAGCAAAGCTGAGAGAACGGCTCCTATTCAAGGCTTTCAAATGATTCCGCACTTGCCTTGATACTGAACACGTAAAGTGCCACACATGAGCACGTTTGATATCGATAGCACAATTTCACATTCATTTTTTCTTCTGATTGATCGTTAACATAATTCAATGAAACGTTAAGGTATCATATAATATACCTAAGAGTAGGTAAATTACCTACAGTGTCGACTACGGTTCATTTATCGGGTCAATCTCACAGATCTGAACCTTGTAACAACATTTTACAAATACGTAGACAAAGTGTTCACCAAGTAGGTAACCAACTAACACCCTTTCTAAGCATTTTCTAACGCAACGGGGGGCGGCGGCCGTCATAATATTTCATCGTTGTATATTTGGGAAAATGATCCGTTTGATAAATGAGGACGAAGTTTCAAACTTGAGTATTTCATCAACTCCAAACCTTGAAGCATAATTGAATTTAGGTACCTATTTAATATTGTTGATTACCCTAATCTCCTATAGGAGTTCGAGTAATACTTCTGTAAGCGGCTGGATAACAGAGTTAGATCGATAAAGGCTTAAGCCCTAGAGAGACGAGGTTCAACTGGATAAATCTGGGAACTCCTTAGATTTAGGTATATGTAATTAGGTATTTTTTCGGATGTTGTGATCATTTTCTAGATGCCCTAGTTACGCCATTTAAAAAGTCTTGTCTAAAATGGTCTTAGTTATGTGAAAATAACGTTGTATTCTGCAAGGAGGTTGCAAACTTTTAAGAGAATGGAGCGCTGTGTCAACATGTGATGACCGGCGCCGTTATTTTTAAAAATAATTCCATTCGTCTGCTGTCTTTTGTTTTTGTTGCATTTATTTTTCTACTTAGGAGTCACAAATATTGGCAATAAAATTAAATCTCAACTTTATCTTGATGTTCGTAGGTGTGTAAGTTAATATTTACGTTATTGCTCTGAACCTTCATAATAATTACCTACCTAGTTAAAAATAAGAATATACATATCTATTTTATGTATTGACGAATAAGTCTCTGTCTCTGACTGTGTAACAGTCTGCCCAAGCACATTAGAGTAAAACCGCCATGCCTCAAAGTGCCATTTCTGCATAAACAAGCGGGAAACTGAAGCTGAAGCAAGTTTCCGTTTCAGACGGCGATCACGACGGACTTAGTGCGTTGTTGGGAGCCGCGTCCCCGGATTTGGCGCTCGCCTCCGACGCCTCCGACAGCCTGCCGTTGCCAGACCACGACAACGGTAAGTGAACTAACTGAAAAACGCGCTAAAAACAACTACTTCGCTGCCAAGTAATTACAGAGCCAACTTGGACTTTAGCGGAAACAGTTTTTCAGGCTCGAGCTTATAGTGTCTTGAAGGTAGGTAGTTTGTTACACGTCATAGTAGTGTACCTTTACTTAGTAGCTTTTCTTTATCTTGTCTGAACCAAACTTTAGCATCTACGCATTATAATCTGTTATATATCCGTGAAAACCTTCGACAAGTTTACTGGTATTTATCAATTTGTAAGTCTGTAATTATAAGCCTCTGGTTTACCTTCAAATATATATTATAAATGCCTAAAATAATTACTAAAAATTATAGCTGCGTTTACTTTTAGAGAATTCTAGTAAATTTTTAAGCTTAAATTCAAAATATTCGGATAACACCGACGGTATTTCTAACGTGTTTCTTTTTTTCACGCTACCTCTTCTCAGGCAGGATAAGATTCTTCAATATACGAAGTAAGATACTTTTAATAACGATGTCACCTAGGACATTTTCTCGTTAGCAATTTCATTCATCGTTTAATAGCTATTGCGGTTTTATTAGTAGTTTTATTAGGTACCTATATATAAAAGCTAGTTTTAAACTTTTATTTACTAGCACTAGACAATTGAGGACGTTTCGCTCCCATGACGAATCGTGTTGCGAACGTTTTTCTACTGAGAGCTTTTTGATCTAAGGGCGAACCACTTCGTATTGAAAAAAATCTAGAATGAAGTTGTTATGAAGTGAAACTCAGAACCCTTTATTTCTTTTAGACCTTACAGGACTCTTGGAAAAGTCATGTTTTTTATGTAAAACTAGGAAAAAAGTGGGCACTTTGATTTTTTGTTTACTTCAATTGTTTGTTCAATCGTTAAATTCAATCTTCAGGTAAAATAAAGAAGCGACGCAGAAATCGTAGACTCCATTATACTTCACATAAGCAAGCTACATCGCTAAATCTTCAAGAAACTCAAATCTGCAACTAGTATGAAGAGTACTAATTTGCATACAATTCGATATGCTCGTTTGCTCTGTCGTCGCTCGAGTAATACATTACTAAATGCAAATAACGTCGAAGCAGACGTCCTGGGAAATGTTATTATGTATTAGACAAAGTGTGCTCGGTCTCAAAAGGACTGAATGAGGCAAAATGTACATACAGTTGGAATGCTCTGCTCTACGTTTACATTTATTTAGTTTTCGTAGTCGCAATGTAGGTAAGTGAATGAAACGATTAAACTTCGTCGTATAAAACGTAGTGTAGTAGTTTGTTTTTCGGATCTTCATTATATCATTTCCATTTATTTATTGCTAAGACTAACAGCTTGTTTGAAACATTTGTAGATAACACGCTGACCAACGCAATATCTACCCACCTGCCACAATTTGGTTAACTCTACTTATCAATGTTTACTTTATTTAGTCGAGGTAGAAGTATAGGTTTTATTAATGACTGGCCTTCGACTTCGGCTTTCGCCTGGATTGATGAATGTGGTTTTAAAATATTAAGATGAATAGGTGCCTCGGCGGAGATTCTAACACTTCCTGGCTCCGAAAACTTTGGCGAGATTGATGTGTTTCACGCAATGACATTTGAAACGGTCTTTACTTGCGGGTGAGCAACTTTGTTCTAACATAAACATTGGAAAGTAGTTGGTATAGGTCCTTTGGGGTGAAACACTGTGAGTAGATTAGGTACAGTGAGCTGCATCGATACGTAACCGACACACAGGACGTCTCGTAATTAACTAGTTGTTTTATAAGGAAAAGCGTTTTGTCTTCATTTTAAGAAAAGATTTTCTTGGAATTGGCTTAACGCTTAATAATGATAACTTACGATGCAGCTTTCTAACATACAAACAAAACAACTCATACAAAACATTAGAAGACAAAATTAGCATAAAAAGCTTATCTAGCTATCAGATCAAAATAATACTAGTTGTTTTATAAGAAAAAGCGTTTTGTCTTCATTTTAAGAAAATATTTTCTTGGAATTGGCTTAACGCTTAATAATGATAACTTACGATGCAGCTTTCTAACATACAAACAAAACAACGCATACAAAACATTGGAAGACATAATTAGCATAAAAAGCTTATCTAGCTATCAGATCAAAATAATCACTAAGGACTATAAATAAAAAATTTAATGCGAACCCTTTTCAATGGTTACCGCCACAATAACTTTAGTGTTAACCAAAGACAAGGATATCACTCACTTTAACATACAATAAATACCCAGTTACACAATGATGATAACATTGGCCTATTGATAAATTGGTTCCACTATCCTATCACATTGATACAACGTTCAAAGGACTGAAATCAACTAAGTGCTTGAGCTTCTCAAACACCTTTGTACCGCTTATGTCCGAGCTTTGCCTTTATGTCCGAGATAGTGCTTTCAAGCTTGCCAGAACGGTTATATGATTGTTTACCCTTGTTGCATCTGACCGAGACTTGGCCGTACAAATCTGAGCCAATGCTTTGCTCACAGTAAAACCGACTAAACAAACCGTGTAACTCGACGTGAATTTGCTCTATCAGAGTTTCCATTACCTTAGTCTTGTTGTTCTATTTCTGAATCCAACGAGGGAAAAACAGGTAAGTGTTCTTAGATGTTTGAAGATAAGGATAAAGAAAAAGGGACGAATCCGTTAGCGAGAAATGTTTCAGAGATAAATGTAGCACTTGGAAAAATATTAAGTAGATTATAAACCCTGAGTTAGACATAAGCAGGTTGTATTAATCATCAACCAAGTAGCGTTTATTTATTGATCAATTTTTTTAACCAGTTTGTGACAGGTAAGATCGAAATAGAAGTCCTCGATTGTTCAAAACAAGACGTACAAAAAATAACGTAATCACAGTTACATAGAAATGATTAGATTTCATAAACAAACTTTTGCTCGTCTCGCTCCATCGTAAATGATTCTTTATGTCGCGTGTACCAGGCCGGTTCTCTGTGAATGTTTGTCATCTTTCAAAGGAGGTTTATTTAATACGTTAAGGGTTTGAGGATTTCAACTTGCTCTAAGTGGTTTATTTGTGGTGTGTACTCGGCATTTATACGATTCAAGTTGGAAGTTCGGACTTTTGATTTCAGTTAGGACTGAAACAAGAATGCTACCTACGCAAAATTCGGAATCTGTCTGAAACACTTGAAATTGAATGGAATCGTTCAGGATATTTAGGACTGGTAAAGGACTGGTGACAGAAGATAGATAGATAGATAGATAATTCTTTATTCATCACCTTAACAAAAAACAAATTTTACACGAAACTTATAGAGAACAGCAATAGAACTGGCGGCCTTATCGCTTAAAGCGATTTCTTCCAGGCAACCAAAACGATGGGAGATAAGTAAAGAATGGCGGTGCTTCTTAACATAAACTATAAACTACTTATTAATACTAATACACATAATACCTACTAAACTAATACACTAATACATACAATAAAATAATTATACCTACTTAGTAACTATATTCGACATGCTGAATAATCTAGTCTGACGTGACGTTAAGAAAGTGATTGAAGACTTTCCTTTTAAAAGCGTGATGTGATGTGGACTTCTTAATATCCACTGGCAAATCGTTCCAAAGTCTGACAGCTTGAGCAGTGAAAGAGTCGCTGTAAAAAGATGTTCTCTGTAAGATAAGTCTCAACATTTAATTCATTTCCACTACATTTTTCCTTTGTGGTATAAATTGTTTACTCTACATTTGAATAATGTAAGCGATATCAATTCGAAGGTCACAGAGAAAGCAAACAAAACGTTTTCGTCGATACAAACTCAATGTTAGATACACACACCTGAGTAAACCACTCAATTTCACACTGTGTTAGTAAAGGAGGCTTTTGTTCGGGATCCTTTCTCTTCCTAGCATTTGTCACCACTATCTCGCAGGTTCTCGTAAATTTATACTGTCCGAAAACGGAACATGGCTTGAACAATATTACTGCACCTATCTTGCAACTATAGAACAAAATATGAAAAGGTGACACAGGGGTTTCAGGTTAAACTGCACGAGTTTGTAATTAAATGTAGCCGTAGGTAAGGCTTTTGAAACATTTCTGAAATTGTTGGAAAAGCTTTCAGCAATTACCCGTTTGTAACGTGTTACTTTTTACGATTTAGGTGATAAAGTTCCCAGAATTATGTTTTAATGGACGTATCTCAGGCTTAAAAATTCATGTGACATGAAAAATACTGGCTTTTAATGAGGAAGTATCACTTATTTTCACGTTATTTTTGGTGCAGATGAATGTTATCTTTACAACAACCTGACGACACGACCTCCATTACCCCACATTCGTAAAGAAATAACAAAAAGATTGCTCAGTAACTAACATAAAGGGAATCCATTTCCCGCATACTAAGACTAATTCCTCCCTCTCATTGTGGCCGCAAATTAACGACCGAGCTCCGCGCCGTGATTGACGGTGCTCCGCCGCCTGTTGTGACAATCCATTTCATATACGTCACGAAAGAATATCATGGCCAGTATCAGTTTACAAATCTACAGAGATTTTTATGATGTCGTAGGGAAAATAGGATTTCTTAAGCAATTTTGTTCCTTATTGTATTATTGTCAAGATCATTCAAAAGTGATTTGTTCCGATACAATGGCATAACGCACTATGCTCAGTGATTCTCGAGAGGGGAGAAGTATTATTTGTTACGTACCAAGATCCTGCGGGAGCACTCCAGGCGAGTATCGCTCTCCTTATCGAATGAACCGAAGAATAGGGAAGAGATACGTATCAATATACCTGTGAAATCATCCTTTTATTGAAAAATATCTTACAGTTGCGAATGAATGAAGATCATATTGGTTATCATACTAGTCTAACCCAGAAATGCAAGAAAAAAAATCTTCCTTAAATTCCATTTATGACAAGTCAGTGACAAAACAACAACTAATCCAAATAGTTTCTCAACTATTAAATACACCACATCCATCCAAAATCGTCCCAAAGTAAGTCCCGAAACGAAGAAACTTTTAGAAAGCTAAGGCCACGTAATGAATAATGAAGCGAGTTGGAAACACGCCCGTGAGCTCGTGACTGGCGAAAACGAAACGAAAACGCTAGGGTAACAAACGGGAAACAAAGCATTTCCATTGTGAGTGAAGTTTTAGAATGTCACTTGTCTATGGCTGGAGGGCTGCAAACAGGAAGACCGCGATCCATCAGCGACTGTCAACATTCGTGCCCAAGGGTACTATAGCTAATACAGACACTAGAAAGTACGATGTTGTCCTACTTTTCAGAATAGGAAATGCGTAAGCTGAATAATGGAAATGTATAGAAATTTCAGGAAGAGAAACCAAGAAAGAAACTATGGGATACTCCGTTAAAATGTGCGCGAAATGCAAACCTAAACGTAAACTTCTTCAGACAGTTCTTAACACATACATGGATTGGACCCTACTAAATAGCTGCCAACTTATTTAAATTTAAGTGAAATAATATGTGCTACGAGCGACCTAGGTTAAGAATTAAGCTATCGAAGAGATGTTCCACACAAGTCTCTAAATACACTAGTCAAGTCACAAATACAAATATTCATGACACTAAAATACCTTGAATCGGATCGTTCGCTAAGCAAACGTTTTCGAATTCAGTCGCATGTTTCAGTGCATCTGTTCAGAATAGATAATTTGGATTCGTTATCGAAGCTTATGTACTCTACTAGGTACAGTCACCGCCTAAAAGTTGAACAGCAGGGGTATTTGAATTCATTCGATTCGTTTCCGAATCGAAAACGTCGGATTCGAATTCGATTCCGACGGATCTATAAAACGCCGTTTTGATTTCGCTTCGGGTAGATGATCGAAATAAGGAGCTCCTCCTCATTGACCTGGCTATTAGCCAACAGAATCACTTCTGATTTTCGATTATCAATCCGAGGCGAAATCAAAATAGCATAATAGAATCGAATTCGAATCCGATTGATCAAATCGGAAACGAATCGAATGAATTAAAATACACCTGCTGATGAAGATTTCAAAACCACGTGAACACACATAATCATACAAACCGCTGAGCCACTAAAATCGGTCTACTCCATAAAGCACCGAACTTATAAAAAAAATCAAAAAGTCTAGTAACAAATCGGGATGCGAACCTAGGAACGTCTGAATGAAATCCAGCGCACTCTCCACACGACTATTCAGTCATTAAAAGTCATTACGTATTGAGCTTGTTTGGTTTGGTTAGCAGTTTCTGTGGTCTTGTGTGCATACGGGGTATTAGAGTCTTCATCTGTATAGCTCTTTTGGGCGGTGACTGTACCTACTCTTCTAGGAACTTCGCAAAATTGAAATAGCATCGGAGAATGTGTTCAAACGCTCACTGACTTATACCAAAGCGTACTCTCGTCTTTCTGGTCGCATTTGGAATTATTTTCTGAAATAAGTACATATAAAATTGACCCATGCAACATAAAACGTGACTTATGCCCGTATTATTAAAGCTTGCTCGGTCGTCTATCTATGCTTAAGTAAAGCTTTTCTAAAGCATAAACGTCACTCATGTATAGATCTATGACTACACAAACTTTCATAATACGTGTTAGAGTTTTGATAAAATGTATCGAAATTATATGATAAAATCAATGACAATCAGTTCAGTTTCACCAATTATAGGCAAAACTCCTTTTTCAGTAGAGCAGTAGCTACATTCAATGGTCTAGTCAATATCCTTGAGCTTGATTTATTCGACACATACGAGCAAAGTGCTAATAAACTCCTGACAAAGCACTGGTTTGATGCGTTAGCATCTTAACCTATCAGTGAATATTATTTTTTCACGTCTTGTGTGTATAATTTCTTGTAAAATATTTTTAGTAATTTAATAAGTTTGTTATTTGTTATTTACTCTTAGTTTATTTCGTTGTACCTAGTTGTTAACAGGCTGTCTTTCCATTCCTACTAAGCAGGCAAGCAGTCTTTTAGGTTCTACATGCGACACATAAATGGTTATCAGTTATTAAGTAAGTTTATTTATAAAGTGTGTAAAACTGTTTGTTCTCCGAATACAACAAAACTTTACTATTATTTGGCATTACGCGTTTTCTAGTAGAAATACCTATTCGTTAAGCACGGCATTAAACCTAAACACTAAATAAACTCTAAGATAAAGTTTAGCTAACACACAAAACAAACGTTTTGTATATCCGTAACAATAATTTATCACGAGAACACTCCAAACAATACATTAGGCAGTTTGCACAAGGTGTAGCTAACATGACAAAATGGCTTTTTTCGCTCAATTTACGTAATGATGATAAAAGGACTACATTTATGCCGTTGAGTTATAATGTTACCTTTGACGTATCATTTTACACACTTTCTTATGAATATTTGGTTATACTAGATTTTAAAGTGGGTATATCAGTATATCACTATTTGATGATATACTGAGATTACTTGAAGTTAATGAATAATAAACTAAATATTATCCAGAAGGTTATTTGTGAGACTTTTCGATTTATTAAAAATCTCAAAAGCTCCGGCGTAATATTCTCGAATTCTTTATACTTTAAAAGTTTTTGTACGTTAGTGGCAAAAGCGCTCGTAAATTTTCCAGGCACAGATGGCAGAGATAGGTGAAAAAAAAGTTTTTGAGATATTCAGATCGTTCTAATTTTCACCTGAACGACTAACGTGACTTGAGAAAGGTTTGCCAAACTTGACAAAGGTTTGCCAATTGGGTTATGAGCTCCTTTTGTTTTCAAACCGATATGATATGACTTTTCTGTTCGATAGTGCTTAGAACAAACATAATAAAGGCGTCTATCTATTAAATGTGAGTGACAGCTGATACACAAAAATATAATAAAATGAGAAGAAATCATATTACATTGATCAGTAAGTTAATTTATCGAAGTGAGCTTGCAACAGCGAATCTCGTCTGTCGAGTCGAGTGAGGCAAGTTGGAAAACACGATAAATTCGCTTGTACACGTGACAAGCCTGATAAATAACCCAACAGCCGCGCTCTGTGACACACTGCATTTAGTTACCGCCTCATTCTGTTAATTAACGAACGCGAATGTTCTACAGAGGTAATGTAAGCAGATGCATGTCTTCGAGAAATCTGTACAGAACGGTTCTGTAGTCGAACATGTTTATACTTTTCATTCGGCAGCATTTCTTGGTTTCTAAGAAATCAAATAATATCCCAAAACAATTTGGACTTCGCCTGGACTTGAACCCGCAACCTTGCTTCAATATGGGAATGCGCTAACTCAATGACGTAATGATTTCTTAGAAATTACCCCGAGTATGAGGGCTTACGCCACAAAAACCTTTTTTCTAAGTTCTTCTAAAATACCACTTTATTCTGTTACCTTGCATGGTATGTTATTTTTAACTTATTTTTAAATAAAATTAACCGGTCAAGTGTGAGTATACTCGCACACGGAGGGTTTCGTCCCATCGTTAAAACGTATTTCTCAAACGAAACTAAAACACCAACTGTTTCGAGACCCTATTAAATTTTCCACTTTATTTTATTTTTAGTATTTGTTGGTATTTATGTCACTTATTTATACTGTTACTGTTACTTATTTATAGACAATTTCAAGTGTCTACCTAATAAGGTTCAAGAAATACAGTCTCGACAAACTAATAGCAAAAATAGCCAAAAAATTGCGTTTTTTGCATGGGGAGCCCCTTTTAATTTTAATATTTATTTTATTTTTGGTATTTTTTGTTACAAGTTGACAAGAGAAATACTCATTCTGTGAAAGTTTCAACTGTCTAGCTCTTACGGTTCATGTGATAGAGCCCTCTGACAGACGGACGGACAGACAGCGGAGGCTTAGTAATAGGGTTACGTTTGCATCCTTCGAGTACGAAACCCTAAAAATGATCGCTCAGATTTCAAAAAAATTGTATAAAAATATTCAATGTCGAAGCGAAGCAAGCCTCTCATCAACTATGACAGTAGGAATCTGTTCCAAAAATCTTATTCCCAAAAATGGCAACTGGAAAATAAGAAGCGACATTTCATTTGCGTTACAAATTGGCAAACATGTATGCTTTGCTTCTTTTGTTAATTAAACTAGAAACTTAATAAAGCAAGACATTGAATTTGTTGGAAACAAACCAATTCCGGACGTTCTGAAATTGGAGAAGTTACCGCATGACTTGAGGCTTGGATAGTATCATTCGTAACTTAGATAACTAATTTCACTGTGTTAGTTTCATTGACTCTAACTATGTAGTGTCTTATTATTGAAACTCGAAGTTTCTGCCTCACATTCCCTGCGTTTATATTTGTGTACTTATATCTCAATATTATCGCCGTCAAGTTCGTGGTTTTAATTACAATTTGTCGCAAAGCTATAAAACGCCAGGACTTTTTATCTTTAAGCAAATTACTGCAGAACTTCACTGGCTTGTTGGCATCCTACGCCAAAACTTAGACCTTTTTAAGAGGTTAAATATTGGTATAATTAATAGCCGAAGCGGGAACTTGGTGAACTTTTTAAGTTATCATACTTTTGGTATCCTTGAGCTTTAGTTGCTTAAGGTGGGGCCGCTAACTAGATGTTGGTTTTTGCCTGAAGCTTTACATACTCAGACATAAATTCATACAGGTAAACTTTATTATAGGTCAATTTTCTTTTTTAAAAGCAAACAAAGCTAAAATTTGCTTATATTGACAGAAACACAACCTGAATGGGCAGGAAAAATCCTGCCAATTGATGTTGTGTTTCTGTTCGTCCGTTGAGGCGAAAACCACACAAAGTTAACACAACAATTGAACAAGTTTTTCAGAAGTTATAAAAAGAGTTTAATTTTTTTCTTTAATTTCTAAAATCATTACTCAGCTGTGCGATTACGCAAAAATAACCCTACCTATATTAACATTTGAAAGCCCTTTGAATGACTTTCGTAATTTGCAAATGTATGGCAAAGAAAATAAGGACGCGTTTACTACTTTAAATTTTCAATTGTAAGTACGGCAATTGGCATGGCTTTCATACATAAAAGATGGGTAGTTTTTATGGAATCGCACAGCTGGTCTTATACAAAAACACATCCAAGATTCTGAAGCAAAGTAAAAGCGTCCTTATTTCAGCAGTAACTACACGAAAACATAAGAGCGATGAGAACTGAGGAATACATTTCCGGTATTAATTTGCATCCCCGTGTTCGTTGTCAAGTGATTAGCACACGACATTTGTCCCGACTTGTGTTGCCAAAGGTTTACGTGACAATGTTTCATTTAACGTGAAGATAGCAGGAAAAGCGCTGCCACTTTTATGTTACCTTTTAATTTCTGCTCGTCGGGCTACTTGTTTTTTGAAACAAAGGATCTAATTATGCTTTGGCTGGTGTAATTAAAGTTCTAAAAATGGAAATAAAATCACAAAGATAGCATTAAAAAAGGTCGTAGAGGCTGCTACGAAATTTTGTAGCTTGGAGCTACACCATTGCCTGCTTCGGAGGAATATGCGTGCCTTTATGAGATGTAACACCTTATTTAAAATCATAGTAAGATGCGCTTCATATAAAAATAATTTTGTTTTAAAGAAACACGTTTGAAAAGATAAAGCAAAACTAACCAAATAACTCATTTTTATAGTCGTGAAATCCCTAAATGAGTATTCTGTTGTGGAAAGCCGATGAATTCATTTTGTTCAAAATTCGAAAAATCGCGCTAAGTCGTATTTTCGCGTGTAGCTAGTACAAAAAGAGGTTTTCCTCTACATACAAAATCATCTCGTCGAAAAGGTTACTGTGTCGTAGAACCTGCTACGAAGTTTCGTAGCTGCCTATTTTCGTAGCAGTTGATGCTTTGATTGCGATGTAGGACCGTGTCTAAAATGTAAGGTACTCCCCTCATTATTCAAAATAATAATAATAAGTTGAGCTATCTGTAGATTTTATGCAACAGTCTGCAGTTAGCTCAGTTGTTTAAATTGTAAATACTAGTGTAATTTTCTTTGTGAATAAAGGCTTCTGCCACGTCAAAAAAAAATAAGTCGTCTTTTGTTTCGAAGGAAGGCGTTTGAAAAGGATAAAACAAAATAAAAGCAAAGAAAATTCCCAACATTGTTTTGTAAAAGTCGTGGAATCCCTAAAATAAAGTATTTTTGTCGTTGAAAATCAATGAACATCGAGAAATAAAAAAGGTTTCCTGTTATGTATTTGAAATAATGTAACAATATCAAGCCAAGAGCGTTACCAGAGAAAACATATTTTTGTATTTGCAATGCCCATAATTTCTCAGAACCAAAAGTAATTTTGAAAGGATAAGATATTCTTTTTTCATGCTCCATGACAATTTCTTTTGCTGGAATATTAGCTAGCTGCTAAATTATCAAACTTAAATCAAAATCCAATCATATGTTTTTAGAAACCTTTTAAAGAAAAATGATGGATAGAGATGGATACTGTTTAGACTTAGTGCCTTTTCTGATTACTCGGTAAGGTTTCGGTACAGCATCAGTACGCTCGAATGTCGAAAGGTTACTGCACGGTCTGCACTTACACACTTGCCTGCAAAAAATTATGCGGAGCCGCTTGAGACGTAGTGAAATAATGTCGTCTTCGGCCCTTTTCACATGCATACGGCATTATGAGACCGTGCTGTACCGTGTGTTGCCCGTTTTCATCCAATATAAAAATGTTTCGATACGATAACTTTCTTTACAGTTGTGTAGTCTGGTAGGTACCGCGATAATACTGCAATCGCCGCCGCCGCCGTCGTGCGACCGTGCGTAAGCGGTGTACATGTGAAAAAAAGAAAAACACGCGCTTGCCGTCTTGACGGTAACCGTAAGCATATGAAGAGGGCTATAGGTTCCAGGGATAAAAATTATTTTATTTGTTTCGTGCGACTTGATAAAATGTTGATGACGCGTGCAGTACACACGCGTCATCCAACATTTTACCACGTTTACCGCCTAATCAGAATGCTCCATAGAAATGTAGGCGCTCGGTGAGGTCTCGGTACCGTGTATACTTATATCGTACCGAAACCTTACCGAGTAATCAGAAAAGGCACTAACAGTAAATCTTTCAAACTTGGTCTCTATTTGCGGATCCTTAATTAAATGGTTAAGAAACTCGAAATTGCACTCAAATTTTAGTTTATGATTGGCATGTTTTGTCGGGCTTCGAACGACTTTGTCAGAGTCAGGGCAAAGATTGCTCTGAACGTCTCAAGGACGGTCTACGTTACACAATCTAAATTCTCCGAGTGATTGATTTCTTTGGGGACTGTAACCGCATTCTCTTTGAAGCTCTCGTCAAATATCAATCATATTAATTGGAGCATGTTTAAAGTTATAGTTGGATCTCATTTACAAGCTTATCCAATTTTCGGTAGGTATAGTGGAGTAGTAGGTAGGTATTATGATAATACCTGCGTGCTATATAGGTATAGACTAGAGACCTTAAAGGCTTGGCCAAACCAACGCGTTCAGCTCGCGTCCGCGGTGGCGTGCGCGGTGGCGGTCAGTTGTTGTGTACGAACTTGTAGCGACGTGTTCACATCGATGCGTCCTCTGATTGGTCGCGGCGTCCGGTGCAGCGTCTGCACGCGGCGGTGGCGATCAGATCGGGCTTGTTACGTTAGGACGCTGCACGCAGCTATTTATTTGTTCGAAGAACTATGTTGTTTAGTTTTAGTAGTAGTCAATGACGTGACTCCAGCCTGGTGAACGCAAGAACAAACGCGACGGTGTATACGACTTTTGCACGCGCAGTATCGCCACCGCGCACGCCACCGCGGATGCGAGCTGAACGCGTTGGTTTGGCCAAGCCTTTAATCAAAATTATTAGTAACTAGCTTCTGCCCGTGGCTTCGCACGCGTATTTTCGGTATAATAAGTATCCTATTAGGTATATAAGTTAGGCTTTGTTGTAAACGTACGCCAAATTTCATCTTGATCTGTTCAGTTATTTTGGAGATCTTACCTAGGTAACAAATATTCAGATTTCACAATTTTTCTGCTTTTATAATATTAGTAGAATAATTATAATTAGTAATAGCTAGTTAGACTAGTGATTAAGATTAATATTATAAAACCATAGGGCTTCTCTTATCCTCCTGAATTATGCCAATACCATATAAAAATAACGAGATAATTGACAGTTTAAACTTGCTTATTATTTCTAAGGTTCTTTTGTTATTATAGTGCGTAACCCCACACTCAAAATATTTCTAAGAAATCAAATAATATCGCAAAAATTTTCAACTACCTCGTGACCTCGTGGTGTAGTTGGTTAGCACATTCCTGTACTGAAGGAAGGATGCGGGTTCAAGTCCCGTCGAAGTTGTAAATTTTTGCGATATTATTAGTTGGTTACTCATTCAGTTTATCGAAATCTACATCAAGCAACTTACCTTAATTAATTCTACCTGCTTACTTAAGCAGAAATGTCATCGGCATTCATAATCATCGTACAGTTAAAATAAATTAAATTACCGTCACATTTGCAGCTGCATTTAACCCACAACGTTCTCCAACTAGTGCCACGTGCTTTTGGTTTTCACAATCCAGTATATTTGGAACGTCATGCATGTTATGTTAAATTAAATTTAACTTTATTACCATGACATAAAGTACAAGTATAGTGGACGCGGACGTAAATATAATTAAAGCCATTTCGCTAACTGGTTTTCAGAAACTTGTGATGGCTGCTCATCAGTTTTTACGCACAATTACGGATGGGTATGGGAGATATCTCAGTGATTTATGTTGCAGATGAATTTAGATTTTACCCTGAAAATTGGAATCTGGGTAAGTCTTGCGGTTATCCCTCGGATGTAAAAGTTTAGTTTAACTTAAATAGCGGTAACATCGTGCAAGGCAATTAATGTTTTGAATAGTATAGCGTCGAGAGAAACATGAGATAAGAACACAAGGAGGTTAAGGACTGGTTAGTATGAAATAAACACGTAACATGCTACCTACCTTATGTAAAGGTACCTCTGTGACGCATTGGGTCCGCTTGACACGCAAATGTTTGCGAGTTTGACTCCAAACATCGGACAAATGTTTGTTTTATCTGAAAATTATTAATTATTTCGTATCTGTGTGTTTTCTGTGTAGTTATGATAATGTCAAACTCTGGTTATGGGGTCGACAATGTTGTTTAAATAAATCTCAACCTCAACAGCCTGTATTGGTCCACTGCTGGACGCAGGCCTCCCCCTGATGAGCGCCTTGTTGGCTTTTATCTCATGGGGGTAATGCCCATAATCCCCACGCTGGTCATGCGGGTTGGGGATCGCAGTTTGGTGGTAGAAGTGTTCTGCAGGGGGCGCTGCTGCCCGCCCCCGGTGGATATCCCTTAGTCGCCTCTTACGACACCCGCGTAAAAAATGTAACACAAAAATGTAAACGTAAAAAAATCTAGCGGTATTTATTTACTTTCCGTAGCGGTCGCGGCGTAAGAATCGACCCTCTAACTCAGCCCGTGGACGTCGTAAAAGCCGGCTAATGGAACCTATCACAGGAAGGGCAGCAGCTTTCTTCTGTGTATTTAAATTTTAAACGCCTCTATTCGATCACCAATCGTGGAAGCGTGAAGCGTGGTCATTACGGCAAAACCGTACTTGTTTGGATGCATGCGGCATGATCAGCCGTGAACGTATGTACGATGTAACCTATTTTAGCCATACCAAATAATTTGCCATGAAGTTTAAGCTCGTCATGCGCCTAAACTAAGCCTGTGTTACTAAAATACCTTCATATTGTACGATCAGTCCCTTCGCATAAATCAATTTAACGTGAGATACCTACAAAGCCTAGTTAAGTTATTTAGGGCAAGGCCAAGTTCGAAAGGAGTTGCCAAACAATGATCCCATGATCCAAATTTGTTTCGACATAGGTATAGGTATACCTAAAAGGCTTAAACCTACCTACAGGTCACTTATGTATAGGGAGTTGGTTAGGTATAATCTTTTATGTAGGTAGCTCGAGCACCTATTCTGCCTTAAAGCTACAAAATATTTTTACGAGACGAACCGAAGCGTTTACTTACTAGAAGGGCGCTTTAATCCAGAAGAGTCAAAGTCGTGAGGGACTCAACCAAGCGTCCTAAACGGAGGTCCCAGGGCCTCTTATTAACTCAGCCAACTTTAGGCTCATAAAATAACTGAATGGGAAACTAACTTGTCCATGGAACTAAACCGGCCACTAAAGTATAGAGATACAAGTGGCTACATTGTCTTTAGCGCTTGGGTCAAGGGCCTTTTCAAGGAACTACGGAAGCTAGAAAACCTTCCTGGCTTATCATTGTGGGGTACTTTAATTTGATGAAGGACCCTATTAAACTCTGTATGTAACAACTACGTCTTATTTACCCTTATCTTAAGGCTGCCTTTCCACCAGAGATGTGCTACGTTGCTATGTTTCCAGACAACCAATAGGATTGCTCCTTTTCGCGTAATTTTCATACCTAACAATAATGACGCGATAATGGAGCAATCCTATAGGTCTGCTGGAAACATAGCAACGTAGCACATCTATGGTGGAAAGGCAGCCTATACTAAAACAGAGGACTAATTTTAGACATTTGTTAAAATAAAACACATTCTCCCATCAGAAATATAGATAAAGTCACTATTATTCGATAATAAAATAAAATAATATAAGGGCCAGGGACTTCGAGAGATTCGCTCCAAATACCCATACAACCTTCGCATAACAATGAAAAGGACCCCTGCGAAGGAACGAGTAAACTAGACGCACACATTGAACAGAGCCATGACACAAGGACAATTTCAATGCACAATAAAGGCATGACCCTCGAAACTACTTTTGTTGTTTTACATTCTGCTGAATTTGTACACGCTTCACAACTAAAAGTAGCCTAACTGAAGTATTTGCTATGAGCATTACTAGGCTAATGATAGTTCCAAGGTGCTGACAGCGGTAACCCCGAGCTAGTTCGGTTCGACGACAGACGGTAACAACCCCATAGGCATGCCTTCAAAGACTTCATAAGACTAAGAAGACCTAGCATATTAAAACGTTAGTAATATCATAAGAGTGGGTAGATACGCCTCCGGCCGAAATCAAGACTGGAAAAAGTAAATTCAAATTGTAGGAAAAGAAAATTTCGAACACGATTGCGTAGGCATAAAAGCTAACATAATTAAATCGGGCCAACTCGCCTGGGGGATGGGCCGTCGCTGCAACATCTTTGAAACATTACCTATTCATCACACGGAGCGCTGAAAAGCGACCGCTTTGTTATTTGTAGTCCAGGAGCTTGTTAGTTGCTCCAACTAAGCTAAACGCGGGCCTTTTACCAGTAGTTTCATACAGTTTAAATATTTAATCAGTAAGTTAGTTGTTTTCAATTCTTTGGTTAAATCGGCCAAATGGTAATGCAATATACTAACCACAACATGACCTTATCGAATGGTTTAGAAGAAAATATTTTCTGTCATGCTGACGTACTTACTTGACAGCGTTGATACGCTGAATATCTTCTACTATATAAAAATAAGTCGGGTTTTCCTTCCTGACGCTATAACTCCAGAACGCACGAACCGATTTCCACGGTTTTGCATTCGTTGGAAAGGTCTTGGGCTCCGTGAGGTTTATAGCAAAGAAAAAATTAAGAAAGTGGGAAACATAAATTTTCACGCGAGCGAAGCCGCGGGGCGCAGCTAATGTATGTATGAAAAATGTACAGCTTTTTATTGCTACCATAGAAAAGCACTGTAGGCCCCGCAGAACAGTTGGATGTTCCTTGCAACATAAATATTTCAGCTCCTTCTCCGAGTTGAGGCATCATTTTTCTCCAGCTCCATTAGTGGGCATCGGTCAGCTGAGACGGATATGCGGTCTGCAAACATAAACAAACTAATGGCGTCCGTCCCGTGACAAAGAACGGCCCATCACGATACGGAGGCCTCGAATCAATACAAACCTTTATGGATTTAGATCCGCTCCTTTGATGGCACAAGAACTTTGGGATACATTGATATAGTTCGTATGAGATATCTACCTTCCCTAGTTTTCTTTCGTCTCAGCATTTAGATTAAAAGTGAGTGATTGATTTTTGCGTTAGTTCGTGTGGTAAAAAACTAAACCAAACGATTGATTTTGTTTTAATTTAATTACAAGCTTTTATTTACCTTGCCCTGTTACATATTTACTTTGTATGTACATAAGTATCTCAACCTTAAGAACCTGTATTGGTCCACTGCTGGACGCAGGCCTCCCCCTGATAAGCGCCTCGTTGGCTTTTATCTCACGGGGGTAATGCCCATAATCCCCACGCTGGGCATGCGGGGGGATTGGGGATCGCAGTTCGGTGGTAGAATTGTTCTGCAGGGGGCGCTGCTGCCCGCTCCCGGTGGATATCCCTTAGTCGCCTCTTACGACACCCGCGGGGAGAGTTGGGGTGTTGCAAATTCTAAGCCAGCACCACACAGCTGCCGAATGTTCATAAGTATTTGTGGGACAAATCGTGCAACTAAATTTAAGGCCAGTTTTCCTCAACCGATACCGATGTAAGTTTGAAGGTATTGAACTCCTAAACGAAACCACATATCCCATCGAATTTGGGTTCGTTGGATTTTATGTTCTCAGGCACGTGGAATTTTAGAATAAGAGCTTGTTTTTAAAAGTCTTTTCTTATAAATATATTAATATTATTTGAAGAAACATGGACCATATCTGGTATGTCCTAGAAATATATTATTGATAACATTCTCTGGTACAATAATCAAATAGCCTTTGTAAGTCATCTGTCAAGACGGCTGGCGTCTACCAGTGCTGCGACCTCTGTGCAACACGATATCGCTGTTGTTTGTGCTATCGACCACCTTGTCAGTGCTTGTCTTAGTACCAACCAATTTCCTAGTTCACTGAACCGATTTGAGCAGGCAGCCCCAGTCACAGAATATAGGAATTTGGGATTGCTAGCGATTTCGTCAGGTATACCTAATGGTAGAGTTTATGACATTGTTATCGCAAAGGATAGGAAACAAAACAATACTTCTAATATCACTCAAAGATAAGTAAAGCATCAAAATTCGAGGCAATAAATTGGATTGCCCAAAACAACTCAGATTTCCAATTTAACCAAATTGATCCTTTACCCAAAAAGTCTTTGCTTTCGCTTATTTCAACAGTTTCCCGCTCTCGTTTAGGGGTTGAAAGAATAGCTAAAATTCTGCGCACATTTCGATGTTGGCTGTTTGCTTCGTCTAAATTAATATCGAATGCTGGAAATTACGGACAGCGGAATCATGTTCCAACAATGCTGGCTGTGTTGTGTGGGTGTTGATGAACTGTAGGTAATATTCATGATTCAGGAAAGTTAAATTTTGGACATTAGCATTGGTAATGCACAAAATTGCAGGTACCTACCCCCGCATTGCAGGTACCTAACGCACTACCTATTTAAACATGGTTACTTAAAAACACAGTACAAGGCAACGAACTGAGATCTTTTTGTAATTTTAAGATATATTCAAACAAAAGTTTAGAGTAACTCTTAATTTTTTATTTACTATTATTATTTTAAATTATGTGCTTTAGATTGTTTAGACTAGGACAAGGTCTTTTTTAGGGTTCCGTACGTCAAAAGGAAAAAGGAACACATATAGGATCACTTTGTTGTCCGTCTGTCTGTCTGTCCGTCTGTCAACCCTCTTTTCTCAGGAACGCGTGGACGTATCGAGTTGAAATTAACGTCAAATACTCGAGTCTGTAACCTCACGCAGTCTGTAACTTAACGCACTCAAAAGTTACAGCCATTTATGTCCGAATATTTTGAAATTTCCAAGGAAATCACAGCCACACAAAACCTACCACTTCCCGTAGACCTAGAAGCATGAAATTTGGTGAGCAGCAAGGTCTTATAGCACAAGTAAAGGGAAAAATTCGAAAACAGTAGTAGCTTATTCACAAAAAAAATACTTTTGCTTCTTGCTATAGATCAACACCTATAGGGTACTTCCCGTTTACCTAGAATCATAAAATTTGGTAAGATGCAAGGTCATAAAGCACAAACAACGAGAAAAATCTTAAAACCGTAAATTTGTAGTTTATTAACAAAAATTTTTTTTTTTTTATTCTCTCCCTCGACCAAAATATACAGGGTACCTACTTCATGTTGACTTTTTAAATTGTTTTATTTATAATAACGATTAATCATAATTGTGTTTCTGTCCTTTAATTAATGTAATTGGTGTATGTTACCGTATCAATTAAAGTAAATAAATAAATTGATGAAGGCAAATAGTGATCAAAACTGAAACGGTTCCTACCTTGAATTAGAAAAACGTTTCTGTACGGAGCACTATGCATCAACAGACTGCATTAAGTAATGAGATAGATTCAGTGAAATCTGTGACGACGACGTAGCGCTGGCAATAACTAAGCAGCAACATGAACCAACTACGCCAATGCTCAAAAAGCTCTCATGATTAAATTATTTCTTACTCTTTGTACATTATTGCGTATGAAATTCTGCTTCGTGAGTAAACTTTTGGTCGGTAGGTTACATAATAATTGAGAGTAGTTAACTCTGTAGAGCCTTTTTGGAGTTGTTGTCTTAACAAGTTAATTATGTGGACGTAGCTTTCGCTCTTCATGAACCTATTTTCTTAGCTTTAATGGCTGTTTTATTTTACTATGCTGGATACATCATTGCTAAGAAATCAAATAATTAGTACATTCCCGTACTGAGGGAATGATGCGGGTTCAAGTCCCGTCGAAATCGATTTTTTTTAGGAATTTTATTTGATTTCTTAGAAATTACCCTGAGTTTTGTGCTTATGCACTATAATAACAAAAACCTTACATCATTGCTTTCATCTAAGAATATTTCTCAAACTAATTTTTCTTTTTATCAAGCAGCGAAACGGAAACTACTACTGGCTATTTTACTAACCTTACACTTAACTTGCACCAAATATCAACTGTGACATTAAACGGTATTAAGCGCGTATTATGAAGGCCTGCTCAGTCTCTATGCTATGCTATGCTCTTTTCTCCGGCATAGACGTCACTCCAGCATAGATCTGAGCAATCTTTCTTATTACGGCCCTTAAGCATTTTCGTACTCATATACTTTAAAGTAAGAATACCTTGAGACACGAACAAGCAATAAAATGGAATTGAATTGAATTGAATAATGTATTTATTTTCTTTTACAAAAGATAATTGTTTACAATGTTTGGCATAAGCTTAATTTTTATCTAGTTATCTTATTTTGCAATAGACTGGTGCCCGAGAGAGGTTTATAAAACCTGTGGTACGGCTCACCAGGGCCTTCCTCCGCAGGATAATTTGGGATACCTACATAAAAAGAGACGTAACAAAAAATAAGAATAAGAATATTTATTTCCAAAAATACTTGTTCCAAAAAATAAGAATAAGAATATTTATTTCCAAAAATTTACAAGATAGCCTTAGGTAACTATGTGCTGTTAATATTAGCTAGCTAAACGTACACCATTTAAGTAAATCTTATGTTATCTTAGTACTATGTAATTAAGTTTAAGTAGGCATACGAACTTGCAAGACGTATTACCTTAAGGCTTCCAATTGTTGCATGAGTCATAGTCATAGGTATATTATACTATCTCTCATTCACAAATTATCATTGCTCCAGACTGCAGCCGATCTTCGAGCAGCGTGATTCGAGGGATCACCACAGTGTCTGTGGCGGTGCGAGGCATCGAGGCGCGGCCGGCGACGGCGAACACGAAGCGAGTCCGCCCCAAGGCAGCCTCGCCAAACCGGCAGGGACCTCAGCAGTGTCAGGTAAGCGTCAAAATATCTTAGCCACGTGTTTGGGATTTCCAAAACCTTGCTAATTTGGTATAGTTGTTCTATCTCACGAAGTCCGTTTAACCCTGGTTGTAGTAGTGACTTTGCGCTTAGTTGTCATGCTGACGGTACTCGCTACCAAAATCTGACGTGAATACAAGAATAAGAATTTATTCATAGCCACACACAACTTATACTAAGAAAAGGGAAATACAAAAAAAAAATACGTGATAATAAAAAACATAAACCTGTGGATTTAAGTTTCAAGCATATTGTAAGCAGCGTGTATTACAGTCCCAAGGGTAAAAATAATTGGTCTTTCCCTATCTATGTGCGCGGCTAATCAGGTCTAGGCTCAGCTTGTTGTCGTTATTTACCGAGGTCGATAACGACACTGGTTTTCAGTCTGGACCTAAAATTGGGTGACGTCGCATCACGAGTAATGGTCCACGGATGAAACGTAGGTAACAAAGCCTAACAAAATATAGGGGTAGAAGTAAGTAAAGATAAAAACAAAGAGGTCGACAAAAATCAATGTAAATGGTCAACTAGGCAAACGTACAATGGTGCAAATATAAATAAAAATTGTCATACTGAAAAAGAGTAAAATATATAAATATTAAAATATTGGGTTGAACATGAAGAGAATAGAGAATAATACCCTATGACTGTATAAATTTGGGTAGGTGTATTTTCTTAGGAGCTTTTTTGGTTGGATGATAAAAGTTTTTTGAGATTAGCCTTAAATGTGTATAACGACTTGGTGTCGCGTAATGGGGGAGGCAGATCATTCCAACATCGGGATGCTGCGAATCGAAATGAACCTCGGAAAGCTACAGTTCTATGTCTACAACGAGCACTAGTGACCCGGACCGCGTCTCGGGCGAGACTGATTGCTTCTGAGCTTAAGCACAGTAAAACAATGTGTACATGCATTCACTATGACATACATAGCCCAACGGACTTCGTGAGATAGAACAACTATAGTAACAACCCCAACCAAGATTCAAATCAATTTTGCTGAATGCAGCATTTACATTTGGTAAAGTATGGTTGAATGAGTCGCAAAAAAATATGTTTGGGAAACAACCAAAACGTATTTCTTACGATTCATTCTCATGGTCGTCTGTAGTTTGCAACTGAAACACCTGTAGGTCAACTTCGTCAAAAATCCGACGATGAAAGAGCCAGGGGTACTCTATCCCATGATCTAAGACAAGGTCTGACATTCCGAGATCTTCCCAAGCCTACGTCACTGTCCAGTTGCCACAAAAAAGGGAGGTTACGTTCATTAATTAGCCGATTACTACCAAACTTTTACTGACGCCGGTGCGTCACTCGCATTGTTGATCGGTAAAATCTTTTAAATAAAATGGGCGGTTACTCTATCTGTAACTGTATAAAGGCGGTAAAATAAGGTTCTTTTCATTCCCGAAAAAAGAATCTGTGGCTGAAGAATGTTCCTGCGATTGCAGAGCTCATTAGCGTTGCTCAAATTATGGAAACTAAGTTTGAAGAATTTCATGGAAAACCTAAAACCAAAATCTAGATCTCGAATTTCCCCAAACTAAAAAGTTTGAGAACCACCGTAGCACATATGACGTAGACTTGGGAAAACCCACGTGACCGTTGTTTCTCGGAGTGCCATACCTTGTACTATTTTCCATGCTCTATCCTGCTTGCTACTTGGAATATAGAGTTAACTGTTAGATACGCCACTGAATTGTTATCTCTGTTTTCTTGATCAATTACACGCAATGACGGGTCAGTTCTGATTGCACCACCAGCGTTGCCAACATACCCAGTCCTAATAGAAGCAAAGGGCGCTATTGATTCCCCTTCCAAACATAGATTTATAGCAAAGCAAACAAGTAGCGCAAACAAGAAAGGTCCAAGGACAGGGTTGCTAGTGAACTAAGTCACGTCATGGAGTATTGGTGTTCCGGTTAGTTTCCGCTTCATAACGACCGATGGACCGTGACGATTGCCTCTATTTGTCTTCTGCCGTACAAAGGATCACTCACACACACAGAGACTAGTGTGCTAGACACACACATGCATAGGTATTATAGGTAGTCCGTATATGAAAATGTCCCGAATGTAATACATTAATGGAATAGGTATATTGTTTCTGTGTGGGTGTGGAGGTAACAGATTACGAGGCGTTAAGATAATTTGAAGCCTTTGACAGTTTGGGGTGGTAGGCATTATGAATAGAAAGTTCTGGAAGCACTTATGTATAGTTACGTGCTAGTTGACTATTGTGTTGTTGAGAGAAGAGCACGTGTTAGGCATCTACCTTTGTCTGTACCGTACAATAGTAAACGACTGAACGACTCGGTTTATTGCAAGGTGTAGTAAGGAGTTACTTGATTTAATAAAGTTCATGCCAGCCCTAACATTTTGCCTATCACAACTGTAATGAACCAAATGTCAATAACTAAGATGGCTACCTTTCTAACATTCTCGGAAACTAAATATTCATTCGTCAGAATATTTCAGTGGGTTTCTAATTATTATGTTTTTAGGTACTGAAGGTTGGTTTACTTTGGCCAAGTAGGTACCAGTACAGTGGTAGACAGGATCTACCCAAGTGTGAACAATAGATGGACACTGCCAGTGAAGGAAGAGTCAACTTAGTTTCCACTTCCCAGGCTCTCTTGCAACTACAAGTAGATAAAGCAGGCGCTATAGCAACTTGCAACTTAGGTACTACTTTACTTGACCAACGTAAACTAGCCGGCAGGGATCGTTTTCAGGCAGATACGTATTCGAGAAACAAGTCGCTGAATATTAACCATTGGAGGTCCGTAAACACTTCTAATTGGCACTTACAACGCTATACCGAAACTAATCAGAGAACTAGCCGTCGTGGCTTTCAATTACACCTTTGAAAAGTCGAACCCTCCGAAAAGGCCAAAGTTAGTTTATTAAAGGTACCTAATGAGTTTTGTCGATAGGTATTTGTGCCGCTAGGCTAATCAGAATTATTATTATGTTTTGCAGTGCGACGAAATTTTATATTTGTTAGTAGTGCGTACCACAGTAGTAGGTAGATACCAAATATAACTTGGTTGGATTTATTTTGTGCAATCACAAAAATATACATAAAAAACCAATAAGCTTTTATAAAGCTCCATTTCGACGATGCATGCATATGATACTTATTCGGAGTATTAACTACCATGTACTCGTGCTGTTAATAACCGTATGAAATTGCACGGCTGTATTGCCGCAGGGTATCGAAAAACGTAAAAAAATAAACGAGTTGGCTCATGTACCCAACAAGCGAGTCAATTAAAATTGGTTTACCTCTTGGCGTATGAAAAGCTTACTAAGAACAAGAGGTTCGCTTCTTCTTGAAGTATAAAATCCATAAAATCATGCAAATTTAGGTAGCTACCTATGGCCCAGAATCGACAACATTTTGTAATGATGTTACATGCAGATGGTAGTGTCAAGATATTCGAAGCTCTGCAATGTGAAAATGCTTCAGAGCTTTAGAAATGAGGCGAAAAGAAGTTAGATACGTAACATAAAAGGCAGTGAGTGTTTCATTTCCTGGATCTTTTTACACACGACCGAACATTCGCCAGAATACGGAACGCTGCTTCGATAGCCATTTTCTGACTACAAGTTAACTGAAACTTGCTAGAAATC
Source organism: Eupithecia subfuscata (assembly GCA_963564075.1). Lineage (NCBI taxonomy): Eukaryota > Metazoa > Arthropoda > Insecta > Lepidoptera > Geometridae > Eupithecia > Eupithecia subfuscata. Next base: position 6,047,445 of record OY751111.1, on the reverse strand, counting down.
TAGACTTTTTTGTAGTTCTCCAAGCAATACCAGAAGGTCTTACAAAAAGCGTGCTGCAGAACCTGTGTAGGCTTTGGCAGAAGACTATCAAAAATCCAACAGAATGCAGCAACGACGACTATCAGAAGTAATTCACACTAACAGTGAAATAGTACTTTGAAACATACTAGTTTCAAATAGTTCTTACACGTTTTTCCCCGACATAGTCCACTCCAATAAATTAAGCCAATCGAAAGCACTCGAACAATTGCAGCACATTCGTCAGCAGATAAAGTTGTCGTTTCCTAGACAGGGCCGAACGCCGAAACTGTGTTTATAGGTCACTCGAATATCAACAAAGGGAGATTCCGCGTAGGGGGCGCCACCCCTAACTTAAGCCCGCCATTTCTTACTCTGCACCCCTGCAGGCATTGTAAGCGAAAATGAACTGAAACTTTGCCCACATTTCGTTAAGTTGATTCTTAATTGCGCTGATACTTTGAAAAGTAACAGCAGGGTTTCGCAGACTCATGTTGGAAATATACGACTCACCGATCTACCGATGAACGCCGTTGGCGGTGGGAAGTCCTCTTGAAGACCGACAAAATTTGCAACGAAACGTCATCTAGAATAGCAAATTTTCGTGGTTACATTCCATTGAAATATTTAAAATACAGACATATTTTGTTTAATTAGAATGTTAGTACCTACCTATTCATATTTTAGCAGATTTCGAAAAAAGGAAGAGGTTGTATGTTCGGTGTATGTATGTTTTTTTATGTATGTCCGTCGATTTTTCCATCATGGCCCCCCGCGCACTGGACTGATTTGGATATATTTTGTTTTGCATTTGTTTATAGAATGGACATGAGCAAAGCTTACGCCAAAGTATCATACAACATACTACTAGATAAGTTATTTGGGACTTAAGTGAGAGGCATAACTCACGATTGGTTCACATCATACTTAAAAAATCGTAAAGTATTTCTAGAACTAGAAAACCATGACCACCATGTAACGGACCCTGGCCTGTGTCTGTATGAACACCAGATTATAATGTACTACTAGCATCTACAGCTTATTCATTTGTTTGTAGCTTATAAAACAGTGACCTTATCGAATAATACAGTTTATGGATCGATACCGTATGGAGCAGTAAGTTTTAAGTTATAAGGTCCAGTTCTTACCCTTGTGGAAGCCTCCAGTCAGTGAAGCTGGGCCTCAGGTAGATTAATGACCTGTGGTCTGGTTACAAGACCTATTGATTTGGTTCTTATTCGTTCAGACCCCTGTGTTCTTCCAGCTTGGGCTTCGCCGGAGGCAGTCTACGTCAACGGGACGTAATATGTATTTATATTTTTAATTATTTGGGGACCCCGACTGCGGACACTATGTTTCGCTATGTGGACAACATGTGTGTTAGGTCCTAATAGAAAAGACCAAATCAATTTCAACATCGACATTGCTCATGATGAGATAGTCAGTAACATTTTAAAGTGAGGTATCAATCCATATCTGTTATTTAAAACTCTGTATGACTCTACTTAGTTGTGAGTAAGACTTATCCTTTCTTTATAGTGATAAGTTCTTTGGAAAAGTTTTTAGAAAACCTAGACTTTAATTGAGCAGCGTAAGCTTCATGAAATTTCTAACTTGTAGGGCAAATTAATATAAAATGTAAACAAACTGATTTGTAGGAATTTAGTATTGTTTAATACATTTAACACACACACACAAACACATTGAAATACAGTAAACAGGCAGTAAAATAGACAGAACTTAATCCTAGGGTGCACAAGAAAATATTACAATAAACGATCAAACAATTTTAAGTTTTGATTGGTTTCGCCACCCTGTTGCTGTAACGGAGAGCTTTGTTATGTGTTTGGAGCACGATACCAAAGCTATCAGTTATTAAGCTCCCATTCTGTTCAATAAAGCGCCTCCAGGGCTGTCGGGGCAGAAGGCTTCCGCCAACCCTGTACCCGAAACCAAGAGATATTTATGCAAAAGGCGAACCACAGTCGCTCTATTAACTCAGTAGAGTTTTACGGGGAAATGGCCTCAAAATAGGCGGGATTATCCTGTGGAAAACACAATAATAGACAGAAAATAATACGATTGATTTTAGTAACAGTGGGGTCTGATTTTGTAAATTACATGGGCCTCTCAGACTCGCAGTAAGCTATATATTCTAGAATCACCAATATCAATCGTATAGGTACAGCTATTATACAATAAACTTAGCTTTTGTACTCGAAACAGGAACACACGTTCACCACAGATTCTAGCTCTAATACTAACACCACTCTCTTATACAACATATACAATCTTAAGGCAACACTGACGTTAGATAGAATAGACTCTAGGTATAATCTCAATCAACACTATTCCAAAAGCCAATAATGAAATTTAACGAACTCCGTACTACGCTAGGACATCTAAATCTGTATCTCCCTAAGGTATCAAACGTCTCTCTGTGTGCCGAGATCCTCGCTGCTCGCCTATTTACGCAACCCCTTCTCCATCCCTTTCCGCCTGCACGCATCATGGCATTTCCAAGAAAGCTGCGCTTGCGTCGCGTCTCCATTGGCCTGTTACCCGCCTCCGGGATCTATGGAGGCGTAATTGTTTCCTCCCCTTTTCATTGATTTGACGCCCCGCCACGAGATGTCACTAGTCGTTGCCAACATCGCCGCTTCACATAAAAATAACGAAAATAATAGAAACATTAGTTTGAATTTATCACAGCATAGAGAGCCAATAACTTTGACCTTTCGTAATAATTAATCTCCAATTTCGCCAATTGTATGGCATTTGAATTTGGTAATACAGATGAGAGACCTTAATTAATTTATATTCATTTTCGCTGTGACGTCTCCAACGAGAATGAATAATGTTACATGCATTTATAACTAAGCCTTAATACTAATTCAAGCATTTCATTAAAATTAACATTCCTTAGAACTAAAACATTCGTAACAAAAATATTGTTGACCATATGCGACACTTAGAAATCCTGACGCGCCTAGTCACAAAAAGGCAAAAGCAATAAAATATCTGCTTTATGGTTTTGTACCAAAAGTGTATTTCAATAGCCGAACTCCATCCATGGTTCCACGTTTTATCTTAAACTGCACGTGTGGAGACTGAATTTCTTCGAATTTAAAAAAAAAGCTCTTTGGTATCGAAATTTATTGCCAGAGGTTATTGTTTTAAAGTGTTATGCTTTTTTATGGCTGTTGGGTCTATTTATCAGCTTGAGAAAAATTTTAATGACTTGCAGACGTAGGAATTGCTTTTAAAACCAAACAAATTATTTGCCTTTCTTAAACTTTATTTATGGGTTACGTTGATAAGTCAAGGGGAATTATTGAAGTGGCAGCGTACCACTACAACCACAAGTTTTATATACATACATGACGAGATCAAAAATTATCGAAACAAATAATTCAGTCACGCAGGGTAGCGTTCACGGAAGTATTCTATGTTAAATCTACATTAATGATTTACCTAAAATATTATCCAACCCATGTATTATTTTCGCTGACGATGCAGGTATCTCTTATATTGGTATCTCTATAATCAAATGGTATCTCTTGAGATCTTATAAAACTGACATTAATTTAAATCAAAATATAGCTGGCATGCTTAAACGCGTTTCTCTTTGGATGACTTTCCATAATCTAGACATAAACTACAAAAAAATAATATTTATAATACAAAAACTCCTTGACATAAATTATTCATACCATAACATTTCTCTAGAATGTGTAAATAATTTTACACCGTTAGGCCTAGCTAGCATATAAATCAGAAAGGTCACGTAAAAAATATAGCGAGCAAGCTATCAAGCTTTGTCTATGCTCTAAAGGAAATAAAAGAAGCAACAAACCTTAAACAGCTTCGGCAAGCTATTACGCATTTGCATTCTCACACTTTAATTACGCTATTCTGCTTTGGGGATACATACAGTACAGACGCTATCGACATGTTTACCTACCAAAATAAGTGCATACGTATTTTAGCAAACATAAAAGAACCGCGTGACGATGAAGCAGAAAGCTGTAGGCCACATTTTTGTAAACTAAAAATTATAACATTAATGTTGGAATCCGAAAATTCGAAAATCCGTGTATATTCTAGAAGTTTGTAAATTCGTAAGAAAATACCCAGAATATTTTATTCAGAAAATTGATATACCCAGACGATACGTAAACAGACAAAATCATAATAAACTTGTGACCTGACTCAAAACTAAGTATTCATAACAAAGGCCCAAATAAAATGGCGGCAAAAATTTACAATAAGATACCAGACGATTTAAAAGATACATCCGACATTAATTGTAATAAACTAAGTACTAAGAATTGCTACTAAAAATGAAAATATACACATATTTAATTTTTTGATGAAAAGACTTGGTAATGTGACAGTAATAATTTACATAATTTTAAATTATTTACTGTCACATTACCAAGTTGGTTCCATAAAAAAATATTTAAGAGGGTTGTGTTTATCCCTCAAAATTAAAAAAACAGTTTAAAACTAAAGGATCTGAAGTCGGTTTTAGTTTTTAGAAATAATTAAAAAAATATATACTCTATGTAATGTTTTTTTTCTGGTGTGCAAAAAGTATATTACATTTATTCACAAAGAAAATTATACTAGTATTTACAATTGAAACAATTGAGCTAACTGCCGACTGTTGCAAACAGTCTATAGATAGCTCAACTGATCCATATCAACACCAGTCGGAAGCGTCCCCAAGACGCTGGCTGCATTGCCACGCTGTATGGCAATGCTGATACGCTGTGCCAGATATTCACCAGCTCTCGGGTCACGCGTCGCTTCGACCAGACGCTCAGATAGTTTTTTGAAAACCCGAAGAGCCTCGGTACCCCACGGACCTAGGGTCTCGACTCCAAGGGGAGCAAATGTGTAGGCTCTGTCGAGACCTGCATATTTGCGCCTCTTGAGATCTTCGGCCAAATCTGCCGCCGCACCCGCCCTCACGGATGTCCTCGGAAGATGGGAAGGCGCAAGTGTGTCGACGCATGTAGCGTCCCACACAATGGGCCTCCCCAACTCCCATGGGACTAGTGTTATACCGTCGGGCCTCTTACCATCGTCACGGAACAGACCATTCGGTTCGAGAATAGCTGGTACGTTAGCGGTGACAAAGGCCCGCCGGATGATGTCGTTAAGGCTAGCGTGGCGAGATATCCGACCGGTGGCCCTAGTGCACGATAATCCGTGATGACCAAGCTGTTCGACAGCAGTACCGCACTGGCATTGATGAGGCGCGCAACACCTTGCACCCAACCGGAGACATGTTGCGATACGGAAAGTTACGGGATCCAATAAAGTACCAGTGTTATATGAAGGAAATGCTTGCAACCAATGTCCTGACTCCCATTTAGAAACGGCCAGGAGGCGGGCACGATCTGCAGAGCTGGAGCACGTTTGTAACAAACAGTTCCGTGTCAACTCACACAGAGGCCCGTCCCATTGCCGTTGGGACAAAAGTGATTTTGGGGGAGCAGCATCGGGGCAAGCACTATGCCAAGCCGTTCGAGCTTCGTCTAAAAATTAAATTTTCAATGACATTCCAGGTGGGACCAAAAGAGAAGGATTTAAAATTTTTTCAACTAAAGAACTAGTGCTGTAGACAGAAGACAAGAACGCTGGTAGGGCTACACTTGAAATTTTGCGTATACCTAAGCCTCCCAATTTGACAGGCAGGGAGGCCTGCGACCATGCCTTGTCATCTAAATCGATATTCAAAACCGATGATAAAGTATTATAAAGATTAAAAGTATATTTGTATCTTGTATTTAAGAATATGATTAACATTTTGCCAGCGCAGTCATTTTGCGATAATCGAAAGATCGAACCTATCGAACTTCTTGTAAGGTCTGTAATGGTCCTAGTTTTTGGGAAGGTAATTCGACAAGAAACGCCGTGGCGATTGCCTAACTTGCCATGGACCTTGCCATTCTGCTAATTCGGACGAGATTCGGTCTGATATCACTAATTGGGCTGGCGAGCTAATAGCTCCGATGGCCGATGCCAATTTAACCTTATTGATGTCGTTCACTGTAAGATCTTCGGGTCGACCCTTGTCTCGTTTTAACCCTATCTCTCCCTCTCTGCTAATAATTAATCAAACAATTTCGAAAATCCGCAAAACGGGTGTTATTTACGTAATAATTTCATCGGTACAAATCCTGTTAGAAGGACGCCCGGATCAGATACCTGAATCCTTCAAATAGATCCATCCTATTGGATTGGAAGATGGTTAAATTAATTTTCGATTCAATGTTGTTTACGACGAAAATAAACAAATAACTTTATTGTTGTCGTATTACTTTAACTGCCCTTTGAATGCTGATAGTAACCAAAGACCAAAGATATTAAAAGCATATAAAAGACGAATTCAAAAGCTTGATATTTTATTTGCGAGAGGAAACATTAATAATGATTTTATTTGTCGGGTATTTAACGCGTAACTTTTGTTTTTGAGAAATAAAAACAAAAGTTGCGTTACGTTTAATAACAACAATTAGTAGTAATCGTGGTTCTCCTACCCCGATAGTTCGAATGAACCCTTAAATAAATAACCCTATCGATAGAACTTCTACTACTTATGCCGATGGCAAAAGTTCATTTCTACCTGTCACTGGTCTTGTGAGCAAAACTGCGAAAGTGGACATTCATTACACGGCTTGGATGGTAATAGTATGTTAGAGTCCCCATGGGTTTGTCGCGACTACTAGCTATCACTTTACTCTTCGAGTACGCCAGGCGAAACGAAACTCATCAACAAAGCAAATGGAATCGAATGATTCCGACAGCAGTGCCCATTGGAACAGAATCACGGGGAATTAATTAGTAAATGCCCGCGGGATCGATTCCATTCAAAGCAATTTTCTAAAAACGTCCACGTACTGGAATTATGACGAACCTGGGACGGGTTCTTTTATTTCGTTTTACTTACAGTCTGTACGAAATAAAATGCGTGGGAAACTGTTAGAATTTATATCGAGAAAAATAAAAAAGGCTTTGCTGATACATAAAATCAACCATTTGGCACAGTCGTAAGAACATTATTGCCATTTAAAATAAGATATTAATATGTAGAGATGAGTCTGCTACGGTGCTAGCGCAAATAGCAACTACCATAGAGTTCCGGGCCGCCGCCACGATAATTTAGAGCATCAAGATAAAACTGTCTTTAGTAAAGTCAAGACAAGAAAGCTTAAAACGCTCACTCAAAACGCTCTTTAGAACAGCAGTTATTTATGAAAGCGTAAAAAGGATTGTTCATTTGATGCCGGACAGACGAAAGTATAGGGGTGCCTCGAGATGTTTGAGAACCAAAAGCAATTTTCTCCGTTCTGTTTTTAACACAGCACATTTGATCATTACAGACTATTTGATCATATGAGGCAAAATTTTAGGTACTAGCCGTCATTGTCACCCCACATTTAGTCCTCTCTTCTGATTCGTGTTCAATTACGTTATTGCGTAGGATGTACCGGTAACATCTGTTTATGTTGCTCGGGGCTCAACAGAATAATTCGAAAGCTTCATTCATACCCCGGGAAGTTCGGCGACGTTTTACATAAATTAAATCTCTACGTGTAATAAAATTGTTATGAAGCAGGAAGTAATAAACAAACTCGTTTCCTTAAGGAGAACAATGTTCAGAGGACGAAATTAAAATATTCCAAGGTACGGTAATAAGATATAGTAAACATTACAGCCTTTTTATAAACTCCTGCGAACGGGCATTTAAAATTCGCCGTGAATCAAGCTTTTTAGCTTCACTGTGCATTTATTTGATCGGCTTAGTAGGTCACTTCTCAGAAGCTGGAGAAGGCACCTCAGGGTATTAGTTGGCGACCCACGCTGTGGTTAGACTAAAGCCAGGGTTCAGCTCCGCCAACCACCGGTCTTGGGTGCCTGCCAGCCCGCGATAAGCGGCAGGGCACACAACATTACATACATATTTCTTATTTAATCACGTCTTAGATATGTGAACTTAGCCTTATTCGTAAAGTTACGTCGTTACCCAACTTTACCTATCTGAATGGAACCTGTACGAGTTTCAGTTAATAGTTGTAGGTAGATTTTAGAGATTTCCCATCTCTATGGCTGTTGTTCATGTGTTAACTGGCTGGTACATAGTTAATATGGAAGCTTTTAGAGAAGCAGTGCTTGGAAAAAACGGATGAAGCTCGTAGAGCAGCGCGCTGCGTCAATGAGTTAATTGAGGTATTATCTCCAAAGTAAGATCCGGAAATTTATCACAAGAGAACAGTTAAAAGGATGCGCAAACTTAGTGGCGAGAAGCTAGGTCCAGATAAAATAACAAAGGCGGATTCGCTCCCGGAAATGATATCTAAAGTTTAATCTTTCAGATAAACACTCGCCTTTCGGTGGGGCGATCCTTTTGAGCATAAAGCCGGCGGGTAATGTTTGTCATAAATCCAATATCACTTTGTGAGCATCGTAGATTGGCCGGCAGTAAATCGGTTCGGATCCAGTGTTCGGTTCAGTGCTACATATCGGAGTCTCACATTTAAGAGCGGCCGAGTCCCGCGCGGGCAACTGGCGGCCTGCCAAGCCACTTCAGGTGAGCTCGGAGTGCTGTCGCGACCGCTTGCGGTCATGTTCACAAATTGCAGCGCGAATTTACTGCAACTAACGCTTTATACCCGCTGTAGGTTACAATTATTACCACATATTTAGTTCCCAACTTTGCTGGCTCAAAGATACTTATAGAACGTTCTGAGTTGCTAAAATCTACAGGGGATGACGCAAAATTATATAAACACTGTCCCCGATAAGATGGATGGTCGCTGTGGGGAAAAAATGAATAAACCTTCGTCACGTCAAATACTGGAATACGATTTAACTTGATGAAATCACCTGTTAACTCTGTCAGCTTGTTTAGTATAAACAGGTGATTGATGAATCCGAATATGAAGTCCAAAAAAGGGAGGCGGAGATAAACTTTAATAATGAATCGGTGTTTTAGGACAAAATTCCGATGTTTCGTCCTGTTACGCTTGCGTTATGTCGGGAAGTGATTTTGTGTGCAATCCTTTGTGCACTGAAAGCGTTAATTCTTAATCTACCTTTGGATTATTCCAATCATCCCCTACCTTAGGTATGTCATTCCCACTAATATTATAAAGAGGAAAGATTTGTATGTTCGTAACGAATAAACTCAAAAACTACTAGACCGATTTCAAAAATTCTTTCACCATTAGAATGCTACATTATTTCTGAGTAACATAGGTTAAATTTATAACTTGAAAAATATTTATATTAATATTAATCCTTAACCAAATAAATCATTTCATTATGTCCTCCAAGCCGAATTTCGACCACGGCGGCCAGTCTCATCGGTGACTAGCCAGATGCGCAGGACATTTATAGTGCACAACTGAGTGCGCAAACACAGGTGTACTCTCTATTCCCTCGTGTCGGTCTGCGTCCTATCGGATTACTCTCATAATGATATCATAACCGAGGAGAGGTCAAGCGCAGGACCAACGGCTTAAGCCGTGTAATACCACTAACTTCCTGATTCCGGGCTGCTACTGTGAATATTTCTTGCTAGAAAAGACCCAATAACACGAATCTTGGCCAGACCTGGGATTTGAACCAGGGACCTCATTCTCAGCGGTTGAACACGCGACCGCTAGACCAACAAGGCAGTCCGATAAAAGTATAAAATGTCCTGGCACAGAAATATTAGATTGGTACCTACCTACATTTACTCTACGTTTATTCCAAAATGTTTAAAAATAAATGTCCACCCGTGCGAAGCCGGGACGGGCCGCTAGTACATTATATTTTAACAGTAAACAACTATATTATGGACGTTGAGATCTACGACACCGTATTTTTAATTGAGCCCACCTACTGACACAAACACAAACGAAAACAGAGGAAACGCGTGTCGCGTTTCAGGTTTCGCGTTTTGTAGGTTATTTTATTAGTAGATAATATTTGCCAAAATAGAGCCTTTTTGATAGCATTAGATTATTGTATCGATTTTTTGGGCATAAGGAGAGATGCCATTCTATCCATCGGCATGTGAACAATGACTTGTGTCAGTTATTCCTACAAAGAAAATTGTCTTTATGATACCTACGTAATAAAATAACACCGTTCTCGTATCTTTCTTTATTAAAAATGAATTTGCCTGCAAAAATACTGAAATGAAGACGACAACGAGAGGAAGGCATTTTGCTCGAATAACTTAGTTAATTTGACACAATTGTGGAATGTTTTCCTTTTCTTTTCACTACTTTAGCTTATAGCGCTTAATATATTCTTAGGGTTATATATATGCCTATTAATATCTAGATTTATTTTATTGCAGATATTCAAATAAGTTATTTTTCAGTAGGTAAGTAGATTTAAATAAACTGGTCTTACGCACTTATTGAATAACATAATTAAAAAAGTAACGCATATCAGTCGCGTTGAATTGATTCTTAAATATATTGAATACGGTTCACCGTTGTTTTAAGACGTTCTTTGTAATTTTAGATTCGCTCCGTAGCTCTTCGTTTAGACACATTTTGACGTGACAACGTCTTATAATTCGATAGAGCCGGCTGCACGCACGAAAAAACATGACGTCATGCGGCGTTACCTCGTCATGCGGCGTTACCTCGCTCTGAGTTGTCACGTTCAACCATCGTCAGTAAACCGACTTTACAGACAACCAATTTTTTAAGACGTGCTTTGTAATTTTAGATTCGTTTCGTAGCTCTTCGTTCAGACTACATTTTTAGACGTTCTTTGTAATTTTAAATTCGTTCCGTTGCTCTTCATTTAGACACATTTTTAAGACGTGCTTTGTTATTTTAGATTCGTTTCGTAGCTCTTCGTTTAGACACATTTTTAAGACGTGCTTTATATTTTTAGATTCGTTTCGTAGCTCTTCGTTTAGACTACATTTTAAAGACGTGCTTTGTAATTTTAGATTCATTTCGTAGCTCTTCGTTTGGACTACATTTTTACGGACGTAAAATGTTTTATAACAACGTAACAATGCAACCAAATACCTAGCTAGATTAATAAATATTAAAGCTCGAATTTTTTCAATATGTATTTGGTATGTCAGAGGGTAAAACTGAAAATCAGTGTTTGCTCTTCGAGCAAAACTATGCGCAGAGTTTTTGCCTTTTTGCTGGGCTGCAGCACACACTTTACCTACCTTTCTGTAAACTTTTTTAAATTTGTGATACTTATTTTCTTCAATTACTTTTTTATTTTTATTTGTTTCCTCATTATATTTTCTGTCAAATGCTTATGACTTATGACTAATCATACCTATGTACTGTGTGTTGCAGAAGCAAATAAATGATTTATCTATCTTATCTTATCTATCTATGTAGCTACCTATTACGTTAGTATTTCTAAGTAAACATAGGTAAATACGTATAAACACGTGATTGAATCGGAAATTACTTACAAGTTAACTAACGAACACCTGATATGAAAGGCGTTATTGAAAGCCTTGAAGTGCCTTGAACATGCGCGGTGAGTATTTTCCGAAAACCAATTTAATGAGATCATTCAATTTGTTCTAGTAATATTTCAATCAATCATAGGTATGTTGTAAGTATGACGAGAATTCAAGAACTATAACTTTACTAACCATTCTACTGTATCAACATTGAAATTGAAATATAAGTACTTATCTCGTCAGAATTATTTAATAACTACCAACTTTTAATTTTCTTTCGTCCTAAACATTTATAACATTTTTTTGTTTGAATAAAGTGCATAGATGTATAGACAGTTTTCGTTACCAAAGTACCTACCTACTAATTTAGACATAGCAACTTATCTTCCTATTTTTAACCCCCGACGCAAAAAGAGAGGGGTGTTATAAATAAATAAATAAATAAATAAATAAGTCTATAAATAAGCAAATAAATAAATAGCCTATGTGTTATTCAGTTCAGTGTAGCACGCTCGTCACCCAATGTCATTTTCATAATAGCAACAACTAGCCTTAGTTTCTCATTTTAAGTTAATTTTTGTAATTCTTATGGGAACAAAGTTTCTTAAACCATAAACCATACATAAGTATTTAAAATTAAGAACAACAAAATATTTAATCATTTTACCTGATATGTGGGCATGTTCCATGGTAAATGCTGAATGTGTTCCCCGGTTTCTAATACAAAACAACAAAACCAAATACAAACCTGCGCGTTGAACAAACAATGGTCCGCCAGGTTTCTGAAAAAATAATAAAGATTTCGCCGAACGGATTATTTGGCAGCTACCGGCCGATAACTGGTAGGTTTCACAGCTTTATCTGAGGATTTCAAGTAAGTACACACTTTATAAAAAAATACATTGATAGAACTTATTTTTAGGTTTCTGTAGTTATTTCCTTGGTATAAGAGCACTCTGCTCGGTTTATTTTACAGTATTATTTATGTGGGTAGTAAAATGCTTTGTTGCTTTGTTATCCCATAAAATTAACAAAGTGATCATTTAGGAAGGTGTTGCGACATGAGCCTTCTTCCACCAGTGGACAAAAAATTGAAGTGAAGAGAAAATCGATGACACCTTTTTTCCTATTTGATAATAATTTATAAAATTGACTTGTCGAAGTGCTTATTTTGTAAGCTTATTAAATTTACTGAAATATGAAACAATTAGCTCCGCCTGTTAACTTTGACGTCAATGTATAAAATCAGTTATGTATGTCAAAAAAGTTAGATAAAAGGTTTAATTGTCCGATTACCTTTTCGAAGAACACACGCCTTAATGTTTAATTGTTCATCATAAAATGTAAAGATTACTAGTTCGGTCTAATTTTTATTTCTTTGTGGTTATATTTGGTCGCACAATCCTTTCATCGTTGCTCGGACTGCCCTTGAGGCATTTGACTGAAAAAGCTACGCAACCCACATAGTTATGCTTGCCGAATTCGGGGGACGTGACTGTTTTACTATAGCAAAGGCCCAAAGGGCCGAAATCGTGCATTTGTTGAATGAATTACTTTTAATCATTACGTTTGGGAGCGATTGGTATTCGGCTAGCGTCGCGCGGGCACGTCTCGACACCGATATGAGGTGTCGTTTTGTTCTGATTATTTACCTAATTTGCCGCCCTGCCTTATTACGTACTGTTTCTTTCTATGTAAGACCAAAATCAGAACGCTCGGATAGAAAAAGGAACGAAAAAGAAGTTTATTGTGTTAGGAAAATTAATGAATCACGTCCTTCCAAAATCTGTATTATTTTATGAAAGGTTCTCTTTAAACCAATTGATATGAATCGTTTTAAAAAGTAGATAATACAATGGTAGAGTGAATGAGGCTTCAATTGAAATTCATCAATGGATCATAATTAAGGCGGAGCCCTCGTGGACGTTTAATTATGCTCAATCAGGGCTTGCGGACATAATTCTCTTGCGGTTTAATACTGACTGCGGCTTTGGTTTCAAATAACAAAATCAAGATCCAACCGTAGATGACTGTAGCGTTTGATGAGTCGTAGCTCATCAAATGCTACAATTCTAAGGTCATGCTAAAAACTGCTACGATTGCTACGGACGCTAAGAATATAATTATCCCAACTTCGTTAACACTTTGAGCGCACACGTGCGTCGTGTGCGCTCAAAGTGTTAACGAAGACATGCAGAAGTTAAGAAATCATGTTATCGAATCTCGGTGCCAACCTTAAAAACGTTTTATTAAGTGAGTAATACAGTAAGTGATGATGATTAATGGTGTAATATTTTGAGAGATGTGTCGAAACTAAATACTTCAGCAAATATTGTTTGAAAAATTTGGCCTCTATCAAAGAATAAACAATAATTCTAACCCTCTGAACTGGGTTTTGAATACTTACTATAACTGCCAACCTAGAGATTGTGAGCACACCATGAAAGAGCACCGTGAAATAAAAAGCGTAAAAAGACAAAATCAAGGTCGTTACTATAATAAAAATAATAATAAATAATGCTGGACAATCCACTCAACATCATCTAGCCCCTATGTAACTATAACCTACCGGTGTCCTATAACTATGGAAATGAACCTCACGCGAAGCGAATAAATCGCGACGATAATTGACTTTTTACATATCCTCAGACAGCTTTGTTGAAAGGTATCCTTCCACTAAACATTTATTGATTTATTGATGAATTATATGATTGCGTAGAAGCTGCGAAATCTGTTGAATTGGTCCGATCCAACGAAAGGAATCGCCTGATTCCCTTGGCTCAACTTCTCTGCTGGAAAGGCACTTTAAGTCATCGAAAAATTTGATGCGTGCGCCTGGCCTACGCCCGAAGCTTAGTCGACTCGAGATTCTCCTCACCCAGAATGATGTGTTGAAAAAACGGCTATAAGGGATTTCGGAGAGGCTTAGCAGCTTGTTCCAACAAATTGGGAGGTAGTTTATAATTGGCGTTTGAAATAGGAGCTTTCGTAACTTTGGTACTTAATCGCTGTAGGTACTTAAACTCAAGTTGATCCTCGATATTCAGGTAAAGTTTTAACAGTGTGTTTAAGAGGAACGGAATCAAGACAAAAATACTAAATCTTCTTTTACCTTCTCATCGAAAACAATAAAAAATTGCTTTAATTGTGAAAGCATGTAATCAAAATCTTAAAACAAGAAATTCATCACAGAAATACCCTGCAACTTCACAGAAAGCTTTTTCCTCTTGAAACTTTAATACATTTAAAAGTGTCGCGATTACGCATCTCGACCCGATTTTTCATTCACGTTATAGCGCGGTCATAGGCTAGGACTAGGAAGTAGGCCACGGCACCAATGCAGCCAACATCTACCATGGACTAATTCACTAAGACAATGAGAGATTTTATTCTCAACTTGCTTCTGTCCGCGGCTTCACACGCGTATTTTCGGTATAGTAGATAAATATCCCATTTTCTAAGTTAGGCTTTGCTCTAAACGTACGCCAAATTTCATCTTGATCTGTTAGGTTGTTTTGGAGATCCTTGGTAACAAAAATTCATATTTCACAAACTTTCGGCTTTATAATATTTGTAGGATGTTAAAAAGCGTATTGTCGTGGAATGAGTGTAGGTACTTGTGATTGTCGCCGTATGTTTTGATAAAAAAAATTTGCGCTATAGGTACCTAACCTACCTAACAATCTCAAGGTTAAGATGGCATGGTAATCTAAAACCCTGTTACTTACATGAAACGCGTGTCACCGCGTACAGATATAAAATCGTTTATAATGTTTCAGAGAAAATACGCGAAAATGTTGCAGATAAAACCAAAAACAACAATTTCACAAGAAATTTTACAAGAGCTCTTTCCAATCGCCGCACAATACCTATTCAAAACCAACTGAGCATTAAGGCGCCATAAAAGAATTCAATAAAATACAGAAAATTATAGCGGAAGGAGGTAGGAAATGAGTAATAATCGATAAGAATCGCTCGTTATTCTCTTCTCCGAAAGAATTAAATAGGAAACAATAAGTCTTCCAGTTTTTACACTGGAAATATTGAATTTGAATATTTTATTTCAAGCTGTGGCTTAACATTCAAAGGTCTGTATAGGTACCTATAATGAAAGGAATAAGTATGGTGTATTTCATTCATGCCTTAGGGCGTGCTCTTAGCTGTTAGGTACACGTCATGAAAAGGTACCTCTCTCGTGTAATTTTATTAATGGTGTCCTTTATGGTATCCATGTAATAGAGAGAACGTCATCTAAAAATAACGGCTTCCCAGCCGCGGAGATATCGGGACGAATCAATGTTTATGGGCTGGAATATGGTTTTATTGAGTTATAAACTTACAGAGATGGCTTTCACGTGAGTTACGCCGATTTTTGGTTTAGGTTCAAACAGATTTCGTACAAATTGCCGGTTTACGGTATACACATTGTTCGGTAGAGTTTTGTACAGTACCGAGTAAAGTTTATTTAGTTTCACACTCAATTCACCACTTTCGAATTTTATCGGAGAATCTGACAGCACCTAACAAGTTACGGTCTGGGACCGACTCGACTCACCAGATCCAGATAACATTGTAATAAGTATTATTACCAGAACAAAAATTTTGTATCGTAAGGGTACGTCCCATTTTTCGATGATATTTCATATATTTACTGGCACGCCATCTTTCTAATTAAAACTCGATTAATAGCACGGTTTTTAAAAATACTTTTCACCCAATAAGCAAATCGAAGAACAAAATAAAACAGACTACGATAAAGACATCGTAAGAAAAATCCACCTGAAATCTCGGAATTTCCAGAGGGCGATTGTTTGCTTCGCTTAAAGTAAGGAACTGCTATCGTCAACAACTTTTTCTCAAGAGGTTCCGTGTTTTGCTAACCCCAAACGCTAATAAAATAGGTATGTGTACGTACACCCTCCCACGCCTAACAATGCGACGACCCACTTTGTACCTTTTTATTCTAACAATAATATCCACAGAGAGCCTCTAAAAGTAAAAAAGTGCCATAACACTTTTGAATTCTAACGCCAGGGAATAAAGGCGTAAATTGGGTAGGCACTTTCTTCAACTGTACGTAAGTCGGCAAAAAACACGTTAGCAGGCGCCCGGGTCAGCCGTAAAATATTCAAATGTTGGGTATTATAACGCAGACAAAGGCTAGGGGTCAGGTACTTACATATTTGGTGTTTAACCCGCGTGCTATAAATATTCCAGCTGTAGATATCTCGTTTTTGTCATGTTTGCAAGAAGCGACCATGAAATATCTAGAAGTTGGTTGAATCCTACCAATTCATGAAAAACTGCTACCTACTACAAAAACTTTACTTACCCACAATTGACTTTCTTTGGAGTACCTACCAAATGTCACAAATTCATGTCACGAGCTGTAACAACGCCATTTCACAATTATCGTAAACAGTGAAGATAGTAGAAGCAGCCTCGAAGTAAAAATAAGATAACATTAAGACGAAGAGACCCCTAATTAGACGAGAAACAAACATAAGATTAGGGTCAGACGTAGGGATGGGCACGTCTATACTTAGGCTCTCCGACAAATATATTCGAACATCACAGTCAGCTTCACACAAACAACTACCATGTTTGAATTCGTATACAGCATAATTTTAATTTAAAAAAAAACTAATTTAGAGAATTTTCTTCTAGATTTACATAAATAAATTCAGAAAAACACCAGGAATAAACGTCTTTTTTTTCAGCACACAGTAAAAACTCGATTCGGCCTTTTCTAAGAATACCTAACTCCGAAACCGAAAAAGGCACATCTTTGATTGCATTGCCCGAGGAGAGCACCCATTGTCGTGTTATTACAGGCCCCAGAATATTAAGATTCCTCAGTTTGAATGTAATTAAGAATGGACACACTTTATGTTGCTCCAAGTTTGGGTCACTGTCTTTTGAAATAAAATAAAAACAATTTACGTTTAATTATTTACTTGTATTTTGAAAAGTTGAGTAGGGATTATAAATGTTTGTCATTATATTACCGCGGTTACCTCATTGGAATAAACAAGACAATCAGGCTAATTTCAAAAGATTTATGAACTTCAAATTAAAAGAACTGTTTTTAAAGTCAAGATATTTTTTTTGTTAAATCTATTACCGAACTGTCTACAATATTAGTCACTTGTACGGTCAACAACAAAATTTATGTTACCGTTATTTATTATATTAGTCGGTAGGTACATTTATGGCATCTTCCAGGTTTGCAACAAGATATTCGGCAATGCGTCGGCGCTGGCGAAACACAAGCTCACACACAGCGACGAGAGGAAGTACGTCTGCATAACCTGTGCAAAAGCATTCAAAAGACAAGATCATCTGTGAGTATAACTTAAAAAAACTGAGTTAGTAAATACGCTCTCAGCGTCGGAAAATATGTTTTGTTAATGTAGGTTTTTGACGTGACAACGTCTTATAATTCGATAGAGCCGGCTGCACGCACGAAAAAACATGACGTCATGCGGCGTTACCTCGCTCTGAGGCGTTCCATGTAAGGCGATGCGTCTGCGTGGACAGCTGCTACACTATAGTACATTTACACGTTTTGATCAAATGCTACCATTCCATCAGTATTTTCTTAAGACGTTGTCACGTTCAACTATCGTCAGTAAACCGACTTTACAGACAACCAATTTTTTAACTTGTGTTAAAGTTCACGGCATTGTTGCGAAAAGGGGTTATGGTTATATTCACGACTCTTCCTTTCTGAAGGTTATGTCGGAAGTAAATTCTAAAGGACCTATCTGAAGTTGGTTTTGTATAGGACAAACCCATCGAACAAGTTAGTTCGAAACTTCCAGCTGAGCACATGTTCTAGTCATAAGGCGCCGCCTAATCGCCTCAGCCTTCCCCTATGAATATTAATGGGAACTGGCCATAATGCTTATGTATTGACTGAGCACTGAACAGCTGAATCTGACCCAGTTAAGCTGAGAATTAAACGTGTTCGACTGTCGAAACCTTTCGCGCTTTAAAGTCCAATTTGCAGTGGCTGAAAATAGACATCCGAAATGTAATAAATGTTATTTAGCGATGGTGGTCCGATCATGAGAATTTACGAGTATTTCATCTGACTATGATGTTAAAAAAACAAATTCATACAATGATAGCGACATTTTATGTTTAGTTTTTAGTTGGTTACTGGAATGGTGAAAAAATTATTTAAAGAGAATCAATTACTTAACACTTTATTTCTTATTTGATAATAATTTTGTTTAAAATTTTACTTGTCTCCAAGGTTATTTTGTTCTAGAGAAATAAAATTTATTAATTTTCAGCTTTCAGTGGGTCAAATTTGCCATTGTCTTGGATCGTAACTTTCGAACATTTTCCTTCCGATAGGCTAACTAATTTTGTCGTCTACAGAAATGGGCACATGCTGACTCATCGGAACAAAAAGCCGTATGAATGCAAAGCGGATGGATGCGGCAAGTCCTACTGCGATGCAAGATCTCTACGACGACATACGGAGAACCACCACCAACCTACACCTCCCGCGGACGCCAGTAAGTTACCCATCTTATCCACTCATTCTTACGTCTATGGTTTTCATAAGAAGTTCGCATTTTACCTCTGCAGGTAGCAGAAAACCCTATTTACTTGTATGTGTAGGTACCGCTAGTTTGAGGTTTAAAGGCCCGTATTATTGGTTATTATTCCGTAAATCACAGATCTAATTTATCGTTGTACCAGTCTAGCCTATGAAGATTTATGCCTATTAAATATCTTCCGATAGCGGGACTTAGGACAAGCCGTAACAGCCTCAGCAAAATATTATAATCTATGATTTATGACCAACCACTGGCCATGCGACAGCTATCTGTGACTTATAGTAAGTACTCGAGTACCGCAGCTGTCTCAGAAAGGGTACAACATAATTTATTGCTATCATATAAATTATTATTAGCCTTACTTGCGCATTATATCCTCTAGTCTTCTATTCTTTCAGCACTGTCTCCTTTATGCTTCGAGCAAACGCTCTATGATTCAATTTCCATGCAATACGACTGATTCGTTCTGCGTTGTCTGTAAACGTGCGTAGAATATCGAGACTAAACTTTACTGGAGTCGACGCTGGTAAAGTAAACAATTTAACGGAATCTCTACTAACCTAATGCTACTCTAATATTATCAAATTCGTTGCTTAGAGTTAGGATGATGCTGTGCAATTGCTCTACTTCTAATCAAGACAAGACGTGCTAAATCCCTTCACCACACGTTCTTCATATTAATCCCTGGCTGGGTTCAAATTCAATTATTTCAGAGCATAGCATGTTTGCACCTATGTGCATAATCTTCACATGCATGCAAGAGTACAGGACGATCCAAAATACGAGTACTACCTAGCAGTGTAGTTTGGAATTTTAATTTACAAGTTTTCGGTTATCTACACGGAAAATTCATAATTTATTATTCAGGTCAAAAGCTTTCAGTTAGAAAATCAAAATATGTATATGTAGGTAGAGTTAGTTGGTACTTGCAACTTACTCACAAGCGCGTAGCTTTGCTTTTTCTTTTTTTTAACTTACGAATATAAACCAGAAACTCTTTAATAATACTTTGTTGTATTGTAGGTATGAAATTACGTTTTCCATTCTAAATTTACTCTCGATTAAATGTGGTTTTAGTGCATATAATACCGAAAAACGCGAGCAAGTTCTCGGTGGAGGAACTTCTATTTGAAAACATTTTGGGCCACCCTATCTTATACTCAATTTATCGTACCTACGGCACAAAGCAAGTAATCAACGCGTGTGCTATACAGTATGTACAGAAGACGTGAAACACGATTTATGTGAATCTAGAAGTAATTATAATCACTCCGGAACCGTGGTCCCACTGCGATGTCTGGTGGGACAAAACTTTTTCGTGGTCCCACCAAACACACACTTGACCGTTCAACATATGGCTCTGGTGCAATTATATATATACACACCCTTTCAGTCACAGAGTCGCCACGAACAAACCCGCTTCGCGGGGGTGGGTGGATGTGGACGGTCAAGTGTGTGTTTGGTGGGACCACGAAAAAGTTTTGTCCCACCAGTGGGACATCGCAGTGGGACCACGGTTCCGTCACTATTATAATCAGTAATCATAATCTGTTATGAGAAAAACTTACGGATGATGCAGAAAGATTTCTATTTTTCGCACATCAGACACAACCATCGCGATACGTAGGGTTTTATCGAATGACTAACGCGAATCGAAAAACCATTCTTCAAAAGTCCTACTAATATTATAAAGCCGAAAGTTTGTGAAATCTGAATTTTTGTTACATAGGATCTCCAAAACTACTGAACAGATCAAGATGAAAATTAGCGTACGCTTAGAGCAAAGCCTAACTTAAATAATAGCCTATTATACCGAAAATACGCGTGCGAATCCGCGGGTAGAAGCTAGTCCTTCATACAGAAGAAAATCGTATTCATAGCTTTTATTTAAAAAAAAAATCCATTGACTTACCCATCGTGGTTGCGTAAGTATTTTAGAAATAAACCTTAGGTATTATGGTTAGGTATATTGGTAGTAATTATAATAATATTCAATCGATGAATGATGTCTTACGAAGTAAGAATAATATTTATTTGTGTATTCCTTTCTTGGTTTTTTGGTTCTATAGATGCTTTCGTATATTCGATTGATGAATGATGTCTATGTCTACCTTCGAAATTAGAATAATATTTATTTGTGTTTTATGTGTCAGGTTCAGCAGGCACCAGTTCGAACAGAAGCGGCACTTCGAGCGGAAGCGGCACTTCGAGCGGAAGCGACCGCGACAACCCACAGCGCGGGTCAACCCCGCCCGCTCCCCGCCGTCCCCACTCTGAGGTAAAACCTAAACATATTTACGTACCTACAATAAATAATAATAATAAATAATGCTGGACAATCCACACAGCATCATCTAGCCCCAAGCTAAGCAGTATATTACATTGATACATAAAACATAAAATATGCATTTTTTTTTTGTTTGATGGCAATTTAGGAATGTCTAGTGTATGATAGTGATGATAATGTCTGAGGTAAGAAAAATTAGGAGTTAGTACTTTTTCGAAAGGATTCGTCTGGGGAAGCCTCTCCTATACAACTATTAAGATATCAAATCATAACTTTACCAGTCCACTGCTGGACATAGGACTCCCCGGATAAGCCCCTTAATGGTTACCTAAGGGTTGTTGGAAGAAAATTCTTATAAGGGATTAGATCGCTTATGTAGCTAAATATCCGGATTTTAAAGTACCTTTATAACGTTACGTTATGTACAACAAAGAAAGAGTTACTTACATAGATACTTAAACCTTCATCAGAAGAGAATAGGGTTTG
The DNA here is from genome assembly GCA_963564075.1 of Eupithecia subfuscata. NCBI lineage: Eukaryota > Metazoa > Arthropoda > Insecta > Lepidoptera > Geometridae > Eupithecia > Eupithecia subfuscata. The sequence continues at coordinate 6,025,622 of OY751111.1, read as the reverse complement.
ATTTACGAAATAGTAATTGAGAAGGTATGCATGTCTCGAATAGCAATTTCCTATACCTACCCTAAATTTAAACTAAACCCCCTGCCTTTCTTAAATTCAAATAATTCTTTCCATCCAAAGGTTGCCTGGAAGAGATCGCTTCTAAGCGATAAGGCCGCCCATTGTACTTGTCTCGTGTAATGTCTCCTTGTATTGTTATTTTTATGGTGTACAATAAAGCATTTTTGTATTGTATTGTAAATTAGTTGCTAGCTTGGATAAGCTTGAATCAGTCAATCCCACGCCAGGCTAGACCTAGAACAAAGATGATGTGCTACACTGAATTCGATAGCAATCAAATTCAAGAGCAGTTGTAGCACTTAGGTACGTGTCGTAGCAGGGTGTGTCTAAATAGTAATGAACAGCGGCCTAGTATCAGTAGTCCGATCATCGGACTGATGAGACCTTTTAGTTTCATCAGTCCGATGATACTGATCAATACAGATCATCGGACTACTGAGCCTTTTAGTCCGATACTTACACATTTCGACTTTCCCAAAAAAAGATATGCATTAACTTCAGTTTATTTTTTAAAACTTATCTTCTATGTTCCCTTTGTTTCTTTCAGAAATTGATTTTAAAATCTTTTCATCTCTTCGGCTTTTAAAATCGCGAGGGTGTCATCATCTTTTATGTTATGACGTTTAAAACTTGCAACATAAGTACTAAGATTTTTGTTAATTAGACCATTGATTGTAAAATTCCACGCTTCGGCCAAGCTCACCATGCTATATTATCTTAGCGCACAATGAGCAGTCTAATATATCAAATAAACTAACATTATCAATCCGGTGCGTATTAATTACATATATTATCAGCAATCGTACGCGCGAAGCTGTCATTAATCTAGCTTTTTATACCTAAGCAATTCTGGCACACTTCCAGTTGGCCGCACATGTAAAATTCAACCCCGACAACCCTTATTAATTAACCAATTAGCCCAAATCCGCGTTGTGTGTGCTTTTTAATTTCGCGTGCCCATTAGGTAGGGGTTCCGCCGAAAAAGTTCACGACCAGCCACTGTTTATCTCAATTCATTTATTTTGACCCTCAAACAAGTAACGTTTGCGGGTCAAACGAGAATCGACAGAACTCTGATTCCGGTGTCTTGAAAAGTAATTATTACTGTAAGCGCTCCACCGTTCACAGGTACTGGCAGTAACATTCAAGTGAAACCATTTCACACGAAAGTTACGAGTTTTATACTCAGTAAGAAGCATCCATTTCTATTTACCGAAAGTATCGAAAGTGGGTCGTAGCATTGCAATATATCATAGTGTCAATACAGTTTATGTAACCGCGGATGTAGTTATCTCTCATTGGCACGATATCTCGCGATCCCCGGAAAGTTGCAAAGTTCGATAGGTACTACCTACCGCAATAGTCGCTAGTCGCGGACGCGGACGGAACTTATTCAATACGATAAATCAAGTTGGCACCTTTGCAGTCGAGCAGTTCGGCCTCGGAGCGGCGGAGTGCGAGCACGAGCGCCAGCGGGAGCGGGAGCAGTAGCGGGAGCGACAGCAGCCCACCCCGCACCCCGCCCGCCCCGCCGACCCCTCCTGCTAAGCCGGTCAAAGCAAAGTCCAGCAGCAAACCAAAAAGTTCTGGAAGCACGGTAAGTTATTTACATTCTAACCCACTGAACAGTGTAACGCAAGTGATACAAAGACATTTCTTACAATGAATCCGCTAACGCTTCCGGTTAACTTTGCAACATGCGCTTTGAGATTACCAACTTTCTTCGAACGACCTTTTAAATAAAACAACTGAAACAACTTCGCAACTGGTTTACACAAACCAAAAAAAAAAGCTAGCTATCGAGAAACAATACAATTTATTTCAGTTTGAAACGTCTATTTGCTCATTGTACGCGTTATGAATTTCAATTCATAATCGATGCTTTTGAGTTTCGACCTTGTGACCCAGAGGATAAAGGTGTCGCAAACCCTCACACAAAAAAGTATTCGCCTCGATGGATGTGGGTCAAAAATGTCATTTGTCTCGCAAAACCCAGCAACGTTTGGCTACGGAGAGCTCAGTGCTACGCTTCGTGGCGTTTCGTAGCAAACTCCTACGAAGTTTTATGGCTGGCGTAGACGCTACGTAGCACTAAATCTCCAAATGTTGAACTTTAACGTACCATTTTGTGCTACATTGTGTATTGTTGAGCGAGGATCACTCACGTTTACTCAAACTGGTGAACTTTGGAGGATCAGCTAGTTTTGTAATGCCAGTGTAAGCTATTCAAAGGATTTCACAAAGCGCATCAGACATTTGTCCCACAAATCGCAACCTTCTCGGTTCATTTTCGAATCAAAACGTAAATAAAAGTGGTTCATTTGGATTCATCCTATGCAAGCAATTATGGCAATAAATAACATAATATGATACTTGCGGACTCAATAGCCGCCAAAACTCTGCAAGTATCATATTAAGAGCACAAGAGAAAATTCATCTCCTCCCCCGACCGCTATTACGGTAACAAGCGCATCTCGGTTGCAACAATCAACCGTAGTCTCGAATGCTCACGGAGGATAATTGACTATTATTTTACTCTACCATTACAGCTTCATGTTTCTAATTCTACACGTAGACTATATCTACACAAACATAGATGTCCTAACGGCAAAATAAACCGTGGGAAATAAGAACTCTTTAGTCAGATTCTTATGCTAATCCCGATAGATCGCGGATCGGTGCGAAACGTCCACTGGATTAAATCGGCCATTCATCAGCCTTTGTGCGTGTTAAATAATTCAGCTGCGGCCGCGGACCCCCGGACTATGACGACATTTGAATAAGGGCCGTGTTTGGGCACAAGTGGCCTGATTTCTTCTGTAATGTTTATTCGAGTGGGACTTTAATTGTAAAGCTGCTTTAATTCCAGATTATGCATACGTGTGCATGTTTATTTAATATGGTCCGATTTTAGTCAAAAATTAAGATCAACACAATTAGGTAGGTACATTCATATTGCCTTCTTTGGATACCATTCAACAGCAAACATGCCTGAACTAACGATTAAGGAGGTAAATTGAATTTGATGTAAATGCTAGAATGTTTTATAGATAATAGCAAGTAGCGTAGCCAATATTTTCGGTAAAAAGTTTGACAATTGCGATCCTAAACCACGAGTCCCAACAGCTTAATAAGCCTGGCGTATTTATGTGTTCAATATCGCCCGTAAAATATAACACGAGTATAATAAAGAATGTAGGTCAATATCGTTTATCAAAGAAGAATTATAGCGAGGGGTCGCGAATTGCGGTCCTGCATCGTGGGAGCCCAACTACACCTGTTCTGAAACACAGGAGCACAAAGAAAATAGCCTCTACCACCTTAGGATTAAGATGCATTTGTTTGGCAATGTATTGACCAGGGGTGACTTAGCTACACTTGTCCAACGAGTTCTTTAATAACTTGTTCCAAATCTGCAGTAGCATCTGTTTCTAATTCTCATCGGCTTTCATTTTGGTCTGCTTGGGAAAACACTGTTTCATTTATTTAAACGGCAATGAGATAGTACTTAGTAGCTTGTAAATTATTGTTTGTGATTCAGGGAAGAGAAGTAAGTATTTTGTTTAAAGTTTTCTGTATGTGTCGCAATAAAGGGCACTTAAACTCTTATATAAACCACTTATGATGAAACAAATAATAATTTGGCATAGGTACCTACTAAAAATAGTTCTTTCTTTGTCAAATCAGACAGAATTCCTACCAAAACCATCGAAAGAGGAAAAATAGACCACGATATTATTCAGAGCTAGCACCGAGATTAATAATATTGCGCTAAATTAAAACCAATCTGTTGGCTTCTGACCGCTCTACCTAGACCTCTCAGTCATATTATCAAGGAATAATTTGCGAGTAGAAAAGGCAGTCGGAAAGGGCTAGGTTGGACGGTCGGCAATGCGTTGGCGACTTTATTAAAACGTTCGCTTTGATCGCAGCCGGTGTCACCTGCAGGGAATTCAGGAAGTAATAAAGGGCAGCACAAACACAGCCTCATAATTACACTCTCCCGGACGTTATACCTACGTTCGTATTGACATCGGTATGCCTTTGACAAATCCGCCCCGCCCCTGTCGAGCCACTTTATTTATCAAACTACCCTCCACATACCACCATAATTATGAACTGATTGAAAACGCGCGCTATTCACAGAATGTATGGTGCTTTATTATACGCCTATCGCATTAATTTACCGCTAATGGAAAGGTATTTGTTGTTACAATGTGAAATAAATTGATTTCAACGATAAATGCCGAGTTTCGGTTCAAGTGCTTGTTCAATAAATCCCATTTATAGTAATCCAATTACATACATAATACCTGCGTTTCATATTAATCATCACACTAATATTATAAATGTAAAAGTTTGGATGTATGGATGGATGGATGTTTGTTACCTCTTCACGCCAAAACTACTGAATGGATCGGGCTGAAATTTTGCACACAGGTAATTCTAATCTACTTTTTATCTCATAAATCAGTTCCCATGGGATAGAAATAACCGTAAAACGTGTCCATAGAAACGACGCGTGCAAAGCCGCGGGTATAATCTAGTATAAAATATATTGACCGAATTTAAATCCTTATATTTGTAATTTTGGATTTAAAATCAGTTAATATACCTCTATTATTTATCGTTCCTTCGTAAAGTCTGTCATTCAATGAACAGGTAGGTATTATTAGGTATTTACGCGGTACAATTACATATAAACCTGAACACATAACATAGTCACCGCGATATCAAAGGCTGATTTAGCTAATTAGTGACGACTGACGTGAATGGAGGTGTTATCAAGCGAAACACGATCTGAAGCCAGATGTATAAGTATACCTATAGACATACAAGCAGGTAATAATTTAGATAGATGGGTACAGTCGGCTACGAAATTCTATACCTACACTCTGTTATAGAATCAGAATCACGTTTATTTTTCTTTTCAAAATAAGCACTAAGCGTATCAGCATTGCCATACAGCGTGGCAATGCAGCCAGCGTCTTGGGGACGCTTCCGACTGGTGTTGATATGGATCAGTTGAGCTATCTGTAGACTGTTTGCAACAGTCGGCAGTTAGCTCAATTGTTTCAATTGTAAATACTAGTATAATTTTCTTTGTGAATAAATGTAGCACTAAGGAAATATTTTCAAATAGGAAATGTGTTTATTGATTCCTTTCTCTTATTTTTTTCCACGACACAATCATACTAAAGAGAGCTTATTTATGACGTAAAGCGGTCATCGAGTAAGTCGACTAAAGTAAGTAAGCTGGGAAGGTGTATACTTAACAGCGCATTCGACTGTACTTTATAAAACATCCATACAATACTAAACATAAAACATATAAAACCATCAGAGACACGGACACGGAGAGCTCAAAATTCAAATCATCTTAAATATCCCGCTGTAAATAATTTAAATACTGAACATGTTTGCAATTTTGCATAATCCTCTCGCTATGGTCTTACGGTAAAGGCAAGAGTAAAAGTCATTCTATTATTCTTCTTTACACAAGAGAAGTTTCCGTTACTTAATTAATTTAATTAAGCACTTACGTATGCCCATCCATTAGTAGAGGGTTTCCTTTATGATGTATCCTCATATTCGTTATGGTATTATTTATTATCAACCTCTGGACAACTGAATAAGATAAGATGAAACAACACATTAGTTAGTGAATAGCTAAAAACCCAAAACGCGTTTGGTAGGTACCTAACTCAAGACAGATTCCGCAAATATACAGGGTGCCATGGAGTAGCCTCGGGGATCCCCTCGGTGTCCAGAATTACCCCCTTTCGGCTTAGTACACCCTTTCCGTGGCACTCTGTATAGTAAGAATTTTATTTTATTTTATCTACAAGGTAGGTTGTATAGGTCATTCACCCGTAGAAGACCAATCTATTTAAAACCACTTGTGTGCAATTTGCGATGCAATCTCTAGGAAAATGTTAATTTACTTTATGCCAACGGCAACGCCAACGTAGAGTTGCCAAATACTATTTATTGAATAAACAATTTTATTTCACTTAAAAGTTAAAAAGCCAAACATGCTAGAGCTAGTTGTGTCTTAGCTGTGAAAAACTTTCTAATAACTCTATTACCATTTCTCTACTTTACCCAAATCAAACTCTACTTTGAAAATAACAAAAATATTCGTCCGTAGTCACACGTTCTCAAATACCTACAAATACAAAACGGCAAAATATAAAAGTGCAACTAATTTTGAATGGAAACCAATTTTCGCGTGGTCCAGGTCGACAATACATGTTTAGAGCGTCCCAGGTGGCCCCGTTCGGATGTTCACAGTGTCCAATAAGTGAAGATTGGGCCGAGTCGAGACTTGAGACTGCAATTTCTGCTGCGGACCACAAATTGCATTTGCCGCCTCGCAGGACCGCCCGCTGCCTTCACACTTCGTAAACGGACCCGTAAGGAGGAAATATGGGAGACGGGATCTGATATAGTGGCACAGGTTCTTCATTGCTACAAATTTAATGTTGAATATGAATGTCGTAAATTTTCAACATTAGAACGCTATGAGTTTGCCAAACGAACTTATCACAGTTTGCGTTCAGTGCTAAGCGGAAATAACTCAAAGGAATCCTGAAAAAGGTAACAGAATTTCTTTATACGCTCATGTCGAGGGTAGCTTCACATTTACTCCGTCAAATGTCAAAGTCAAAGACGTCAAACTCCGCAAATTCGATTCTTTCCATCTGTCAATAAAGCGTTGAATATTACATTTTCCTCGCTGAAGGAAATACGTCAAACTTTGGAAGATTACATCGTCGATACTGAATTACTAAAATGATATCATTACTGTCCTGGGACCCTTCGAACTTCGATGTTATCAGTCAATTTAACAAGCCCGAGCAGTAAACTTTTGGAACATATTTTTAATAAGCTTCTAAACTAACTTTGTAAGTTACTTCCATAAATAAGCTCACTTTGTAGCTTTCTTACACATTCTCACTTTCAATTTTGGTGACTACCTAACTACCATCATTTTATTATGGCGAATGCACTATTAGTGGGTAGGTGCCTACTTTAAACTAAATTACGTTTTTACTTTATGTGTTCTTAATTTATAATTGTATAACTGTGTACCTGCTCACCTACCTAATATGTGTACCTACCCTATATAATGTTACTATACTTTTGTTAGGTACTACTTTTCCTGTGCTGTTTGTGTGTGTACTTAATAAAAAAGTCTATCTATCTATCAATTTATGATTTTTTTTAATTTCCTTTACGTGTCTAGCCTGTGAGCTATTGCGTGGATATAAAATAGCAGAAACAGTCCTAATTAAACTGTCTGAGTGACACAGGATATTCAGAGTAAGATTAAAAAGCAGAGCAACCACGCCTTGAGCAATAATTTATAAGTTTGAGATGGAAAGGGATCTTATACCCCCGCAAAGTCGCACGGTTAGACTCGTGGTGTCATTGTTTTAGGCCGACAAGCGCTGCTATACGATTCGTCTTCACACGGTCTTGTTTAGGGCTGACACTTGGCAGTTTGTTTCCCTTTGAGACAACATTTTTGTACGAAGATTTATGAATTCAATGAACATTTTATTCAAACTGTAAATTCATTGTTTGAATCTGTACATAGTGAATTACCATGAGATAATAATATAAACATGTGCTATCAAATTACAAAATAATACAAAAGATCTCGCTGATTAAAGCACGTATTCAAAACTCCATATTGTTTGAAGTGTAAAGATTCAAAAGTGACTTTACTGCTGATTGAATTCATGTTTTGTTTTCTCTATTCGTACTCTACGTTTCAATCCAGATTTGAGCATGGATTCCAATTGAAATCTGTCAAAAAAGTGTAGTTTATTTTCTGAAACTCCCGAATGCAAACCTAAATATGCTTTATATTCTAAGACAATAAAGTTGAATATTTTCTAACTTAACACGAGCTGAATGCTGTAATACGAGTCAAACACTACCACACCCCTAGCCCCATTAATCGACTATTACCAATCCATTTTTCTCTCGTATATCAGCCCTAGCGCTACGCAGCGGCAATTAATAATGCAGGGTGACACAGAGGCAGGTGCGCGCCTCGCCGATAAACGCCAATGCATAATTGAAGGCGTTTACCTGTACCCTATACCTTTGCCTATCTTACCTAAGCGTATCAACTTAAAACATTCGCGTAATGGATTAGTTTCTAATACGAGCGACAAAGAAATTGCTTTGCCAAATTTGGTAGATGTTCCATGATTGACATTGATAGACTCGCTCTCAGGTGTTAGATACATAACGCGTTAGAATGAAGGAATATTAACCTCGAATACTTGATCGCAAAGTTAGAGACTTAAATGTGCCTCTAGGTAACACTTAGACTTAATTACATTTTAATTCAAAAACGAAATCATGAATTTTTAATATTGTAAATGCGTATCCCCGACGACTTTACTTTTGATTAAGGAAAATGTATTTCTCATTAGACTCCGAGGGTTAAATAAAGCAATCCCTAATTAAACGTAACGAACTCGCAAATGGAAATGCAACCCTATTTTATTTTTAAAAGTAATCTTGACCTTTCAGTCGGCTTGACCTGTGACCTCGCCACGTGGCCTCGCCCCTTCTAACGTGTAATGTGCATGACCCCTATTTGTTCGCAGAAGAAAATTTACATAATTTTACATTTCACACGACTTCTGCGATTGTGCCACGCTTCATCGTTTTCAATAAAACAACATTAATAAATAATAACATTTAACATAGAATTATTAGTCCCAAAAGAAGCATACCTTGTCCTATGGGACATGATCACATGATAAATCAAAACCAAACTCTACTTTGAATTTAACTGCAGGTTGTTCCAGATCTGCAGGGATTTAATTCATTCGATTCGTTTCCGAATCGAAAACGTCGGATTCGAATTCCATTCCGACGGATCTATAAAACGCTATTTTGATTTCGCCTCGGGTTGATGATCGAAAATCCGAAGCGAATCTGATGGATGACTAATGGCCATGTCAATGAGGAGGAGCTCCTTATTTCGATCATCAACCCGAGGCGAAAACAGAATAGCGTTTTAAAGATCCGTCGGAATCGAATTCGAATCCGACGTTTTCGATTCGGAAACGAATCGAATGAATTAAAATACCCCTGCTGAGGGCAGTTGCGATAACTACTTTTTAAAAGTTATTAAGCACCAAACGTTCAATTGCTAAAAGCTTATAAGAAAAATGTATGATAAAGCTGATTCAGCTTGCTGCATGCTGGCAAAGTGCCGGCACTTGCCTAGGTAGCGATATTGCGGCAATAAATAACCACAAAAAACCTACACATGAGGTGCTGTGCTTTGTAACATAAATATGTGGGGAAGTGTTATAAAGTAGTATTATTTGGTAACGTTTATTTCATCAAAATATTATTTTTGTTTAATCATCATGAAAACACACTAAATAAGGTAATTTCAAAACCTTAATATCTTTAACTCAGTAAAGCTACTAAATACTTTAATAATATCAACCCCTACAAAAATGTTTTAGAGATAAACAAAACGATCTATTCATTCCACTACCCCATTCACCTAGAAGTTCCCACAAATACACAAGTAGAACTTTTAATAAAATTAATATTCACATAAGAATCTTTTAGATCGAATAGAGACCATCTATTAAGTATATGCAAATTATTCCAATTATTCCTTGCAGCTTTTTGCTTTTGTTCGGCAACTGGTCAGTTCATCTCGATTCGCGAGTTATATCGAGGGGTCATCTTTTCGCTATCTTTCCCACACCCGATCATTCTACGGCCGAACACGGGCACATCAACATCGTAATAAGTGCACTTGTGATAGGCGAGGCGCTCTGGTGAAATGGATTGGATATCAGAACTTTTTCAGCCGACTGATAGAGTGAGTAGTTTTATCGTTCAAGTTTTCTAATAGAATTTGTGAATATGTGACATGGTATTACCTACTCAAAGTGCGTACTAAAAAGTTTATTGTAAAAGTTGACAATATACCTAGTCGTATAATATTGTACCTACGTTAAATTCGTTGGGGTATAAACGTGATTGCGATTCGTCGATCAATGTAGCTTGTCTCTAACGGAGCTTTGGTAAACTAGCATTCGTTTGTGTAAATTTATCGCAACAAAACAATGGCTAGGCACCCGAAAAACCACAATACTAGACTTTAGATGATGTATAGCAAAAACCGCGATCCGCCTGCACCGAAGCTAGGAACATCTGCTCGCACCTACCGCGCATTAACCTAACGAGCTGCCCTAATGGCGCGTTAGGGTTGCCACGGAAAAAAATAACATATAAATTACGCGCCCCCGACCCAGTTTTACAACATGTGTCTCTCGTATCAGCCAACTGACAAAACACGGTTATCTCGACAAATGAAGACATAATGCAGTGATACGTTTGTTTGTACCCTGCAGGAGTCGGGAGGTTGATTGATGGACGAGAAGCGCTTATGTTTACCACAAATGTTTTCATTCGCATGCTATATAAACGGCTATGAGATATTTATTACTACGGCGTAGCTGTACCGTAGCAGGTTGCTACGAAAATTTGCATGCTACGCGGTAGAGTTTCAAAAATTGTATACTTCATGTTTTAGCAAACAACTTTCAAGCTAGGTTCGCTAAGTTGTAAAGAGCATAAACGTCTGGCTTTTAGCGCAATCACGAGCTAAATTATTCAATAAAACTGAGTTCTAGACAGCGCCAACCCTAGTGTCTTTACGACCAACTATTTGTAGTTTAATTTTTATTTCATCCATTCCAACGTAAAATGAATTGTTCTGAACTAACTTCATATTTTACAGGCTATTTTTCTGCATTTTAACCGATTTCATGGTTTGTTATAAATTTTATTTATTGCAGGTCAAGATTTCCATAGTAAATCGGTGCAAATTTAATAATTTCTAATTGACCAGAATACATTGAGAATGTTTGCCATGAAACTAAATATTATGTTTGATACAATATGCTTACCCATAGAGCGTTATAAACAAAACTTTTGGCCCAAGGAAGGGCGTTTAAACAAAAACTCTAAACTACACGGACAACAGCTCTCTCGTAATAAAAGCGTTTACTACCTCCCTATTCACCTGCTCAAACTGTGTCGGGGGCATCATTCAAGTAATATTGTTTGCAAGATGACAATGCGAGGCATTTCGCCAAAACTTTCGGGTGCGAGCGCAGCCCCCATTTGCCTGTTATGATTATTATTCGACTGTTATGCTCCAAAACGGTAGTTCTGCTAAATATTAAACTTAGCATCACAAGCGCTGGGTTTGATGATACCTTTAACAAAAGTAACATTTTGTGGCACACTTAATTTACTGAAAAACTTTCATCGTCCGTAACAACAAAAAATAAATATAAATAAAGTACCTATTTTAAGTTTCCATACAAGTAATTCCGGTGGGGGATTCTAACGTCGTGTCATAGATAAAATAAAAAAATTGTGCTTCAAAATTGACACAGCATTATCTAGCTGATGCCGTGCTATATAACTGATATACTTAATACAATACACTCCTTACACTCCCATACATATTTTTTATTATACGTAGAAAACATCCAGAACACGCGGAACAAATATCTGCAGATCGTACAAATATTTGTCCCAAGGTGGGAATCGAACCCGCAAGCTCCAGCGTCGCAGGTGGACCTTCGCCCGCCGCGCCACAGATGTCGTCAATATCCACTAACTAATTAAAATTCTACGTGCATGAGTACCTAACCGCACTGCGACTCTACATTTTGTGCTAGCTAAACCAACTCTACCAACACAAATAATAAGCTGCCAACCTTTTTAAGCGCCGGAAAGCAAACTTGAAAACCAAATAAACACTTAGCTTCTCAGAAGCTACTTTGAATTCGGATTGACCTATAATTAGCGATTTACTTTTAGCGCGGATTACGCCATCCATCAAAATCCATTAATTAACCTGGAATATTAACGAGCCGCCGTAAATCGAAAGTTTATACCTTGAAATTACGAAGTACGTAAATAGGTTTCGAAGTCTTTTGAACTTTTGTAAAGTCAGCGAATTTCACAGGCGCAGCAGGGGAGTCAGAAGAATGGGAGTGTTGCGAGTGGGAGCGGAGCGACAAGCGGAGCGGGCAGCGGCGTGTCGGCAGCAGCCGCGGCCGCGAACCGAGCCGCCGCTGACCTCAAGCAGGTCGAATGTAACCTATGCCATCGGAAATTCAAAAACATACCTGCTCTCAATGGCCACATGCGGTTACATGGCGGATATTTCAAAAAGGTAAAGCCGCACTTATGTTTACATACCTAGTAAAGTGGGTGTATTTCAAAAATCTATGTCGGCAAACGTAGTGTAGGACACCCTCCGGCCAGGTGGGATGACGATCTGCGAAAGACTGCAGGCAGATGCTGGATGCGGCAAGCTGAAGACAGGGCGCTATGGCGCTCATTAGGGGAGGCCTATGTCCAGCAGTGGACTAATATAGGCTGACGATGATGATGATGATGATGTTGTGTATTAACGAAGTTGTTTTTACAGGACTCTGACAACAAAAAACTTGACAAAAAGGAATCAACAGGACCTCCATTACAAACCGCCTCAGTATCAGTAAGAGCTTTAATCGAAGAAAAGATCATAAGCCGACGAGTTGCTACGGCTTCTTCAACAGCTTCAGGTACATTACATATTCTTAAACACGAAATTTTAAAATGTATCTAGTTTTCTAAACTTTTAATTGATAAGCAGGTCATCTCGCGGAGTCGGTAAGTCGGAGCGGGTTCATCACGCCAGCTCCGCCGCCGCTGTCATCCATCCGCTCCGCAGCCTCACCCGCTCCCGCCTCAGCGCAGGGCTTCGCGTCGCCGCGCGCCCCGCCCGTCGTCACTGTCACCACAAACGTTTCCACCAATATCACGACAACTCAAAGGGACTCCACCCTCATCGAACTATTGAAAAAAGGAAATACGAAGGTAAGGCGATTTCAACTTTAATTTGTTTCTCCGGGTGCCAATTTCAGAATTCAATCATTTCTTTTTCTACACAGGGCGCTGTGAAACGGTCGGCTTCCGATCCAGGAAATTCGCCGCAACAAGATTTTAGTTTTCGACCGGAGCTTTTTGGAGTATCCTTCAATTCCGACGATGGTTATTTCTCACCCGCTCTAAACGAGGATACTTTCCAATTCACGACGACATCCGATCAATTAGACGAGCTAGCGTTAGAAGACTACGCATCTGTCGCCGCTTCAATTGGAGAGCGATCACCGGTCACCTTTCCGTCCAACCGTCGGCTTGCCGCGGTTCTCAACTCACCACTGCCCGAATCATTGGCTGACTTCGGCGCTTGTCATGGAGGTTCGCCGGTTCCTTCGCCTGGGATCGGTTTCACGGCAAATTCTCCAGGATTGTCGTACACGACTGGGGACTCTCCAGGGCTGTACACAGCGGCGTCGCCGAGCGGGGGGTATTCTAACCAACCGGAGCCCTCGCCTGGGCTCGCCTTCCCGACGCCGCCGGCCTCTCACGACGCGCACGTGCACTCGCCAGCAGCCTCCATACCGCGTGCATCATCGCCACTATCCGCTGCCTTCTTTACTGCCACCATGTCAAGTCAGGAAGAGGTATGGACTGTGAGTTTAACTTTTATCAAATCACTTTAGTTCTAATAGATTTCTTAATTTGATCTCTGATTTTTTAGGTAGAGGAAGCCTTAGAAGAAGTACTGCCAGAAGAATGTAGATCACTAGATGCCTATGCCTTAGAACCGACTGCCCGTCGGATAATGCTCAACTCGGAAGACCCGCTCCTGTCTAGCAGCCCGCGTGACTTTTCGCACCAACGACCAATTAGACGACACCGGTTAGGGTCGCCTTCGATGAGCCAAATACAGTGGCAGAACGATACTTCGTCACTTCAGGTATACTTTTAAGAACCCTATTAGAATTTTGTGATTTGGTGACATAGTTACACTACATTCCGCGACCAAAGAGTTAATGCCATTCATATTCATACGATAACCATAATGCATTCAATGCATTCAAAATGTCGAGTAGGTACTAAAACAAAATTGCAGGTCTTTTCGTAGAGCTACGTAACACTAGCATTCATTTAATATTTGGATTTAAAAAATGGGCATTTGGGCATCATGCTACGTATCATAAGGTGGGACCTCATCATTATGATAGGTAGAATGCTTGTAGGTACTATCTTAACTCAATGGGTAGAATAGATATAAATGGACCATTTGTTAAAAACTCACCATATATTGCATCTACAGGTGTGCGTAGAAGGCAGAGACACGGTGCCTGCGGTGTTTCTAAGTCCCAACAGCGTGCCCGCATCGCCGCGTCGCAAACGCCGCGCCTCTCCCGCCGGGCCGTACCGCTCGCGCATGCGGCGCTCCGGGCACCACTACACTCCGCAGCCGATCCTGCCTCCCGATAGAGACGGATCCGGACTGTTCATTGAACTGACTGCTGGTAGGTTTCAAACCAACGCGACTCGCTACGTTACTAAGGCCAAATAGCCAAACGCCGCGTCGTCGTCGCAAACGCCGCATCTTTGCCACTGACGGCAGCCAAACGCCGCTTCTTTGCCACCTGTGGCAGAGATGCGACGACACACAGACAAAGCAACATCGTCACGTACCGAGCCTAGGTACTCACTAAAACAAAGCAGAATCGACCATTAAATAAATAAATAAACTGTTTAAAACCAGATTATGTACATATCTCATCCAGGTTTAGCAGCAACAGAAACGGACATACTCGCCCAACTGGAAGAGCCTCGCAAGCCGCGCATCAACCTAGGCAGAGACTTCCAGGCGGAGTTGCCGGAGATCTGCACCAACCGCATAGACCTGCACGGGCCCGAAGAGCAGCTGCTGTGGGACCCTGGCATAAACGACCGCCTTGAAGAGAACGAAGGTGACTTTTTTAGCTATATTATGAACCCAAACATACTATGGATACGAAGAATTTTTCAAATCGGTCCAGTAGTTTTGGAGCCTATTCAATACAAACAAACAAACAATCAAATCTTTCCTCTTTATAAATATTAGTATAGATTTTGACGGCCACTATTCCAGTAAGCAAATGCCCGCATGAGATGCATAGGTTGCGGGTTCGAGTACCTATACGTATCAATCGGTCATCTCGTTCCCATTCCACTAACTCTGCTTACTTCAGCCCTATAATTTAGAGTCTAGATGACACAGCGATATATTTATTTCCCCTTCCTCAGTGCGTATGTTCATGGAGCTAGCCATAAGCGCAGCGATGCCGGTCGGCGGGCACACTCGCGAGTTCGCCCTGCAGACGCTGGGCGAGTGCGGCGGAGACATCCGCGCGGCCACCTTCAAGCTGATGTGTCGGCCGGCTGCGCCCGCGCCTTTCGAGACGCGGTGGACGCCAGACGAGGTCGAGGCCTTCTTAAACGGACTCGGCCTTTTTGATAAGGACTTTTATAAGATTTCAAAAATGGTAAGTCATAAGAGCACCTGTATACGAGTAACGCAGAGCCGCCAAGTTCTTGTGCCACTGCTTGCACAAGAACTTGGAGGCCTATTATACCCAGCAGTGGGTGCTCACGTGCTAAGATGTATAGGCATAAAGTCATTCCGTTTGGATAATATCAACTATGGACCATACCAAATTTGGGAAAAATCGGGACTGAAAAGCATGGAGATAATGAAGTCAACAGAACAATATGTCAAGAATAATGAACGGCAAAAAGTTTAAGGAAGAAAGAATGGAAGGTCCAGTCACCGACAAAATATGTTGTCAGTTTTATAATCTTCATCAAGTAGACATCTACTAATAGACTTAATCATTCACCCTCAGGTACGGACAAAAGACTCGAAGCAGTGTGTTCAATTCTACTACTTCTGGAAGAAAGTGACGCGAGACTACAAAACACAATACCTACGGAGCTGGAGCGTGGACCAGCCGTCACAAGTAAGCAACATCATCAGTCAAGGGCTGCAGCACTTTATATTCAAACTGGAGGATTGTTAACTAGTTATATCTTCACCCAGGGTTCGATAGGGCCGACGAATGCTACCTTAACCGCGCGATCGCCGAGCTCGTTTGACAGTGAGGCGTTCCCTTGCAGGATATGCGGGAAGTAAGTGCAAACGGAGCACGAGGTTCATTTACCGCTTACATACCTTGGAACGTATTATTTATGTATCTATTTATGTGGAGACGCTTTCAAGGGTTCAGGTTACATAGGTTGCATGCGGGGCGTATTGTGGAGAATATCTAACCAGTAGGCTTAACACGGGGATAGTTGTCTAGAATAGAATAGGGAAGAATGACATCGCATTATCATGCATTGCGTAAATTATTGAAGTTGAAGGAATGAGTTTCAAACATATTACGCATTCGATGACGATTCGACGTAATTTTTCTATATTCTACCTTATACAACAATCCCCGTGCTAAGCCGGCTGGTGGAGGGAATATTACTATGTTATGCCTACGATATTGGATAAGTAGGTACTGGAAAATAAGAGTCACCCTATTGATGTTATTAATTACATTAATGTCATCCTAATACCTAAGGGAAAATCCAAGCTGATTGAAATAACAATCATAACGTGCTAGGTACTTTTATTAGAATAATCGAATGAATAGAGTACAAAACTTACAAAATAACAAATGCTGCCACGTTTGGGCCTTGTACGACTATGTCTATCTTCTTTAGAAGATTAAATATTTACTTTATTTATATACTACGTAGTTTGAATAAGCTGGCAAATTTGAATTCTGTCTACAATAAAATTTACAACTACTGTAGCTTTTAATGTTATGCTACTATAAAATCGACTTTTCATTGCTCGTCGTTGTAAATACCTAGGTATTTAATTAATGGATATTGATATTTTTATTGAATATTTATGACAGTAATTTGTGTCTGTTGCATAAGATTTTTAAACTGAAATAGTATTAATTTATCGTATTAAACTTAGGTATTAAATTAACATTTGATGTTTTGTGTATTATTGTGTGTAAATGTTTTAATGGTACTAATGCTTAACGCTATGCTTTATCTCAGTCCGCTTTATGTTTTAATTTCAACACATTAAATTATTTTCGCTTCTCTATCTTGTTTTGCCATTTCTAAAAGTGTACCCTGTTATGTTTCAGAGTATTTAACAAAGTAAAAAGTCGTAGCGCACACATGAAGTCGCACCGGCAACTCGACGCCGAGCCGAAAAGGCCAAAACTCGAAAAGCCTTATGAAAAGGTCGAGAGATCTGACGACAGAACGCACGCGATCGCTGAATACCAAAACAAACAGCTCTCTGCTCAGTAACCTTCGCTAATCACCGCCATCACTCGTAGCCGCGTAGCCCAACTAGCCTAGAGTAGAGTTGTACTCGCACGCCATCCAACCCATCCCACTCCGAGACGTGAGCGATGAGTGACGTCACGCCCCTCCCACAGATCAGCTCCTCTAAGCATTTAAAAAACAAGCATAGCTATAAATAAAATTTAAAATTTAGAAAGAGCGAACTAGAGATAGTAGCTAGAGAGTTAGTTTTCCAAATAAACAGTTAGTAAAAAAATGTTGGAAAAAATCGTAATCTAAGCTTGAAGAGATGGCTAAAGATATTTTGTATAACGATTGATAAATAAGTACCTAGGTAAGGTCTTCGTCACGTTTTGATATAAAAAGAAAATTCTTGATGTGACTTGCCAGTGTGATGTTGTACATATTGTTGTTATAGCTACTATCAAACTGCGAGCGAACTCGCGGTCTAATTGATGTATTTATAAATGTACTTACGATTTACGTGTGATACATAAATTCGTGTAGTAACTACACTACCTCGTTTCTAATCGATTGTTTTCGTTTATTCTGAGCACAGCTCGATGTTATTTAGTTGCTTATTTACTCCATCCATTTTGTTTTTAATATTATTTTTATTTTATTTTTATAACCGTGTTGATTATGTACAAATTTCTCTTTACCCCAAATAGACGAGGGTATAAAGATGAATATTGTAAAAATCTACTTATTTTGCACAAAATATGATGCTTGCTAAATAAATACAAGTACCAACCTACATAGATATGTATGTAATTAAAAACATGTACCTTAACCGCTAGTCTCACAAACATCTTATAATTTCTAAAGAAGTACTTAGGTATTCTGTGGAAATTAATATCTACTCGAACTTAGAAAAAAATATTTCACCTACGCCGAAGGTAAAGTAAACGTCATCCAAATGGAATTGAAGATTTATCGTTGGAACTAAACTCCAATAATCCACTTTATGCCAAAGTATTTACAGAAGTAGAATACAAGTAAGTAGGTATATTATAGTAATGGATAATATATTATTAGGTTTCACTTTTCAGTGTCGATTCTGTGCTGCCTGAAAATTGTGTCGGAAACTTGAAACTCGAAAATAGCAAAGGCAATATAACAAAATTATCTGATTGAAGCTTGGCTATTTACAAAGCAATTCTTTCATAGTTTTAAATTATGTTAACTGAAAGCTAAATGTACCAACATAATTTTTTGGCACACAGTGTAGTGCCACCTTTTGAATGCTCAAACCTACTTACATAGTTTTGTATTGTTGATAATATTGTTTAGTTCTTTGGTATGTTATTTTAAGAACTTCTGTTTAAATAATATTTTGTGTGACTTGTGATCTAAAAAGCAAGCATCTACTACCTAAAAAATTAGCGATTCATTTTTGCTAAAATTTCTGGCTTGGACAGCTATTACTCCTATGGAGAAATAGATATTTTTGCAAAACCACCACCATGCCTTCTAATAATATGTATACATTTGCATTCGGCTGTACAAAAGGGCAGAACTTCTTGCTCAAAATTAATTTGATAATCTGGTCTTGAATGAATCTACTTCGCTGGACCTAAGTTGTAATCTATTCAAAATAACGATTATGTGGTTGTGATGTTTCTAATAATTTTTTGTCTTCCTTTTTATATTTACTAATTTTGGGGTAGAATTCCTAGGAAAAGACATTAACTCTAGGCTTTGTTTCTATTTAACTAACGTTGTTAATATGTTAATAACAAAACTATTTATAATTGAAACGCTCACAGTATTACCATAAAAATAACATAGGTAATATAATATTGAATTGAAAGAAATATGGCCTACTATTAAGTTATGACAAATTTATGAAATAAATCATCGAAGACCGTTAGCTTACACGCTAGCTACTACACTCGCATAAGTGATCATTCGGTTGTGTATTAAATTACTTAGATAAAATTTCAAATAATAACCATAAAAAATATTATTGCCAAATATTGCCAAATTTGATAAGTGTCTTAGTTAGTTAATTTTACTTTTTATCTTGTTAAACGAATTTCTTTTAGGCCAAATATTTGATAGTTTAGAGTAAGTCGAGGTTTAAACGCTTGCCTATAATGTGCCAAATTATAAACTTACTGTTGTCTTTTACAGCGAATTAAGTAAGAATGTGAATGGTTGATTTTTTAACAGTAATATAAATTATTTTCATAAATGCTTAACCTTTAAATTACATACGTACTCAACACATATTTTCATATTAAATTTACGAATGAATCGGAAAAGTTCGTCAGATTATTTAAAAAAAAATGGATTGAAGTCCCTCCAGATGTAATGTTAATCAATTCGCTAGCTGTAAGACTGAAGGTACATAGTCAAAAATATCTCAAATCTGCCAAATATAAATATCTGAAAATCGGTTGTTATATCTGAAACTTGGTTGTTCTAGTAATATGCATTATTGGTTGTATATAAATTGTAGTGAAATCTGGTTGTTCTTAAATGTTATAGTCATATTATTCTTCTAAGTGTCATTTCACTATTGTAAACGTTTAGTGTAAGTTCATCATGTTGTCATGGACCCATTCCACGTGCCATTCTGTCGTGCTAGTCAGAGTCTCCTTTCTTCCTATGCCCATATTTGTTTAGGCTATTTGTAGAAGCTCTGTGTTTAGTGCACTCACCCGCAAAATATTAGATTCATTAGAAAATCACTAACTAGGAAATAATGCACAACTTGCTAAGTATTCGACTAGATTGAGGTGTAACTCAATGTCAAAATAGGTAGAGAAGTGCCTTACAAGTTAATTTTTAAATGAATTGTTTAGTTTGCAAATTTGTTTTAGTTAGAAACGCTGGATAATGCATTTATTTGATCTGCTGAACTCTGCCGGAACAGAGAATAAGATGGATCTACTTTTGTTTGGTTATTTAATTTTTGATAATGGAATTTTATTTCAATAACTTCAGACATAAAAAAAATTACATTATTCATATTACATTTTTTTGTTGTAAATTACTTTTTAAATCTAAGTAATTTATATTTTTATGAAGGAAAATGAGTTGAGATCATCATCATTCTCTTGCCCTTTTCCCATTTTGAGATAAAGACCGAATATTTTATTATTTAAAAACTGAATAATGCTAAACACAGTGCTGTTTTCCTGAACAATAATTTTATCTACAATAAAGTTTTACGTATTGCTGTTTTATACCTACTAGGCACTTAAAAAACTTTACGAAATACCTTCTATTTTCTTCTCCGTCAAGTTTTCTCTCCTTCGACCGAATATTGAATGGACGAGCCTTACGAAACAAATCTTGTGAAGCCTTAGCTTATGTACTTATAGTAAACCTACTCTATAAAATAAGTAATCAGTGTCTTTATTATAACTAGAGCAATTAAAGTTTATGTATTGAAAAATATGAACTGTCCATTCTTTACATTTTGGTCGAAGACTATTTTCCTGAACACTTGCATGTAGGTTAGTATTTGTCAATACGTAACGTGAAATAAATGTAATATTAAAAAATCTTCACGACTTATGTTTCCTTGCAAATGTCCCCAGCAATTAAGACTAAAATAAAACGTCAAGTATAAGTCGAACTCGCGCATTAAGGGTTCCGTATAATTGTAAGACTTTGTTTCTGGCCAGAAATATCATGATTCCAGGTCAACGGGAAGTAGGTACCCTGTAGGTTTTGAGAGAATCAAAAATATTTTTTTTGTGTATAAATTACAAACTTACGGTTTTCGCATTTTTTCATTTATTTGAGCTATAAGACCTTGCTTCTTACCAAATTTTATAATTGTAGGTCAATGGGAAGTACCCTATAGATTTTGTTCCATTGCAAAAATCTAAAGTAGGTAATTTTTTTAGTAAATAACTACAGAATTTATGTTTTTTTTTCCTTAACTTGTGCTATAAGAGCTTGCTGCTCGCCAAATTTCATGATTTGAGGTCTACGGGAAGTGCCCTGTAGGTTTTGTGTGCATGTATTTGATGTTAATTTCAACACGATACCTCCACGCGTTGAACACGCCTGAGAAACGGGGATTGACAGACGGACAGACAGACAGACAGACAGACGGACAACAAAGTGATCCTATAAGGGTTCCTTTTTTCCTGTTGAGATACGGAACCCTAAAATGCTAGATTTTTTATAAATATGTCAAAGCCAATACGAGAGAGTTATCCAAACAAATTTGTACCCCTACCGCTTACAGTAACCGTTCCATCGGTCGTAAGTACTAGAGTAACTAAATACTTCTTAAGTCTAAATGGATATTATATTCTTCTAATTTTGTATTGATTATAATAAAAGGCGTTTCGCTGATAAATTCTTCGTACGGTCAAGTACAAAAGCATTGGGCATCTATGTCCGTTCTTTTGCGCTTGACTGTACACTAATCTATACGTATTGTAATATTTGTAGACGTGTAACCGTGCCAACCTGCACGATAATTGATATTACACTCTGTGTTGTGATTTTGAATGTTCTGTAAATATACGTAGAGTCTTTTTAGATTAGCACAAATTCTTTGCGTAGACACATTAGGCAAAATTTATTAAGCATTTAGTTAGATTAAACATTGGAATATGTAGTTCATTGTGAAAAGTATAGTTCATATTTATTCAATGTGATGATCGACATACAACGACTAACTCTGCACTCACCATCCTCCTGGTCGTCTGTGGCCATTATTCTAGCATATCTCTCAACAATAAGTAATATAATAAATCTAATATGTATATTGATAAATTTATTAGGGTAAATAATTTTTTAAGATGATGACTTTTAAGTGATCTTTTAGATTGTCTTTATTAATAAATATATGGTGAAGGTTTTGTCAATTTGTTTTTATTTCCTCCAAACCCTAAAACTCTTCTACCTGTCTATTCTATGAACACCATAAGTATATTTAAGACTAGTTTCTGCCTGCGGCTTCGCACGCGTATTTTCGGTATAATAAGCCTTTTATCTAAGTTAGGCTTTGCTCTAAACGTACCTACGAGAAATATCATCTTGATCTATAAAGTCATTAACAGCGGGATATTTACCATGATTTGAGTTTTGAGCTTTCCAATAGTTGTTTCCTTTAGTGTTAATAACCATGATGGATTTAAAAGTTTTATAATCTTGATCTGTTCAGTAGTTTTAGAGATCCTAGGTAACAAAAATTCAGATTTTCAAACTTTCAGCTTTATAATATTAGAAGGATTATTTATCGCGTACCTTTTGTTTTACAAGTCGCCCCGTGACCACGATCGCTGTAATGCGATGGAAAGTAGGGGAAAATCATAAAAAGGGTACGCGATAAATACTCGATAATTAAAATCTTTAATTTGTTAACAGATCGCAAAAGTTTTAAAATTTTTACCATGAGAATAATTGGAATAGCTAAATGAAACAAAAACATAATCTCTATCCATTTATTAAGAACATTGGAAACCAATGAGCCAATAACAGATCGATAAAACTCTGTTACAAACACGAAAAACAATAGTGCGGACAACAATTAAATTAAAAAAAAAACCATAAATCAGTTAACTGGAATATTCCTCACATACAAACTATGTCACTAGATATTATAAGTCACACCAGCTCTAGCATAATTTCTAAATATACATATTATCACTTCCGAACGTAGTTAACCAAAATTAAATGATAGTTGCTACAGGTTAATGAGGTTTGTAAACAATTTTAGGCAACAAGGCAGTGCTTTTTTGATACTCGAATAAAAAAAAGTAATTTGTTAATTCGACGAAAACGAAACCCTTTTTTAAAATGTTCTCGAAGTACGATTAAGTCGAGGAGAACAATCTTTATACATTATATTATTACAAACGCAATATATTAATTAAAAAGGATATGCTAAATTTCAGCTGTTAGAAATAAAAATGCTATATTTCGCCGCGCTCCTACGAAATAACTAAGTATTACTTTGGCAGTCGCTAACACACTCATTGAAAGTTATACCTACCAAATGTAAACCATAAATATATAATTATAACCAAATGTAAACCATAAATGTAGACCATAAATAATGTATAGAAAGATATGTAACGTCAGTTACCGAACCGCATAAGCCACGAAAATCTGTTAAAAGGACACTTAAAAACTTAAATGCATGGAACTCGATATAAAAATACTCGTAAAACAGATAAGAAGTATCTGATATTTATAATACGATAAGTATTGATGTGATGTATTTACATACGACAAAAAAGAAACATTATAAAAATGAACCAACTTCAGAAATTTTTGAAACTTGTGCGGAATTTGCGAAGGTTTAAATAGTTTTATTTTTACATAGGATATCTTTTATAATGTATTAACTAATCATTTAAATCCATTTTACTCCGATAAATTGACATAATTACACTGCGTTTTCGAATTGCTGTTAAGTTATTGTCCTGCCGTGAAAATGCACCTTATTTGCAGTAAAGAATAAATTATACTAGTCACTATTATTCGACGTCACCACACAAGTACGAGTGCTAAAACCATTATTTCAAATAAATTTTCCTTTATTTAAAACATCTTTATCTAATGGACTATACGTACAGAATTGGTGTCAGTCATTATTTATATTATTACGATACAACAACGTTATAAAACTTTTGCCAGGGGTTTACTTTACCACGAAAAACTATTTTTGTTAATTTTTATTTTCTATGTAGCTAACCTTGAATATTTTTAATAACCTAAGCGTTGTTGCATCGTAGACGCGTCAACGATCGAATTGCAACACACTTTAAAGAAGCTAGATTTCAGTGAATTATTAGCATCAAATATACAAATTAGGTACGTATGAACACTAAGACGAATTTAAAACCTCAACCTGAGAATGGAGGTATTTGAACAGAGCCCTGAGTTTGGTTTTCGATAGTAACGAGGCATCATGGAGTCGTGCCATTTTTACATGGGATTTGGGCGCCACTACTGCGTGTACATGAGGCACCTACACAAATCCCATAAAAAAATGAAACGTCCCGTCAATGTCTCGATACTTTCGAGAAACTAAACTCTGCTCAGTTCTCCTGTCAAATATCTGTACAATTTTGACTCAGACGCAGCTAATAATGAAGAGATTTGCTACACAAAACTACAACTACCATAAACAATCCACAAGGTACGTACGTTGCAATCCGACCACCAACAGCAATACATTATCTAATCCGACGTGTACGTTCGCATCACTACGTAATTACGGCGTCAGATGCTAGTGTTGTCACTCCAATCGGTTTATCTTCTTCCCTTTGACGACAGTTGGCTTGTTTTTCAATACGCCTTTCCTTTTTCTTGATGTCTGTGAAAACAAAAAGAGAAAATCTTCTAAGCGAATTTTTGGAAACCCTTCTTCTACATACCAACCCTTTTTCAGACATCAACGCTATTCTATTTGCATAACAAAACTTCTAAATCTAACGCAAAAACATCAATAAAACAACGATATTAACCAAATCAAAACATTAAAATGGAAATTGATTTTTATGAACACGTGTTTTCAAAACGACATATCGAAGCAGACATTCAATAACAAATCAATATACATGCATAACGAACAACACAAGACAAAAAGCATTCCAATGATACGTAACAACAGAAATAACTAAAAGATTTTATTTACTAGTTTACTATACCATCGGTCCTTCGCCTATTGCATTCTGTAAATAATCGCAGCGTCAGTATGTTGCAAGCGTTACTTAGCTCTACAATGAGCGGAGCTTCAGTGGTAATTTACGCGAAATTTAATTTTAGCGAAGATGAATACTGATGTCGATTCTGTTGTTTTAGGACTCCTAACTTAAATTTTACGATTTCTAAATTTTCGAAGTTAAGTTGACCTAAAATTATGGTATTTTTTGTACAGATCCTAAAAATGCCATAAAATCCATATTTCACTTTTTTCAAAAGAATCTGCCCGTTTTTCACTAGAATAAATTTTAATCACGACCAAATTAGATGCCTGCTATAATTAGGTAGACGTTACTAATCATAGCTAAAATGCAATGCAAAGAATAGGATTTTAACTATTTTAACTAAGTTGAGTTGTTTTAGATCTGTCAACCAAATTTTAAACCTGACAGTCTAATTTTTTAAACATAGAATAGCTTTCGTATATTTGACATTTCTAAATCTTAATTTTAGCTCATTCTAAAACAACAGAATCGACACCATTGTCGATGTTAGTCTTATAATTCTAAGATAACGATTTATTTAGCAGTTATATTACGCAATATTGTATTTTAGCAAAGAACGATATAAGGTCTATGTTAGTTTGCATTGCACATGTCGATTTCTTTAGCTGACAAAATTCTAGTTTCGACATGATAGTAACATGGGCAATACTTTCACTCACCTTCTTAGAAATAGAATTGCTTGTGGATACCGTACGTTTTGCGAGCGGCAGTCGTGGACGGTTGAATTCATCCGGTTTCTTTACCCTGTAATAAGTAAGTCACGTGAGTGTAAAGTTTCTTCAATGGTGAGCGCTGTTTAATGCGAAAAAGGGTGTTGGAGACCATTGACTCGCTGGACAGACGATATTGAAGCCGGTCGCAGGGATTCGATGGATCTGAACGGCTATTTGTGGTTTGGGGAGGCCTGTGTTCATCAGTGGACATTTGTGGGCTGATGATGAATATTCTTGAATATGACATGTTGCAAAATCTTGGCTTTGCCTTGCCTATGTCACAACATAGGCCTCGTAATGTTTGTGCACATAGTCGGAAATCGGAGTCGAAAACAGAGCTAAACGCATGCCATTACATATTCCTATATTTTTCTAATCATTTGATTGTTTTGAAATAAAATCAAATTTAATTCAAATTACTTAATATTACACTGTTTTTAAAGTTTTGCGGGACAATAACTCTGGAATAAAATGGAACCACCTCGAGATCATACTCTATACAATAGCGAAATAATTTACAAAATCGGTTTATAATAGGGTATTACACCCATTTTAAAAACTTCACAAGATTGTAATTCAATCGTTAAGTGCCATAAAAATGCATTTGAATTTTGCATTTTCAAATATCGCGCGTAATTTGACGAAAACGCTGGACGCAGTGGACGCCATATTGCTCTGTGGTCATGAGGTCAGTTGGCTGTAGTATATGCAATGCAGAGATATTTTGTATGTTATAGATTACTAGATTTACGAAAATTTTAATGTTTCCAAATTTTAAATGTAAGATCTATAAACAATAATTTAATCATTGCTTGTTCTTATAATGAATTATTTAAAATTATTACTTTTTGACGTGACAACGTCTTATAATTCGATAGAGCCGGCTGCACGCCCGAAAAAACATGACTCATGCGGCGTTACCTCGCTCTGACGCGTTCCATGTAAGGCTTGAAGTGCAAGCGAGAGCGCTCGACATCCGTCTCTCTCCTACTTGAGTGAGCGATGCGTCTACATACAAATCTATTAAACAAATGAAATTAAAATTTTCTTTTGAAAAATGCTACCATTCCATCAGTATTTTCTTAAGACGTTGTCACGTTCAACTATCGTCAGTAAACCGACTTTACAGACAACCAATTTTTTTTTGTTCTATCATCAATAGTTTCCGCAGCGCATGCGATGATAGACAATTTATGGCTAATTTTTTTACACCTTGGGTTACATTATTGAAGTTTAAGTACGGATCCCTAATTTTTTCAAGAAATAAATATAGCCTATGTTACTCAGGAATAATGTAGGATTCTAATGGTGAAAGAATTTTTGAAATCGGTCCTGTAGTTTTTGAGATTATTCGTAACAAACATACAAAAATACATAAATACAAAAATACAAATCTTTCCTCTTTATAATATTAGTATAGAAAGGTACGCTGATAGTTGACAGTTCTAAGTTTACATAGCCGTATGACGTAATAACATGGCGACTACTATTCAATGGTGTTATGAAACAGATTTAAAAAAGCTGAAACCTTTGATTGAATTTTTAAATTTAGTTCGCTATTTTGTGAACTAAACCTAACGTTTTCCGATTGCTTTTTGCCTAAGCTATCTCAATAATATATTTTTAGATTTTTTCTCATGTAGAGTAAAATACCCTATTGACGGAGAAATCGACGAACATATAAAAAACATACTGTATGCCGCGAATAGAACCATCGTAGCACCTCCTCTTTCTTTCGATATCGGTTAATCGGTTAATAAACAAGAGGACGGCAATGTGTTGTAGCGAGAGTTTAGCTTTGGTTTAGCTCCGATTATGTACAGAAACCCCCTGCAAAAGATGCTGCTTGAGCGGCAAGTTAAAGACAGGGCGCTATAGCGCTCATTAGGATCATCTACTTTAGCAGCTGCCTTGTTAGTCCAGCGGTCAGCTTCAACCGCAGATTATGAGGTCCTGGGTTCGAATCCCGGGTCGATCTGTCGTCCCATCGGATTATGAGAGTGAGGGAATAGAGAGTGCACCTGTGTTTGCGCAGACATTTGTGCACTATAATATGTCCTGCGCATCTGGCTAGTGTCCGATAAGACTGGCCGCCGCGGTCGAAATTCGGGGCATTATAATTATTTGTTTAGCAGCACTGGACTAGTTTAGGCTGATGATGATGATGATGATGTACGGAATCATGAGTGTAATCGGCCTCCTGTTATGGAATCCATTCATTTCAGCGAAAATGTGAAGCTCAATGGTCACAAATTGACACTTCACGACTTTTGAGTAAGGATAGGTAGGACTTTCTCTGAAGGATAGGATTTGTAACGAAAACATCCGACAGAGAACCAAAGTTATCGACATAGCTCAAAGAATTAGCAAGCTGAAGTGGCAGTGGGCCGGCCATATCTCATGAAGAACCGACAATCGCTGGGGTAAACGTGTTCTTAAGTGGAGACCACGACTCTGCAAACGTAGTGTAGGACGCCCTCCGGCCAGGTGGGATGACGATCTGCGAAAGACTGCAGGCAGATGCTGGATGCGGCAAGCTGAAGACAGGGCGCTATGGCGCTCATTAGGAGAGGCCTTTGTCTAGCAGTGGACTAATATAGGCTAATGTTGATGATGATGATAACTTTTAAGTAAAGGTGATATTGTACAGTGTCACAGAACATACCTGTATATTCTAACAAGCCAGTGCTCCGTGGTGTAGGCTTCCTCTAGATACGTCAGTTTGAACCCTCGGTTGCCCGGCAAAGCACCTCGAGTCCTATCGTAGCCGGGAGGGCTTCCTCCGCTGTCGTATCTACAAATAAGAATACACTTTATTGCTTCTGAGACAAAAGGTATATAATTCCAAGATGTTGACTGATCAGACCTTCCAATATGCTTGTACCATTCTCAAAAATATTTAAACAGTCTATTCCATTCTTATCTGTTCATCATCATCATTATCAGTCCTTGTCGACCCACTGCTGGGCATAGGCCTCTTTGTTTATGCCATTCGCGTCGGTTCTCCGCAGTCTGGGCCCGGATGATGGATCATAAAGGATCGAAATGAAGAAAATGATAAAAGCATTGGAACCTCCCACACGCCTCACCTCACTTCTGTTGATACTCCATTAATGGATCATCCTGTGTAAGACAATGAAACTAGATTTAGTAGCAGTAGTTTAGGGTATGAAACAAACTTACCGGTAATACGAAAGTTTGTACATGAGACAGTTCAACATTGTTTTCGAGGCTTCGTTATCGACTCTGTATTCGCCTCTTTCAGTAAAATAGTCTGCTTCCTGTTGGAAAATAAATGGTTTGTAGCTACATTTTCTCAGTCAGAGTGATTTATTTACGTTATTCGAGGTCGCGGCATAAGAATCGACCCTTCCCACTCAGTCCATGGATGTCGTAAGAGGCGAAGGGTAGATTAAAAGAGCCATACATGGACCACCATAAGGATTTATATAAATCTTATATAAAATTCCGAATTTTGAAGACAGTCAGCCTTATTTATTTTGAACTGTTCGATAATTATTTGGTATCAAAAACGATACCAAAGTTCTAAAGAAACATCAACCCCAGTCCATAATTAGCGCACTTACTCTACCTATCAGAGAAGCAGATGCTTCCTTCTGCATATTTTAACAACTCTACTGAGTTCACCAATCCGCCTGCCCATTGTGGTGAGAAGTGCAAAACCCCCCTTGTTTGCAAGTATGTGCGCTTATAAGTATGTTTTATCCGGGTACCACGAGAGCAAAGCCGCGGGAAAAAACTATAATAACCAATAAAAAACAAAGAACAAGTAATTTTTAAGCTGCAAATACAAAATGTATAAACTTATCTTGAAAAACCTGTATATTAAATGACTCACATGAATATCCTTAGGATGCTCTCCCTCCGCGATCCTCACCATCCATATAAACTTGTTGATATCATCACCGGAGTAACCAATAGCGCCTCCGAATATTACCAGCACGTAGTCCACGTCCAACATGGTCATTATCTCGTACGCGGCTGTTTCGTTACTAGCCATGGCTTTACCGACGAGTGCTATGTGGGAGTTGTTCCAAGTGTTGTTGTCTACTAGCGTTGTGCGGTTGCCCATGCCTGCTATCTGAGGATGGGAGAAATTAGATCAGAATTAGTCAAATGCTAATATAATAATATGCCCTTTCGTCGGCCGATTAAGAGTGACACTTTATGGCACAGGCAGGACTGGACAGAAGGACCCCCCCCCCCCCCCAAAAAAAGGTTAATGAGGCTTATGATAGTTGTAGTTATTTACCTGATATCCGTAATCCCACCAAGACATAACCCTGGCGTCTTCGGCAGTGTTCTGTGATAGCCAACCGTACGCCTCGCGGAAGTCGTCCAGGATTTTGCGGGTTCTAGAAAAGTAACATATGAATTCGATAAGATTTAAGAACTACATTATGCATTGTTGGGAATGTATTTGGTATGTGTTTGATCAATTACATACTTTCTCGATAATATACTAGTGAGAACACGATACGGCAATAGGTATGATTGGGGCAAATGATGCTGTGTCAAGACATTTATTATTTTAACTTTGTTTTGACTTTAAAACTCAAGCATTATACTGTATTATATTCACCAGACATACTCAACATATCCCACACACAGATATCCTAGTCTACTGAGCTACATTATAAAAGTACGCTAGAGGTCATCGATGCTAGATTAAGGCTATTTGATTTTCGCCATTTTGACACTGAGTGTTTCCGTGAGCGACGTGACCGACTATCGAACGAATACAACGGTTGTCATGTTGTTTGGTACCTACAAATGTCAATTTTATACCAGATACGGTCGAGAGAAAGTGCACTTTGGTTCGGCACAATAAACAAATGTCATTGTGTACAGAATATTCCCTCCATTATATATCATCATCTCACACTCTGACATCTCAGTGTCCTAGTCTCCAATACGCAAATCTTGATGAACGACTCACCCATCATTCCCATAGCTAGCCAGCACAATACTGGGGCTGGAGTAAGCGTTGGAGGTGGCCCAGGTGCAGTGCACACAGAACAGCATAAGTAGAATCATGCAGACGATAAGGGTTCCGGAACGCACGTTCATGCCAAGAGCGCCGTCATCGTCGTTGGCTGCTTCTGTAGTAGCTGCGCGCTTCTTGGGTTTGCCGGACTGAAAAGGAGAATCGTTTTTGTTGAGATGCTTTTGAAAGCTAGTTTTAGATTTTGCGAAACAAAACCTGACGTGGTAACACGACTTTTTAAAGTCCCTGGGCAAATTTAGATGCGAAGGACATAAGACCGAGGAAACTGGCAAGAACTTAAGGAGGCCTATAACCAGCAGTAGGTGACTCTTAAGTCAGTAGGGGATGATTATGTTGGAGTTTTCGTTTACTTTAAACTTTATAAATCAAAATTCAATTTAAGGTTTATTTTAAAGCAATTCATGGCGATATTTAATTAGTCAGCTATTTCTATTGTAAATACTAGTGTAATTTTCTTTGTGAATAAAGGCTTCTGCTATTTGAAACAAAAATTAGTCATAAATTATTTATCTACCACATACTTCTTCATTGACGTCATGGGCAGTTTAATGTCCAAACATTACACTGCCCATGACGTACATGAATGTTCGACAGCTCAGTGCCCAGCGTCGTCGTGCCCTTGCAGGATGCACCGCTGAATTGGGCAGTGAATGTATTTAGCATTAATGTAACCAAAGTCACTTTTACAGACTTCCTTATCATATACTCTTTACTAAAATATTTTCTTTCTTTCTTTCTTTCTTTTTCTTTACTATTCCAAAACTACCCTCTGCGCCGCTAACGTCAATAACTCACTAGCGTTGTTTTTCATGGAATCTACCTTATCGTAAAGACTCTTGTCGTCCTCAACTATAGGCAGGTCGTCTTCCCTGAGCACCAACTCCAGCAGGATTGAGAAGGCGATACCCGCGAGCACACAGACCACCGGCGTTAGAGTAAGCATTAGACGCACCATCACACCGGCGAAGTAGACTGCGCTTATCGCGTAGAGGGCCACTGTAAGATGAAACAAAGACTAAGTTAGCAGTGAATTAGGATACTTAACAGCCAGACACAGACAAGATAATAGGGTAAGCTATTCTGCGAAATGTTTCAACAGCCACAGGGACTACTATGAAACTCGGGCGAACATATTGGTAAACACTTTTAATGATATAATACTTTAACTAATAGAGACCAATTATAACTAGTATTTATACTTATATGTATATTTACCCTTATTGGTTGGGTTTGACACATTGCATTGCATCACAACTAGAGGATTCGATCCCGGGATCCGGGGATCCCGCCGGGCTATTCAGACTCTCCGCTACCGAGACTTTGACTCGGAATATGACACAGATTCGCGCGAAATTCAAATATTTTCGCGGTTATTAATATTTTCTGCCTTCGCCAATCCCGAAATCCCGGGATTGAAAATCGCGGTTATTAATATTTTCTGCCTTTGCCAATCCCGAAATCCCGGGATTGAAAATAAAGGGGATCGAATCCTCTAACCACAACACAACTGAGCACTAGTGGAGAAACACTCTTCTGCGATGGCCACTGCGCCATAAATATCGGCCAATCGTCAAAGGTTTGGGTGTGTTACCAATAGATAATACTTCGATTTCTTCTATCACCTCAAAAGGAGCAGAGTAAACTCAAAAGATACTTACCAAATACCCTTTCATCATTTATATTCTTGATGCAATACCAGAGACCCACAGGGAATGTGCAAACAAGGACATGCAGATCAAAGAAGAAGGATGACCAAGTGGTAGGCTGATGTTCCGACACCGACGCGATTATAGGAATGTGAATCTTCGCGTATGCTGTGTCCCAGAGAGAGTAAAATCTGAGGAGAAAATGTCAAAGCTATAAATTACAAGTGTTAACAGCATGCCAAACAATGTATCGCTTGATATCGTAATACATTCTTGTTTAAAATCCTTGACTTGTTTTTGGAATTGTTTACGATAAAGCGACGTAGGTACGTATTGTAATTTGTAAGTACAGATTACGATTGAGTAGGTATAGCTAATTGTCTGAATATCTACCTCTTGTCTTTGGAAAACAAAACATTCCATGATTCAAATTCCACAATGGATATCAGTCAAGTCAACTGGACTGACACCCATTGCAAACATTATAACCATACAGCAAACTCATTATGAATGTAAGCGGGTTAACTACGAACCTATTTTGTGTTGGAAGAACACCAACGTTCGTAGTTAACCCGCTTACATTCATAATGAATTCGTCAAACTACGGAAGTTTTTATAGTAAAACATACAGCAAACATTATAACTAAAGGTCTGGGAAAGGATTTCTTTTAGTTTTCGTCCATCTAAAGAAGACTCAAGATTTCAAGAGAAGAGTCAATCAGCACCAGTATTATAATATATAAAGTCTTTATATAACATCGCTCATCGTTTCTCATTTGGCGAGACGAAGCCATTATCATCATAAGCCCATAATCCACAGATGGACACAAACCTCCGTAATAAGCGTATAATATGCCCATAAGATGAAGCTAAATGCCAACCAATTCTCTGTAAAAAAAACTTCTCAAATTAATCATCATCGTAATCAACCCTTCTAAGTCCAAAGCTGTACCTACATAGAATATAATAGACAGAATATAGAATATTTATTTAGAAAAAGTATACATGTGTTTATCGATGTTCAAGTACAATTTAATTATATAGGCTATTGTGTTTCGCCTCGATTACAGATTAAACCTCGGTTACCAACCTTCCACTCCAAGGAGCGATAACTCCCGCGTACGTAAGCAGTACAACTATCAAAAACACCAAGCCAGCCGCGGCGATACCACAGAGTATCAGCAGCTGCTTCCATTGCCCTTTGGGGTTCAAGCTGTGCAGGTATTTCAGTGCTCCGACTGCCATTATTAGAGCGAATACACCTGTTGACAATGTATGATGATGATTAAAGTAAAAGAAGGTTAAAGTAAATATTTCACACAAATTTAATAATGATTTAATTATTAAATTTGTGTGAAATATGCACAACAGTTCTTGGCATAAGAGTATCATTTTCATATTATTTATTTTACACTTTTTACTCTACAAAGTGGCTGTACAAGCATCTTGCCATGAAATGCTGAGTGTATTATCCAGCATTACCCTACACTACGTTCGCCTAGTCGCGGTCTCCACTCAAGAACACGTTTACCCCATCGGTTGTCGGTTCTTCGCAAGTCATGGCCGGCCCACTGCCACTTCAGCTTGCTAATTCTTTGGGCTATGTCGATAACTTTGGTTCTCTGTCGGATGTATTCGTTACGAATCCTACCCTTCAGAGAAACTCCGAGCATGGCTCTTTCCATTGCTCGCTGAGCGACTTTTAACTGGTGGACCAACCCTACCGTGAGCGTCCACGTCTCAGCTCCGTAGGTCATGACGGGTAGGACGCACTGATTGAAAACTTTCGTTTTCAAGCATTGCGGTATGGATGACGAGAAGACTCGACGTAATTGCCCAGCCTAGCTGGCCAAGAGGAGGACCTCTTGCCTACCTTCTCGAAATTGTTTTTAACTAACTGCGGAAATAGTTTCGAGAAGTTGGCCATGTACGACCACCGGTTTGGATCAATGTGGCCATTGATCATGACTTTGGTTTTATCCAAATTCATGCCAAGACCGACACATCGGCAGGCTGAAGCTAGGCCGTCCAGCATCTGGTTCAGCTCCTCTAGCGACTCCGCCGCGCCATTAAGACTATGTCAACAGCGAATCGTAGGTGTGAGATGTTATTACCATTTTTATAGGTCTTATACAACTGAGTCTTTTTCATCACTAAATTATGATATAGCTTATGCATATGTATTTATACCACCATACATAAGAAATCATTTCATGGAGATGAATTTATGTAGGTATATTAAACTGACCCAACAAAGAAAATCTAAACAACATAACACCACACTTGTACCATGGTATTTACAAAATAAAGTAGTCTTCTTCTGTTCTCAAAACTGAATGTTTTCAAATGCCAGAAACTTTTTCCTATAAAATTTTAGGAAGCTCTTGATTTTTCATAGGCTGTTTTGTTATGTGTATAAATTTTCAGATTGGTAGATAGCTAATTTTTTGTGCTCTGTGGAACAATCATCATCAATCATTATTTCGTAGTTCAGTTTAAAAATCACTAAAAGCTGTTGTTACGACCCACAGAAGGCTTATCTAATCCATTACTGTATGTAGGAATTGGCTGTAAAGTAACTTAGCAGTGTTGAGAGTGCATGCAAATGGTAATTTGAGCTCACTGATAAGGGTTAACAAGGTAAATTGGTAAAGCATGAGTACAGAGCACATGTATAAACATAACATGGATGGAGGCAGATTAAATTATAGTTTGGTCTTTAATATCTGGTACCAAAATGTTCTCGGCACTTAGTTTCATTCATCATATTATTATTGATATCAGTTTTTCATCGTTTTTAAATTTTAGAGTGGAGTAATATCCAGAAGTGTCAAACAGGCTAAAGTTCATTTTAAGATAGCTTCTAAAATGGCAATAAAGGAACTTGAATTGAATTGAATAAGGTTACATAAAAATAATTTGTCTTACCAGAAGCAGCCATGTGTTCACTGGTGCGGATGGGCTGGAAACCTACAAATGGGATCTGCATAGACATCAGCAATCCCACTATGTAGAATACAGAGTAGCTGACAAAGAGGCGCTGGGAGAAACGTCCCATGATGAGTAGTGCAAACACATGGAGTGGGATCAAGTTGATAATGAAAACATAGCCTCCCCATGCTGATACCTAAAATAAAATAAAACAAGATAGTACAATCCAGCACTAAAATAGAAGTATTTTTCTTAAAGGTATATTTTTAAATTGTTTTGATAGCAATTAAATCTAAGCTTGAAGGATAAAGAACAGAGACCCAAATCTTTGGAAGTATCAAAAAGTATGTTGTGCACAATGACAACTTACGGTGTTTTAACAAACTTTATTACTGTTCTCTCATGAAAATGTTTGATCTGAAAGGCCTGTTGCATGTCAGGTACTATTTTACTATAAAATAGTATGACTTACCATGTAAAAGTATGAAATGGCAGTGCAAACTGACCAGAAAACTGACCCAGTCTTGACACTTTTTAGCCACAAATAGTATGTAAACTGCAAAGCAAAGATAGCAATGCCCTCATTGTCATAGCTGCCTGCCACTGATCTACTGCTGTATCCAGGGACCATGGCAATAAAACATGCTGCAAATAGTCCAGCTCCTCGGGACCATATCTCAGCTGTCAATAGGTATGTTGATATGGCTGTCAAACCACTGAAAATGTAATAAAGTATTTGCTAATGGAACTATCTTTGTTTTAGGCAAATATTAGAATATCTTCTACCTATATTCTGGTATATTTAGCAGTAAGATTTATAAACACACCTGAACACTGGGGCAAGAAAAACACAAATATCCCTAATGTGTATAGGAATATTTAGAGAGTGTAGGATCCAATGGATGGTACCCGAAGTGATCATAAGACCGGGGTAGACAGTACCTCCAACAATACGGCCAAGAGGGTACCAAGCCCGCTCATCAAACCAGTTGAGGAAATTATAGAACCCATGCTCGACCATGTAAGCCGTGGAGCGGTAGTTGAACCTAAAACAAAAGGGCATGAAGAGTTTAGATGCATTTGATTTAGTGATGTTTTAGTATAGACATCGCTCACTAAACTTACCATGGGTCGAACTCGTGAATAATACTCTCAAAACGTATAACAGCGAAGAGCCGGGACGCAAAGCCGGCCAGCCAAGCCAGCGTAAGCACCGTAACAGTGATGAGGGTGCTGAAGCCGGCTGTGTTATTGAATATCCCTCTTTTTCGTCCATCGCCGATTTTCGCTGTCGCGGTGGATGGCATGTTGAAGCCTTCCAATTAGTCAGGCCCCTTAGTTAATCACAATAAACTTTATTTTCATACATGAGTTCCAATAAACCGAATTCGAGAGGAAGATTGACTTTTTAATTTTTTGACGGACACGTCTCTCTCAAAATTTGTTGCCATAAAGAAATATTGTGTGAACATTTGGATCGGTTACCGGTTTTCAATCAAAAATAAAAGTACACGAGGTTTCATGTTATGTTTCATGTTCACCGTTACTTATTCTAGTCGATCTAGCGAAATGGCGAATGGCTAGAGATTAATTTTTTTGTGATTTTAAATTTTTCTGCGTTCTGCAAGAAATAAAACTAACGGAACGGTAATTTGCCACAAAATTCGTGAACCTTTTTATGAATCCGTGATAAAACCAACTTCAATTCAATGAGGATCCGTAACGTTTTTAGTTGAGAATGCAGATAGAGCTAAGAAATCCATATCACACAGTACAAAAATTATTATTCTACGACAAAAATTGACGAAGTTAAGACCAAATTACTAGCGAAGTTCACTGAGTGACCGCCACGGGTGCTTGTGACGTCACTTGCTCGGTCGCCGCCCGTTAACCGTAGGCAGATATCAGTTTTTAGTGATTTACTCCGAAACTATAAGTTTAGGAAAACAATTA
Organism: Eupithecia subfuscata; assembly: GCA_963564075.1. Classification (NCBI taxonomy): domain Eukaryota; kingdom Metazoa; phylum Arthropoda; class Insecta; order Lepidoptera; family Geometridae; genus Eupithecia; species Eupithecia subfuscata. The sequence goes on along the minus strand of OY751111.1, from coordinate 5,988,316 downwards.
CAGAACCAAATAGACTCATCGAATAATAAATATGTAATAAAAAAATTATTATGGAATATTGAGAAAATACTAGTGAATTTTTAAGTTACATAGGACATTTATTCACAAAGAAAATTATACTAGTATTTACAATTGTAACAATTGAGCTAGCTGCCGACTGTTGCAAACAGTCTACAGATAGCTCAATTGATCCATATCAACACCAGTCGGAAGCGTCCCCAAGACGCTGGCTGCATTGCCACGCTGTATGGCAATGCTGATACGCTGTGCCAGATATTCACCAGCTCTCGGGTCACGCGTCGCTTCGACCAGACCAGACGCTCAGATAGTTTTTTGAATTGAAGTTAGTTTTTCATAACACAACAGAAAATCGTTTACGATTCGCGGCAACTTACAGTGCGACCGAAATGAGTAGAAAATAAATGAGGGCGCTGCGGTCGTTTAGATGGCAACACGAATACTACGACGCAAACGGTCTTGATCCTTACGCTTACCAATTACACTTTGTTGAAAACGTGGATGTCAATAGGTAAAGATCCGACCAAAAATAGACGAAATTAATTATGAATAAACGAAAATTTACTGTAAACTGACAACTTTTGAATGGTGTTTGTAGAAATTTACGATTACAAAAGTACTTTTTTGCAAGTTTTGTTCCTTGTAAAAAAAAAATTAAAAACCACAAAAAATGTAATCTCGCGCCAACACGAAACGATGAACCCTAAGAAGAAGCTTTCTCCCATGCATCAATGCATCTTCAACTCGTTACAATAAAATTTACTGCATTTTAGTTTTACTAAAATGAGGAAGAGTAAAAAAATAAATAATGCTTTGATACAAAGAAAATTACAATAATTTTCTATGTATAAAAAAATATCTATCTATGTAGTGTAATAAAAGTATATCAGTTATCTAGTACCCATAACACAAGCTCTGCTTTGCTTGGGGCTAGATAATGCTATGTGAATTGTCCTGCATTATTTATTATTTATTTATTTATGTTATTTAAATTATAGAAACAAAAAAAACTACAATTGAAACAGCTATATGTAGACTGTTGCAAACAATCTAGAGGAAGGTCAGCGGATCCATAGGCATCAATAGTAATCGGAAGCGTCCCCAACACGCTACCGCCATGCATTGCATCAATGTTTTTAAAAATAGGTAAGTAAGTAAACCATGCAATTTTAATTATTTTTTAAATATATGCAAGTTTCTTTAAATATTTCGGGTATTAACCTACCTATATGACTTTAGAGATGCCCATTTACAGATGTGAGCTGATTTATTTTAATCTATCTAATTTTCCTATTTGACGTCGTGAACGTTAGTGAACGAAAGTCTTCGTTTCAGGTCTGGCCAAAATGGCGTTTTTGTCAGTATGTCCGTACTCCTCTACACGTCGTATTTTACAACCGATCGGTATGAAACTTTGTGTACAGATTCTATGATTTTATAGAATTTTATTGTCGTCGGGATTTTTTGATTGAAGGCGTACTTCTTCCACAATAAGGCAAAAAGGCGGATTTAGAATATCTCCGCTTTAGGAGATCTGATTTTGATGATTGTACTTTTAATTGAAAGTTAATAACTTTAAACTGTTCTTATAAAAATTTGGTAAAGATCGGATGAGGATTTTCGGCATGACGAGCAGAATAGCTCCGCAAAATGCAGTAATATGCAAGAGAGCATTTACAGTACAGCGCCACCTATTAGAACATCTTTGTAACACTTCGAGAATTATATGAAATAGCGCGGCCGCATACACCGTCGTCGTCGGTTAAATAATAAAATAACAAAAACTTTGGGCTGATGGATCAATGCCATCTATTGATACTAGGTAAGTACAGAATTTCGAGCTTTGCTGAGGAACGTAACTTAGGTACTTTGTATTGTATGGACAATTGGTCTAATGGTTGATGTGTTTGTGCGACATTTCGTTCAAAAATTCCGACAACAATCGTATCGCAAGTGAAGTGATCTGTAATACCTACCTACCTTTCCAAGTGCACCTTACCTACCTCACCTGTTTTAAATAAAATTACTTTAGTACATTAAGTATTATGTAAATTAATTGTTGAAAAAAGTTAGTGTTCGCGACGTCTACTGTTCGTAGAACTAACTAGTTATTGACGTTGTGAAAGAATTAAACGAAAGTCTTCGTTTCAGGTCTGGCCAAAATAGCGTTTTTGTCAGTATGTCCGTACTCCTCTACAGGTCGTATTTTACAACCGATCGGTACGAAACTTTGTGTACAGATTCTATGATTTTATAAAATTTTATTGTCGTCGGGATTTTTTGATTAAAGGCGTACTTCTTCCACAATAAGGCAAAAAGGCGGATTTGGAATATCTCCGCTATAAGAGATCTGATTTTGATGATTGTATTTTTAATTGAAAGGTAATAACTTTAAACTGTTTTTATAAAAATTTGGTAAAGATCGGATGAGGATTTTCGGCATGACGAGCAGAATAGCTCCGCAAAATGCAGTAAAATGCAAGAGAGCATTTTACAGTACATCGCCACCTATTAGAACATCTTTGTAACACTTCGAGAGTTATATGAAATAGCGCGGCCGCATACACATACACCGTCGTCGTCGGTTAAATAATAACAACAACTTTGCGCTGATGGATCAACGCCATCTATTGATACCTAGGTACAGAATTTCGAGCTTTGAGGACTACGAGGAACGTAACTTAGGTACTTTGTATGGACAATTGGTATAATGGTTGATGTGTTTGTGCAACATTTCGTTCAAAAATTCAATGCACACCACACTAGCATCAACCAATATTTAGGTACCTACCTACTTATAAGGGTTTTTCTGATTTTTGGGTATACCTACCTGGGTATTACTTAGGTAGGTAAAGTGTAGATATACTACCTAGGTACCTATCCATAGGATTTTTCTTACAACGCGTCAAAAAGTAAGAGGCATCGATAATTACATAGAAATTAGGTACTTACCTATAATACTTATGACAAGATTAGCACCATTATAGGAAGGCTGGTGCCTACCTATGCTGGTGCTTATTCTGATAAGTAAGCACTTTTGCTCCGTGATACATAAGATGCTTTCATACTGGCATGGCGATTTGCAAGGAGTCACCGCCGAAAAACATGGTATATTTTGAAAATAGTCGAAATGGTTACCCTTTCGTAACCATTTCGACTATTTTCAAAATATACCTACCGAACCTACCTACCAAAATATCCCGTTTTAAATTACTTTAGTGCATTAATAAATAAATTAATTGTTGAAAAAAGTTAGTGTTCGCGACGTCTACTGTTCGTAGAACTACTAGTTTTAAGGTACTTATATTCCTGAGTTCCTTGATTAGTTTTCCATCGTGTCTGTTTTATGGCTTTGAATTATAGTTAAAACACTTAGCTAAATAATAATATGTGTCAGGTGCTCCTTCCTACCAAAAAAAGGTGTTCTGTTTGATTATGAAACTCTGTAATACCTACCACATAACTTGCTGACCAATAAATGCTATTTTTACTGACCAATAGTTGCTAAAAAATTTGCGTTATCTCTTATACTGACCTAGGTTTGTAAAATATCTAAATATTTCCCACGTGAAATCAATCATCGGAATTTCCGTTTTATTCCTACTTTACAACTAAACTTCTATTATTTTTTTGTAAGTTGCAATCATGCTGCTGCTGCTGTCGTCCTCGTCACGTCACACTATGTCATGTCAGTCACTGTCAGCTCTGCTGTTTATTTTATTGTTGACGTTTTTATTTCGTTCTCCGAAAAAAGAAAGTGTGAAAGTGAAAAACAAACAAAAATCATATTTTTATAAAATTATTTTTATTCAATCAAACAAAAATGACTAATTACCAGGAAATTGTTACATTAAACGTCGGTGGCACCAGGTAATTCAAATCTATTTAGGTAACTATGTACATAATTGAGAAAATCAGGAGAAAATGAAGTTAGTGGATTGAGGTACCGTAACTTTTTCAAATACAGTGGTAGAATCAAGTGCTTTTCATCCGAACGATGCGCCCCGCTACTTATTTTTTCTACGTTTATTATGTAGGGAAAAAAGCCTTTCTGCCTCCAGTGGAGGTGTGTGACTTAATTTACTGTACCTACATTTTAAAGCTATTAATTCCCTGGATAAACTTTACAAACCATCTTCATATAATTTATAGATAGATATGTGCTAAAATAAAAAAATAGAATCTGAGGAGAATGTAGAATGTAGTGACAATAATTCCACTGCAGAACAATAAAATTCATAATGAAAAATCTGAATCTGAGGAGAATGTAATGACAATAATTCCCCTGCAGAACAATTCTACCACGGAACTGCGATCCCCAAACTGCATGCCCAGCGTGGGTAATATGGGCATTACCCCCCCCTGTGATAAAAGCAAATAAGGCACTTATCATATCATACAGTCCTTTAATAAGCCATTATTTTCAGATTTGCCACATCATGGCACACATTAACCTGGGTGCCAGACACATTTTTCACAGCTCTACTGAGTGGCAGGATTCCTACAGTCAGAGATGACACTGGAGCCATATTCATAGACAGAGATCCCAAGCTGTTTGGCCTAATTTTAAACTTCTTGCGGACAAGGGACATCGATCTTAACAATATCAACATAAAGTCCCTGAAGCATGAGTGTGATTACTTTGGGATCACTCCGTTGAGCAGAAGGCTGGCTTTGTGTGATGAGATGAATCACTCGTCATGTGGTGATGTGCTGTTTTATGGATATCTACCACCTCCCTGTGAGTATTATGTACACTTGAGACATCTAATAAACTTCATAAACATTTAATGGACTGGAAGTAAACTGCTGATGGTCTGATAACCAAGCTGGCTGGATCCCTGCCAGTGGATAAGTTAATGCATAAGTATTTATATGATAGGATAAAGAATGCGCAAAGTTACCCATTTGAAATAAACTGTGCTGGGTATTTGGCACAGCACTTATACAGCCTCGAATTACATACTTTGATAAGAGAACCAGACCATTTTATCTGATAGACCATAAAATCTATTCTAATACTAATTTCAATATAGGTTACTGGCAAAATGAACAATGCTACCTATACATGGAAAGCTTTATGAATGGTGAGAGATGCATTGCCCTTATTTTGTTTATTGTTATTCTTAACAATATTATCTAGACAATCTTGATGACTTTGTGATTCGTATAATATCATCAATGTATTGTTTTAATCTGTAATATCGACAAAAACATTAATCTTAATCCTTAAATCTTTCTGATAACACAGAACCTGGTGATTAAAGATATCATTTACAATAGTTTTTACTCATAAAACATTTATCATTTTATTGATCTTAGTTTGGTTGTTTGTGCATTGACAACAACTAATAACATGACCTTCATCCAGAGCATTAATTCATGGCTTTCTAAATACCATAAAAAACTTTTTTTTTACAGAAAATTAAAATGTTGCATTTCAAATTCATCCATCATTCAATTGTTTGCATACCATCACACCACACAAATATTATAAATGCGTGAGTTTGAACGTTTAGATGTTCCTTCTTCACGCCGAAACTACTGAATCGGGCTGAAATTTTGCATAGATGTATTCTAGACCTAAAATAAAATAAAGGCTTATTTGGATCCCGAAAAAACACGTGCGAAGCCGCGGGCAGATGTTGCATTTGAATAGATCACTGCTGACAAGTAGGCAGTAGCTCGGCCGTCGCATCTCGGCGTATGAATCAACCCATCCAACTCAATTTAACCCGTGGATGTCGTAAGAGCTGACTAAGGGAACCTACCACAGATAGGGCAGCAGCCAAAATGACAAATATAAAATTTGACAGAAAATGTAAACAGAAATTTGTCTGAGTATTGGTTAAAACCGAGGGTCAAATGCGTATTAGACATTGTACATTATGCATTTTAGTCGTTTGGCGTATGCGTCATTCTGCATAATGGCATTTGGCTTAATATGCCATTATGCGTATTGGTCATTGTGAGAATTGGACATTTTGCGTTTATGTGTTTGGTCAATATGAGAATTCTGAATTATTGGTCATTATGCGTCAGAACCCTTCCTTTATGTATTGTTAATACGTGAACTGCGTGCGATCAACAATCCGCCTGCCGAGCTTTGTGATTAGGATTACCTAAATCAAAACCCCCTTGTTTGGGGGACGCACATTCAGTAGTGGACTTGTGTGCTGAGGAGAAGACAGTACTTCAATAATGTATAAATTCGCGTGACGCGGAAATCAGATTTCAGAGAATTTCAGATCATCCACCAAATTCCGTACGCCGTTCCGTTCCGTTACGCCTTTGAACACACAGAAGTGCTATATATTAGCTATGTAGGTATTTGCAGTAGACTCTACCAACTGGAACTAAAGTAAACTGGACTTTTATAAATCTATATTTATAAAAAAAATCTAATTGGTAAAGCATTACATATTCGAGTGACAATCATCATCATGGTCACTAATTGAAATTGAAAATTCATTCAGACATAATGTCATCAATTTTGTTAGTAACACAAAATAATAAAATTGAGAATGGTTAGTTAATATGATACAGTAATGATGATTGTCACTTGATCTGTCAAAAAGAAAATAAATGCGTGGAGGGAGTAAAGGAAAATCCCTTAAAATATTATCTTATTTCAGTGACTGTTCCAAATGCTAATAGCGGAAGAACTGGTAACAGCTGCTCGAGAAAAAACTCCACAGCATCAAACTCAGATGTGTCTTCAAACAGGACCCATTCTAGGAACTCCTCTCTCGACTTGAGGACTGTCGGTAGAATACCTTCGCAAGATCAGCTGAGGTAATTAAAATACTCTAAATATTACAAAATATGGTTATTATTAGAATAAGTTCTGGTATTCATAACTTAAAATATTTATAAATTCTTATGGTTATTGTGATAATACAAACGGTTCTTATAGAATGTAAGATTCATTGCGTTATTTGTTATCAATTATCATTAAGTAAAGGTTTCGAGCCGCGACTCAGAACGGAGACCGAGAACATACGTGACTTTCGGCCTATATCTGCGTGCGAGACAGAGTGGTCTCTAACTCCGGCTTAAAACGGTTATCAGACAATGCGTTGCACGATAGTGCAATTTGCTTCAAGCGGGCCGCTCGCTTGAAGCTTGCGGTAAGCAGGGCGTAAACCAACAAGTGGCTAGATCGCCCGCTGTTACTGTAAAGCGTATTTAACTATTTTAATGCTCATATTTGAGTTGTGAGGTAGCCGTGCGTTATATGTCTGCTTTGACCTATTAACCATTTTCAAGATAGCATTGTTTTTTTTCTAGCCGATGTGGCAGAGGACACTCAAGAGCAGCATCTCTCGGCAACGCAGACTGTCACAACAAAGGCATAAGGCCACCGGAGAGTGCGTATTTAGACCTTGCCTTTTTCATATTGAAGCCGTTAATGTTTTGTAAAAGATACTCTTTGTTACAGCTACTACATTCAAAGTTCAAATCATAAAAGCCCATCATAACTGGATCTCGGTTGCTTATACGCATTTCGTGACTGGCTATAGGTAAGGTATTAAATTTCCTATCTTATTTGATAGTCAAAGTTCATCTATTTCTAAGCTAGTATCGAGTAGCATTACTTAAGGTTTATTTTGAATTAACGGAACTGATACGAACTGTAATAGTTAATGAACCACATAAAACAACGTTTTATCGTAAAACGTAGCGAGGGTATTCAAATTATCAATTTTTTTAAGCCCAAACTATTTTCACTCTAATTTTAGAACTTCCAACGAACATTTGAACTGCTGCACCGATTGTCGTCAAAGATAACTCTCTCTCTCTCTCGATGATGTCACCTTTCAAATAAAACTAACTATGTAAATCAAAATCGGTTCAACCGTTTGAGGCTACTATACCGAATACATACACAAATACACAGATCAGATACACACGTCAAATTGACAACACCCCTCTTTTTCATCATCATCATCAGGTTGATGATGATGATGAAATATAGATAAGTATTAGTCCAGTAGTAGGTATTAGTCCAGTGGACATAGACTTCCCCTAATAAGCGACATAGTTCTCCCTATCAGTTCGCCGCATCCAGCATCTGCCTACAGGATATCGCAAGTCGTCATCCCACTTGGACGGCGGGCGTCTTACACTACGTTTGCCGAGTTGCGGTCTCCACTCAAGAACACGTTTACCCTAGCATGAATTAGCAAGCTGAATGGCAGTGGGCCGGCGATATCTCGCGAAGAACCGACAACCTCTTTTTCAATGGTATTTAAAGTACCGACCTATTTTCAGATTAACAGACTCATGCGGCTGGTACGTCGTATTCCAATCTCCCGTCCAAGAAGCAGTAATTGAGAGGATAGCGTTGAACGCAAAGACTGGAGGCAGCACTAGTAGCGGAACTAACGCTAGCGGAACTGACGTCATGCTGGGGGTCGCTAGCGGACCTTTGGTGAGGCTGTGGGCTTTCTCCACGCATAGTGAGCCGGTTAGACGGACTCTGATTGGTGAGTGCTGACTTCTTTGTCCATAATTGTCTTAAATACTGATGCGGAGTAAAGCGGAAACGACTAATCACTTGTTGAAAAAAAAATCGTCCACCAGCTGTTCAGGTGGCTGGTTCTTGATTTGTCAATGATCGATTACGTGATGCAGTTCTCATTCGCGAACATTGTTTTTTTTACTTGAATTTTATCTACGTAGAATGTAGAATTACGAAATTTCTGGTATTTTAAGAGTTCAAATCAAACCTTACAGTTACTAGTCTTCGTTTGCTTTACTGAATACTTCTGGGCCCGTATTTACTAGTAAATCGAAAATCTAATTTACTCATTTGTTTTCGTCGTCATATCCTATTGACTTGACATACGAGTAGGTTTTGCACGAACGCGAATCAGAAAGTTTGTTTTCGTTTTCCGAGTGGCCCCCAGATGGTTTGATTATGTACGGATGCAAAGATAAATAGTTTATTCAACTCATTGTGTTACAGGAACATTCAACCTCGGCGTTCGCGTCGAACACCTCCTATTCGTGGGACCGCAGCTAGTCGCACTAAGCGGTGCCGGCAGCCGCAGCAAAGCAGGCGTGTGGCATACCAGCACGCAGCACTGGCAAACGCAGGACGTGCCGCACCTCACCACCTACGACACAGCTGGCTCCTTTCTTCTACTGGGCACGGCCACTGGAGCCATCAACTATATTGGTAAGCTAGTGGCACTATGCAGGTGTGTGGTATACCTACCAGCACGCAGCACTGGCAAACGCAAGACGTGCCTCACCTCACCACCTACAACACAGCTGGCTCCTTCTACTGGGCACGGCCACTGGTGCCATCAATTATATTTGTAAGCTAGTGGCACTAAGCAGGTGTGTGGAATACCAGCACGCAGCACTGGAAAACGCAAGACGTGCCTCACCTCACCACCTACGACACAGCTGGGTCCTTCCTTCTACTGGGCACGGCCACTGGTGGCATCAACTATTATATTGGTACCATATTGGCCATATTGTGGTACGTAACTTTTTAAATGAAAATTATAACCAACTAGCGACCCGCCCCGGCTTCGCACGGGTGCAATAAAATACTACTATTACTATTATTTTATTAATATTATTATACATATAAACATTCCTCTTCAATCACTCTATCTATTTAAAAAAACCGCTTCAAAATCCGTTGCGTAGTTTTAAAGATTTAAGCATACGTCATAGGGACAGAGAAAGCGACTTTGTTTTATACTATGTAGTGATGGATACAAGTATTTAGGTACAAATTTCACATCAAACAGTTGAGCTATCTGCAGACTGTTGTAAAATATCTAGAGGTAGCTCAACTGATCCAAATAAATACCAATCGGAGTCGTTCCCCATAGTTTATGAGATTTGTTTTTCGGGTATGGAAGTTGAACTTTTATCTTGACTGGAGCATCAGATTGAATCATACAATACATGCAAAATAGAAGACTATGACGCTACTAATTACTAACGAATTCACTGACCAGCCTCAGCGGTTTGACCTACAAATCTTATCTGCTGCACAATAAGAATTGTATTTTATCCTTTTTACCCCCTGGGGTATACTTTGTAGAGGGGGAACGATTCTAACGCCGCGCGACCGTCACGCACGCACGGCTCACCAAACCGCATGTCAAGCGTCAAGGTTATGGTAACCCCCCTCGTTTGGGGGAGGTATGTTCAGCAATAGACGTAGATATGTGTTCTGATATGGGTGATACTTTATAGAAGCTTACATCGAATCACTTCCTTCAGTGACTTCAATAAACTACCACCGGTTTCATTGTCGAACGTAACTCGATCAAATGACCTTTGGTTCCAGATATGCAGAAATTCCCGCTCCGGATGAAAGATAATGATCTGCTCGTGACGCAGCTATACAAGGACCCTACTCAGGAGCCGATAACCGCTATATCTGTGTATCTGACACCGAAAACGAGTAAGTTTTCCTACATTACAATACAAAATCATAGCGTTTATTAGCAGACACCGGGTTAAAAGTAGGTAGTTGGAAGTTCTTAAATAAATATCGCGGAGTTCTCGGGGATGCATGATAGGCTGGTTACAGAGATCAACTCGTTTAAGACCGACTTTAACATCATGTTCGGCGAATTCCGTGAGTTTAGAACGGAGATGGCCGAGCTAAGGGCGTCCGTGTCTGGGATGGCGCAGCGCATAGACGGCATCGAGCGGCGCCTGGAGGCCGTCGAGCAGCGCCGCGCCGAAACGGCGCCTGCCGGCGCCGAGGTGTGTGCGCTGGAGCGCGCCGTCGCCGAGCTGAAGCAGGAGCTGAACGACCGCGACCAGGACGCGCTGCTCGCCGACCTCGAGATCGGGAACCTGCCGGAGGAGCGCGGGGAGAGCGTACAGCACGTCGTCACGGTGCTGGCGGCCAAGCTGGGCGTCGCCATAGAGGAGCGCGACGTGGTTTTCGCGGAGAGGGTGGGCGCGGTGCGGGGCGAAGGGTCCGAGGGCGCAGCGCCTCCGCCGCGCGCCCGCCGCGTCGTGGTACGCTTCGCGCGGCGCGACCTGCGCGATCGCCTGCTCCAAGGCGCGCGCGTGCGCCGCACGCTGACGGCCGCCGACGCTGGCCTTAACGCCGCCGCTGCACCCACACGTATCTACGTGAACGAGCGGCTCACACGTGTCAACCGCCAGCTGTTCTACCGCGTGCGGGAGGAGTGCCGCCGCGCGCAGTGGCGGTTCTCGTGGACCAAGCGCGGCCGCGTGTTCGCGCGGGAAGCAGAGGGCAAGCCTGCCTATCCGCTGCGGTCAGAGGCTGACTTATCAAGGGTTTTTTGTCAGGCGCGTGTTTGACTTGCCGCCGAACAGATGCTGCTGGCCTCCTGGAAAATTAAACACTATTAAAACTAATTGTTTGTATAAATCATATTTTGTGTTGGTTATTTTAAATTATTTTACTTACTTATTCTATCTCTGTGTTTGGGTTCAAAACTTCCTACTTGTGTTGGGACATCAAAAGCAAAATAACTGCAAAGACTATTATGTTTTAAGACTTATAATTTATTCTTTACTAGTTCTATATTTATTTACAAGGTTACTTAAATTTAATATGCTTTGTTTACACTACTCAGCTGTTGTACTTAAATCAATAAGGTTTATTCATATGTTAATAGGGTATTGCATGGCTTCATCTAATTTATGTTTTTATCAAGTGAAAATATTCAGAAACACATTAACTATCAACCAAAACTTCCTTTGAAATTACTCAAAGTTGGTCTTTTCAACGCGGGGTCCCTTAACACAGGCCAAGATGAGTTTGTTGTAGCAGTGGAAAGGCTTAGCCCAGATATTCTTGCAATTAATGAAACATGGATAGGTGCTGGGCAGGACTTTAAGGCACCTAAGCTGACTGGTTATCGCTTCATTCACAGACCCAGACATCCTAGTGTAAAGGGAGGGCGGGGTGGGGGCGTAGGGTTCTACATAAGGAGGGGTATCAATGCCCGCGTATGTCCCCATCCAGATACACCCTCTGTGGAGCAGATGTGGCTGCGTCTTTGTCTGTTAGGAAAAACTATAATGATTGGAACTGGCTACAGGCCCCCATGGCAAGACGCAGCCTTCTTCCTGGATTCTATTACCGACTCCCTAACTTCCTTCCACAAATGCGATAATGTAGTACTAGTCGGGGATTTTAACATTGATATGAAAGATCCCAACAATAGGAAGCGCCCACTGCTACAACAATTCCTGCACTGTCTCAAGCTAGATCAAATTGTCACTGACCCCACTCATTTAAATATCCATAATGAACTTACACTTATTGACATTATTTGTACGGATGCTAAAGTTCGCAGTATGACCAAGATACATACACCTGATCTAGGCAGACACGCAATGTTAGCTGTGGAACTGCATATAAAAAAAGATAAGCCCTTAGTCCGTTTTGTCACATATAGACCATTCAAAAATATAGTACCTGAACTATTTGAGACCGACCTTAACTTAATACAATGGCCAACATTGTCATCTGCCACCACTGTAAACAACTTAGTAACCTCATTCACTTCCCTTGTTAATTGCATATTTGATTTACATGCCCCCTCAAAAACCAAAAAATTTAAAGGTCCCCCTCACCCCTGGATAACTGACACAATCAAAACAATGATATTGATTAGGGACAAGTACCACAATGAGTACAAAGTACACGGTCAGGACACAATAAAAGCATGCTACAAGAGCATGAAACACTTAGTAGTTGAAGCGATTGAAAGTGAGAAACGGGCTTTCTTTACACAAAGTATTAACAACAGCATTAGTAACCCAAAACAGCTATGGAAGAATTTAAAAAATAATATTGTTCCTAATAAGAAGCAGTTTCACGAGATACCCATGCAATTCAACGACCCTGACATGATCAACACTCATTTTCTTAACGTGCCCGGTGCGCATAATGTTGAACTGTCTCAACTTACATATTTCGAATTTAATCGACACGGGTCATCTACATTTTCTCTGACAACTGTCACTGAGTTTACAGTGCTCAAGGTTATACAAAGCATAAAATCAAAGGCGCGAGGCATTGATGGGATTTCCATCGATATGGTGCTTCTCACTTTACCTCAGTCAATTTCCACTATAACTGAAATAATAAATGAGTCTATTACTGGCAGTGTATTCCCTGATGCATGGAAGGTTGCAGTAATCAAGCCTATTCCTAAGATTAACCAACCCTCGTCTCTTAGTGACCTACGGCCAATAAGTCTTCTCCCCTGTCTATCTAAAGTCTTAGAAAGGATTGTTTGCATGCAGATGACAAAATACCTTGAGGATCATCAACTACTTCCCCAATACCAGTCAGGCTTTCGGAAAGGGCATGGCACTGCTACTGCTCTTATAGATGTTGTTGATAACCTCTTGGCTGCTCAAGATGAAGGTATGTGTAGCATCCTTGTGCTTTTAGACTTTTCCAGGGCATTTGACTCGATCAATATCCCCCTTCTTCTCGCCAAACTAGCATATTATGGCTTTGATCCGAAAACTGTTAAGTGGTTCTCAAGTTACCTCGAATCAAGAACTCAATCTGTCGAGCTTCAAATGCCAAATGGTCAATCTGTTAGGTCTCCTCCACGTGTAGTGCCCTGCGGGGTTCCACAAGGTTCTATTCTGGGACCAATATTATTCATTCTCTACACTGCTGACATAATCAATAAGGTGAACTCTTGTCATTATCATCTCTATGCTGATGACCTCCAGCTATATTACTCTTTCCTTCCCCAAGATTGTCCGGACGCTGTAAGAAAAATTAATAACGATTTAGCACAGGTTCTACATTGGTCAACTTCAAACTCCCTGATCCTTAACCCTAAAAAAACAAAATATATGCTATTCGGAACTAAAAAAAGTTTATGTAAGCTCGCAAACTGCAATATAGACATAAGAGTGGATGGTGAGCTAGTAGAGCAGGTTGAACAGGCGAAAAATTTAGGACTTATCATGGATAGTCGTCTTCGCTTTGAAGCCCATGCTGCTGAAACTGTTCGACAATCTCTGTATCGCCTGAAACTACTTTATAAGATTCGTCCATATTTAAGTGAAACCGTTCGCATCACTCTGTGTGAGACTTTAGTCCTCTCACGACTCAACTACTGTGATACGGTTTATGGCCCTTGCCTTTTAGGACGTACCGAAAAGCTTATTCAGCGTGTGCAGAATGCCTGCGCACGTTTTTGTTTTTTTATTCCCCCTCGCACTCATGTTACACCTTACCTCAATTCTTCCAACCTCTTGAAAATGAAAGCACGAAGACAACTACACCTTGCAACCTTACTTTTTGGCCTTATGATAACTAAGACTCCATCCTACCTCTACGCTAAACTTAAGTGGGCTAGTGATACCTCTCGGTATCCTAAAAGAGTATGTACTCGCCTGATTTTGACTACGCCGAGGCATAAATCGGTTGCTTTTAGAGGTTCATTCCGGTTCGCTGCGACGCATTGTTGGAATGTACTTCTTCCGCCCCTCCGCTTGCTGAAAACAGTCGCAACATTTAGAGCCGCTCTCAAACGGGAACTCTTACGCACTCAAAAAACTTCTTCATAAACACAAGCTTACCAAATACTCTCATAACCTCTGCCTTTTAATATAACACTGGATAATCGCTATCCGCATTAGTTCCTTTGCGCAACTGTGTTCTTCTCTGATTTCTTCGTTTCTATTTTTGCTTTTTATGTCCTCCAAACCTTGTATTTTTTTAACCATTGAAACAAACACGTTCTATCTTCTAAAATGTAACCTGTTGCCGCGTGTCATGTGATGACGTGTCAACTTCAACTTCTTGTTTGATGGCTTCTGCGTCGTGCCGGGCGCGAACTTAGTTGACAGATGACAACACAATCCATTTATTTTACTTACTAAAGAACCTATTTATTATTTTATAACTACCTGTAGACTGTTTGCAACATTCTGCAGTTAGCTCAATTGTTACAATTTGTAAATACTAGTTCTAATTTATCACTATCAATTGATTGTAATTTTTATTTTTAGTTTTTAGTAAACTTATATTTGTTTTGAGGTTGTTCTCTTCTCCGTGTTGTGATGGCACTTACAGGTTCAAACTGAAAATCAGCGTTGATCCGCGCGCACGCGCGGGTCAGCACAGAGCTGAGTTTGACCCTTTTTGGCCAACAGGGGCAGCACAGTCGCCACTTGTACACTGTATCTTTTGCCTGTAACTACCTGTTTTTTTGGCCAAATAAATGTATCTTTATCTTTATCTTTAAATAACCATTTATTTTTGTAAGAATGTCTCATGACTCAGGGCGCGTTCCCACTGTGGCGTAACCGTAAATTATTGTTGGACGACTATCGTATCTAGCTGCTTTGGAATTACGTATTGTACATCCTATATTGACATTTGAAAATCCTTTAAATGACCTTCGTAATTTGCAATTGTATGGCGAAGGCCATTCAAAGAGCTTTCAAATGTAGGATGGGTGGTTTTTGCGTAATTCTACAGCTATTCCCATTTTATAACGACTGTTTGTCGTCATTGTATGGTCGTGATTTTATATCGTGACTATTTTTATCGTTTTACGACTGTCGTGCTAGCTGTTCCCATTATGACGACAATCTATCGTCATAACATAAAAAGACGGCAGTTAATCGTGTCGTCCTATATGTGAACACCTCCGTTTATACATACAAGCCACGATGCTTTAAGTTTAAACCGCACGAGGCACGACTTGTGTCGTTACGCAACAGTAGTAGTACTTGTGCTACTACTAGGTGGTAATGTGGTGTGCAAAATTAAAGTAAATAAGTTTTATTTAAAAAAGAACCTTTTTTTAAAAAAAAGCTTTTAATGCATTGTCACCCAAACGTAACGTGTATACAAAATTTCAGCTCAATCGGTTGAAGATATCTGCTTCAAAATTGAGCTGCAAGATTCCACCCGTACAAGCATAGTTACATAAATACATAGCAAGTTTAATAAAAGCTTGTACTTAAAACTTGCTTTGTTTTATATTCAAGCCAAATATTGAATAGGTAAACCTGTTAATAAATTAGAATAAGTAGGTGTAAGAGTAAATATTCTGTATGCCACTCAATTATTGCCGAAAAGGCTTAATAAACATCGCATGTTTTGATAAAATTAGATACTCGTAAGATATGTCTTTTATCTGAAAAAACACGCACGTAATCAAAAAGCTCTGACCTAACTTATTGGTTTCGTTGCTTCTGTTACTAACTTTAATCCACAAGTATCAAGATCGATGGATCTGACTTGATACTTTTAATGTAAGAGTTGAAATTTGCATCGTTGTGAAGATGTTTGGCTGAAAACTCGACAGCGCTGCTGAATAGATCGTGTTGAAAGGCACTTATAAAGGACCTAAAACAACATTATAGGCTACTTAAAAAACACTTGCGAGGAATGGGGTAGAAGTGGCCTTATTTTACACATTATGTCCTATCTTACGTATCTCAAAGTACAAATGATTAAAAACCTACCTAGGTAGGTAGGTGCTCACGCACCGAGTGACCGCAAATAGGTATTTGCTGTCACTCGGTGAGCACATAGCCATTCAAAGAAAAGCCAAAGCAGACCGTGTGATTTGCTTAAATGTTTTTAGGTACCTAATGCCTGTGTAGGCTTTACCTCAAAAAGTCTGTAACAGACGGGAAAAGCCAAGATACCTATAATTTTCAGATCTCTGCGGCAACTGGATCGAGATCGCCTACGGAACGCGAAGCGGTGCGGTGCGCGTTATAGTGCAACACCCTGAGACCGTCGGCCATGGACCGCAGTTGTTCCAGACCTTTACTGTACATCAGAGTCCTATTGCCAAGGTCAGTATATGGGTTTACTGAGCATGGATTTTGGTTACAATAGTTTGCAAACGCTAAACTAAACTAATTTGACAGCACTAAAAAGAAAGGGTCGGCAGTCCCCTTTCTTATCGGCTGAATTAAAAATGATGGCATCATTTTTAATTTTGTCGCATTAGTTTAGTTAAGTTTTTGCGACATCTGAATTGACACCAATTACTAACTAACTAAACTAAAGGGAGGTTCATCTGCTGTGTATGAGTCACATTACATTAGCCTCTTTAGGGTCGATTCAGGTGTTCATTAAATTTTCATATTAATTCAATTCAATCATTTTTAACGACTAAAATGTTGCTGTTCTTTTTATAAAAGAAAGGGACCTAAATCACTTACAAAAGTGAATTGTCACCATTAAATAAACTAAGTTATAATAATGCTGAATGAGGCATTGCCACGCCATAAGTGCAATGACTCATATATCTATGAGTTATTGACAAAATGACTCAAAGATGACCCTGATATGATAACTAATCAGATCGTTATCAAAGAAATAATAATAAACGACAAATTATAGCATTTTTTATTCCTGTTTGAGATTGGCACAATCCCCTCCACAATCTTGTCCCACTTCACGGGGTCCTGCCCACACCATTTCTATGTCTTTCATGGACCGATTTGGATGATCCTTTTGCATATGTATAGATATACAGGGTGGAATTTTGTAATGCCACCTGGAGGGAAAGTACTCTTAATACTGTAGATAGAAAATTGTACTAAAAGAAAACATTCCTTTATTTTTGAAAAGAAAGAAAACTGCATTCAGGGATTTTCGAAAATTTGCTTGCCACACCCGGGAATCGAACCGACTAAAATCTGTAAAAATTACACCCTGTATTTTTATTGCATAGATCGTTAGGGTCAATTATAAGAATGAAATCTCTCTAACAAACTTAATAAATTAAATGAAAGGAAAACCATGAAATCTTAAATTATTTTAAATATTTACAATAAAAAGTCAACTAACTACTAATTAGTTGCTCAAAATGGGCTCCATTTTCTTGGATACACAAATTTATTCTTCTAATAAATTCATTTCTAGTAACTTTTAATAACGTGTTGTGGTGAATATTAAAAATCGTATTCTGAACTTCAACTCTCAACTCGCTTACATTCGCATAAGATTTCATGTAAATTAGATTTTTTACATATCTCACAAAAAAAAATCGCAGACTGCGAGATCACCAGATCTCACCCCTTTAGACGTCACCAGATCTCACCCCACCCCTCTCGCAGGCCATCTGATTGTGCCGTTGGTACCAATCCAGGTATTAAAATGGTTATGATTCTGCTGTTATAGCTGGAGCACAATCTTGCTGTAGAATTATTTTATTTCGCTCTGCCTCGGGGAAACCATTTAACTAATTTCTTAAGAGATCCAGTATTTTAAGATAGAAGAGTCTGCATTAGGTACAAACACGTGCAAATTTCAATCGTCTTATCTAAATATGAATTCTTCATTTTAATGGATTATTAATTAATTACTGACACAAGTAAACAGATGGATCTTTAAGTTAAAGTGCTTACATAACTTGAACCATTCAATTTAAAATTTAAGATTTCATGGTTTTCCTTTCATTCAATTTATTAAGTTTTTTAGAGAGATTTCCTCCTTATTATTGACCCTAACGATCTATGCAATAAAAGTACAGGGTGTAATTTTTACAGATTTTAGTCGGTTCGATTCCCGGGTGTGGCAAGCAAATTTTCGAAAATCTTTGAATGCAGTTTTCTTTCTTTTCAAAATTAAAGGAATGTTTTCTTTGAGTAAAATTTTCTATCTACAGTATTAAGAGTACTTTCCCTCCAGGTGGCATTACAAAATTCCACCCTGTATATAGAGGATAATCCAGAGGTAGTCTCATAAAATTTTTCTTCCCGAAGGATTAGTATTTATCTTGCTAAACATACGAAACTTTCAAATTTTTAAATCCATGATGGTTATTAACACTAAATTCAAATTCATTTATTAATTCAGGCACGATCCATAGATTAGAGTAGTAAATGTCACACAGACAATCAAACAATAATACAGTCATTAATAACAGAAGTAATTTATATAATAAATTACAGGCGTTGATCAGGCTTGACATCTAGTGCCTTTGCAGTTTACTGCAATGTCTACCAGCCAGAACTCCTATCAGACTGTTGGTGCTGCCCAGTATCCTGCGTTTTATAGATAGTATTTTATTGCGAATCACAGCGTAAAAGTCCTTTACATGTGCGTCAACAAACATGCCAGACGCACTACAGTATCTGGGCAGCCCCACCATTTGCTCTAAACAAATTATTATAAAGGACACGTAGGGCACTGATGGACGCCTTGGTATAAGTAACCCACAGGCCGCTAGCATAAAAAGATTGACAATAGGATTTAAATAACGAGACTTTAATATCTACTGAACGATGAGCTAACCTGCGGATCAGCATGTTTCCTCGTACCGCCAGCGCCCCACACTCCCTTTCTATTTAAATTTATTTACCCTGACCAGTTTCCGACCACCCAGGGAGAAGGGAACTAAAGACATCTTTATTCACAAAGAAAGTTACAATCAAATAATAGAAATAAATTATAACTAGTATTTACGATTGAAACAATTGAGCTAACTGCAGACTGTTGCACACAATCTACAGGTAGCTCAACTAATCCATATCAATACCAATCGGAAGCGTCCCCAAGACGCTGGCTGCATTGCCCCGCTGGCAATGCTGATGCAACACTAAAAAGTCATTTACAACGGAATATTTACCATAATTTGAGTTTTGAGCTTTCCAATATTTCGGCACACTTTTATGAGCCATAATCACTAAATAACTGTTCAAAACTAAAGGCTTCGAAGTCGATTTTTAGTTTTTTAAAACACTCAATTTATACTTTGCTAGACGATCGCCTCGCGGTTTCACCCGCGTAGTTCCCGTTTCCGTGAGAATTCTGGGATAAAATATAGCTTATGTCACTCCCTGAAAAGTAAGCTTCCTAACGGTGAAAGAATTTTTCAAATAGGTCCAGTATAATTTCGGAGCCTATTCAATACAAACAAACAATCAAATCTTTTTCCTTTTTATAATCATAATATATATAAATCACGTGTCACGTTGTTTGTCCGCGATGGACTCCTAAACTACTCAACCGATTTTAAATTTAATTTGCACCCGTGTACAGTTTGATCCAACTTAAAAGATAGGATAGCTTATTCAGAGAAGGTTTAAAAGGTGAGAGCGGTACAAAGTTCGCCGAGTCAGCTAGTATTAGTATACATTACGTTCTCTTTTTAGGTGTCACTATCAGAAAACTACCTAATATCAGTCTGCAGTGAATACAACCACGTAAGGTCGTGGAGAGTCACTCGTTTCCGAGGCATGATATCGACGCAGCCCGGTACCACGCCCAAGGCAGCTTTCAACGTACTGGCTTTAGAGGCACCCACGGCTCAAGCACATAATGATTGTGGTAAGACTTTAATATTATTGAAATAAGGGTTGAATTCAAACTCTAATAACAATATGATAATCTTAATGATGAGACAACCTCTGTGACCCAGTCAGTGGGTAGGTCAGGTCCGACTGATATGCAGAAGGCTGCCAGTTCAATTTCCGCAGCGGAACAAATGTATCATCTGATATTGGCTCCGGTTTTAGGTGTTTTCTGTGTTTTTTTCTGTGGATGGTCTGGTAAGCGTGATCGTTTGACCACGATCTCCCAAAAAAAGATTGAGTCGTATTTTCAGACGTCTGGTACCCAACAAAACGCAAGCTCTGCTTACTTTTGGGGCTAAAAGACGCTGTGTGAAAATGTCTAGCATTATACTATACCTACCTACAAACAGGAATTACAAAAAACATGGTGGGTACCTAAATATCCCGTTTTAAATAACTTGTACCTAATAAGTAAATTAATTGTTGAAAAAAAGTTTGTGCTCGTGAGGTCTACTGTTCGTAGAACTAGGTACTAGTGATAGTAGCACAGATATTATAATACTAAGTAAGATTTACAAAGCCCTAACTACTGCGAGGCCATGCCCAAGCAAGAATGAACTTTAAAAGTATTGTATCAAAGTAAAAACTCGCATGTGACTATTTCAGGTCCGTACGGCGAGCAAGACGAGGAGCAAATTTTCATACAGAAAGTGGTTCCTGATACTGACACGTTATACGTCCGGCTCGCGTCGAACGGGAAAAGGTAACTAACCATAGGGCCGCTATCACGGTGTGGTAAGGCACGGCATTACGGATCAAACGTTAGCAGTTGAAACGTTAGAGTGCGCGTTCACAGCCCGGCATCGGACAATCCGCTGACAAGTGCG
Organism: Eupithecia subfuscata; assembly: GCA_963564075.1. NCBI lineage: Eukaryota > Metazoa > Arthropoda > Insecta > Lepidoptera > Geometridae > Eupithecia > Eupithecia subfuscata. Next base: position 5,967,146 of record OY751111.1, on the reverse strand, counting down.
TCCATTGATCGGCAATCCAAATGACGTTATTCGCATTAAATTAAAAAGTTGCCTCCAAGAATCCTTGTGCCTTCATTATTTTTGAGTTACTTTTGATGTGCCTTAGCACACCGTGATCGCTGCCCAGTTCTATAAATATTTTCATCTATTTTCATCAATTCTCTTTCTCGCTTGGGTTAAGTATGAATTAGTGAATGAACACTTTATTGTACTAGTAATTAACATAAATAAAAGTATTATATCTAAATGAGAAATAAATACAAGCAGGTTAATTAGTAGGTACACACATTAGTAAATGTGAAAAAACTATTCAAGCAACTACCTACTACCAGTAGTTGTTTGGTGTAGCTGACCGTGAACGCGGAAATGACCTAGAACTATAATATTGTGAGAATCCGATCTAGGTTATTTCCCAGCTTGTGTGTACAGTGGCTCTGGCTCTACCAATCACACTAATATTATAAATGCGAAAGTTTGGATGGATGTATAGATGGATGGATGTTTGTTACTACTTCACGCCAAAACTACTGAACAGATCGGGCTGAAATTTTGTATACAGATAATTCTAGGCCTGGAATAAAACATAGGCTACTTTTTATCCCATAAATCAGTTCCCAAGGGATAGAAATCACCTTTAAGCGTTTCCATAGAAACAACGCGTGCGAAGCCGCGGGCAGAAGCTAGTATCAGATAAAATCAGGGCCTTCAAATTTATGTCGTGAAATTTACGGAAATAAAGATAGTTTATTTGACCACTCATTTAACTTTAATATTTATGGGTTGGGCCCTTCACGTAGAAGACCGAAAGAAATGAATGAGGGTTTGAACTGCAGTTGACAGTCTAAAATAATAATTACGTATCTACAAACGTAATGTCCTTGACGACCTCATTGGCGCAGCGGGCGAAGAGCGCCTCGATTGCCAGTTCGATTTCCACCTTAGCACAAATGTTTTTTTATTTAGTGTTTATTTAATTAACACGGTTATTTTGAACCAATTACAATAATTAAAAGAAAAAATTACATAAAATATTCAATAAACATACAGAATGTCTGTAGGGGTTCCTACAGTTAAAAGTTAAGATACAGTAGAACTCCAATTATCCGAACTCCGACCATCCGAATCGCCGATTATCCGAATCACAAAAAATTGTCCAAAAAAAGTCTAAGTGCGCTATTATTCTGCGTCAGCCCGAGTGTGACCACTTGCAACTGCTCACCGTCAAGCGAATGCGTGACCTGGCTGCCCGAAAACGGTTGAAGACCGCAAAACAGCTTACATTGACGGAGATGTTTAAAAAACAATGATTTTTATTTCTAAACTTGTACATAAGTACATTTTATTTATATTTAAAACATGTGAAAATTTCATGTTTCTTTCATTTAATTCAATAAAAAAATAGTGCAATATCAAAACGTACCTTTTATTCTCTCCAATGGCAATTTTTTTTTTAAAAATCCGATTATCCGAATATTTGATTATCCGAATGGGTCCCGGTCCCCATTAATTCGGATAATTGGAGTTCTACTGTAATAGTTAAATAGTTAGAGTTTTTAATTATTTAAACACCCGAGTGCTAGTTTGACACTGATAATATTCGTAAGTAATTGCACAATAATACGTAGGTAAGGTAAGCAAATTGATGCAAAAACTTTAGTTGGTAAATCTGCTAGCTATACATCAGTTTATTGAATCTACCTATCGTGCGGTACTCCGTACAATGTTAATACAATAAATGAATTAATGTAAAGAAAAGTAATTAATAATGACGTTCACAATTTGGACGATCTGCAGGTGAGTTCTGGGTGTTTTCTAAGTATACTAAAGATATCTATGTAACTTGATATATTAAGTACCTATATCAGCCATCTAGTACCCATAACACAAGCTCTGCTTAGCTTGGGGCTAGACTGATGATGCTGTGTGAATTATCCAGCATTATTTATTTATTGACGTTACCAGGGTCTGCACGATCCGCTCCGTCGATGGCTCAGCAGTATCCTGCTTCGTGGTGGCAGAGTGTGAAGGCGCGCTGAGACCGAGGCGGCTGCTGCTCTGCGGCCATCGCTCGGGGGCTGTTCAAATGTGGGACCTCACTGCACCTATCGATAAGGCAGCTAAACCACCCCAGCCAGTCCCTTCGGGGAGTGCAGGTTAGATCTAGTAGGATACATATTGATCGGCAAACTTAGTGTAGGACGCCCTCCAGCGAGGTGAAATGACGATCTGTGAAAGACTGCAGGTTTGTTGCGGCAAGCTGAAGACAGGGAGCTGGACTATGTGGCTCATTAGGGGAGGCGCTATGCTCTGGTGTGGAATAGCTGATGCTTGGCCATCAGGCCATAAACATAGAGAGCTCTATGCACGGTCAACAAAAGCAGAAGATGATGATGATTCTGTAATGGAGGTCAAAAAATCCTACCGCCTGCGCCATTTAACCCGACTCAATTTAAAAGGTTTCTCTTCATTGTTACATTAAATTTGTATGAGGCCATTGATCAATGAATTGAAAACAATTCTGTTCGTAATTTCTAAAAGTTGAATTATTCTGGAACTTGAAGAAATATTTAAAACATCATGCTCTTTCCAGAAGGCGACGAATCTCTAGCATCGGACGGCGGGCCGACACCAGACGAGCTCGTGCGTTTGCTAACCGCATGCGATCTCGACGCAACACCCGCGCCTGCGTCGCCGAACCGGCCGATACAACCATGAGGCCAGGCCTTATGCCGCGCGCTGTGTCGAATCTACACCTTCATTGTTGAACACTAGTGTCTACTTGAGCCAGCCTCAAGGTCCAATGTTTGTAAACAAACAACACAAAAATCCTGTATTCTTTTTTTGGCGTAGAGTTTTGAGAGTAATTGTTAGCATTATGTGTTGTAGGAAAGAGCTCAAATGGACAAGTAGTGTAAATTTTGACAAAAAATCAACACTAAGAAAGTGATTTTTAGGTTAAGTGTGAGGCCATGTTTACAAACATTGTATCTCGAGTTTGGCCGGAGCTGCCTACTCATAGCGAGCATATTAATTAACTGCAATTAATGCTATCTTGTCTTACGAGTACGTGTGAAAGGATAATGTAAGAGACCGGCCGGCATGGCATTTCGAAAAAATAATCTACTAAGACGATCGCCTCGCGGTTTCACCCGCGTAGTTGCCGTTCCCGTGGGAATTCCGGGATAAAACATAGGCTATGTCACTCCCTGAAAAGTAACCTTCCTAACGGTGAAAGAATTTTTCAAATCGGTCCAGTAGTTTCAGAGCCTATTCAATACAAATAATCAAAACTTTCCTCTTTATAATATTAGTATAGAAGTATAGATGGGTATTTTTTCATTCAACATAAGTGCCTGTGCCTACTCGTTACTAGAAAACCCGTGCGCGATTGGAGCGTGATTTCGTCAACTATGTATGTGGACTAATATACGTTGATGATGATGATGAATGAAGAAGTCCGTCCGTTTCTTCGGAGTTAAGTGTCGAATCGACATCTGCTCTCGGCAGATAGGTAATGGAATTTGAGCATTCGGGGATTGCGCTGTATTGGTAGGGAGATGTCTTTAATTTCAACGCATTAGTGCCTGAAAACATTTCTGAATGGTACTGACTGCAAGCAAATGGAAGCTATTGCCTCAAGTAGTGTTCTAAGGAGCACACTACTAAGGAAGCCTGACTGAATAATATTCAGTATACAATATATTATATTTATGCAGCTAAACCAGAAAAGATTACTTTATTTATAAATTGTTTATTTTTAGAATTGTCTTGGTTCACAATATTTCGATAGACGACTACCCATTTATTGCTATTGTTGACGCTTATGTAAAATAATAGGTACCTACTAACGCGACAAAAAGGAAAGCTTCGATAAACTGAGATTGCTAGAGATTGTAAAAGAATCTAAAGGTTGAATAATAGATTGAGAATTTTAAATGAAAGAGGGGAATTGATATCAATGGATGTACGAGTTAATAATAGGTAAGGTAGATGAAGTTGGCTGAAGACTGATTTTTATTTACAAAATCCATCATGACATTTGAGAAACGTAAACATATTCTATTTTCGAAGTATAGTGAGTAGATATTCAAACATTATAGACCTGTTTAAACCTACGCGGTACTGGCTTCCCAGAGCAATATTTTACATTTCAATAATAATAATCTTTCATTCATATTTTAGTACTTATTACAGTAAGATTACATACCGCATATCTATTCGACTTTCACTACCGCTTTGGGTAGCGATTAACGCGTAATTCTAATTCTGGACTTGAATATTATATCATATCTTTATGCCGGATCTCCACAGGCGAGTTTATCGCGGGTAAATAGAAAGTGATTCACATAAATTTCTACTGAATATAATATCATTCACTGCCCAGCCTCTGCGGTGCGCGACACGGAGGGGCGCGTTGCAGCTGCACGAGAGCTGCAAACAGCTGAAAAACACTTTCATAGCCTACGGCCATGAAAGTGTTAACCGCGATATACTCGCACATGTAGACACACCTTGGGCGCAACGCACACAGAAGGCGGCGAGGCGAGGGTAAGGCGCAGACACGCCGCTCCTCGCCCCCCGCCACGCCGCCTTACCGGTATCCCATCTGCGGGCGACGTGGCGGGGGGCGAGGAGCGGCGTGTCTGCGCCTTACCCTCGCCTCGCCGCCTTCTGTGTGCGTTGCGCCTTAGGGATTTTTTTATATATGTTGTTATAGTACCTACTAGGAAGTACCTAGGTTATGTGCATTGTACTATTAACGTCATATTTTTTATTTTGCTAAGGCAAACAGGCATTTGACCTGCCTGCACGCAAAAAGTGGATAATAATGTGTAAAGTTTTTGTAATCTACTTGTGATAATCTATATATATAAAAATGAAACCCGTTTCGCGTTGTCACGGCATCACGCGTGAACGGCTGGACCGATTTCGCTAATTCTTTCTTTGTTGTGTTTGTTATTGTCAGGAGAAGGTTCTTATGAAAGAAAAAATTAAGAAAGTTGGAAACATAAATTCCCACGGGGGCGAAGCCGCGGGGCGCAGCTAGTGTACCATATATTTGAAGTATTTTATTGTGTACTCTTGAGTAGTGTACTCTAGTGCACAATGCTTGAGAAAAGCGGTAAACATGTTTTTTTTTTGCATTCATCGTGAAAATATTTTATAGGAAATTTGGTAAATGAATTTAGAGTTGAATTTAATTATTCATTGTTGTTAGTTAAATAACTGTATTATCTACGAATCAAGGTGTAAATAATGATATTGTGAATAAAGCTATTTACTTACATTAAAGAAATTGTTTCTCTGTAATACATACCTATGAATTACCTATGCTTTGAGCCGATATCTCAAACTGAACTGGACGTAATAAAATTTCGTGTGTTGAGATGTTGAGAGAGCGTGGATCAAATAAATATGTTCAGTAGGTAAAAACGTTTATTTTAAAAAGTGATTATGATTTCTAGTGTCTAACTAGGTAACTGGTATTATAGCCTACATTTTAATGTCATTTTTACTAAAACACAAGTGAGTCATTGGGACATAATGTGAATGTGATACTTTCTAATTAAAATTAGCTTAGAAATATACCCGTGCGTACCTACAGCTCATATAATTATGTTCCCTGCAGATTCAATCGGATCCTACCTCCTACACCAGTTATGACCAATCTTATTTCTAACAAGAAAATTTTAAATTTTGCATGTTTCTTTTACGTTTTTAATGGTAAAACGATATGTGGCGGATAAAATTGTTGGTCAAAAACTATACTAGTGCAATGATTTTATTAAAACTTACGTGAGTAAATAAGCGTTTTGTTAGAAGTTAGGCGTTTTTTAATTTTACGAAACATGATAAAACTTTTAAATTAACTTACATTACCAGACAAAACTTGCTTATGTATAAATTGACTAGTTACTCCCTAACCCCGTCATCACAAGATTATATTACTTACATGCATTCTACTGAAGTTATGTACAAAGAAACGCACCAATTGTGGGCAAGCCACGAAATCAGTAAAAAACTTAGGGTACTTTCACACAGCAGTTTGTTTTACAGTTCTGTTACACATTACTGGATTCCAGATCCAGTAATGTGTGTGGACTCGCTCATACAACTGCATCCGCATCACCTAATAAAAACAGATACGATAAAACGGTCCTGTGTGTACATACACTTACAACCTACCATACACATATAAAGATTTCTATGAAATACTAGTTTCTAGACGCGGCTTCGCACGCGTTGTTTGTATGGAAACGATAAAACTTTATTTCTATCCCATAGAAACTGATTATAGGATAAAAGCTTAAGATTTATTTCAGGCCTATGCCAAATTTCAGGCCGATCCGTTCTTCGTTAGTTTTGGCGTGAATAGGAAACAAACATCCAAACTTTCGCATTCATACTAAGTGTGATAATCATTTTTAGCAAATACACATACATAATACTAAATGTACTTAATACTTATGTACTTTCCAATAAAAGGTATATGCTGTGTTGGAAACAAAATACTTAAATCAATAACATTTATGATAATAAGTCACAGATTATTAACTTTCAAACAATGGCACAGTAATATTTAAGGCTTCCTTTTGGTAACTTATGTTTAACCATTTCATATGAACCAATGGAAAACAATACAACTCGCTCAGTTACATAATTGGAACCTTACATAAAAAATAATATTAATTTGTCAAGCAAGAATATAAATAAGAAACAAAAAACATACACTCAAGGAAATCACTTATTTCCTAGTTAATCTTATTTAAAGTCCAGTCTCCCAATACAGTCTATTGTCGTAAATACGGGGGTCGGTCAGTGGTTCTAGCATGAAGCACCACAATGTCAATCCTACAAAAAAGTTAATTATTATAACCACTCTTTGCAAAGCAGGATACTGGAATACCTCACCAAAGTTTGGGAATCCCATATGGTTGCAGAACATGTGAGCAACAAGGGGTGCAACAAAATGACCTGAAAGAATTAAGAAACTTAAGGTAACAGGTAACTTAGAGAAATTATTACTTTTTTATTCACAGTAATTACATTATAGGGGCAAAAGGCACGGATTAAGTTTACTCAAAAAAAAAGACTTACCTGTCCTTAAAAAGAGGTATGCTGAATAAGCTCCAAACAGGCTTGTGTATAAGAACTGAAATGCTGAAAAAAATTGCTAGGTAAGTACTTGCTTATTATTTTACACCTTCAGATAAAATAATGAACATGTGCAAATATACTTACTTGAAATCAACAGGGCATTGATAAATGGCAGTCCTAATCTTATTTGCTCCAACATGTGGTGAAAATGAGCTGAAACAAACCAACGAATATGATAATGCTTCCTAACCAACTTATCTATTTGATTGTTTCTTTGTTTGTATTGAATAGGCTCCGAAACTACTGGACCGATATGAAAAATTCTTTTACCATTAGAAGCCCACATTATTCCTGATGAACATAGGCTACTTTTTACTGTGGGAAAATGCTTAATTCCTATGGGAAAATGGGTAATAGGACAATGGGTGTAAGAATACAGTTAGTCATAAATAAATGTTGAAAAAAGTTTTTACCTAGCATCTAATGAGAAGAAGGTACATTCAAGTAAATGAATTGGTTTAAATAAAAGGGTTCTATTAACCTGTAGCTCAGTACTCACATACGGTATTACTCGATAGTTTTACTCGAAGTCGAGTAAAAATCAACGTGTGGACCGCAAAACTCACAGGGTGCGAGCCTTCGAGCTGTGAGTTTTGCGGTCCACACGTTGATTTTTACTCGACTTCGAGTAAAACTATCGAGTAATACCGTATGTGAGTACTGACCTTATCAGAGATTCTTACTTATAATAGCTTTCATCCCTCAAGGATTAGGGGTGGCAAGGATTAGGCACACCTTTTTGATTGTCAACGCATCATTTTTATTTCGTATTTACTCTAATTCTTGAGATTGTACACGTCATGTTTTTATTGCATAACTGGTGAAAAACCATTAAAACTAAGTAATCGTATATTCCGAATCAAATTAATTATAGACTTCAAGCCATTGTGACTCTTTTAATCAGGTTTATATGTATTGGCCTGAGGGATCGGTCCGCATTATACCTGATGGTATAAAAAAATTTACAGCCCGCTCCGGACCTCATAATCCTTAACCGGTTAAACTGTATTTTATTATGCTGTTTCCTTCATCACAGAACATTTCATTATTTTTTGTCAGGTCCACAGAAATCTGAATAACAAGTCACTAGAAGTCGTAAGCGCGCGTGACCTTGTCGCCGCTCAGGTGACTCTCACGCCACCAGTGCGTTCGTTGCTGTTCAGTTGCTCTCGAAACGTGCGTGTGTAAAAATGGTGTGTTGCAGCATTTCCCATTGCGGAAATTCTTCCACAAGTTGTAATTATACTAATAAAGGAATAACATTTCATCGGTAAGTATTGTTTTTTCTAAATAATGCCGTTTTTCCTTAAAATTATAGAATCTTTAAAAGTAATACGAACGTCACAGTCGACCGTTCTTATTATCACGTTTAACTATACATTGCCTCTTATTTTTGTCAACATCGCGCAGGTACCTCATTACAAAAAGCAATGTACTGCACAGTGAACGATAACGTTGCGCGCTCGATTTCCTAGTGGTACGGCCGCAGAACTCGGTCGCGAGCTAGTGTTGTGACACGGTAATATTATCCTTAATATTACCTTGGTTGTGATTTGTAAAACAACTTTGCATAATTTAAGATAGTATTTTAGGAATACGATGATATATTAAAATTGTTTATTTATGTTATATAACTATCTATAAAGCTCGATTACCACTGACTGACTGACTAACTGACTGACTGACTGACATAATAATTGTTCTCCTTGATGGTGGAGGGGGAGGTATGTTTTTTTATATATATAGATACATGCATAATATAGGAAAGAAGCACTGATCGTTTTAGAGGTTTCTAATGTGATGTCTTAAATAAACACATTTTTTTGCGCTTACATTGCAAACGCTGGCTGAACCCTACGAGATAGATCAGAATAATGTACTACAGTATTTTACAACTTAAAAAGGTCTACAAAAAAGTCTAAGATAGTATATGTCTATCTCTTAGGAATAACCCACAATAACCATTTTTTATCCTTTACTTTTTACGAGAAATAATGGCTTATTTACGAGGCGATTTTAAGCAGTACAGCATTAATCCTTATCCAATTAAGTAACTTAGATACATTGTGCATTTAATATAGATTAATATACATATAGGTTGCGGGTTCGATTCCCGCCTCGGGACAAATATTTGTACGATCTGCAGATATTTGTTCAGGGTGTTCTGGTCGTTTTCTATGTATAATAAAAAATATCTATCTATGTACTCGTATATTATTATGTATATCAGTTATCTAGTACCCATAACACAAGCTCTGCTTACCTTGGGGCTAGATAATGCTGTGTGAATTGTCCAGCATTATTTATTTATTTATTTATATTGCCCTGTACAGCATGTAATTTGAATGAATATTTTCGAAGATATTACAGATTTAAAATGACAGGGACATAGCGATTGCGGTATCGGCCGGAGGGCCGATTCTGCAGTTGGTATATTTAGTATTAGCATTGCACCCGTGCGAAGCCGGGGCGGGTCGCTAGTTAATAATAAATGAATATTGAAGTACAAACTATATTTTTATTTTATTAGTACAATGCCCTAGTCATAGAATAACAGTACGAAAGGTACGTGACCTGTTATTTCGTACCCAGCACTAGTGTAGATTACATTAAAATGACGTCATAACGACAACAAATGCAAACTTGTCACTAATGTGTGAGTAAGCGAACGTATGCATCTACGCATAAGGCTTAATTTAGTTTGCACTGCATTTTTGGATGGGCGTAGCCGTAATTCCGTAGTTATTGTCTGTGTATGTAGTAGTAAGGTAGTGGAAGGGGCGAGCCGGCGACACGCATTCCCGATAGATCGGATGGTACTCAGCATTTCTAGCTTGTTATTCAGATTTCTGTGGTCAGGTCATTGTTTTTCCAGCTTGGTCCCAGTTTTGTAAGAAGTACGAAGTAAGAACTGAGATTTCATAATAGGGTCCATGAGAAATCAACAAAGCATTATAGAGTCATCAGTTTTTTACCTATTCCAAATAACAGGGGACCGACGAACACCGCGGTCATAGGTTTGAAGCACTGCATCAAAACAGGGAGCATGCAAGCTCGGAACACCCACTCTTCACTGAGTGGTGCCATTATGTGGTTCCTCACCCAAAGCCAGTCTTGCCAACTTTGTATCCAGTACAATGGTTCTGAAAAATTACAAAAAAAGGCCGAGATATTGAACATTTACAGGAATTATTAGGAGGTCAATGTTCAGTCAAATGTCACAACAGTGTCGGGGAAAAGATGCATGGAGTAGGAGAATTTACCTGTGTACAACATCCATATTCCAGACAGGAACTGCATGGTTAATGGTCCCAAGAACAGTGTTGCTGTCATAACTAATGGTATAACAGTGGCAAGAAAAAGTCCATTTAACCTTATTCCCAGGAGCTCAAAAATATCACCCCAGTCGGGAGAGCTCTCGCTTTGCAGAGAAAGACTGAAGAATGGTGTGAGCACCATCATAAATAACACACTGAAACATCTTCGTTTGATTGTCGCCGGGTGATCTCTGCAATAAAATTCGATTTTAAAAAACTTTTATTTTATCATATTCCCCTGAAAACAATAAAACAAATAATCTAGTATAACAAATAGGTCACCTGGGCAAATTAGTTCTCCATACATACAAACTGGCTACATAGGAGACTGTAATAAATACACAAGCCAAAACTGAAGAAGCGCAGTTATTTTGAGGCAAAAAATTTCGAGGAAAACCCATGTTTGATATTGAAAGAGCCGTGTTTTTCTAACTAAACTTGTCCATTTTCAGATTCAGAAGAATGAGATTGAGAATAAATAATTGAGTTGAGAGCCTCACTCAACTCAAAGCTATTTCGTCGGTTTTTCTGCAACTGCAACCTTACTGTAACTGCTGTGCACCACTCGTACTGGCTTCAAGTGAATGGTCATTTCCATTCAGTAATTTCATCATTCACTAGCTAGAGTAGCGCGGCGCTGCTGCTCTAAGATCGATCGATTGTTTCACATTAGAAAATAAATTTCTACCGGTTTTCTATTCCTGAATTCTTTTATATTTTATTTGATCACAAAATGTAAATATTTCACACAAAGTGTGTTTAATATTTACAAAATTTAAAAGTGAAATATTTTATTTGTAGTCACTGAAATCATAGAAAAATCAACATTATCCTTTACAATTTAAAAGATAACCTCTTTATTTTTAGTTCCAAGTTTAGCACAAAGGTGGCGTAAGTGGTATTCTTTCGCCGCGGCCATGTTTAATCCGCCATATTTTGCTGAGAGTCGCCCATCGTCTCTGTGTTGTGTGAATTTTGTCGAAAAACTAATCAAATCATGGATTTTATCAGTTAACATTCATATTTCTAGTGCCTGGGATTGGTGTTAGGCCGTGGAAACATTAGAATTTGTAATTTCCCTTAGCTGAAGCAGTTTTACATCTGTTTCCCGTTTCGTCTTCCCAATCTAATCTAAACAGAAAATGGCCGACGGTGTTGGTGCGGGTGTCTCCTTTGTTTAGACTGAATTCTAGTGAAATAAGTGCTAATATAAATAATGCCTAGTGCCTCGTTTTCTTCTTCGCGTTCTTACGTCCGTAGATCGCGAAGAAAAGGCGGACACCGAATACCATTACCTTCTAGGACACAATCGAGTAAGTAATCCGGGTCGGCAGAAGTCGTTCCAGTCATTACGAATTCCTTGTCTTTATTGATTACTGTGAATGCGGGCTCCAAGTTTACTTAATATATGTAATGCTTCTTATTTCCTTTCCAAATTCGTAATGGTGTCCATTGGGTAGAACATTTAAATTTTCTTGGCAAAGAAAAAAAAACGAATGCGCTAGCAAGGCTGTTGTATCATTCATCATTGTTCCCAGTGCGTTGATTGGCATGCAAATTCTTGTTTCATACATTCCACGTCCCATAACAATGAGTACCTAACGCATTTCGGTGACATTTTGCGCAATATCCATTATTGATTTACAAGATGAGAACCTATTTTGTAGGCAGTGATGAAACAGCTGTTTTCGCACTATCGAACTTCCGACGATTACCTGACTGTAATTACGAAACATTACTTTCAATAAAGAATTTGGATTGTTCTACTAAAATTACAAGATTTGGTATAGTATATACAATTTGAAATACAGTCACTATCATCATTGACAATAAAAATAATGTTTGATTATAAATAACCTGTCATGTGTATTGGAATTTGAACTCTAGTGAGTTCTTGTCATAAATCTGAAGCTAATTTTATTCATGAGCATTACATTCACTAATAAAAATGTTTGCATTTTGTCTGTTCATACAAATTAGGAAATTATGAACATGGGTCAATGTCTCTGCGTTCAATAGGTATGGGAAATGTGTACCAAATGGCAACTTTGTATTGCTGTTATTGTTTTGATAGGGATAAGTGCATTTCTAGAATTTTTCCTGTGTTACAGTGCTAATCATAGCAATGTCTATGAAATTTCCATGAACCAGAAAGACACTGGCAGAAAAGTGGCAAACCAGATGCATGTTGCCATCAACAAAGAAGTCCAGTCAAGGGCACACTGCTCAACGGTTTCTTATTCATAGACTAAAATTAATAAGAAACCGTTGAGCTGTATGATTAATATAAAAATTTCAAGGTTATGACTTTGAAAGAAGAGAATGACATTGATGTTCAATTATGAAAGTTTGTGCTTCAATATTGGCTTCAGCATCAGAACACCTCAAAGCATAAAGTTATTAATATACAATCAACAAAAAATAGGGCAAACTACAATCTGCCTCTGTATGTTATTGTCCTATAAACTAAATAAACTTTATCTTAAGTCATTTTGCAGAAAACTCACATAATCTTATCACTGTGCTCAATTAACATACTTACTATAAGTACTTGACGACCTCTGTGGCGCAGCGGGCGAAGGTCTGCCTGCGACGCAGGAGGTTGCGGGTTCGATTCCCGCCTCGGGACAAATGTTTGTACTATCTACAGACATTTATCCAGGGCGTTCTGGATGTTTTCTATGTATAATAAAAAATATCTATCTATGTAGTGTATTGTATTAAGTATATCAGTTATCTAGTACCCATAACACAAGCTCTGCTTACTTTGGGGCTAGATAATGCTGTGTGTGAATTGTCCAGCATTATTTATTTATTTAAGTACTTTGCTGTTTTGTATTGATCAAAAATCAAAATAAAGTACCTATTTAAAACAGAATATGGGTATGAAATTAACTGCATCTAAACCAAAAACATGACCTGGTCACCCATACTATGTTTTTATAATGAATTAGAAGATCGTCTCGCGGTGTCAGCCGCGTAGTTCCCGTTCCTGTGGGAATTTCGGGATAAAATATAGCCTATGTCACTCCCTCAAAAGTAAGCTTCCTAATGGTGAAAGAATTTTTCAAACCTGTCCAGTAGTTTCGGAGCCTATTCAATACAAACAAACAAAAAATCAAATCTTTCCTCTTTATAATATTAGTTTAAAGACTAGGTTTTCTCAACCAGGGACATTGTGTGTCTTTATTCGAGATTAAAAGTAATTTAGGTTATTTTAGAAGTTAGAACTATCTATGCAAAATATCAGCTCCTCATTCTTAAATCACAACTTGGGTAAAGTTTTGTCAAAAACAATTTTAGGAAGCACTAAATTTGTTTTATCAGGTCAAATATTTTGGCAACAAATCAAAAGTCACTGCTATTACTTAGTCGAATCTGAATCCAAGTGTGTGGTGAAACATCCTTATAATGTAGACTGTAAGGTTAATAATGCCATGCTTCACTAAACACACCTCAATGAAATGGTTGGCAATAATAAAGCACTGGCAACTATAATTTATACATATCTTCCAGTGGTAAACATCAATGTATGTAAAACATTGACTATTGTTACTATAAAAACTTTCATAGTTTGATGAATTCACCCATCCTGATGAAGTCCCTCGTTAAGGAATGAAATGTTGCTGTTCTTCCAACACAAACTAGGTTCGTAGTTAACCCCTTACATTCACAATGAATTTACTATTTTATATTTGCAGAATAGTAAATGTAAGCGGACACCATAAAGCCATACCTACATCATAACTTTACTATTCAATAATCTAAATCTTAAAAGCATGCCTAACTTTATTTACGTCACATGGTTTACTATCACCCAAGATGCCAAGAGTAGGTAATGAAATCAATTAAAGAAATCTACACATATTCACATAGATTGTGTTTTGATTGTAGAGTTATAAAAAAAACATCATCTCCATAGCATAGTTCTTCACCACTAAAAGAGATAAATGGGCTGAACTGGGGGAAGCCTTTACCCTAAAAAAGGCTTCTATAGACAGTTCAATGCCACAAATACAAAAAACAAAAAGAGTAAACATACACAAGTGGGATTACACATTTATCATTCTAAAGATCCACTGCTTTATACATATAGCATAGCAGTATCCTGTCGCTTTTGCTTCCTCGGTCCTGTGCTTCTCGTAGGACATCGTCAAAGTTGCAGGGCATACTTGTACTGCTACTTTGACGATATTTTCAATTCCATCTTGCGAAAAAACAGCCCAGGGTACCATCGTCCTAATCCTAACCAATTTAAAATTATTATTGCAAGTTTCGTTTGCAGGCGAGCCATGTGAAGTGCCGTGCCCGAACAACGTGCCCGGTAGCGCTATGGCAGCCACAGCGGCGTGTGCCGGCCCTAGCGGAAGCGGCGGAGGCGGAGGCTCCCCGCCAGTACCAGCCGCAGCACCCGCCACCACTGCCGGTCACCACAGCCCCTACGACTTGAGGCGGAAGTCGCCGCCAGCGTACCATGAACCCGGACCCTCGGGCAGTTGCTCTCTACCTGCTAGGAAGCGGCCTAGGACGTGAGTATCTCTTGCCAGCATTAATGAATAAACATAACACACTAGCTTCTGCGATTGGCTTCGCTCACTTGGTACCTGAATACAGTACAGAGAGGTTATATGTATGCAGATACATATAACCTCATGGGTAAGAGTAGTGCAATGGAGTTAGAGCTACAAGACTATCTCTCACTACATTAGAACTAACTGGTCTGATTTCAATCTCTTTTACTGCTCTCAGTTTCTCTGCTCAGTTACTCTGCAAACTCTTTTACTG
The DNA here is from genome assembly GCA_963564075.1 of Eupithecia subfuscata. NCBI lineage: Eukaryota > Metazoa > Arthropoda > Insecta > Lepidoptera > Geometridae > Eupithecia > Eupithecia subfuscata. The sequence continues at coordinate 5,951,886 of OY751111.1, read as the reverse complement.
CTCTCAGTTAGTTTTTACAATCAGACCAGTTTTTGGAACAGTGTTTCAGAAATTTCGCATTACAAACAAATATGTTTTACAAAATAACTGGTAGTTAACCTTTAATTGAAATCTCGCGCGATCGCAATCTAATCAGTCCAAGTCCTTGTCCTAAAAATAGTACAACAGGCTCCCTATCCTCACAGATAGTTTTAAGAATGAAAAAGAAATCTCTCCCCTTTTCTAGGCTGGAAAGGAACCACATCCTCTTTATTATGTTAGGTATTATGCTGCCATCATATCATTTACATGTTTAGATTACAGTTTATCGTTCGTAAGTGGGAATCACAGGCATAAATCATGTAGAAGACGGTCGCTTTTTTCCTTAATTTAACAAAAATGCATTTCGTCGTGATTCATATTTTGATGCTTCTTTCCTGCTATAGTGTGAACAACATACTTCCAAAAGTTTGTCATCTACTAAATCACTTGTACAGAAGTGTGTTGCATAAATTATTCAAATCACCATTTGTTTAGTTACAGCAGTTAGTTAAATGTCGTACTAATTAACGCTACTTCACTTAACTTTTCCAGTAGGTACTTTCACTTTCCCAGTATGCAAGATTAACCAACTCCTAATAAGATACTGGATACACGTAATATCACTTTTACTGTTTACTTACCTCGTTATTTTACTTCTAATAAAGGTGAAACTACACTTTGCAAACAAACCAGAGCTGTAAAACAAAGAAAACTCGTATTTTCAGGCGTTTATTTCGTCTTGGCTTGCTTGAATGATTTTCTTATTGGGTTCATGTTCATGGAGAAGCCAAACATGTGTGTTTATGTGAGTGAATTTACGATTCAAGACTTAGTTGATGTTTTCAGTCTTAGTTTACTCTTGCACAAAATTGTGCGGTCGAATTTTTTGGCGATGTCATGATGGCCTAAATGTTAAAGTTTTTTAACATTTAGGTCATCATGACATCGCCAAACTCGGGATGTAACTTTTTCTTTGTAGATTTTTCTTCTCAACCGTGTCCAGCTTCAGTGTAATATAGTCATTTACCTAATTGTTCACACGTATCTAACTTCCAGATCGCTGTCCCAAGGCGTAGATGTCTGCAACGTATCTCAATACTTGCAATACGAGCTGCCTGATGAGGTGCTGCTTTGCATCCTTTCGCATCTCACCGAGCGCGACCTTTGCCGCGTCGCGCAAGTCTGCAAGCGATTCAACACTATCGCCAACGACACGGAGCTATGGTGAGATTGAACTGGGTCTCACTCTGGGCAACGATTCGCCACGTTCTGTACGATCTCGAAAGTCTTTAGCCAACTGATATTCTGTATAGTATCATGTCTCGCTAAAGAGCACATATTGAGAGACGAAATGCGGTCGTCGATTAAGTCAGAAGACTTAAAGGGACAAGTTTCTCGTGTTTCTTAGCATATCCGAGTACCATGTTGATTACACTTTATTCGAAATGATATACATATATGAATCGCGAATCTTTGCCTGGAGTCGGGACCCGAATGTAGGTGATGAAAACGGTCCAAGCTACTTTGGCTTAGGTCCAATCTACACATACACACTAAACAGGGCTCCTTCTCAAGACAGTATTGACAGGTATGATTTGGGTTAAAATTCTAATTCTGTCTATAATTCCTTGTGTTTCATTAAGAAGATAAGCATTGTTGAATTTATTTATGTTAACATGTATTCTTATATTTCAACTTGCTGTTTGTTTATCAGTGGGGCCAGAGAAAAGTACTTTGTTAGACTACATGTACATACCTGCTTCTGTAGCTCAGCCATCCAAATAGATATTGCTTTCAGACACAAGACTTCTCTAGCCGTCTCGGTTCATGTCCAGAAAGACACTCTTTACTCAAATATCCTTCACAGAAAAGTACGAAATATCAGTTATCTAGTCAGTACCCATAATACAAGCTCTGCTTACTGGGGAACTAGATTATACTGTGTGCATTGCCCAGTATTATATTATTAAAATAGTTTTCTAATCAATGAAATCCAACAGGAAAAGCCTCTACCAATCAGTGTTCGAGTACGACACTCCACTGATGCACCCTGCTCCATGCCAGTTCGAGTTCATAGCACCGGATGAGTGTGATGCTGATAATCCGTGGAAGGAGAGCTTCCGGCAACTCTACTACGGGATTCACGTCCGCGCCAATCATCGCACTAAGAAGGATTCGCGTATCAAACACTTCAACTCTATTAGAGTGAGTTTCTTTGATTTCCTTTGGAAAAACTGTCACGGAAACTGTCGCACAGATAACGAAGCCAAGTTCACAATTCACAACTTTTCCAAGATAGGTTTCCTTTAGCCACGGAAATGAACTAATTTTACTAAGAATTCTTAAAAAATGAGATGGTGGCATCGTGAAAGATCCACCTCGACGTAAGTAGTGGTGGATCTTCCATGATGCCTAGCATGCACAAACTTCTGTCTAAAAGAAATAATAATAGAGAAAATTTCATAGATGTGCAAATGAAGTGGAAGCTTCTCTGACGACCTCTGTGGCGCAGCGGGCGAAGGTCTGCCTGCGACGCAGGAGGTTGCGGGTTCGATTCCCGCCTCGGGACAAATGTTTGTACGATCTGCAGACATTTGTTCAGGGCGTTCTGGATGTTTTCTATGTATAATAAAAAATATCTATCTATGTAGTGTATTGTATTATGTATATCAGTTATCTAGTACCCATAACACAAGCTCTGCTTAGCTTGGGGCTAGATAATGGTGTATGAATTGTCCAGCATTATTTATTATTTATATATTATTATTTATTTATTATTCTCTACAATTACCTTATCATCGTCAGCCTATATTAGTCCACTACTGGACATAAGTCTCCCCTAATAGGCGCCATAGCGCCCTGTCTTCAGCTGGCCGCATCCAGCATCTGCCTGCTGTCTTTCGCAGATTGACATCCCACCTGGCCGGAGGTTGTGAGTTGTGGCTTGCTAAGACCTAGCTTACTAATGTAACTGTAACGATAACGAACATCCCAGGAATTTTACTCAAGTCCTCATCTTCACTGTTTGTCAATAAGCACCTTCTTTCCAGGCTGCTCTCGAGTACGTAGAAGAGCGTGGCGGCAACTCCCCCGCTACCCCCACGGGCACCGGCAGCGGCGCCTCTTCAGCCAGCAGCGGCACCGCCAACACTAGCGGCAGTGGCACCGGCGCCGCTAACTGCACTTGCGGCGCCGGGGCTTGCACTTGTCGCCGTAATACCGCGACCCACCAGCCGGCGTTGGTGTTTGTGCATGGCGGGCTTTACCAAGAGGAGTGTCTTGCTATTGATACGGATGTTCAGCTCATTGGTGAGATTGAAACTGCGTTTTGTAGATCATAGACCTCAGAAATAGTTCTTAGGCACCGGCGCCGCTAACTACACTTGCGGCACCGGGGCATCATCCTGCTTTGGTCTTTGTGCATGCTGTGCTTTATCAGGAGAAGTGTCTTGCTATTGATATGGATCTTCAACTCATTGGTAAGATTGTGTCTTGGTTTTTATTATTTGTGAAGTTCAATCTAACCACTATCTCTCGGATCATGTTAATACTGCGGCCGTACCCGTAGCAGTCATCCCTGTATAACTTTGTGTAAGTTATACATCTTCTACATCAGTTTCGCCAAATAAACAATACATAAACCATCCTATGTGGATTATGTAGGTAAATCGGAAAAGGGCGTTAGAGGAGTTAAGTTGAAGATTTTGAGGTACCTTTAGATGATTCAACTTGTAATGTTCCAGTTAACTAACTACACAATGTTTCACCCCAGGTTGTGCAGCAGGCAACGTAGCAGAATCGGTAGTACTCGATCGCGAAGCAGAATCCACGCTGACGTTCGCAGAGGGCGCCAGCCGCGCTTACGCTGGACACATGACGCTCAAGTTCTCACCTGATGCCACCAGCACAATGCAGCATCACAAGCATTACTGTCTCGAGGTCTCCGATAACTGCTCGCCTACTATCGACCATTGCATCATACGCAGCGCTAGTGTTGGTAAGTGCAGATATTAATTACATGTGCCTTATGTTCAGTTCTAGATTCAAAGATATTTTTGTCAACAAAGACATTTCGTCGTATCCTACGAATAAGGTTACAGTTGCAAAACACCAACTTTACAGGAGACGGTTTTTTCTTATTATTTCGAAAAGTTTCCATTATACGAGTAAGTTTTTTTTTCTAAAACGATTTATCATGATTTTAGCTAAATAATCATGTAGCTTTCATAAATAAAAAAACCCGTTTTCTCTAGTTTTTGTCGCTTAACACCTTGTTCCGCGTGCAAGTTTCAAAACGACGCTGTTTTAAGCGCCTCTGTGACCTTTTTCCACGACGATTTCGCTTCACGACGTCAACTGAGATGGTAACAATCGCCTTTGTAAGCTTATTCGATGAAATTTGTGGGACAATTACAAGAATACTAAGGTAATATTTTACTTTCCTTCAAGAATTTCGTTTGGTATCTTGTTAATTAGCGTCAGAAACTGTTTACTCATGCATGCTGCACAGGACGCTTTACTACCTGGAAAATATTAGATGGATTTAACTTGTACAGCACCCAATCTACGACCTTAGTGGCGCAGCGGGCGAAGGTCTGCCTGCGACGCACGAGGTTGCAGGTTCAATTGCCGTCTTGGGACAAATGTTCGTACAACTACTACCTCTGACTTGTCAAAGTTTTACTGCTAAAATGCAACTAATCGCTCAAAATCATTCTAAAGCTAAAAGTAAAACCTAGTTCGTATGAAAGCGTTGGATTGCTGACATACTACGAAAAATAGTGTTCTCGTAAACTATGCAAAACTCATCAAAGGGTTTCTGAGTGCTTGATTCAAATTAATAATTGAAACTTATTCGTTATAATTCCTTTCATATAAAACAATGTAATTCAGCATAAAACTTTTAAAACTATTTAACAGGTTATTAAAACTTAAGTCATATAAAATTATTAAGGTAATTGTTCCGTGATCATGGCGCATCAAACTGTGTCGAAATAGTGGAAAACTATCAACTCAAATCATTTTAAATAATCCGTTTTAATAGACTTACAAATAATTCAGTGCAGTGACTAATAAATATAATGTTTTATTTCTCCTTAAACATTCGCATTACATTCGCGTGCATTCTTGCGAATGCGAATGTGAGTATTCGTTATATCTAGTGTGGATAAATGGGTCTATCTATTAGATAATTGTCATAATAGATTGATATGCCTCTGCTTAACGTATTTATTTCCAATCGGTCATTTAGCCATGAAGGCTATTTATTGAATTTCTTCTGCTTGTTTATTCTAACCTATTTTGTATTTGTATTTCTTTTTATTTCTTTGGAAGACAGGCAGTACATAGATATATAACGAGAAACAATAAGAATTTTCTTAAACCAGTAAAGTCTCCACTATAAACAAAATTACACATAAAAACTGGTGAACAGACTTAACAAACAAACATATCGTGTGAAAATTAACTTGCTTATATAGAGGAAAGTGCACAATAATAAATTGAAATAAGTAACCATATTAACAAATTAAGTATTAATATTAACAAAGATAGAACACTATTTCTAACAAACAAGAGGAAAAGACTAAAGGCAAAATAAAATAATTTAAACTAAGCTATTAACTTGGCGGCAGCAATGCCTACAATGCTTCTACGCAACGAGGCGGCGGCGGTTGAGTCGAAAATAACAATTTCGTTGATTTTATTGTAATTATTGCAAGCTCTATTCAGGAACATGTTCTGCCTATAATTTGTTCTAGAGGTTGGAGTCCAAAAAGTTTTCTTTTTCCTAGATGAAGCCCGTGGGAAATGCAAATAAATATTATCAAGTAACAACTCGGGAGTCAATTTTATTGTTCAGTAATTTATATAAAAAAAGAATGTCTAGATCTACTATAGAGTCTGTAGGAGCTGTCGGAAAGCGGAATAAATTTTGTTTTAAAAATTTGTTTTGATTTCGTTGTATTTCTTCAATATGTACTTTAAATTTTGGATTCCAGACTGTTGATCCATATTCAAGAATTGACCGGACGAAGTTGTTATATACTAGGATGAGAGTTTAAGGGCTATTAAAGTCCCTACCAATTTTCATAATAAATCCAAGCATTCGATAAGCCATGGGCGTAATTGTATTGAAATGAGTGATAAAAAATAATGTAACAGATAAAAGATGTATGTAAATTTATAAGCTGCAGGCCTTCCTTAAAAATAAATAAAGTAAGTATTTAAATTACAATCATCAAATAAAAAGATGTTTGTCCAGGGGAGGGTGATCTGATTGTTTTCTATGTAAGTATAATAAATAGATGTATGTAATCTTATTGTATTAAGTATATCAGTAATCTAGTACCCATAACACAAGCTCTGCTTAGCTTGGGCCTAAATGGTGCTGTGTGGATTGTCGAGCATTATCATATAATATTATTATTAATCAATCTTCTCAATTTAGTCAACCGTATCCAGATGAGAGAACTCGTCAATGAGCCTTGAGCCTACTGCTGTGGGTTTACTCACGTTATATTATTAGAGAAAACATATATTTTGGTGTTTTACAGTCTATTTCATAATGGTATATTCTCTATATGATTTAAGTAGGGGGACTAGGAAATACAATGAATTAATATAACTTTAAACGTATTTATTTAGTATGTAAAAGTTCATGGTTTTCCTGTTATTTAAGATACTATGTTATTGGGAAAAAAATAATCCTTATGATTGAGCCTTTTGATCTGTATCGTAAAATTACGGGTGGATATTTTACAATTTGGAGGGTTCGACTCCTGGTTCAGACAGGCGATTATTCAAAAGTCTTTCAATGTAATTTAAATTGTTTTAAAAATCAAAATCAAGTCTTTTTTCAGTAAAATGTTCTATCTACAAAATTTAAGATACTTTCCCTCCACGTGGCATGGCCTTGGGTCGCCCTGTATAGATTCTTACAAGTTCTACAGGCTACAAGATTAGTTCTCCTTGTGAAGCTGGCCGTATGAAGCCCATGTCAGAGAAATAGTTTTCTTCATTGCTGCAAAAATAAAGAGTACTGAATAAAATCAAGTTTTAAGCAGAGGCTCTAATATCAATCTATATTACGACAATAATCTAATAGATATACCCATTTATCCATAAGAGAGATGTAACGAGTACTCACATTCGCGAACATTCGCAAGATTTAATACTAGCATTCTCGTTCACAAGAATGCACGCAACGAATGTAATGCAAATGTTTAAGGGCAAATAAAACATTAAATCTATTAGTAACTGCACTGAATTATCTTAAAGTCATTTAAAACGGGATATTTACCATGATTTTCCAATATTTCGACACAGTTTCATGCGCCATGATCACGGAACAATTGGCCTAATAATTTGTGATGATAGCCTGTATAATAAACAGTTTCAAGTTTATGCTGAAATACCTTGTTAAATAAAAGGAATTATAACGTATAAGTTTCAATCATTTATTTGAATCAAGCATTCAAAAACCCTAGGGGAGTTTTTCTTAGTTGACGAAAACTACTATATCAATAAAAGATTTTTTATAATTTTTTTGTTTTGCAATTAGTCACTAATCAATCACTAATTTATGTGCCCGCCTCATACTCTACTGCACTGTTTTCTGCTCGCTCGGAGTCGACACACAGCGGTCACCCGCGCCCGCACGCCTTTTCGCCCGTGGTACACGGTTATTGTGGAGTGTGTAACCATATTCGCCGGGAAATGCCCATGTCGGTTGCGTTTTGCACATGAAAAAAAGTGCCAAAGCTGTTCGTTACCTTATTCGTCGGGCGAAATGCATCAATGCAATTGTAACCAAATTTTTAAACCTTAATAACTTTTTTGTATTCATTATTTATTTACTTTTTTCGAACTGGTATGATGCAAATGATAATGGAGATTCCAAAAATACAATAAAAATAAAAGGTCACATTGGCGACTGTAACCTTATTCGTAGGATACGACGATTTATGAATTAAAACTTAACAATAACGGAAAACAACAAAAGGTAAACCAACAAAACCAAGATAATCTCTTAAAGACAACACAAACTCCTGCAACGCGTAATTACACACGCGCAGCGGGAAATGTTTAAATTCAAGTTCGATAATGGACGAGAGACGAATAAAATAATGAATAAAGCTTTTAAAACCGAAAAATTTCTTTTTCAAATGTAAGCTTCTCTTAGTGTTCCAGAACTAATTATATCTATAACAACACTACAACTTTATTGTTCATGTACCACACAAAATACAAGTAACAATGTAAGGAATATCAACGCTCAACTTGAATAGCAATGAAAATGTATGCCACACTATCCTTTCTGAAGAAATACTGTGACACATAACATTTATTAGTTGTTGGAATAGGGCGAGTCATAAATGCGCCTGACTTTATACACAACATACAATGTTGCGTGTGACTGACTGGAAAATTCCTTGTACCTTTGCAGTTTAGTTTTATTTAAAGATAGGGTTCATCTATCAGCCTGAACAGTAAACAAGACTGGTGACGATGTCCCTACGGCGGCGGAACAGTCCTTATACTCTGAAGTACACTTCTCAATGATTAGGGTGTGGCATTTCCAACCATAAGTTTCTGTGACAAGCCCTCCTGGTCAGCACACCTACATCCATTTGCCGCGTTCCGTATATAAAAATAATCGCTCGCTAACAGCGCTCAAAGTCGTTCCGATTTATTTGGGCGCGATAACGACAGATATCGTGATATGTTCAACGGAACGGCTAATAGACGCTCTTACATCGTTCACATAAACATAACCTCAAGAATGAATGAATGAATGAATTAACACTTTATTTGTACTTACTAGTAAATAAAGTTAATAAAAGTCTTATATCTAAATGACAAATTCAAAGTACAAAAGGCGGCCTTATCGCTGAGAGCGATTTCTCCCAGGCAACCTCAAGTTTATGATGATTTTAAAAATGTATTATGACAATTTGTATAATCATATGACAATTTGACAGATCGTTCACAGCGACCATGCTCGGTAGCGTGAGCGTTGTGAGTGCAAAGATGGTGCCAGTTATGACGTCATCTATGACGTTTCGTTAACAACTGTAGACGCGATATCTGATATGCGGACCGCTTTTGTGATTAACAACTGTAGACGCGATATCTGATATACGGACCGCTTTTGTGAGCACTTAAATCGATTTTGTCTATCAACGGACCGCAACAATTGGTGAACATGTCTTTCCAAAAGACAATCAGGATTAGTGATCGCAGTAGAGGTGTTAAAACACAGAAAGACGCTGCTGCCTTTTCTCTGGTAGGTTCCCTTAGTCAGCTCTTAGGAAATCCACGAGCTGAGTTGGAGGAGTCGATTCATACGCCACGACCGCCACCGCAAGCAATGCCACGACTAGAACTATACGACAAAAGATCTATTGACTATACCTAACAATAAGTAATATGAAAAACATCCATCCTCATCCATACCTTAACTCCACAGTGGGAGCAGCAGTTTGCGTAAGCGGCGCCGGCGCCAACCCAGTGATCAAACACTGCGACATAAGCGACTGTGAGAATGTCGGTCTCTACGTCACGGACTACGCACAAGGAGCCTACCAAGACAATGAAATCTCCCGCAACGCTCTCGCCGGGATATGGGTGAAGAACCTCGCTAACCCGATCATGCGTCGCAATCATATACACCATGGGCGCGATGTTGGGATATTCACGTTTGAAAATGGATTGGTGAGTCATGCAACCTTATTATTTTCCAACAAATGGTGGTGTCCAAGCCGATTTCGGCGACCTGTATGACTGATCAGACGTTTTAACTCACGCTAAGGGACTCAGACAGTCATAACGGTTTTTCCGGCTAAGTCATCATCATGTTAAACATAGCCTTTACGACGAGTATGTAGTTGTCGATAAAATATTTATTTTATATGTATTTCAAAGCACGAATATCCCAAACTCAATCATAATATTCGCTCAAAAGATATTAACACACGTGGAGCATTCAGTATAAATAACGGATTTCCGAGAATTCATAATTCTTAAGGCCATACATTACGGTTTCTGGGCCTGGAAAAAATACAGCTCAGGTGCTAAATACTACGCAATCAAGTTCATTTCAGCTGGTTACTTTTTCGTCAGAGCGCTAAATGGCTAACAGTGGTCTTCCTTCCGAGGAAAAGAGGGCATCTCTTTCTACGTTATTCAAACTGAGCGAGACTTCAGACCTAGTAAGATAGCAAACGCACTTGTAGTGTAAATCTATTGCTCCAGTAGTGGATATATTTCCAGGGACTAATCAATGAGTATTTATTCCACAGGGTTACTTTGAAGCAAACGACATTCACAACAACAGAATCGCTGGTTTCGAAGTTAAGGCGGGCGCAAACCCCACCGTAGTCCATTGCGAGATCCACCACGGCCAAACTGGAGGCATATACGTACACGAATCTGGTCTCGGACAGTTCATTGATAACAGAATACACTCTAACAACTTCGCTGGCGTGTGGATCACTTCAAACAGCAACCCGACGATTCGGCGCAACGAGATTTACAACGGACATCAAGGAGGCGTGTACATTTTCGGCGAGGGACGTGGGCTTATCGAGCACAACAATATTTATGGGAATGCTTTGGCTGGAATTCAGGTGTGTACCATCATTATCTCACAAAATGTTGTTTCCTCTACGTTCAGTATCAATATCATTGTCATTAAGTAGGTAATAACTAACCCACATAAGTATACCTTTATGGTGTTGTTCAGGTGAATATTTTACACAGTAATTTCTCGTTTATGCTACGGCCACACTATCGCGATAACGCGAAGATTTGCGCTGTCGCGACAAGTCTGACCAAGAAGTTCGTCTTCGCCTTGTAATGTGGCAGTAGCATTATAACCTGCACAATAATAATATGCAGGAACCAAATCAAAGGCCAGGCGGGATCACAACCTGCGAAAGACTACAGGCAGATACAGGATGCGACAAGAAAGACAGGGCGCTAATTAGTGAAGGCATATGACCAGCAGTGGACTAGTATAGGCTGATGAGAATTAAATCAAAGGCCATAAAGAAACTTGCATGCTGATCGTAATTTTTTCCCACAGATTCGCACTAACAGCGACCCTATAGTAAGGCACAATAAGATCCACCACGGCCAGCACGGCGGAATATACGTTCACGAGAAAGGGCAGGGCCTTATTGAAGAGAACGAGGTGTACGCCAACACGCTAGCCGGCGTCTGGATCACGACGGGATCCACGCCCGTGCTGCGCCGGAACCGCATACATTCAGGGAAACAGGTACTTTATCGTACACTAGTATAGCAACCCGCCCCGGTTTCTCACGTCTTGCAGAGATTTTATTTTATAGAGCAAATATTCCTCACGAATCTGGCCCATAAATAGGCGTGTTCATTCTTAGGTCTTACGCACATCAAGCTTATGTAGATGTGGTCGACGACAGACGACATCACTCTCTCGTTCCTTTGCGTACCAGAACCATATTGTCTATACTCTGGCCAAAATAAAGATAAAATGTTTGTAAATGCCCCATCACTTTCTTGTCGACTTTTTGACCAAAATTGCGATACTTGTCGATTTGAGCTGTTTCCCACAATGCTTAGTGCCGACAAATATATTTCTAACCCAACGCCAAAACGAGAATTTAGGATTTTTGTGTCGAGTTGTTTACAAACACTATTTCTTGAGGATGTCTTGAGTATACACTAGCGCGCTGTATTTTATAAAGCTGTGTGGTAAATTAATAAATGGCATATTTTTCAGGTCGGAGTTTATTTCTACGATAACGGCCATGGTAAACTTGAAGACAACGATATATTCAATCATCTCTACTCTGGCGTCCAGATCCGAACAGGCAGCAACCCCGTTATAAGGGGTAACAAGATTTGGGGCGGACAGAACGGAGGCGTACTAGTCTACAATGGAGGCCTAGGCCTCCTTGAACAAAACGAGATCTTCGATAACGCCATGGCCGGAGTGTGGATAAAGACTGACTCCAACCCAACGCTCAAGAGAAATAAGATTTTTGATGGGCGCGATGGAGGGATCTGTATTTTTAATGGTGGAAAGGTTTGTGTTGCCTGAATTATCCGTAATACCGCTCACTAGAGCGAGCGAGTGACATAACCTCTTTTCTCCCCTGAGCATTATTCCCATCGGACGGTGGGGTTTGCTTTCCGTGTTCCTTGTCAATTATAAGTAATCGAAGATTAAAATCAAGTATGCCTTGTTTAACAATATCCTAAGACCATAAATATGGCATCACGTTGAATCGCGAGTAGTGATAAGTGAAAAGAGATGCCTTTGTCCAGAAGTGAATATGCTGTTGCATACATTATATTTATCTTACTTACTAGCTGCGCCCCGCGGCTTCGCCCCCGTGGAAATTTATGTTTCCAACTTTCTTAATTTTTTCTTTCATAAGAACCTTCTCCTGACAATAACAAACACAACAAAGAAAGAATTAGCGAAATCGGTCCAGCCGTTCACGCGTGATGCCGTGACCAAGGAAAACTGGTTTCATTTTTATATAAATAGATAAGAAATTATATCTTGCTGAATTACATTATCATTACCATTCTAGCCTGGGAGTTTTGATGGTGCTATAAAGATCTATATCTATTACTTCCTACTACAGTTACGGCTACTGGGCCCCTTTCGCTCTTGTCAGCTTCCTCCATCCTGAGCTTCTCGTGTCCAAGTATGCTCTAAATATTTTATTCTTTCACAGGGCGTGTTGGAAGAGAATGACATATTTCGCAACGCGCAAGCAGGCGTGTTGATCTCAACGCAAAGCCACCCGGTGCTGCGACGTAATCGTATATTCGACGGACTCGCGGCCGGCGTTGAAATCACCAATAACGCGACTGCTACGCTTGAGCATAACCAGATCTTCAATAATAGGTTTGGAGGTAAGATCATGCACATCCCAATGTAGTACAGTGTAACTACCTCATCAGGACTCATTCGTCGTCATAATCACCATCGCCACGCTTGGCAGGCGGATTGGTGGTCGCAATAGAGATGTTCCAAATGCACAGATGGAAGCGGCAGCCCTTCCCCTGGTAGATTCCCTTAGTCGATTCTTACCTATACCAAAAACTAGCTATTTTCGGTATCCATCACACTAAGCCCTGCTTGCTTTATAGCCAGATGATGCTGTGTAATAAGGTCTAATATTATTTATTTATCCATTTCTTAACTTTGGTTCCTGCGATCGCCAACCCGCATGCCCAAAGGGATTATGGCATCATCTATGAGAAGAGCCAATGCCAGAGCTAGAAAGGCATATTAGGGGAGGCCTAATGGGAATAAAACTTTTGCGGCGATGTTACTGGGAAAGCTTTTAGTAAGATGCTCGTAGCAGCAAAGCGACTAGTGCCTTCTTCTGAAGCACTGATGAATAATAATTGAGTGAATTAATTCTATACAATGTTAATTGTGTTTCTAGGTTTATGCCTCGCGTCGGGTGTATCGCCGCTCGTGCGTGGAAACAAGATCTTCAGCAACCAAGACGCGGTAGAAAAAGCGGTGGGCAGCGGACAGTGCCTCTACAAAATATCTTCCTACACAAGCTTCCCAATGCACGATTTCTACAGGTAACTTTGACTTGCTGCACAAGAAATCATACATCATATTTTGTAAAGTTAACTCACTGCTGTTAGAACCGTGTTTAGAATTTGAACCTATAAACCGAATAAGCGAATGTATGTAGAACGTATGTAAGTAACATAATAATGTTCTTTGAGAAATAAAACTTTCATGGCCCACTACGCATACGTCGGTCAGCACCACCACACGTGGCGGCTTCGCGCCGCTGTCGATCGCACAGCCGAGGCTGGGCAGTGAATGCGTTAACCACGACTTGGGGGCATTTCGTCTCACTGCTAGGCAAAGTTCTTCACTCCACCAAATCCTTGTCTGTACCTTCACACGCGTTCCCCCACCAATCTCTTGGGAAGTTGATAAGGTCGCCCCGCCAACACTTTCATGGCTGACCACAACCGTGGCTTTCTTCCGGTACCCAGGATGTTACAACGGCATTGCCGAAGTTCAATTCAAGACCGCCACTCTGACGGGCTGGTCACTTTAGCTTTATGCACCCTGAGAGGTGGGCTTGCGTTGTACCATCCTGAATTGAGACTTAATTTACTGTTATTTTTCCAGGTGCCAGACTTGCAACACGACAGACCGCAATGCAATCTGCGTCAATTGCATCAAGACATGTCACTCTGGTCACGATGTAGAATTCATTCGCCATGACAGGTACGCATCTTCCTACTATAATAATTACCTATTGTCAGTCTTTGAAAGTAAGAAAAAAAACTTATATTTGCTTTCTAAGTTACTTGAACACCCTAGCACACCAAGCTAATACTTCTATCTTATTGGCTTGAAAAGACTCGGAAACTACAGACCCACAAACTACATATTGTGAGGTGTAGTAGCAAGCTACTAAGGAATCATCTCAAGAGCTAGTGTGTGGCAAAGCAATATAGATATTATTATCTTCACTGTGTGGAGGAGACACACTCATTGAAATCACTCACACACAGACTTTTTATAGAATTTAGTGGTGTGACAAGACTTTATATGTGAAGGCAGAATATCGTTATTTCTACGAAGAAATAACATTTAATCATCTGGTCTGGAGTTTCTTTTTAGTATATCTACGTCTTTAAAGGGAGTCATCACATTATTATGAAGATAACGACGTGTCCACATTCGCTTATGGAGACCCTCGGGAATCTTACATTGAGAAATTAGCCGTCGTTTACGATTCTATCCTTTCCAGATTTTTCTGCGACTGCGGTGCGGGCACCCTCTCCAACCAGTGTCAGCTGCAAGGCGAGCCCACGCAGGACACAGACACCCTGTACGACTCCGCAGCTCCTATGGAGTCTCACACGCTCATGGTCAACTGAGCGCCCACCGCCATCTGTCTCAGCGTATCGCACGCTTACACGACGGCAGAACATTCGCGACCTCGGTGAAAGCGACGCGACGGTAACAGCGCGATTTATCGTACGTTTACGACGACAGCGGGAGTTTACAAGCGAATCTGTCTTCACCCCGCTGTCGTCGGCTCTTTCTGAGGACACGGAGCCGTCATGTCGGTGAGCGCTAGCTCTAACAGTATTGTACACACTATCCTCCTCGTTATTTATTTTTAGATGTTAAACTCGCTGTGACGCGATGAAGTACCCCACCAGAACTGAAAGCTTCCAATCACAGGGGCTTTCCCCTTCAATTGAATATAACTGCTTGCAAACAATAGCCTCGCAAATATCTTGGTGTTGTTTGCAAGCGGAATACAAACTGGAATAAGTAAGCAGGACTTGTTTTCTGATATGTGGGGGTGATAAGATCTTCACCCAAGTGATATCCTCCAAGGGTGCATTGTGCCTTATCCCCCGTCAATTTGATGCTGCCATTATTGCTCCATTTTTTCGTGAGCTCAATCTTAGTTAAATCTTGTATTACTGGAAACAGTGATCTGAAATTATGAACACTTATTTCGTCTACGCTTAAATTGGCGAAAATTAAAATATATTGGTTGTGTTAAATGTAGGTAATTTTTATATTGTAAGCTAGAATGCTGATAAATGTCTTACCCGTACATTTATCATTTCTTCCATTGAAAAGCGAAATATATTTAATACTTCCATAGTCCAGTTGTTATTCTCTGCAGAATACTGCTGTTAGTTTGTTTTACATGTTTATACATTGTTAGAACTGTCTCTAATAGTTAAATTGAGAATTATGTCATCATGGCTGAGAATTCCGGTAGCGTAGCTCAGCATTTTGTAAACGCATTGGTAATTCTACGTTATGACGACAGCAGTGACGTGCAATGTTCTGGTCGGGTACCCACTCATGTATCAAGACTGCCATGGGGATGGTATTAGCGAGAGGTGCTTACCTGCTTGTCGGAGGCAAATACAAGTTGAACTTGGGACTTACAGCCTTACTGTGGTGAAGTCACGCGTGCGATGCGGCATCTCACCGCTAGTTGTAAACATTGCCATAAACATGCAGGATAGCGGTGCGATGACGTATGTCAGCGTTGTATTGTACGTTTATTTTAGACAGACGCCACAGTGATAGTGATTCATTAGTGGAATTGGTTGACAAGCCGGTAGCCAGCTCCCCTACTCGCACGCCCACTGTAGGGTTATATCCCGGCGAGGGCCGTCGCTGCTCTGATAGCTCGACGGCACCGGCACTCGCCTGATTCTAGTTCGATTATTTTTATTATCTAAAACTTCGTATAGTATTGTAATCACGAGTCGCTGATCTTTTGGTCGTTTCGGCGGCCACCTGTCGACCTCATGTAGCCATTTATAATTATGTATTTTCATCTTTGTACATTATAGTTGAAGAAAATTCGTATTTCGGACAATGTTACTCTGTTTTTGTAGAGGATTCGTTTAGCATTGGTACTTAATAATTATTGTAATGCGTCGCGTATGTAGTGTCATGCATTCCCAAATTATAATCGTACAGTTAAATCGAGATCACGTTGACATTAGAGTAATGTTATTCATTTTGTAAGACGTACCAGTAGGAACGTAAAATAATTGTGTATCTCATAGTTTCATAATCATGAGGAAGTTTCTTGTATTTTTTGTTTCTTCAAAAAAATTATTCGATAAAATACTTATATTTAGTTCTAGTTCGATCCAGCGACGTGACGGTCAGGATAGCAGTTATTGTAGGTAATATTTATACCTAATCATATATACTTTTTTACAATTTTAACAATTTGACGACAAGATCATTTTGATTTTGGGGCATTTATTTGTTGGCTCTCCTGACAATAAGGCTTGTTGTTGAGACGTTTTAGTTAATAAAGATATTTGTACATGAAAGGTTGGTTGTAGTGAGGACCGGCGGGTGTTCTGTCGCGCCAAGCTCGGCGCTGCGGCCCCGCCGCTCAGGAGAGCTGGCGCGCTATAAATACTTCTCTCGTCTAGGAGTCTGCCTCGCCTAAATATTCTGGCGCTCCTAATGCGCTTTGTAAATATCTATGTCACACAATAATCGAAAACTTAGTTATTAATGTATTTGTATCATTATATTTTTATTATTGATCGCAATGTGTATGTTTAATTATAAAGTAGGTACGTTGTGCAGGAGAGCCGCCGACGGGCGTGCCTCCCGCCAGTGCGCGATCTTGCGTCGCCTGTGAGCCAGTAGTTAGTACGGATATATCAGCTGCCGCCCTCGCGGCCAACACTGTATATTACAAGGAATGTGTCGTATTTACTCGGAACAGATCTTAGGTACAATTGATATTTTATATTACTGTTAATTTAAATTTTGGTATTGATATCGTTTGAAAAGCAATGTTAGGAAAGGAAGCGCCGTGCGAACGGCCAGAGTGCTGATAGTTTAAGTCTAGCCATAAGCTATATGAAATCTAAATTACTCTGTAATCAATATTGCAAGTTTAAATCGTCTTTCCATAGCACGGTATGTTCTGAATCTTTTGTAATCCTCAAATCTGTGATCATCGCTAAATGTGTAAGAGAAATGTTTTAGTTGAAACCCGAACTTCTGAATAATGTAATTAATATGTTTGTCGAAATTATATGGCGCCGATGCTTCTATGTATTGAAATTGAATGTAGAAATTGTTATTTATTGAATTGTCAGAATGATCTTAATTTATTGAATTCAAAACTGGATATTTTGTTTATACACGAAAATACCACTGTAAAAGCCGTGATAATACATCATATAATATTACCATTGGCATTTCATTTTATATTATCACCTAAACCCCAACATGTAGGTACATAGGTAGAACATACGTACAGAAATGTGATCCGAGAGAGGACAAACTTCATCAGCAGGGCTGCTCTAATTCGATCGAAATCAGTTTTCAGAGTCTTCGACTCGGAATTTGGGAGTCTACTTTAAAAAACGAACGAAGATGACCGATAACGCCCATCACACGAAACGATCAACCTTACCACCAAGTTGCTTCAGGCGCGTAACCAACTGACACCTTCCGTTTCAGATCTCTAAGAAATTAATGTCAGAATTATTTGCTAACCCCATAGACTCAATCGCAACTCACATCTACGGACGTCTCAAGTCGCGATTTTTTGACAGTTTTTAATGAAAAGCAACTTGAGACGTGCTTAATCTGAGTTGCGTTTGAATATTTAGGCAATAGTAAGGTCGTCGGAAAAACGGATCGGTCGTCCCTCGTAGATACGACGTCATCCGTCAACTTCGTTCGTTTTTCAAAGTTGATCTCCTGACACGAATTCGCGCGAAATTCAAATATTTTTGCGAATCTTAAGATATCGACTGGCGGCGTCACGGAGCGTAATGTAAGGTTATGGTCGTAGTACACGTATCAACTCTGAAAGGGGTCGTAACCGCAAAGGCAGTCCTTGTCGATTGCACATCTGGGGGAGTAGGTTAAGTACCTACTCGGAAATGAAATCGAAGTTTGCACTCAGTCTCAATTGATTAGCGCATTCCCGTACTGACGGTTGCGGATTCAAGTCCCGTGGAAGTCGAAAAAATAATAAAAGATATTATTTGATTTCATAGAAATAACAGACGAACGGAACGAGCGAGATTTGCTTCCTGAGGGATCATCTTGTACACACCCTCGACGTCCAAATTTCACTCATAGTGACTTTAAATAACCTCCAAGCGTTGGATCGGCGCAGTAAATGTGAAAACTCAAAATTTAACTTATTAGCAAGCAACAATGCAAAAATACTACTTTTTATCGTCTACAACAAAAGTACAGACTGAATAACACAGGACTCAAGACAGAATCAACTGATTTTGAGACAACGTTATTTTAATTTCGGTAAAATAAAGGCGTAGGTACATTTCCAGCTTATTGTCGATGACAGATGTTGCGCGGCGGGCGAAGGTCCGCCTGCGACGCAGGTGATTACGGGTTCGATTCCCGCCTTGGGACAAATGTTTGTACGATCTGCAAATATTCATTTCCGGTGTCCGGCTCAGTATGTTCCGGCATCACTATGATAAAAAAATCTAAGTGAATGTTCGCTTTTTCTACAAGTTTCTTTACAAGGCTATAAATACCTACTTACCTAGGCACGCACGTTATGAAAATGGCAACGTTATTGATTTCTGATTTATTTGAACTTTTCCATAGAAATAACGCGCGCGAAGCCGCTGGCACAAACTTGTTATTTATATTCTGGCGACGACAGAATTCCGAAATTAAACATCTTTTTCTATTTTTAGGTTTCCGTACATCAAAAGGAAAAAGGAACCCTTATAGGATCACTTTGATGTCCGTCTATCAGTCAAACTTCATGTCTCAGGAACGCGTGGAGATATCGAATTAATAAAAAATCGTTATGCTCATGGTGATCTTCTTGGGGTCCAGAATCACACCCTTTCGGCTTAGTACACCCTTTACGTGGCACCCTGTATAGTACCTACTTCCCGTTGACCTAGACGTAGGGAATCGAATCCCGTTAGCACGCGATTCCGCAAATGCGGGATTAGCGAGACTGAAAAAAATAATGAAAGTCGGAAGAATAAAACGTCAAGTGCTAGTCGGACTCGCGTACCGAGCGAGGGTTCCGTATAATTATAAGACCTTGTCAAAAAAAAATGCATACAGACATGGTTGATAGAGTTTGATTACGAAGATATCGATAACATGCTTAGAAATCTTCGCCTCTACAATTTTTATTCCTTTATGTTCCTCTTTGTTTCGTCTAAGTTGTTATTGTTATGCTCGAATCACAAATATTTTTGGTAGGTAGGTATTAGGTTTGTAGCGGAAATTCCTCTTCCGCAGGCCTCTTAAGTGAATGCACATTTTGTATAGTACACATGCGGGTACCACACAAATTATTTTCACGGCGTTTCTTTTTAATTTTTTGGATCAGTGCCAGAATACCCATTTGGAATTCCAATTTTTCATCATCGTCAAATAATGCCAAAGATGGTAAAACACCTTTAATAAAGGAGATATGTGGGTGTTCTTGATTGTCCAATTTATTATTTAGATATTGTGACGTTTCATCATCCAATGTTTCAGTCTTACTCTTCTTTTGAGCAGGAGGTAATTGGTGATCTATTGCTCCACCGCTGTAGGAGTCAGAGGTAGAATTATTGATATCATTACATGAATCTTGTGTCATGCGAGGATCAATAATCTTCAATAAAAAAGACATCTCCTTCTTATAAACATACGGTCTTGCCGTTTTTACGCCTGCACCAGATCGCTTTTCTTCATTTTTCAGGGATCTCATGTAGGCATCTCGAATGTGTGTCCACTTTGTAGATATCTTTGTAGCTGTAAAAGTAAAATTATCAAAATATTATTATCATTGGTAGGGGTATTATTTTTAGCTGTTGTTTATGCACCTTTAGCAAATGTTGTGCATGGCTGTTAGAAGCACACATTCTATACTAAGAAACTTTAGACATACCTAATTGTTTTATTAGAATTTTTCATTATGTGTATTGTTGGCATTTCCTTCTAAATAAATAAATAAATCACTGGGATGTTTTTGTATGGGGTTGAAATTTTTGGACGGGGCAGCTTACTGCCGCGTCTAAGTAAAGATAAGGTCTATTAAGGCCCTTAGGGCTTAATAGACCTTAACCGTTGAAGCTAGATGAAAATGGACTTAGGAATTACCCATCCTTCTTAGAAAAAATATCATCCCCATTCACAGATTTTCAAAAAAAGTTAGAGATTTCGAAAAAAATTGGCTTTTCACAAAAACTTTTTTGAAAATTAGAAGCCAATTGATTGTGTTTCATAGACTAATCAAAAAGTTCTTTGGGACCAACTAAGTCTTGGGTTCTAGAAAAGTCAGAAAAAGTTTTTTTGAGTTTTCTGACTTTTAACCTGCCCTTACTGCCCCGTCCAAAAATTCCACCCTGTATACATAGAGCCACACCGTACGGTGTGGTTTAAAATAGAGCCAAATATTTCGAGGCTAGGCTCAACGATCAAATTCGAAATGATAAACCGTCTCGAAATTAAAAAAGTCATCATGATTAGGGTTCATGGTAGTTCCCCCCCCCCCCCCCCCAACTACCCAAAAAATTATGTCGGCCGCAACACCAAACAAAACACCCTAGATAGGTACCTATGTACCTATTGTACTGCAGATCATCACTCAGGCATTTTTACGTTGTGACGTCTAATTAGGTAGGTATCAAAAATACAAGTTTTTCGCGGTCCGCTCCGCTCGTCAACGCCAGACGCTCGTTTTTCCCGCGAGGTCGACTCATTTGCGATTACCTGCTTTATAAGTAGGTAAGTACTTAACATCACAAAAAATTAACACCAAAGCAAACATTTTATCGGTCGGTTGACAAATGAAATAAAATCCTGGCTACGGCCCTGCACGTGACAGCCTTGGCTTACATAAGGGCGGGCGCGTCGCCGAGAGACCATCTCGCGCCACCCTGAGTGGGCTAGGGCTAGGCGGCGGCCGGGCCCGAACACAGTGCGCTCACAATTCGTTGACTATTCTGTATCAGATATCCAGGCTCCGTAGATCAGGTACCTACCTACCTTGGCAAAACACAACAGCTCATGTACCTTACCTACCTACCACAACAAATAAAAAGCTTCAGAAACTTACCAAAATGTTTCCTTTCCTCTTCTCCCAATGCATCGAATTTTGGATCAAAAACGCAGCAAATTTCTCTCCACGCAGCTAATTTCAACCCTTTATCTTTGTAAATGTCTAAATTTTTGTCCCATAAGACACTTCTCTGTTCTACAAGTGGAATTAACACTTCCGGGGATATATTATTCTCCATCCTAGATTAGATTACCTATGTACGGACCCGCGTCACGCAAGAGTCTGACTGGTACTGACTGACAGACAAAGCGATGAAAACGAATCGAGCCGGAGCCGAGTAAGGGCGCGGGGAGCGCGAGGGGGAGAGGTGAACATTTCCATTTAAATAATGCAAGCCACGATGCTTTAAATTAAACTGCACGACTATCTGTCGTCACGACAAAGGGCGCGTTTCCACTGTGTAGTTTAACCGTAAATTAACGCTGGACGATTATCGTCATTATTAAAATGTTCCCATTATAACGACTGTTTGTCGTTGCGATTTTTTATCGTTGAATGACTATCGTATCTTGTTATTCCCATAGGAGCATGACGACATTTTACGGTTCACGGCGGCAGTCGCCTTGTCGTTTGCACATCACAACCACGACTCAATATAAATCGTGACTATGTATTTTCGACGACTGTCGTGCTAGCTGTTCCTATTATTACGACCATCTATCGTCACAACAAAATGTGTGTCGTGGACGACAGCTAATCGTGTCGTCCTAATGTGAACACCTCCATTTAAATAACGCAGGTGTACACATCTGTGTTTAGCCACTATGCTTAAACTGCACGACTTTTTACCGTCACGCCGACACATTGGGAACGCGCCCAAAGTGGGAACGTGGCCGCGGCCAAATGGTAGGTAGGTAGGTAAGTACTTACACAGTACCTACCTTTAATTTATAGACCGCACCGGCCACACGGGCTACACGCTCCGACCCGCTCCGTCTTACCTGCGAGCATGCAAACAAACAAACAAATTTGCGCAGTTATGAACGTGCGTGTAAACGGGGCGGCTCGGCGGGCGCGGCAGCGGCGGCGGCGCAGTTTTCCGCAAATCTTAAACCTTTTTATATGAACCTACGTTACAACAAACTTCGATTTCAATACTTATCGACAATAAGGGATGAAACGTTGGTGTTTTTCCAACTAAAACTAGGTTGTACCTATTCACTCACTGCGAGCACCGAGTGCGGTTCTACTAGGTTCGCAGTTAGGCTGAGCGCAGACTTGAGTCACGACAGTTTTAAGACAGACTATTGCTTTACAAAATGTATGAAGATGCAAGACAAAACAGTTTTCTTTCTATGTGAGGAAAGTCTGTCTTAAAACTGTCGTGACTCAAGTCTGCGCTCAGCCTTAACCCGCCTACCTACGTTCATACGAATTCGTCAAACAACGAAAGTTTTTATTAGTAGGTAAATCTTCGATTAGGTATTGGTATTTTTTACCATTTGAATTCAGATTTAGTAAAAATAGCATACCTACCTACATCAACGTCAAGCTCGTCAGCCTGTATCGGTCCACTGCTGGCTGGAAGCAGGCCCCCGTGAGTGGAGCGCCTTGTTGGCTTGTACCTACCTACATACTATCAAATGCGCCATTAAATCGTGGTTTGTTTTAGGAAGTAATATTCTCGCGTTTGTAGTAGGTACTGTTGGTAGGTACCTACTTGTGACATGGATTCATAGTAAACTAGTTTATGACTGCGGCTTCGCACGCGTTGTTTCTATGGAAACGTTTAAAGGTAATTTCTATCCCATGGGAACTGACTTATGGGATAAAAAGTAGCGTATGTTTGATTCCAGAATTAGATTACCTGTATGCAAAATTTCAGCCCGATCCGTTCAGTAGTTTTGGCGGGAAGAGGTAACAAACATCCATCCATCTATCCATCCAAACTTTCGCATTTATAATATTAGTGTGAGTGTGATATGATAGTGTGAAGTGTGATGTGATTGTTTACGATTTGTGGTAAGTATATGCATTCCCTGGTTTTTTTTAATGAATTAATCATTCTAGCATTTCCCGGGATTTAACGATTTCCCCGTGACTAACACGTGCCTACATAATGTATAAAAAGGTATAGGTAGGTATAAAAGTTTTGTATGATTTTGATGTTTATATTAATAAAATAAGTACATACATACTTTAGTTTTCAATTTAACATAACTTAAAAACACATGGCCACTTTAAAATTGTTATACCTACATCTAAAAAGTGATGGAATCTATTTCTACGCAATCTGGGGTTAGGTAAAAGTACTGAGATCATCCTCTATAATTCGTTGAATACTTCTGCCTCGGGGATCTTCGTCTTGGAGAAACATGGACCGCTTTCAAGGGCGTGTTGGTTTTCCTCACATCATTGTTTATTATCGGACGATTTGTTTTAGATGTTACTAAAGGCTTTCTCATAAGAGGTATCTGAGGTGTTCGCAGAGTAACGTTCGCATTACTCTTTGGTGAAACTACTTTTTTCGGAGGAGGCGTCGTCTTTCGATTATTCCGCCAATCGTAGTCGTTTCTGCTTTGACTTATTCTTGGCTTAGAGAGAGCATGTCCATTTGTACCCTCAGTCCTTGCTTTATCTGATGTGCCACGCGTTTGATTTTCATTCAAATTGTTTTGGTCTCTTGCTTTGATATAGGTAGTTGTAACTTTCTGAGGCCTAGGTTGATATTGTCCGCTGACTCTTGGTTTTCTTGCAAATCCTGTGTTAGCAGTCTTTTCTGCCTCGGACGATTTATCGGAGCTTGATTCGAACATCTTGGCTTTAGCCAACACAGCACCAGCGTTTTTCCTGAGTTTGTTCACGGAGGGTCTACCCATTTGCCCAGAGTTCTCCAGCTCACCAGTCTTGGTCATGAAGAAAGCCGCAGCGCTTCGCCACTTCTGCTGAGCAGGCGACGAACTTGGCAATGGAAGTTTAGAATTCTTGCTGACCAGGTAATCATCCCGACTCATTTGGTTAAATTTATTCGACTGCCCGGTCGAATTTAACGTGTTATTCATCGAGTTTTCTGAAATGTCGTCCCGACTGTTATTAGAAGTTATATTGAGAGATCTACGCGCAGGCGGTCTGTTTATATTTTTGTCGGGGCTGAAGTACGATATAAAGCTAGTGCGTTTTCGCAATTGGTACTTATTATTTCGACTGGTACTGGAGTCATTCATAGACTCTGACATTGAAACGTCCCACTCATTCGAAGTTTCCGTCTTTGGGGGTGCTAGATCTGGCTTTGCCGTACTCGTTCTCTCTCGTCGTCCTAATCCTATGTACGGGTAGAACCTGTTAGCGATTTGACTAGCTTGTGACTGTGTGGACACATTCCAGGATTTGTGTCTGACTATTTTAGTGAGGTTTTCCTTAGACCGGCGTCTTATCGAGCCTATTTTCCTCGCACTAGGCGATCTAATGATTTTCGCTTCAGCTGTTGGCCTTATCTTCAGCTCTTTGCTCAGCCGTCTCGCAAGGTTGTCTGAATTAGGGCAGTTGTTGTACATAGCGGCGTCTTCTAGCGTTTGTTCGTAGACGTTTTGTACTTGCTGTAGCGGCTGTATTTTGGGTATGACATCAGTGAATTCCCGAGATAATCTGCTCTCTATAGCGGATACTCTGCTCTTTATCTCCTCGTATTCTAGTTTGGAGATTCTTACGTAGTCTGTGTCTCGTTGTTTCATATCCGGGGAGAGGTCTATAGTGTCGTGAGCGCTGAACAATTGTTCCGAGGACGTCAGCATGTCTTCGCTGCTAATACTGGTTTCGGAGTTCTTGTGCGAGCTGAAGTCTTTGTTTATTACCGGTGTACTTCTTGCGTCCATGAGACTTAGACGTAATCGCTTTCGTTCGATACCCCTGCAAGGAAACAAATTTATAAGCGTAAATCATTTGTGGCGCATGGCGCGATGGCGAAGAAAGCCAAAAGACCGGGGGCTACACCTGGCCCAGACTAGCGTAGGACCGAGGAGAATGGCATAAACATAGAGAGGCCTATGCCAAGCAGTGGGTTGACAAAGGCTGATGATGATGATGAAAGTTTCTAGGAATCTGATAGAAGAATAGAATTGAAAAAAATACTGAAATCTTACATTTTCATTGGTGTGTACGGGATCTCCTTCTGAGCTAGATTTGTTGTGATTGCTTTCCTGTAAAAACATAGAAAAATATTGACATTTGTAATATGCGGCATTTGAAAAAAATTCATCAAGATTTATTATGACACCTTCTCCTCTGATTGTGCACAATACGTTTTTTAAACTAGAATCCTAAAGAGACTTACTTAGTCTTGGCTGACAGTCCCTCGTATGAGTCAAACTTGCGCTTGGCCGCCGACTTGCTCAGCACTGGCGTTTTGCCAGTCTCTCGCACTGTAGCCGGAGTGTGAACTGAGCCGGAGACCATCTTGCGGAGGCCGCTAAGCATACCTGGGAGTTAAAAATTAAAATTAATGGTGCTTGTACTTAACTGACATGCAAGTTAATTAAATACTAGCTGCGCTCTGTGGCGTTACCTGAGGTGAATTTGATTGAGTAACCACCCAATCCATTTACGTTTTCCAAGCAATTTATCTAATTTTTGTATATAATAAAAAAAAATTGCTACATTGGTCCATCCGTTCTCGAGTTTTGCACTTAGCAACACATTAACCCGTTCATGGCCCAAGACGCAGACGAGCCTCTCGACCCTCGTGTGGCGGCGGTGCGCCCTAGTAGTGAGCGTTGAATCAACGAACTGTTATAAAAAGCAGCTTTTCTACATTTAACGTATCAACCGTTTTCTCTTTTCCGCGAAACAGGTTGATTCAATCATCTTATTATTTCATTCAACGAACGACATACTATGACGTTGACACATTCCCGTTTGTTGACGGACAAAACGAATCCACCGTCTTCTCTTTTCCGCGAAACAAGTTGATTCAATCAACTTAATATTTCATTCAACGACATACTATGACGTTGACATACTATCTCGTTCGTTGACGGACAAGTTACATGGAAGATTGAACTCTAAAAACACCTTACGAACGAACACCATCCGAAAATGAACGAACGAGCTTCGAACCGCTAGGTAAAAGTAAAACACGTTGTACACGAGCGAGCGAGACGCCGCAGTAGTCGACAGCTTAAGATTGTTGGAGAGTGAAAGAGATGAATGTATGTTTGTTCATTCCGGGGCTAAGCGCTCCGTGCGCCGCGCGCCGGCCTTCTGACTGACCAAGAAAAACAGGGAAATTATTTTCATTCGTTTAATTAGTTTGTCTAGGTGACACGTTGAGGTCAACGCTTTTTTTGCGCGCAAGTTTAATAATTATTTTATTATGTATAGGTAGTGAAAGTTAGTGATAATTTAGGATATTTATGGCAAATAAGGACAGTGTTTTATTGTAAATAAATAATACTAAGTAGTTCAAATGTAAATAAAGTAAAAAACAATTTGCAAAATGCCGGAATGTAAAGGTCCGGCATTTTGCAGGACCATGTACGAGCCCAGAGCTTTATAGTTTGAATTAAACCACTGAGTAAATCAATCGAAGTTATATTGTGAAAAGTACAAGTTTAAGAAAGATACTCATCCGCTCTTGTCCGCGGTAAAGGCTTAACTAAAAATGTAGGTCGCGGCTGATCGCGGTGTCAGCTGAAATAGTTTATAATAAATTTGTGTTGTACGTGAACCGTACACACTACAGTTTACGTTTCGACAAACCAGTTAAAAACATCAACAGGTTTTGCCACAAGTTGACCGTTTTAGACGTTAACGCGTCAACACTACTGCAATACAGTTAACGTTTCGACAAACCTGTTAAAAACGTCAACCGGTTTTTTAACCGGTTGACCGTTTATAGAAAACGGTTTCGTTTCGTTAACGCAAAAACAGTCAACGACCCACAACTAGCGCCCCTGCGGGTCGCACCGCCGAGACTGGGCAGTGAATGCGTTAAGCGATTCATTTCAGATAGATAGAGCGACATATTTGCAATAACTAGATGATGATGACGTCCAAATTTCAACCAGCAGCGCCCAGTCTCAACGGAGACGAGCCTGTGCCCGGGACATGTGCATACATTATAGTATAGAAACTAAAGTCTACTCTTTATTCCCTCTCTCTCATAATCCGAGGGACCAATAAACCGACACGACCGGGGACAGGTTAAGCGCTATTATCAAGATATTGTTTATTGGTAGCCTTTACTCTCCCATAGCTGGGCAAAAGCTGCCCTTTTCTCCTTCTAATCCTCACGATTTGACGCAGTAACAGGCTACGATTGAAATGTACGTCATATTTTTATTTTATTGAAGTGGTGATGGGCAGGCCCTAAAGCTCGCAGAACTGATAACTCGAATGGCAACCGCGATGTAATGCGAAACGGAGTGCGGGAAGACTGGGTGGGTTTTCCCGCCTCGATGGACCGACGACATAGTAGCGATCGCAGGATGTCGATGGAAGCGGCTCTATTTGTGACCTCATTTGTAAGGCCTATGTTCAGCAGTGGACATATACGGACTGATGATGATGAACATTAATTCTGTGCTTACGGTTCAGTGACCCGCTGCGTCTCTTCTTCCGCCTTACAAGATGGCCGTCAGAATCATCATCCAGCTGGTTCATAAGATCGTCCGTTAGCTGTCCTATGTGTTGCGAGTTTTCGATGAACATCTGTGAGAGGAACAAAATAGAGGTAGTTAAAACCAGGGGCTCTATACTGCTTAACTAATCGTTTCACTATAATAATGCGAAATAAATAATGCTGACAATTTACACAGCATTATCTAGTCCCAAGCTAAGCTTGTGTTATGGGTACTAGATAACTGATATACATAATACAATACACTACATAGGTAGATATTTTTTTATTAGACATAGAAAAACATCCAAAACACCCTGAACAAATAACTGCAGATCGTACAAACATTTGTTCCAAGGCGGGAATGGAACCCGCAACCTCCTGCGTCGCAGGCGGACCTTCGCCCACTGCGCCACTGAGGTCGACTATGACAATGGTATCATCACAGAATGGCGCCTTTTGGCATTCTATCTTAGATCAAAGTAGAATTCTATCAATCTCTGCGTGCAAATTGCACCGCACTCACTATCTAGCTAGAGTTTTCTTCATCATGATTCTGCGATACGATTGTCACAGTAGGTAATTGGTTATCTATAATATAAAAATGAATCGCAAAATGTGTTGGTAAGCGCATAACTCAACAACGCCTGGACCGATTTCGCTAATTCTTTCTTTGTTGTGTTTGTTATTGTCAGGAGATGGTTCTTATGAAAGAAAAAATTAAGAAAGTTGGAAACATAAATTTCCACGGGGGCGAAGCCGCGGGGCGCAGCTAGTAAGAAATAAAGATACCTAATTAATTACTCAAATCAATTTCGATTTTGGTACCCTCACTGATTAATTAATTTATATAATTTTACAATTATTTTAGGGCTTCTTCCTTGAATCTTTTCCAAAAGTCAGAATATTTTTGCATGTTATCTCTCTTTTTGAGAATTTTGAGACAACCTACCTTTGCTTTTCATGCCATTTAGATAGCTTAAAATCTCTACTCTACCTTGACAAGTGCAACATGGTGCTCCAGCCTCTGGGCTGATGCTGCAGCCGGCAGCGGCATAATACTCGGAGCTAATACTATGGCCAGGTTTGACGAATCCATTCTGTTGTCTTTGTGCTTTGATGCTATAAAGTTTAAAAGCTGAAATAAAAATTGCTTGTATGTTATTTTGTTGAAACAAATCTCTACTTGTCATAATAATAATTTTAGGTCAACAACCATGAGATGGTTGATAAACTATAACTTCCTTTTATAAAGAAGTGGGGTTTTCCTGTTTGTGATAACTAAACAAGTAAAATAATTTACCAATTCAAAATAAGAGTATTTAATCCTTTAGTTGGGACGTCATTAACTTGGTGAATCATGTTAGCGCTCACATGTTTGTCTATGCAAAAAAGTTGTTATTCCGCAGGTTAACCAACTATAAAGCTTAGGATGCGTGCGGCAACCAATTATGTCAACTGTTTTGTCTCCCTCTTTTTTATTTGAATATGAAAATATTGAATGGGAAAACGGCAGGGCAAGTTTGATTCTGAATGTTTCTAATTTTTTTCAATCATTATCAGAAAAAGATCCCTCACCTCCATAATATAATGCAACAGATGCACATGTAAGACAGGCAGCAGCAATAGTGTGTGCAGTATCGGTGTTAAGGCATCATCACCAGCTGTGATCCTACATCGAAGCAAGAGATCTTGAACCTCAGCACTGATCAGGGGCTCAGGTAAACACCGTAGGTATAGTTTCAGGACACTGGCAACATCTATTGGATGGTGACCTTCTGATACGCATCCACCTGCATCTAGAAGGCGCTGGAATATACAAAAAGGCTCTACAGTCAGCAGAAGTTTATGGAAGGAATTTTGACAATGTAATTAAACATCTGACATGGAAAAGAGTTTTGAAGACTCCTGGTTTAGTTTAGACTAACCTTGATATCTTTTTGGCGGTTTTGTGAGCCAGCTTTGCGAAATAAACCCTCAATATGACTATTCGTTCTGAGCACAGAAGACATTTCAGTAACAACCATTGGTACACTCAAAGTACTACCACAACAAATAACACTACACGATGGCACTTTCACTAAAGGCGCTCCAAAGACCGTTTTGTGATCCTGAAAGAATCAAACCATTTAGATAATTCTGCATAATTTGCATTATCACCGGAAGCTCGAGATTCCACTTACTTTCACATTTTTCAAGATTATTTTCTTTAGGCGATGCTTCAAACCCGCTTTTTTCAATTCTCCTACTATAATAGATTGCAATCTGCCGTGATTTATCCCATCTGATATGAGCATTTTGTTTATTTCAGCATTTGTGTTTTCTAAAATTCAGACATGATTTTCAAATCCGCCATTCGTTAAACATTCACGTTTCGTTCTACGTTCATTTCAATAAAGTTGCAATTTAACTATTGCTAAACTTGCGCTCTGCGTGAATTGGAATTGGTCTTGATTTTCGTTCAAAATCCAGAGAACCGGCCATTTCCGAAAATGGTTTGTCCGTAGAAAGAGTACGGGTTAATCTCTAGCCACGTATTAAATTGTCTTTTTCGTTCAGAAAAATTAAACTTTGTTTGTCAACACAAAAAAGTGCAAGAAGAAAGTCGCGAAAATAATTTATTTCTCTGGTTTCTGTTCTGTGTTCTGTCTCTATTAGAAAGTTGCAGAAAATATTTCAAATGGGATCTAACTGTTAAAATGTGTACTGAACTAGATAATAGATAACTCTATCAAATCAGATTCGATTTACTGACAGACTAAGCCAGTCAAATGCCAGCCAACAGCCAGTAAAATGATAGAACTATCAGCGAAACTCACAACTGGCACAGTTTATCTCGCTGGAGAAGCTTTAGAATGCTGTATTTCCTTCTGCTACACCACGCAACCAGAGCACAGGAATTCTCAAAGCCATTGGTATACTATTTTTGATAAATCACATCCACCTCATCACTTCGCATACTTCTAGTTTTTAGACCATGCTACCAATGCCTATAACATAATTTACTATTTGTTTCTTACAGTGATGCATTAGAAAATCTGGCATGGGCATCAGCACAGATACATTGTTTTTACTCAACATCTGGGAATACTGGAGACAAAACACCTACTATTGGGCGAACTACATCACTTGAAGTCAACAACTGTGATATTGGGGATGTAGTATTCCATACCAAGCCTAAAATACTATTCTGTGACTTAACCATACCTCTTGGAGAGACCAAAACATGTAAGTTAAAAGCAATCTAGTATGTTATCAAAACTTGTGATTTCATTCTTAAGGTTTTGAATTGTTTATGTTTTGAAAATAAATATATTTCTTTCAGTTTGGTACAGAGAATCCCTACCGATAGAAGCACCTCCATCATACAGGGGCACATCTGTGAAATATTCTTACAAGATCACTATTGCCACACAAAAAGTCGGTTCTCATATAAAAATGGCCCGTATACCATTTAGGGTGCTTCCCATCAGTCCTATAATGAACTTGCAAGACCTGGCAGCATTATGTGGGAATGAGACAACTGAAGAACTGCAGCCAACAAATCCATTTTCAGAGGAGAGGAAAGTAGAAACTCCTTTGACAATGGCTTTGCAAGTTTTACAGGTATATGAGCTTAACAAACAAGTACCTAAACTTTAAGAATTACTCTTACATACATGTTGTGGCTGCTTTAAGGTTAGCAGACACAGTTTGTTTAGCTTAGCTACCATCACAAAGATAGCTACTAGCCAGGCATCAACCAGTCTTGAATAGATTGAGTCCAATAAATATTTTTTTTCAGAATCTCACAGCAAGAAGAAGTCCAAACTCCTACATGATTACCAATACAAGAGGGAAGGTTGGCAGGTTCTGTTTATTCAAATCTGCTTACAAGCTCGGAGAGGATATTGTGGGAACATTTGACTTTTCTGTTGGCTCTGTTAATTGTATGCAGGTAAGAATTAGAAATACTGGCTAGGGCCAAATAAGACATGTTATTTCACGGTGAAGACTTCGCCTCGAGCCGATGCGACGTAATTTGCATTATTACGTCAAAAAAACTTTTTCTGTCTAGCTTGTTTTGCGTCGATAAATGTCGTGTCAGGCTAAATGGAAATGAATATACCTCCTCTAGGAAGAATTCTAAATTGAAGAATACTTATTTACTAAGGTTTCTAATAAAGATTTTCGTATAATATTTAGGTCTCAGTATCATTACAACCAGAAGAAATAGTGAAGTCAAAGTCCCCTTCAAAGAATGTCAGTAAAGACACAAGCAGCCGATCCATGACCGTGGCGCGCTACCATGAAGTTACTCTTGGATTGACACATTCACAGCTCATCCTGCCAATACCATTGCATATTACACCAGCTTTTGATGTTGATGAAGGTATAATATAATAATAATATAAGCCTTTTATTTAGACAGTTTACAATATGTAGTAAGATACTTTGACATAAACTAAAACAGCTTCTTCAGCATCCGTCTGTGTGCCACTTTGGACAAAGGCCTCCTCTAATTTTGACCATTCACCTCTGTTGCTAGCCTTGATGAAGGTACGTTCCAACTTTTCATTGGCACTGTGAGTGCAGCATGGACCAACATTATTGCGTACAAATCCCAGGTTTACTGGTCCCCTTCACCATGGTCGCAAGTGTGTTGGAGCTCTAAGCTTTGTGTATTTGCCACTTACATTAGATTAATAGAGGTATCCAATAAATGTACAGCTTGAATATGTTATGGTGTTGTCAGTCGTTGTGTCAGTTTTTTCTTTTTCTCAAAGCAGCTATTACATGCACTTAAACATGATGAATATAGGTATGTAAAACCTAATACACTATTGTATTTCAGTGTCACTAAAATGGCGCCTTCACTTTGAGTTTGTAACTACAAATGAGAAGATCATCCCAAACAATGAAGAAGTGTGGAATGCACCATTAAATGTGCCCATAGAGACCATGGTCTGGAACCTCCCTGTAAAAATATATTCCACATTGCCTAAGCAGATAACGCAGCACTCTGTGGGAAATGATGCCTATACTATGCTTATAAAGTAAACTAATTATTTCTTACCTGAACAGATTTAAATGGACTGGTATCTACCAGTAATATATAGGATAATCTTTGTATTATTCAAAGATTGTAGCAGCCTTCATTCTTAACTTGCTCGTAGCTATTATTTATTGGAATTCAGGAAACTTAGATACTGAATTCCATGATATATGCAAACTATGTTGAATTTGTAAATAATTCTGTCTGAAAGATATTAAGTTGCATTAATGGTAGCCTGGAAGAGATTGCTTCTAAGGGATAAGGCTGCCCATAGAAACTTGTGTCATTATTACTTTGTCTAATGTATTTTTGTTGGTATACAAAAAGTTTTCTTCTTCTATTGTAGTACATAGTCATACATTCCTACTAAGTTCTGGAACCAATGTTTTACTAAAATAATATGGCTAATGAATTCCTTCTATGTTTTATGAATTATTTGCAATGATTTGTTACTACTAATATAGTATATAATATTAGTTATGATTGGGTACCAATTATGATAGCCATTGAAAAATAAGAAGTGACATTATTTACAAGTTTATTTAATATTACAACACTTTATGATACCAGGCTTGGTTTCATTCATCTACCGATTCTTTATCCCAGTCCTTCATTTTTGCTCCCATCATAAAGTCATCCCTGGAAGAAAAATGAAAGCCAGCTTTAGCACTTAAATAAAGTCCAGCCAATAAATTGCAAATATAAACTGGAACTAAACAACATCTAATACTGATAGTGATGAGCCAAACTCATTGTGGAATGTTTGTAAAAAAACCACAACAGAAATACCTAAAACTCACTTAGTGTCGAGTTTTAAATAAAAGCAATATCACACTAATATTATAAATGCGAAAGTTTGGATGGATGGATGGATATTTTTGTTACGTCTTCACGCCAAAACAACTGAACAGATTGAGCTAAAATTTTGCACCGGTGTAGCTCTATGCCTGGAATCAAACATAGGCTACTTTTTATCCCATAAATCAGTTCCCATGGGATAGAAATTATCTTTGAACGTTTCCATAGAAATAACGCATGCGAAGCCGCGGGCAGAAGCTAGTTTATCATAAAAAGATGCTGCAATGCAACAGAGTGAATCTTAAGTTCAGTATGGGTGGTTTGTTTGCACACATTCTACATTGAATTTGGTTAGAGTATGTTGTATGGACATGTTAGGTTTTCTTGCCTCAAAGCATTCCATTTTGGAGCATCCTCATCTTTCACTTCATCCTTCAAACAAGACTTGGCCTCATCAACAATAACTGATTTACTTTTGCCCATAAGTGTGTCTAGAAAAGTTCTCTTGTCAAACTTCTTCATTATTCTCTCTTTCTTCACTTCAGAAATATCATTTCTATCCAATTCCTTCTCCATGGTCTTCTGTTGATTTCTTACAGCATTGAAAAGTTGAACCACACCTTTAGTAGCTATTTTTGCTAATAGTCTTTCTCTGTCTTTTTCTAGTATGTTAGGTTTTTGTCTGATTGTAGCTTTATCATGTTTCTGTAATGTAATATTCATTCAACATCTGTTTAGTATAAACTGGCTGAGACACAATCATAATCTTTTTAGATTATTACACTTAGAAAAGTTAGTTATTATAACTTATTATAATACTTACAACTTTCTTAGCAGGTGGTTCAGTGTCTTCTGTTTTCGCTGATTTTATCTCTGGCTTCTCTGAACTTTCCCCAATTACTTCAAAAGAGGGCTTCTCGTCTGTATCTGTTTTCACAACCTCTGAATGTTTTTTAGCTCTTGATAATACTAATGTTTTCTTATTTTTAGGCTTTTTCGATCCAAGGATTTTGGCAACTGAGTCACCCCAACCTTCGTTTGCCATTAAAACACTTTCTTTTTCGTCTGATGATGCCAGACTCTCCTCATCTGCTTCCATGGTTTCTTCAACCGAATCCGCTTCATTTTCTACATCAGACTCTTCTATACTTGAAGAATCAGAGTCAGACACTGGAACAACAGAATAAATAATACAAAGTTGAGTTGTTAAAATCTTTAGCATAAGCGAATGAAGGGAACTTGTTTCAGTCTGTATCAAGTTGAACACTTACCCGATACTTTAAGTGAAGCTTTACTCATTGTATCGGCCACTACCATCTTCAAATAGAGCGAATAAGGATTCGTATGAGTTTTATTCGTTTACAATAGAAGCAAATCGTTTACAAAAAATTCACGTGTTCTCAGTTCTCACACCGTGTGTTTCTTTTCTGTGTTTGTTTGCTCGCGTTTTCTATTATTATTGACAATGACACTTAACATGACATTGACAGCGACATTTTATGGTGTTGTCTTCGGAGTTGCATTAATTCGATTCGAAAATCTATACTAGGCTCAGATTAAATATAGGTAGATCTTCAGCGAGCATGCCCCAGAGCAAGACAAAGTATACGAGGTGGTGGGGGAAAAGTGTTGCCATGCAATTTTCTTACCCCGATTTTAGGTTCCGTATTTCATGTCTTAGTTGGTAGATCGGATTTGCGATTTTCCAGTTAATAAATTTAAAAAATTAAATTATCTGAGCGTCTGGTCGAAGCGAAGCGTGACCCGAGAGCTGGTGAGTATCAGGCACAGCGCATCAGCATTGCCATACAGCGTGGCAATGCAGCCAGCGTCTTGGGGACGCTTCCGACTGGTAATGATATTGATCAGTTGAGCTACCTGCAATGGTCTGAAGATAGCTCAATTGTTTCAATTGTAAATACTAGTATAATTTTCTATTTTGTGAAAAAAGGCTATTGCTAGGTCATTATAATTATACAAGTAAGTATCACAATGTGAACCCTGTTTGGCATTACAAGTGGATGGCAGACCGAGGTTGTTTTTGGTAGGTAAATATAATTATGAAGGTATTAAGGTGAGTAGTACAGATAGAGAAACAAGTGTTTTTGTTTTAAAATAATCAATATTTATTACAATAATTAACGTTTATAAATTTTACAGTTTAAATCAGTCTTCAACATTTCGTTTTATTACTACTTAATCATAAAATCACAGTTTAATTATAAATGTCTTAGTTATATTACCTATACAATAACATTTACATAAATTAATAACACTTTAAAAAAAAATGGTTACTTACGAACGTAACATCGTATAATTGCTAAAAAATAGTAATGTTGCTATCTAAAAAGTACTTAACTTTCATTGTACTTGCGTATAGGTACTTATACCTAGTTACTCACAGCATTTTTTTTTAATTAAAAAATACACGCATTTACACAGAAGCATTTAAAATATCGCAGAATCATTATAAAAATCACAGAATCATTTTAAAATTAGCATACCAATTTCTACAAGAACCTACTTAAGATATTTTTTTTCTTATTTATATGGGACAGATAGATTAGATTTGGACAGTTGAATTAGATTAAGTACAAAAATCACAGAATCATTTAAAATATCACAGAATCATTACAAAAAATTTTATTACGAAGATTTTTTAGGTTCCCAATATTTGCGGCCCGTTGCTTTGATCCAATGCAAACGTAATTCTTTATCTTCGGGAAATCTGTAACAAATAAAAACACTAATATTATAAATGCGAAAGTGTGGATGAATGGATAGATGTTTGTTATAGTTGTTCTATCTCACGAAGTCCAATGGGCTATGTGTGTCATAGCAACAACTTACATATTACCTCTTCACGCCAAAACTACTGAACGGATCGGGATGAAATTTTGTATACAGGTAAGTAATTCTAATCCTGGAATCTAACATCTATGTTAGATTCCAGGATTTATATAAAAAGCCTATAGGCTTTTTATCCCACAAATCAGTTGCTATGGGATAGAAATGGCCTTTAAACGTTTCCATAAAAACAACGCGTGCGAAGCCGCAGGCATAAACTATTTTGCTATGCATAGCGAGCTACATTAACTATACTAGTAGTTCTACGAACAGTAGACGTCGCGAACACTAACTTTTTTCAACGATTATTAACTTAATGTACTAAAGTAATTTTATTTAAAACTGGATATTTTGGTACCTAGGTAGGTACCTATATAATGAGAACTTCTGTGGGGTTCATACTTATATATACCTAGCTTAAAACTAATGAAATGATTTCCTTAGGTACCTACCTTTGAAATAATGCCCACCGTGCAAGAATAGGCGTCTGTTTCTCCTGAACGGATTCAATCTTGTTTGTGGGTAGGGTAGGTGAGGTAGGTAAGGTGCACTTGGAAAGGTAGGTAGGTATTACAGATCACTTCACTTGCGATACGATTGTTGTCGGAATTTTTGAACGAAATGTTGCACAAACACATCAACCATTAGACCAATTGTCCATACAAAGTACCTAAGTTACGTTCCTCAGCAAAGCTCAAAATTCTGTACCTAGTATCAATAGATGGCGTTGATCCATCAGCCCAAAGTTTTTGTTATTATTTAACCGACGACGACGGTGTATGCGGCCGCGCTGTTTCATATAATTCTCGAAGTGTTACAAAGATGTTCTAATAGGTGGCGCTGTACTGTAAATGCTCTCTTGCATATTACTGCATTTTGCGAAGCTATTCTGCTCGTCATGCCGAAAATCCTCATCAGATCTTTACCAAATTTTTATAAAAACAGTATAAAGTTATTACCATTCAATTAAAAGTACAATCATCAAAATCAGATCTCTTAAAGCGGAGATATTCCAAATCCGCCTTTTTGCCTTATTGTGGAAGAAGTACGCCTTTAATCAAAAAATCCCGACGACAATAAAATTCTATAAAATCATAGAATCTGTACACAAAGTTTCATACCGATCGGTTGTAAAATACGACCTGTAGAGGAGTACGGACATACTGACAAAATAGCCATTTTGGCCAGACCTGAAACGGAGACTTTCGTTCATTTCATTCACGACGTCAAAAATAGCTATGTAGGTACCTATTAAAAAATATTTCAATGCGCCATTCGGGAAATTTTATCATCGGGTGCAGGCAACCCTAAATTTTCACAATTACAAGTTAGATGAACTAAAAATAGCATAATACATAATGTTTGAGCCTTGTGTGTATGTAAATCTATGAAACTGTAAATTTTGAACCTTTTTGTAGTCAAAAGAACTTGTACTTACGAGTGGAATGATATATTCGGCACTTTTTCTTCACTATCACTTCTACATGCAAAAACGCTGCACCGCACCATATTTGTCTCTCTTTTTTATTGTTTTTAGCTGCGGGAATGTCCACATAAACACATTGATCACATTCAAACATAAAAAACAAAAGTTTAGAACTTTTAAAACTTTTTTCACCAGTCTCGTGTCGAGCTCCCTCGATGACAAAGGAAATTTGTTTGGCACATGGAGGTGCTAAACAATGCAAAAAAATTGGTTGTTTGTAAAGTAGGTTTACGATCGAGATGTTTACGTGATAACGTCTTATTGCATGACGTCACGCGCTCGTGAGGTTTTGGTGTGACACAAGTTTCTGAACAATGTCACCCGACTAAAACGATTTTAAAGACGTTATCACGTCAAAACCGGCACGCTGGATGAGATAGAGAGCTAATCGTCCTATTTCATTTCTTCTTAGGCTTTAGGCATAAGTCGCTCTCACTTTAGTGTGAATGCGATGGCAATTGCGCGAGTTCTATAGGTTTCTCTTTCTACGATACTAGGATATATTTGTTCTATGATCTATATGTTCGACTTCGAAGGCATTTTAATGTAGTAGTACCATGAACCACTAACTAACGAAAGATTTAGTGAATGATGGTAGTACATCCAGTCAGTAAAAATTAATGTCCACCGCCCCGCCCCGCGCCGCTCCGCGCCCCGCACCGTGGTAGTCTTACTTTTTAATTCATAAATATTAAGTTAAACTAACTTAAATTTTCACAAATAAGTAACTAAATATTTTTTGAATAATAAGTATTAGTTGTTCTCTAGGTAAAAATAAGGGACAGTGGTTATCTGGAATGCTGTGTGGCTAACTGGAAAAAGAAAGGCTAAGTTTACACTGAACGAACTGTGAGAAATAGGAAATCAAATCACAATACACGGCACCTTAGCAGAAGAAGACGAGTTTTTAGGTACTCTACGCACGGCACATAATTTATAATTAGACCTGAAATTTTTTACTTTAACAGTCATCATAAAACGAACGATACTTTATCAGAAATTTTATCAGACATAAAATTTCCTAGTTTTTTTCAATTCGATTCTTTTATTTTATTTGTTTGTTTATTAACTTATTCAGTGGAATGGAATAAATGCGCAGTTTATATTATGTACGGTGCAAATAAAATGATAAAAATTCTAAAGTCCTGAACGCACGTAATTCGCAAATGTACAAACATCTTTTTTGAAAAACACCCAATAACCAATGCTGAGAGATAAAATGATGGCGAACAAAAATGAACAGTCGTTCGATTGAAGTCGGTTCGTTCTTGAACATATACGATTCGTTTTAACGCAGAAAGTTACAAGTAGCATGTGTGTTGTTAATTACGATGATTTTGCTGCTTTCACTATAAATCAACATTGAGCGTCAATGGAGTCACCTCGGAGGCTTGTTAAAGAAGTAATTATAATTTGTAAATTATCTTAAAGCGCTTAATAAAGTACATCAAAGGATTCGCTCATTAAAGTACATAGAGTACATCGAAGGTATTTCGAAAATTCGAAAGCACTAAAATGTGTGCAGTTATAGAATGGAACGTTTTATTGTAATGTTTTTAAAAATAAAAAAACAGCTGATTGTTGCTGGTTGCTTTGCTGCGCTCTGCGTTGGTTTTGGTTGATCGACATTTGGAAAGATTTGTGTTGTGTTGAGTGATAAAATGGTGGATTGACTGTAAAGTGTAAACATGGCGAATATTGCAAGCCCTTTGCCATACATAAATAAGAGAGAATACGGACTCATACCAGCAGTTAGAACTCAATTTTTTAACAACCGTCTTCATGCTGCTAGGAATTTGTATCGAAAAGACTTGTCGTGCCATTTTGGGTGTGTAAATGCTATCGAGTTCTCCAACAATGGCGAGTTGCTCGTATCAGGTAAATCACATAAACTTTTCTATAGAGAGCTGTCCCTTTAGGTGCTGTTGTACTTAACTGTTCATTCTTCAGAACTACAGGCATTTATCAGTAAGTGCAGCAGTCACAATCATCAGTTATAAGGTGACTAGAAGACAGACCTGTTACAAATGACTTTGTTATGGTTTTTTTGGAGCAATCAACCCAAAATATTCAGGGTTCCTTTCATTTGAATATGTACATCCTTGTTTATCACAAAATTAGGCTAAAATCAGGCGGTAGGTAGAAAACAAAAATAGGTACCTACCTAAAAACAAGTCTCCTGAATTTATTGTTGTTTAACAGCTGATTTTCATATAAATAGATATATATACATCTTTGTAGGAGGAGATGACAGGAGGGTGATGCTATGGCAGTTGGGCCAGGCCATTTTGGACCATGGCAAGCCTGTAGCCATGAAGGTTACTCATCAATCAAACATATTTAGCCTTGGCATCACTGCGGATAACCAGAAGATATATTCTGGAGGAAATGATGATATTGTAAGTACTATAAAATATTAGTTGCCACTGCCTCTAATTATTATTATTGTTTTTTCATGTCCGCATCCTAAGGTTGCCTGGCCATAACGATAAGGCCACCCTTTATTTATACTTTTTCTATTCTAACCATTTCTGTCTGTACCTTATTGTTTTCTTTCTTTGTGTGGTACAATAAAGTGTTTTCTATCTAGCCATCAGATAGTTACATATTAGTTGAAGTTTTTGGCAGTGTATTAATATTCATACATCCTTTAGTAAATAAAAAGCTGATATTTTGTGCCATTGTGAAATATTGGTGCAAAGATAGTGCCAAAACTACTAATTGGATTATGATGAAATTTTGCACTGATGAATTTGTGGGTCTAGAATAACATTAAGCTTTTTTTTCACCTATATTTCAAAAACAGAAGAAAAACTGGGTAACTCATCAAGAGATCTCTGATACTACAAGAGCTACGAAGCTGAAATTTATAGAGGAGATATAGAGGTTCCTTTTAGGATGTAGGCACCAGCTAAGAACGGATTTTTGGAAATTCGTATTCTAAGGGGGTCAAAAGTCATTTATATTTATAATAACTCCAGAACCGTAATGGTTGGCGCGTCAAAATTTTGTAGCGCAGGAAGATATAAACAGACCTGTGTTTTAGGGTTTTTTGAAATTCACACCCTAAAAGTCAATGGTGTGGAGTCGGTAGCCGATGTTGGGGTCACCCTCCATACTAAAATCCAAACTCCTTTTATAGGCCATGTATTATACTGAATAAAGCGCTTATGAAGCCGTACAACATACATCAAAGTTAACTGACATATCTGCTAATTGTCTGCTGATTATCTTTAAGAGAACCACTCTTATTGAATTTCGTAACTTATGTTTGTGTAAGATTATATTTTATGTGTCAACTAGGTAATAGTACATGATCTTGAGAGACTGGCTCCGTTGGAAGTACTTCAGCATCAGAGGGCTGTTTGCAGCCTCAGCATAGACCCGTTCAACCAGCAAGTGGTTTCCACGGCCGGAAATGATGGACGATTGCTCCTCTTCGACACAAGACAGTCTGTTCAAGGTAAATAGCAATTTCCTTTTTATATTTATGGTGATGATATTGATGTCTTCTATGAAGGCCACAACTAGGCTACACAAAATTAATGTATCTTTTAAAGGGTATACGCTTCTACAACAAAACTCCTAACATAAATTCAAACAAATTGTCAAAACCTTGCTGTGCAAAAAGGCTTACTATAAAATATCAGATTATCTAGAAGACAAAAAAGCTTGGGACGGGTTTTGCTCCAACTCGAAAAAAAACAACTAACAGGCTAAAGGTTTCTTCGTTGCTTCTTTACTTTAGTCTACATACCGAAGCAACAGAAATCAAAAATATCACAACACTACATTCTACACACAACACATTCTAAGTGTAAA
Source organism: Eupithecia subfuscata (assembly GCA_963564075.1). Taxonomy (NCBI): domain Eukaryota; kingdom Metazoa; phylum Arthropoda; class Insecta; order Lepidoptera; family Geometridae; genus Eupithecia; species Eupithecia subfuscata. The sequence continues at coordinate 5,909,704 of OY751111.1, read as the reverse complement.
TTTATTGTATTTATGAAAATAAAGAGTTTTTGAGTTGATTTAATTTGATTTGAAGTCTGGGAGGTAGCAGTTACTGACCGCCAGATGTGGAGGAAAAATAAGAAGACTAATCCTTTTTTGAAACCATTTAACTCGCTACTCAGCAAAAACCTTCCTAATGAGGATATATTCCTTCCTGTAGGCCTAGCATGGGGATTGTTCTGTAGGGTACAATAGACAATAATGACATCGCATCTTCATACATTGCGTAAATTATTTGAAATTCATTCCTTCAACTTCATTAATAAAGTTGAAGGAATGAATTTCAAATAATTTACGCAATAAATGACACAGTGGCGAAATTTTTCTCTATTCTACCCTAGACAACAATCCCCGTGCGTGACCTACTGAGGGATAAATTTTAAGAACCAGGAGAACATTTATAAGTCAGTTGTAGTTGTTTCAGGGATTTGTTGTTGAGCAAATGCATATAATACCTGTTGACTGTTTTAATTTTGGCACTTTACCAAGGGCACACACATGTATAATACACCATGTCGTATAAAATGAGTCATTAATTAAACGTGGTTTGAGTACTTATCCTTAGATTTTCAGAAACTTTTATCATTATCATTTTCATTAAGTACATACAAACAGAAATATAAAATGGAATTTATTAATGAAAAACATAAAATACCTGTTGACTGTTTTAATTCTGGCATTTTACCAAATTAAACGTGTTTTGAGTACTTATCCTTAGATTTTCAGAAACTATTATCATTACAAACAGAAATATATATAACCGGCAGCACAAAATTCAATTGACATATATTTTTTTTTTGAAATCTCAATGTAATAAATTAACCTTTAGAATCGTTGGTGGTATCGCGCAGTCGGAAGCCCTTCCACGGAGTAATGTTCCACCCGCAGCAGTCCGGCGTGGTGGTGTCAGCGAATGCGCGCGACGGTGTCGCACTCTGGGATTTGCGCTCTGCAAAGCAGTAAGTAGACCAAGAAGAAGATATTCAGTAGTCAATGTTATTATACAAAAATACAAAGCCTCTTGCTGTTACACGCCAAAATCTAATCAAATCTTCACACCAAGCTGGCCCGCCGACACAGCTCGGCGGGATAGTGTAGTTTGTTTCATTATTGAAAGAAAATAACTATTGAGTGCTACGTGGCAACTTGTGGCATTTCAGTGTATGAACATTTTTGGGCGCCGAGAGTGTTTTGTCAACTTGTTACATCGATCAAAAATTTCCGGCCGGCCCCCCTTAGATGCACAATGCGCGCCCTGAAAACGTCAGTATCAAAAGGTATCCCATTTGGCATTTTGGGATACCTTTTCAACTAGTATCATTTTAGCTCTCGGACCGAAAGCATGGTCAAGTGCTCGTATAAAAAATGCAATATTCGACCGACCAAGCAACAGAAAAAGGATGGAATTTCTTATTTTCAGTAAGTTTAAATGTAATTTTACCTGTGTATTGTGATATGAGCCAATTGAGCCTTAATATACTTGAGAAATCAGCATTAAACCTTCCTGTAGGCCTAGAATTGTTGTTGGGTTTGCCTATGTAAAAATATTTATTTTGTTCTAAGTTGATGAATGGAGCGGCTATTGTTTCTATTTTTTTTTTATTTATTTGTGGTAAGTTGTAAGTGATAATTTTTTTTTCATGAAAAGACATAACTAGCTGACCCGCCCTCAATTTTATTTGCGTGGACTCTCTAATAAAAGAAACTACCAAAAGTATTAGATTTAATCAACTTAGTATTTAATTTTTAGTTGCCCTCGAGATCCTGTGCGTTGGGAAAAATTGAGGTCCATTTTAGCACAACAGCGATGTGAACCATATTTTAAACCTGGCCGTGAAAGCCTCATTTGTTCCAAGCATTTTAAAGAATGTGATGGCTACAACACCAAAACAGGCATAAGAAGACTACGTAAAACAGCTGTTCTTCAAATCAAACAGTATGTCTATTTTATTTAACGCAATTGTTTTTAACTATTTTAGCTTTACATTTAATAATAATTCAAAATTAAATAGTAGGTAATAATAAATAATGTGTTCATATGGCGTAAGTTTAAAAGTATTTTATAAGATCCTAGTTGACTTGAAATAACGTTTTTTTTGGCCCATAGAAAAACTCTTACGAAGCCGCAGGCAGACACTAGTTCTTTTAAATTTAAAGTACCTGCCTGAAATTGTATTTTAGGTTTATTTCACTAGCTTTTGTTAACATATTTATATTAATGTATGTCCGAAATGACCCTTTTGTTTGTTGACTGTTGCGTCGCTAATTTATAGTTGTATCAATAAATGATTCGTTATCTTTACCTGAATTCTGTTGATTTTATAATCCTTATAAAAATTAACAGTGTATAAATTATTTTTAGGTACCTTCCTACCTACTTACAAAATAAAATAAAATAAATTCGACTCCACTAATCTCTTGTTCCGCATGCAAAAACTTAACAGGCTCTGCGCAAACTGTCTGCGTCAAAACAAAACGTGGACACTTTTGAGTGTCATTCTTGTAAGGTTCTAGGTATCTACGGGGGAGGCCGCATACTTGATCGATGACTTGTTACAATTTTTTCCAACACACAAGGTTCATAGTTAACCGGCTAACATTTTTCATCACACATTCGAGGGTTAACAACGAACCTTGTCTGTGTTGTAAGAATACCAATGTTTCATCCCTTAACACTTTGACTGGCACCTACGCACACAGACACGTAGGTAAGCTCGTTGCACAGCGATGCACCCCTCCCGGTCGCAACACTGAAGCTTGGCAGTGAACGCGCTAACGAGAGTCATCATCAGGGTGAGTGGGCACTGCGCTGGACGCCTCTCTGCGAACGAGTCGCCATTGTTATGAGATGTTACGCCTCGGAGACGCACAGAAAGCAAAAACGACGGGCTAAGTCGGTGTTCTATAGACATCTTACCTGAGTATTAGCTCATCGCATGAGATCTGTTAAATGATTACAATAAGAATTAGCAAATGTTATGAGGATTTACATACACATATCATAGCGACATAGCTCAAAGAATTAGCAAGCTGAAGTGGCAGTGGGACGGCCATATCTCGCGAAGAACCGACAACCGCTGGGGTAAACGTGTTCTTGAGTGGAGACCACGACTCTGCAAACGTAGTGTAGGACGCCCTCCGGCCAGGTGGGATGACGATCTGCGAAAGACTGCAGGCAGATGCTGGATGCGGCAAGCTGAAGACAAGGCGCTATGGCGCTCATTAGGGGAGGTCTATGTCCAGCTAATATATTCTGATGATGATGATGATGAGGATTTATTGTTCACAGTCCACTTCTTCGTTACGCCGGTGCCAATGGGAACTACCATTACAACAGCATGAGCGTTCGTTTCAACGCGACCGGCACTCACATCTTAGCGCTGCGGCGGCGGCAGTCTCCAGTGCTTTATAACGTTCGTGTGAGTAAAATCGTAATGGTTGCGCCGAACATACTTTAAGCGTGCTGGGGGGTTTCTCTAAAGGATAGATTTCGTAAGGAAATTATTCAGCAGACGGAGAACCAGACGCCGGTACGACCGGCAGGGGCGCGCCGCCGCTTCATGGAAGCGCTGACCGACATGTGCGTCTTGGGCCATGAAGGTGTTAAGTAGCAGTGGGCCGACCATATCTGAGTCGAAAACCTGTTTAGGTAAACGTATTCTTGTTGAGTGGAGGTTGTAACTCGGTAAACATAGTGTGGCCAGATGCGATGACGTTCTGCAAAAAACTGGCAGTGGTTGGATGCGGCAAGTGGAAGGCGCTATAGCACTCATTAGGGGAGGCCTATGTCCAACGGTGTACTAGTATACATAGGTTGACAATGATTATGATTTGCTGCGATAGATAGTAACGACCAATTAACTGTTACAATAGTTTTAATGTAAATAAATATGTAGGTAACATTAAATTTTATTTACTGACTACTTTGGTCTAGTTTAAAAAACAGCTCACAATTTATGTCTTTATAAGTCCTGGGACTAAATCTATACCACTTCTTTGTAATTTGATTTATTTTGATGTTCATTATGTGAGCGGTTTAACTACGAACCTTGTTTGTTTGGAATTTTGGAAGAACACCTACGATTCACTACAACAGTTTTTTTTATAGTAAAATGTTCCGAACCTGGTTTGTGTTGGAAGAACACCAATGTTTCACTATAATAGTTTTTATAGTAAAATATTCCGAACCTTGTTTTGGTTGAAAGAACACTTTTCACTACAATAGTTTTTATAGTAAAATATTCCAAATCTTGTTTGTGTTGGAAGAACACTAACATTTCACTACGATAGTTCTAATGTTAAGAAATTTTGGAACTAAAACTGAGATACTGACAAGATAATTATTATAAGAAATCAAATAACATCGCAAAAATTTTCGACTTCGACGGGACTTCGTGATGTAGTTGATTAGCACATTCTCGTACTAAGGGAAGGATGCGGGTTCAAATCCCGTCGAAGTCGAAAGTTTTTGCGATATTATTTGATTTCTTAGAAATTACCCTGAGTGTGGAGTTACGCACTATAATAAGAACTGAGTTACTGACAAGATAATTATTATAAGAAATCAAATAACATTGCAAAAATTTTCGACTTCGACGGGACTTCGTAGTGTAGTTGATAAGCACATTCCCGTACTGAGGGAAGGATGCGGGTTCAAATCCCGTCGAAGTCGAAAATTTTTGCGATATTATTTGATTTCTTAGAAATTACCCTGAGTGTGGAGTTACGCACTATAATAATAACTGAGTTACTGACAAGATAATTATTATAAGAAATCAAATAACATTGCAATAATTTTCGACTTCGACGGGACTTCGTAGTGTAGTTGATAAGCACATTCCCGTACTGAGGGAAGGATGCGGGTTCAAGTCCCGTCGAAGTCGAAAGTTTTTGCGATATTATTTGATTTCTTAGAAATTACCTTGAGTGTAGGGTTATTACGCACTATAATAATAACAAAAAAACCTTATAATTATTATAGTCGCCAGACCCAGTTGCCGAATTCTACCATCAAGATTACTACAATTCGTGCACAATGAAGAGTTGCTGTTTCGCGGGCGAGGGAGATCAATTCGTGATATCGGGATCGGATGATTTCAACCTATACATGTGGAAGGTGCCATGCTTCGACGGGGAGAGAGGTAAGCTATATTAATACTTCTGGGAACGTGCGAAAACTAGCTAAATGTTGTCAGTTCTCATAGCACCAAAAAACGAATAATTTGGCATGGCAGCAATCAAAATGATGGCCTCCTTTTCATATCGAAATAAAAAGGATGGCATCATTTTAAGTGCCGCCAAATTAGTTACTTAAGATGCCATCCATGTGGTAATGGCACTGTTCATTAAAAAAAAACCGGTGGGATGCCGCGCGATACCGAGTGAAATCTAAGCGAAATATACTTCGCGCTACCCCTCTGGGTACTCTGGGTAGCCAATACCGTGTACCGGTCTGAATAGGCATTTATTGTGGCCTCCACGGCAGACTGCTTGAAAGGGTTGTTTCTGCAATATTGCACCACTGTCAGCTATTTTTGTTGTTGTGTTTTTATTTCAACTTTATATTTCTTTACTAGCTGCCGCCCGCGGCTTCGCAAGCGTTGTTTCTATGGAAACGTTAAAAGGTGATTTCTATCCCATGGAAACTGATTTAAGGGATAAAAAGTAGCCTATGTTTGATTCCAGGATTATAATTATCTGTATACAAAATTTCAGCCCGATCCGTTCAGTAGTTTTGGCGTAAAGAGGTAACAAACATCCATCCATCCATCCAAACTTTCGCATTTATAATATTAGTGTGAAGTATATTGAATTTTTAACCAACTTCGAAAAAAGGAGGAGGTCCTATGTTCGGCTGTAAGTATGTTTTTATGAATGTTCGTCGATTACTCTATACAAGCGACAATTGACTTCTCAGTCAATCATAGACCGATTTTGATAATTATTTCGCTGTGTATAAAGAATGATCCCGAAGTGGTCCAAAAAATTTATTTAAAATTTAGGTGAAAAAAAATTATTCTCGTGAGTTTTTGTCCTATTTATCCCGCAAAACAGTGTAAAATTAAGGAATTCGAAGTCGTAGTTTTTTCAAAACAATCAAATTATTACTTTACTAATTTGTGTAGTCTTATTCTTTCATCCTTGACGACCTCGGTGTCGAAGATTCGCCTGCGGCGCAGGAGGTTGCGGGTTCGATTCCCGCCTTGAAACTAATGTTTGGACGATCGCGATCTACAATTATTTGTTCCGGGTGTTCTGGTCGTTTCTAGGTATAATAAAAAAATCTATCTATGTAATGTCCTACCTCTCATTACTAATGTATTATATTATGTATATCAGTCATCGAGCGAGTACCCATAACACAAGCTCTGCTTTGCTTGGGGTTAGATGATGCTGTGTGGATTGTCCAGCATTATTTATTTATTTATTATTTATATTTCCAGAAGGTTCAGAGTCACCACCATCAGTTCCACCTCACATGGTGCTGTACGGACACAGGTCTATAGTGAACCAAGTCCGCTACAACCCGCATTACTGTCTCATAGCTTCATCAGGAGTTGAGAAGATCATCAAGGTAGTTACTACTCTCTTTTACATAGATTGTAGTTTATACCGTTTGCTGACTTCACGCCAAAAGATCCAGACAGGTTAGTCTACTTATACACTAGCCAAACTCGATGTACAATGTTTGTAAGCAAACCACGACGCAAGTAACTGAAACTCTGTTTGGCGTCGTGTTTCAGATATAATTGTTAGCAATATTTATTGAAGGATCTCAAATCAGGGGCAACAGAGTGAATTTTAGGTTAACTATGGGCAGTTTGTTTATTAACATTCTACATAGAATTTGGCTAGTGTATAGTTTTAAATATGTATTGTATAACAATAAATTATGTTAGCTAACCGGGGTCCTTTTCTGATAAACCAAACTGACAATGGTATCATAGCAGAATCGCCACCAAAACACGTTTGGTCGTTTACGTGGCAATTTGACGATGGCACCATTGTCATAGTGAAGCGATTGGTCTGGCAGAATAGGTCCCAAACCATGTAATTTGTAAATCTATGCGGGTTAACTGCGAGCCTTGTTTGTGTTGACAGCACGGTTCGTAGTTAACCCGCTCACATTTATATGATTACGTTAAACTACGATAGTTTAAAACAAAACATGTACCTACAATGTTATCGTTGGTTGAATCTAGATTTTTGATTTATAGTTTTCGGTTACAGATATGGTCGGCTGTAGAATTTCCGAAAATGCGGGGCACTCTGCTCGAAGAAGCGCAAGGTTCCGACAATCCGCGCGAGATTTACAGCCACGAAGAATACGTTTCCCTTGTACATCACAGTGGACAGGTATTTATCCTTCTGGCTGCGCCGAGCACCATACAATAAATTAGTATTAGAATCATTAACAAAAAAATTAATAATGCTGGACAATTCACACGCATTATCTTACTAAACAGCTAAGCTAAACAGAGCCTGAGTTATGATATGAGTAAAAAGTCATTTTATTGGTAAAATAATGTTTACAAGTCAATAAATTAAAATTGACATACTTACAATGTAAATACAAGTTACATACTCACAACGTAAATACATATTTTAAACACCTACTAAAATAATTATAAATTATCTTTATCATGTATCCGTTAAGGAAACAATAAATTCGATTCAATATACAGTAAATTAATAAGCAATATAATAAATAATAGTACAGTAAATTAATAAGCAATATAATAATAGTAAATAAACACAAACATTTATTCACAAAGAAAATTATACTAGTATTTACAATTGAAACAATTGAGCTAACTGCCGACTGTTGCAAACAGTAAATAAACTAACAATCATTTATTAAACTACTTATATCAAAATAAATATGACATCACAATTTTTTGTCGAGAAAATAATAGGTAGGTACAAGGTAACTGATGTACTTAATACTATACACTACATAGATAGATACTTTCTTGATAAAGGGTAGAATAGAGAAAAATTACGTCAAATCGTCATCGAATGCGTAATATGTATGAAACTCATTCTTTCAACTTCAATAATTTACGCAATGTATGACAATGCAATGTCATTCTTCTCTATTCTACCCTAGACAGCATAATTATAATATATAAAGTTGGTATATATAATTAGAGTTATCTATATGTAGAACATAAATATTAGCACGCCAACCCCTGTAAAAACATGTGCTTTAGGTCCGGCAGGTAGAAAATGCCTTGGCATTAAACCCACCCGTTGTACCTCAAGGTTTAAATAAATAAATAAATAATCTCCGTGCTAGGCCTACAGGTCTTTAGATTTAACCATAACTAATGTTATGTTTTAGTATATTTCACATAACTACGCGGAGCAATCGATGAGCGAAGACCCACGTATGATGGCCTTCTTCGATTCCCTTGTCCAGCGTGAGTTGGAATGTCTTGCAGACGAAACTGATTCCTTGAACGAGTCTAGCTCGGGTGGCACCGAACATGCCAATAATGATTCCGATTCATCCGATGGCAATCCAATTGTGTCTGATTTTCTGAGACTGCCGAAAAGGGGTGAGTGTTTGTTATTGGTGTTTTACATAGACAGGTTCCCAATTCTGCTGAACCAATCACTTCACAGTCAGCTGTGTGGTGCCGGCTTAAGGCGAAGAGTAGGGGCGATAGTGGCGCCACTACGTATTTAATTTAATCATTAAGTTATACAAAGGAATTATCAAAAAATCGGACCGCTGGTAGACGATACCTATCACAAGCTTTTATTTAATGTATCTGTAATAGTTTTGTTTTGTGTTATTCAATCAAATACCTTGTTTGGAGAGCTTGGTGGCCACCAATAGGAACTAAACTCTTGAAACAAGTATCTGCCTAAATAATACAGTACAAAACTATTAACATTTAAAAAAAGGTTATGGTAGATATCGTCTACGCGCGGTCCGATTTTTTGATAATTCCTTTGTATAACGTAATTATAAAATTAAATATGTAGTGGCGCCACTGTCGCCCCTACTCTTCGCCTTAAAACTTGCACCACCCCAATTCTTCCCGCGGGTATCGTAAGAGGCGACTAAGGGATATCCACTGGGGGCGGGCAGCAGCGCCCCTGCAGAACAATTCTACCACTGAACTGCGATCCCCAACCCGCATGCCCAGCGTGGGGATTAAGGGCACTATCCCCATGGGATAAAAGCCAGTAAGGTGCTTATCAGGGAAGGCCTGCGTCTAGCAGTGGACAAATATAGGCTGTTGAGGTTGAGGAATCACTTCACAATGATAGTCAATGGTAACGTCGCAAAATCGCCATGTAGAATACTAAAAGAAAGAAAGAAAGAAAATTAATTTATTAGTTCACTAGTACAGCTTGCAACTATTACAATTACTTAAACTTATTTAAGCATTTTACAATAAAAATTACCTTTTTAATAATAATAATAATAGTTCGTTTCGGTTAACGGTAATAGCGAAGAGCCTCGATCAACATCTCAAGAGACTCTCGCTAGGAAGTTGGATCAAGGGCCAGATTCAAAAGGCGGTACTCCTGGACTCGGCGCGCATCGTTAGGAAGCTCCTCTCTCTGCAGCCCTAGTCACCGGCCGGTTGAGCCTAGCTTCGCGGCCGGTGATTCACCGTTTTGATATATTTTTTACTGTAAAATAGTTTTTTAATATTTTATTTTCTATAGTAAAAAATGTATTATAAAGACGAGATTGAAGAATAAATGAGTGTATAATAATAGCAGCAAGTAACGCAGCGAACCAAAAGGTCCCATCTCAGCATAATGTTGAAAAGACGTCTAAGGTGGCGATTCTTCTGAACCGATTGCTGTAGCAGAATAGGGGACCTTTTTCATCCCATTAGTGTTACTTCCCTAATTCCGAGTCTAGAAACTTATTGGCCTGGATTCTAATTAATTCAATTGTTTTTAGGAAGCCGAAGCGTGTATCGTTATACCGCGAGATTGACGAGTGCATCGCAACGATATTTAAAGCAGATGCGAAGCTCTAACGTTAACAGGTATGTCATTTTCAGTTTCAGTTTAACGAATTTATTTACTCAAAAGAACAATGTTCACTTAGATGAGTACATACAATAACCTTACTTACTATCTTAATTAATCAATATTACATTTACAAAGTTTACTAATAACTTTCGTAGCAGGCTTTTATAATAGCTATCAAAGCTATATTTATCTTCTTTAGATTTCACTAGCTGCGCCCCGCGGCTTCGCCCGCGTGGACTCATACAAATTCATTCAGAAATTTATTGCATACCCTCTAGGGATAGTTTTGTAAAAATAAATACACTCGAGAGCAATGAATCCGGGTCACTCAAAGAATCCAAAAAATCTCGGAAAGTAAGAATGCTAGGTTAATGCAATAAATTGTATTTAATAGACAATTTAATACTCCTTAAATGAAAGTATTAAAACTTCTTAGTTATTGTAAAGTTATATCATAAAAAATTCAAATTTGAAAAGGGAACACTGTCGAAGATGGAACTACGAAATTACAGGATTTGTTTTTGCTTTTGTTTGTAATCTGTCATTTATGTTGGTACATAAACCAGGTTGATAGTGCTCAATATTCATTATTCAAGCTGAAATCATGTCGCTTACACTTGAAGAATGCACCAGAATACTTACATTGGTGGAAACCGGCCGGAGTCAGCGCGATACAGCCAGGACTGTCGGTGTGTCGCTGTCAACAGTACAAAGAGTTCTCCGACGTTACGAAGAAACTGGTTCTAACCTACGCAGACCAGGAACGGGCAGAACTAGGTGTACCACAGCACGAGAAGACCGATACTTGGTGAACACCATGCTTCGAAATCGCTTTCTCACAGGAACTGAACTCACAAATCAGTTTCGACGCCTCGGAGGAAGTAACCCAAGTGCATGGACAGTAAGACGTCCGCTTGCTGAATCTAACTTAAAACCCCTTAGACCTGCAAACGGCCCTAAAATGGAGCGTGGCCATCGTATTTCAAGACTAAGATATGCCCAGAACCACGTAAATTGGAGTATTGAAGATTGGTCGAAAGTTATGTTCTCCGACGAATCAAAATTTATGCTCTACAAGCACGATGGAAGACACAGAGTGTATAGAAGACCAGGGGAAAGATTCAAGCAAGCATGCATCGAAGAAAAAGTAGCCTACGGTGGTGGGTCTGTACTTGTGTGGGCCGGAATTTCCTCTGAAAGTCGCACAGAACTGGTGATCATAGAAAACGGCTCTTTAACTAGCGTAAGATATGTGGAAGAAATCCTCAACGAACACGTTGGTCCATTTATGGTCAATTTGGGTGAGGATGCTATATTTATGCATGACAATGCCCGACCTCATACAGGTAGGATTGTGAATGACTACCTTCAAGAGATGAACATTACTTGTATGGAGTGGCCAGCGCGCAGCCCGGATATCAACCCGATCGAGCATGCTTGGGACGAGCTAGGGAGATGCGTAAAACAACGAAACCCTCCCCCAATCACGCTTCCTGAGCTAAAAATTGCTCTCACAGAGGAATGGGAGAATATTGCCCAAAATCGTATAAGGAGCTTGGTGTACAGCATGCCAAACCGCGTAAACGCAGTAATGGAAGCACGAGGAGGTAATACGAAGTATTGAAATTCAAGAAAATCGTCATAAAGTTCAAAAATTTCATGTTTCCTATTTTTGTTTTAAGGAGAGATCAGCAGTTTTTTTTCTTTATGTAATTTTGTGTAAATAAAATGTATGGTGACTCATATTTTTTTAACTTTCATTTAAGGAGTATTAAATTGTCTATTAAATACAATTTATTGCATTAACCTAGCATTCTTACTTTCCGAGATTTTTTGGATTCTTTGAGTGACCCGGATTCATTGCTCTCGAGTGTAATACGTGATTCATTAATCATTCATTATTTATTATCGTTTATTTATAACGAGTTTTGAGTAAATCGAAGTAAATCGATTTGAGTAAATCGAACCAAGGAATAATAATTTTCCAATAAATATAAATACCTGTTGTATAAAATTGTTACCTTTTATTCGTTTCAGCCGTCGCAACAAACATTCTCGCACCCCACACCTAGGCAAATCCAAATCGAAGACCGTATCAGGCAACAGCACTAAAGGCAAGCGCACACCGGCGCGGCGCACTCGAGGCCCGCGTCGACCCGCCCCTCGGACCATAACAATAACTAACAACTACACGGGACATGCCAGCAACTATATACAAGGGTTGATGGATCCGCTCGGTGTTGCCAGGGTGGCTAGTCATTCGAGGATATCAGCTCCGTCGAGCGAACGGACAGATTCGGATGATACACAGCTGCTTTTTAGGAATTCTGGCAGGGTGAGTGCTTAATTTAGTGCTTATTTTTCGCCTCATTTGTCGTAAGGTTCACTTAAGGCTGCACAAGTCGTCCGGTCCAACTCATCAGTGGGCGTGGCCTAAATGTATGCGATCTCACCTGACATAATAGACATTCCCGCGCGCTTGATTCATTTTAGAGTTTTCTTTCTCCGTATGTTATTTATTTTCGCCCAAAGTTGGGCTAAAATCGTAGTTGAAATACGAAAGTTTAAAAGCTTGTATTTTTTTATTTATACTTTTTTTACGGTTTCGGGTGTGTACGTACAGACATAAATAATGACGAGATAAATTGATACTATCCTTAGTTTTGGATGGTCAACATCAAACAGCGTAGTAGCGTAGTTACCCTTCCACGTTTGTATGGAAAGATGAGCGACACGGCGAGGATTCCCGAGATGCGATGATTGCGAGTACTGAGCAAGACGGTGTGCAGGTAGCCGAGCACGATTTTATAGGTATTTAGGTGTTTAAAAAATATATTTGTATATAAATAATAAATAAATAATGCTGAACAATTCACACAGCATTATCTAGCCCCAAGGTAAGCAGAGTTATGGGTACTAGATAACTGATATACATAATAATATACGAGTACATAGATAGATATTTTTTATTATACATAGAAAACGACCAGAACACCCTGAACAAATATCTGCAGATCGTACAAATATTTGTCCCGAGGCGGGAATCGAACCCGCAACCTCCTGCGTCGCAGGCGGACCCTCGCCCACCGCGCCACAGAGGTCGTCGAATATATGTATGGCATATAAAAATATTTTCTAGTGATGTACTGTTAGCAATGTTTTGGTATAAATTTTGTGTCTTTTTATTCATCTTTACACTGATCATTCAAAGTTTAATTTAGAGGTAACTTTGTAATTTTTTTCTATCGGGTGAAATATCACCAATCGTATTTTTGTCTAGTGCACTAGAAAATATCCTCAACTATAATATGTATGAATTTTAAAACTATAGGCCTTATAGTTATTGAGGTACGGATGGTTAAAAATTCGGGAATCCTCGCCTTAATATAGGTTGGTAATTCATCATAATCAGCCTGTGAACACCCACTGTTGGATATAGGCCTCCTTGTATAGATAGACGCCTGCTTAATCGGTGCTGTGCAGGCCTCTAGCCTTTATTCACAAAGAAAATTATACTAGTATTTACAATTGAAACAATTGAGCTATCTGCAGACTGTTGCAAACAGTTTACAGGTAGCTCAACTGATCCATATCAATCCCAGTCGGAAGCGTCACAAAGACGCTGGCTGCATTGCCACGCTGTATGGCAATGCTGATGCGCTGTGCCAGATACTCACCAGATCTCGGGTCACGCGTCGCTTCGACCAGACGCTCATATAATTTTTTAAAAACCCCAAGAGCTTCGATACCCCACGGACAAATAAAGTAAATAAATTTTGCGGCACTAAAAATATCGCTGTCCTTTTGTTTTGATCATAAAGCAAGGAACAGCAATTTGTAGAGCTGTCGAATTAGTTTTCATTTAATGCAACAATAGGATCGAGACCAAACTGAGTTTCTATTGTTGTAAGAAAATACAATACTATCAATAAATAAATGATAAAAATCTTTGTTTGTCTGTTTATTACAGATCATCAGACCCCTGCGCAGACGCATAAACATGACGCGCGCAGCCGCAGCCAACAAAAGGAAAAGCAAAGTCACTAGCTATAGGAAAACCATGAATTTAAGAAGTAATAATGAACTTATAAAAAAATCATAAAATTTGCCGTCATTTAAATATTGATAACATTGTTAATATGCTATTTAATTTTCAGGTAACTCCGCCATAGCACAAGACAGTAGTGATAATAATAATTTCTCACACTTCGACAATAATTTCGAAGACAACGCTCAGCCAAGCACTAGTTCAGGTAAAATACTCTTGCCTACTCTAGTTGGGATAACAACCAAAGACTCCAAAATAAATTGAATTCTGTCTCACAGGTTACAGGGGCCAAACCACAGCAGGACTGTTCAGGATAGCGGAAGCAGATTCAGACGATGGAGACGACGCGGATGAACAGTCTGCGAGCAGCCGACCGATATCTCCAAGAAACCCTATCCCTAACCCCGTACCGAACAACCTCGTAAGCATCATACCCACACCAATAAACGGATCTCGAGACTCACTCGGAGACTCCCTCGTGGAAATGCCAGAATCAAGGAGCCAATCCCCACCAGAGCGAAGGACTTTGAGACGTACCCGCCGGAACGGAAGACTCAGTTTCCGACATTCAGATTCTAGTGAGACCCCCCCGCCTAGAATAAACGAACCTAGCACCTCGACACACGAGCGTTTATCGCCTGGCTACAGTCAAAACAGGTTCATGAATGAAACAAATGAAAGTGAGATTGGGGAGAGCAGTGAAGAAAGCACAGTGCAAGCCTGGGGCAATTCACATCGGACGCCGGAACCCTCTGATTCTGGCGTCGGAACCGTCGCCGGCAGTAGCACTCGTAATAATATACCAGTAGACGACGTTTCGGACGACCAGACGTATCAAAAAATGAAACATGCCGTGTCCACTTGGTCACGTGTTAAAAAAGCGCGCAGAAATTACAGGAATCACATGGGATCTGATAGTGAATCAGATTCAAATGGAACTGATAATTAATTAAAATACGACTGCATATTCTACTATTATTTTTAAGGATTAGAAAAGTGTTTAGAACTTATACTTATCATCATTTATAGATGACGCCATCTTAATTTTATTGATTGTGTAGGTAGTATAGCAAAACGGTGTTATTAGTGAAATATTGACTGCAACGCATACCGACGATGTATTTAGCGGACAGTATTTTCAGACCGTGATCAATTTGATGATATGAGCAGTTAAAAAGTGCGAAAACAGCTCATTCTGCGTGCTGCTTGCACAATCATTGCTTATTGTACCTTAGCTTTGAAAGAATGTATTTTTTTTCCATTTTTGACGTTTAGAGGTGTTTACGCTTTTGCCGATGATTATAGACTGTTCTATTTATCTGAATAATTCTTGAATAATCAAACATATTTATTAAAATTAAATTTATGTGATTTAAATGTATTTTCCAAACTCAGCAGTTTAAGAATTGAGATATCAAGAACTTGTGTTGTGTTGCAGTGTGAATAAGTTATGCTTTTATACATTACATAACTAGGTTCCTAGATTTTATTTTATTATAAAAAAATGTATGTGATTTATTATTGTAAATTAGGAGCTGTTCATTAATTACGTGAGGATCGAAAGGCGGGTTCGGATAATATCACGAGTGTAGCACTAGTACTACACTATTGCTACACTCGTGATATTTCGTGAATTCGGGCGGGTGTAGCGAGACATTTTAATCACGATGCTTGATTTTCCTTAATTAAATAAAACCTGTAGTTGGAGATATTCTAAAAATGGGGGGAGTGTAAAACCATGTTGCGTTAAAAAGTTGCTACGTTATTAATGCACGACCTCTACGTAGTGTAATGGATAAAGAGAATATTAACATTCCCAGAATAGGTCCTAAGCATGCATACCATGTTGATATCAATATATTCGATCTAGAAATGAAATAGAAGTTTTATTGCTCTAAACTCTAAATCTAGGACTAATCATCATGGTCAAAGAAGCCTTATCCTTCCTTCCTACTAATATTATAAAGCCCAATGTTAGTGAAATGTAATTTTTTGTTACCTAAGAGTATAGTATTATAATATCTGTGCCTAAGATCTCCAAAACTACCGAACAGGTCATAATGAAAGGCGTTACCTACGTTTAGAACATAGCTTAAACTTAGGTAATGGCTACTTAATACACCGAAAATATTTATAATTTAAATAGGTAGTTTATAATATATGATGGATTCATTATAGCAAGACCAAGAAGTCTTTTCATACAAAGTATTGATGGCAGTCAGATCAAGTGCGAGTCGACTCCCACACGGAGGGTTCCGAACTATCGTGGCAAATAAATGATTTTGTATTTTTTTTTTTTTTTTGTATCGTACAAAACTATTTCGCAAAAGGAACCCTGAAAACAAAGTTCTTCAGATTTCTTTGTTGACTCGAAAAAAAAGCTAACATGACGTCACCTATCTAAGTACTGACCGCGCGCAACAATTCGCGGCAAATTACTATTCTTTTTCCGCTAATTTTATTCGCTGTAGAACGCTGAAAAAATTTTTAACCACAAAATAATTTGAATCTCGCGTTAAGGCGAAGAGTAGGGGCGATAGTGGCGCCACTACATATTTAATCATATGATGTTATTCAAAGGAATTATCAATTGGAGAGCTTGGTGGCCACCAATAGGAACTAAACTCTTGAAACAAGTATATGCCTAAATAATACAGTACAAAACTATTAACGCGTTCAATGCCACCACGATTTTCATAATGTATTGCCGGATGCCGGGAACATTTCACAGTGGACACGCTAGGGGAGTCGCCGGCACTGGAATACGAATTACGTGAACTCGCGAGGGGAGTCAGTGGCACTGGACGTGTTAAAGATACATTTAAATAAGCTTATGATAGATATCGTTAAGCGCGGTCCGATTTTTTGATAATTCCTTTGTTTATCGCGTAGAAAGAGAAACTAATCTGAGGTTTATCGTAATTATAAAATTAAATATGTAGTGGCGCCACTATCGCCCCTACTCTTCGCCTTAGCTCGAAATGATCTACCATAAAAAATCGTAGCTTGAAAAGGCAGGATTTAGGTTCTAATCGAGTGTCAATGCACAGTGGAAGGGAATTTCCGAAGATTTTTATTGTCCCTATCTTCACAGTGGGCCGAGTTGGGCTCTCTATAGAATCCCTACCGAGTAGGTACGTCTTAATTATACTGACGACGACGACGCAAGTTTACATAAACATACGAAATAAATATGCGAATAACGACGACAGCGACAAATTACAATGTGTGCAAGACTAAATTATCTTATATAAACTATACTATTTTAATGAGCTGTTACTGTCCATCGGCGCGCCGTGCAGCCCAGCCAAGCCAGCCGCCGCCGCGCCCCGCGGCTGCACAAAACATTTTTAATTTCTCCGCTCTTGCGAACGGAAGTTGGCTTCTGAAAGTAGAAACTTCAATGCCAGAAAAATGACCTCTGATGTCACTGCGTCTGCCAATCAGTGGGTTCAATTCTTTGACATCGTAGAAAGAGAAACCTATAGAACTCGCGCAATTGCCATCGCATTCACACTAAAGAGAGAACGACTTATGCCTAAAGCCTAAGAAGAAGTGAAATAGGACGATTAGCTCTCTATCTCATCCAGCGTGCCGGTTTTTGCGTTGTTTAGCACCTCCATGTGCTAAACAAATTTCCTTTGTCATCGACGGAGCTCGACACGAGACTGGTGAAAAAAGTTTTAAAAGTTCTAAACTTTTGTTTTTTATGTTTGAATGTGATCAATGTGTTTATGTGGACATTCCCGCAGCTAAAAACAATAAAAAAGAGAGACAAATATGGTGCGGTGCAGCGTTTTTGCATGTAGAAGTGATAGTGAAGAAAAAGTGCCGAATATATCATTCCACTCGTAAGTACAAGTTCTTTTGACTACAAAAAGGTTCAAAATTTACAGTTTCATAGATTTACATACACACAAGGCTCAAACATTAAGTTTTATGCTATTTATAGTTCATCTAACTTGTAATTGTGAAAATTTAGGGTTGCCTGCACCCGATGATAAAATTCCCCGAATGGCGCATTGAAATATTTTTTAATAGGTACCTACATAGCTATTTTAAAGATAATGTAGCTCGCTATGCGTAGCAAAATAGTTTATGCCCGCGGCTTCGCACGCGTTGTTTCTATGGAAACGTTTGAAGGCCATTTCTATCCCATAGCAACTGATTTGTGGGATAAAAAGCCTATAGGCTTTTTATATAAATCCTGGAATCTAACATAGATGTTAGATTCCAGGATTAGAATTACTTACCTGTATACAAAATTTCATCCCGATCCATTCAGTAGTTTTGGCGTGAAGAGGTAATATTATGTAAGTTGTTGCTATGACACACATAGCCCATCGGACTTCGTGAGATAGAACAACTATAACAAACATCCATCCATTCATCCACACTTTCGCATTTATAATATTAGTGTTTTTATTTGTTACAGATTTCCCGAAGATAAAGAATTACGTTTGCATTGGATCAAAGCAACGGGTCGCAAAGATTGGGAACCTAAAAAATCTTCGTAATAATTTTTTTTGTAATGATTCTGTGATATTTTAAATGATTCTGTGATTTTTGTACTTAATCTAATTCAACTGTCCAAATCTAATCTAACTGTCCCATATAAATAAGAAAAAAAATATCTTAAGTAGGTTCTTGTAGAAATTGGTATGCTAATTTTAAAATGATTCTGTGATTTTTAAAATGATTCTGCGATATTTTAAATGCTTCTGTGTAAATGCGTGTGTATTTTTTAATTAAAAAAAATGCTGTGACTAACTAGGTATAAGTACCTATACGCAAGTACAATGAAAGTTAAGTACTTTTTAGATAGCAACATTACTATTTTTTTAGCAAATATACGATGTTACGTTCGTAAGTAAACATTCTTTTTGAAAGTGTTATTAATTTATGTAAATGTTATTGTATAGGTAATATAACTAAGATATTTATAATTAAACTGTGATTTTATGATTAAGTAGTAATAAAACGAAATGTTGAAGACTGATTTAAACTGTAAAATTTATAAACGTTAATTATTGTAATAAATATTGATTATTTTAAAACAAAAACACTTGTTTCTCTATCTGTACTACTCACCTTAATACCTTCATAATTATATTTACCTACCAAAAACAACCTCGGTCTGCCTTCCACTTGTAACGCCAAACAGGGTTCACATTGTGATCAATACCGTCTTTACCATAAGGGCACACGGGGCCCGTGCCCAGGGCCCCCGTTCTCAGGGGGCCCCGAAGGATCGACAATTTCTCTTACACATTTATTCTCAAAACATTTTTGTCGGGCACATTACACTTTTTTCACAGATAAGTAATCTTAACAGAAGGTATTTACCTAGTACGCCATTATATCGATGACTGCGCCTATTCCTACTGTACTAATTATTAATTAATAATTTCCGAACGCATCCTACCTAATTTACTAAGTACACCATCTAGCGATCACTCACGCAATCACTCGAGATTCCAAAGTCAAGCTGCGACCATATTATGGCCGATTTTCCGATTTTTTGACGTGACAACGTCTTATAATTCGATAGAGCCGGCTGCACGCACGAAAAAACATGACGTCATGCGGCGTTACCTCGCTCTGAGGCGTTCCATGTAAGGCTTGAAGTGCAAGCGAGAGCGCTCGACATCCGTCTCTCTCCTACTTGAGTGAGCGATGCGTCTGCGTTGTCACGTTCAACTATCGTCAGTAAACCGACTTATCAGACAACCAATTTTTTTTTTGTTGTTTTTTGTTTCGACGAATTTATGTACTTAGAGTCAACTTTTCAGCCATGTCAATGTCTTAAAAGTTGACTGACAGTGTCAAGCTGACGTTAAAACCATAAACTAGCCAAGTATAGAAGAAATTTAAAAAAAATCGTATATTTAAAATTGAAATCTGACACACGCGACATTTTTTTTATCGTTTTTTCTGAATTAAAATTTATTTAAATGAAATGGCTTGGAAATGTGCTCTTTTTTGTGTTTAGTGTAATAATATGATGGTAAATCTCTAAAATAAAACTCAAACTGGACATAAAAACGGTAAAGTTTTTTATGTTTTTTTTTTAATATTAAAATTTTACCATTTTTCCGCAATTATAATTTAATTTTAATCAACCTCATTAATTACGTTATACAACATCAGAATGTTTCCACGCTGTTTTGTAGGAAATTTTATGGAGAATCCAAATATATATTATAGATGTTACGAGGTGTTAGTAGATAATAATCAAGAAATCAGCGAAATAATGCATTGTGATGCATTTCCGCGGATTTTCCGCGGATTTTTGCGGAAGTACCTGCCACACAACGGCGGTAGCGGGGCGCGGGGCGTGCCACTTGAGAGGTTAATGACATTATATCATACTATATTTTGATTACCTATAATAAATGGTCATAGGTACTTAGTAAAAGATGTTATATAATTCGCTTTTTTACTTTCCAAAAGGGCCGCGAATTCTTGTGTGCTCAAGGGCCCCGAATTCTTGTGTGCCCAAGGGCCCCAGCCTAGTTTAAGACGGCCCTGATTGTGATACTTACTTGTATAATTATAATGACCTAGCAATAGCCTTTATTCACAAAATAGAAAATTATACTAGTATTTACAATTGAAACAATTGAGCTATCTTCAGACTATTGCAGGTAGCTCAACTGATCAATATCAATACCAGTCGGAAGCGTCCCCAAGACGCTGGCTGCATTGCCACGCTGTATGGCAATGCTGATGCGCTGTGCCTGATACTCACCAGCTCTCGGGTCACGCTTCGCTTCGACCAGACGCTCAGATAATTTAATTTTTTAAATTTATTAACTGGAAAATCGCAAATCCGATCTACCAACTTGAAATACGGACCAGACATGAAATACGGAACCTAAAATCGGGGTAAGAAAATTGCATGGCAACACTTTTCCCCCACCACTTGTCTTGTCTTGCTCTGCGGCATGCTCGCTGAAGATCTACCTATATTTAATCTGAGTTTGACATGGACACTGGCAGAGTTCTGGTAGCACAGACATAGCGAGACATGAAATAAAATAAGAAGAAAAAGAAAGCAGCTAGCTAGCAAGCAGCGCCATTATTAAAGAAGTTGAAGAAGAAGAATCGCAAATTAACCTTTTCAAATTATAGGTTTCGATTTCGTTTTAGCAGTTAACTTATCAGTAAAAATGGACGGTTTATCAAGCTACAACAGCTTTTTAGCATTACACAAACCACAGTTAGTTCTATCAGGGGTTCCAGAACATTTTTGGCCGGTACTATGCAAAAAAATTCGCGATCAAATTTTCGATGCGGGATTAACTTTTCAACTTGTGATTATTGATTATGAAGATGTAGAGCAGTCGCCCTTCGATCCAGTATGGACTGTTGTAACCATTCGTGACATCGACAGATCAAATCCCACTAACATTTTCTTAGTTGACCATGCCTGGACTTTTAAGCCCAATACCATCAGAAGCAGTCTTAGAAACGTCCCAGAGCTTCTACAAAGAATGTGCAATTTTATGCAAGTTAGTGGAACAACTGCCGAAGAACGAATAGAAAAAGTCTCTCAGACTGTATGGAAATATGCCAACTGCTATGCTATTGGTGGCAGTAATATATCGGTAGAAGACAGGGTACCAGTAT
The DNA here is from genome assembly GCA_963564075.1 of Eupithecia subfuscata. NCBI lineage: Eukaryota > Metazoa > Arthropoda > Insecta > Lepidoptera > Geometridae > Eupithecia > Eupithecia subfuscata. Next base: position 5,887,998 of record OY751111.1, on the reverse strand, counting down.
GGTATGTTCTAGACGAGCTAGGCTCAGGGATTACACACTCCGATGACCCTAATTTTAGAGCAGTGCCATTTATCCATGTACCTGATCAAATGACATACACTTTGTTGTTCCCTATTGAGGATATAGAAGAAGGAGAAATAGTCAGAAGGAATTATATTGAAGGAATTTACCCTGATACTCAGAGGGAAGCCATGCTTATTCCTTGGAAATATTATGAGAAATTTGATCAAGATTTTGCTCAAACAGAACCTGGGCCCGATTATTTCCTTGAAGGGCATATTGTGGAGTCTCTCCCCAATCTTCAGTCCTTAGTTGCTAAGCAAAACAATACTGATAAGCTAAAAGTGTTCTCAGAATACAGATTCATTAACGAACATCTCACTGCTCCAGAATTTCAAATTGTGCACAATGAAAATGATGCTGATATATTGTGGTACACAAAGCATTTTAAAGACTTTGAAGAACTTAGTGTGAATTCTCCACATAAGTTTGTAAACCAATTCCCTTTTGAGTATATCATCACCGTCAAGGACCTCTTAGCAATTACAGCTAGAAGGTGTGAAGGGAAAGAAATAAAAGGAGACCTTGAAACTAGTCCCCTTTGGCTCCCCACAACATTTAACATGAAGACTGAACTATCAAAACTTGCTGCATATTACATGCAGAGGAAAAAGTCTGGGCTGGACAACCATTGGATTTGCAAACCCTACAATTTGGCCAGGGGCCTTGACACATACATTACAAATAACTTAGATTTCCTGTGCAGGCTACCACTAAGTGGCCCAAAGATTGCCCAAAAGTATATTGAAAACCCAGTATTATTTGAGAGACCAGATATTGGACAAGTCAAGTTTGATATCCGTTATGTGATCCTGCTGAAGTCAGTGAACCCAACAAAAGTTTATATTTACAATAATTTCTTCTTGAGATTTGCAAACAAGCCTTTTGAATTGAATAATTTGGATGACTATGAAAAGCACTTTACAGTGATGAACTATGCAGAAGGTGTCAATTTGCACAGAATGCTATCTGAAGAATTCAAGATGGAGTGGGCAAAGCAACATGGCAATTACAAGTGGGAAGATGTTGAACACTCAATTTTCAAAATGTTCTCTGAATTGTTTTCAGCAGCTACATCCAAAGATTCTCCATGTGGTATAGCTAAGAGCCCCCAGTCTAGAGCTCTGTATGCTGCAGATATCATGTTGTCTTGGCGAAAAGAAGACACTCAGTTAGTGGTGCAACCTTTACTATTGGAAGTTAACTGGATGCCGGATTGCCGCCGCGCTTGCGAATATTACCCCAACTTCTATAATGATATTTTCTCTCTGATGTTTTTAGATAAAGAAGTAGAAACATGCACTGAAGTTTTGTAGGTGTTAGTGTTAATAACTTTAAGAAGCTTTCTTAATCATGGTGCTTTCATTGTTTGTTCTAAAATTAATTCAGTAATCAACTATAAAGTATTCAATTAAAATGTTATCACTATTGGTTATAATTTTATTTACGACATAAACATAAGAGTATGGAATTATACATTGATAAATTATTATACAGTATCTAAGATTGCTTTCACAAATGCATAAAGAGAATTTCAGTTTTTAGCCAGTATTCTACCATCATCCTCTTCCATCACTCCGAAAGGGTTCTCTTCATCAACTCCTCGTTGGCTCAAGAGGACAAAGATAGTGAGCAGTGCAAAAATAACAAAGATGAGGATCCAGTAGCGTCTAACAACCCCTCCAGTTCTTCGTACTCTGGAGGAAGGCAGAGAGTTCCTACGAACAAATATTTTAGTGTCAATAACATTCCTACAATAGTTACCCAGGCCCTGATATAAAATGTTCATTATTATTGAGTTTGTTACTTACTTCCACCATCTGCTGACCCAGGCAAATGTAGATTTCTGCTTGTACTTATTGTCATCATGGTCAAAGGCTGCATTCACTTTGGTGTTATCAATTCCTTTACTTGTCTTCCTAGCTGCTTGTGCACCTTAAAATCAAATAATAGATCTTTATGTCCTAGGTTTTAGCTGATAACAGTGGGTAAGTAGGTTTAAAGTAAGGTACATGGTCCATGCCACAATGTTCATATTTTGAAACTATGGCTCTGAAAACAAAGCAATTAACAAGATTAGGTAGGTAGGTAATTACTAACACAATAGCATTATGAAGCCCAAAACATGCATAAATGAATGTGTTACACTGGACAAGAGAAAACTAGACACTTACAAAACTTTAATTACCTTGTATACTATCATTCCTGAGATGAGCATTGTCATTGATAGAGATGGACTCATCAGAAATCTGGACGACGGAATGTGGAGTGCCATTTGGCCGGCTTGTGGACTCATCATCGCTGGCACCAACTGGTGTGCCTCTCTGGCTGTCTATAGAGTTGAAGTACTGGGATGGATCTATGGGTGACTGGCTTCTTCTTCCTACTGCTCCTTTTATGTCCTGTTCTTCTGACAACTGAGATTGAAAAAAATAATGAAAGTCTCTGAATAATAGGTAGCTTAAGCTGTCATGTGTAACAAATTGCTTGTGATATTTACCAATGGCAAGCCTAATCCAGCTCGAGCCCAGTTGACTCCTGCCAGTTTTTCTCTCAAAACATCAGCCACTGGTGAGACAAGGTTAGATGGAGGAAACACAGCCGTAGCACATGATGGGCATTGGTAGCCAGCAGGCGCTGTTGTGCGAGGAAGAGCGCGGTAGCGAGCCTCAGCACACGGCCAGTGAAACACATCTAAGAAAACAGAGGAAGTGTATTTTGGGGGAATAATAATGCTTGATATGGATCTACACAAGCAGTCAATACATACGATAGCATGTAAGCCGAATGCATTCTCCCTCGCTCAAACTCTTTGTGCAAATCTCACAAATCGGATTGTAGTCACTGTCTTGCAACCATTGCAAATATGATTGGATGATGCACTGAAATTTCAAAACAATATGTTGTGTGGTCTAAGTAAGTTAGAGGGTAATATTAAAAAGCATCAAAGAGACGTGGAATGTTACCTTTGGGTGGTTCATCACCATACAATATTCACAAACATTGACTCTGTGCTCAAAACAAAACTGGTTCGTAACCCGACGTTTTGGACATTTGCAAAGCCCCATGATTCTTGCTACACACCAGCTAAACACCAGTTCATAAATACGCACACCCCTTTATTTGCACAAAATTTGAAGCGAATTTATGAAAAATCGAAGACAAACAAATAGAATCTGCGGCCACGTAAAACTGAAAAGCAAAGCAGCGAAAGAAAAGGTCTGTCATTGTCATTAGCATCGAACTGGAACTGCAGTCAAGTTGACACTTTGTTGACATGACACATTCTTGACAAAGACAATTTGATCGAGTTGGAAAATTGCCGGTTTTTTGAGCAACTCTAACTGAGAACTCTAACTTAAAATGACATTCTGTTCACACAGGTTCACACCTTTCTTCCTTCATATAATGTACCCCGTAGAAAGAGAAACCCAATGTACCCTTTGCCTTCCTTCAATTGAATGAGATTGATACGATTGCTTCAATGAAATCAATGAATGAATGATATATTGTTTTATTCTGTGGTGTAGTGTAGGTAATCAGCAGGCAGATGAAAACAAATACAAAAAGTAAATTAATCTAAAAGCAGAGTTCTAACTCCTCTCTGCTTCCAAATATGAGTTTCAAATTATTTTCCTTAGGTCGAATCTTACAGAAATCTGTCGGTTTTGTTGTGAAACAAAATAATGTCGCGCCTAACCTCAATGCCAGTTTTAGCACTACTTCTATTGCTTGTGTGAATTTTTTCAACAAATGTAAGTTTTTGTAGCATAACAAGTCTTCACATAATTTAACTATTACATACACACCCACCTCCCTCTAAGTCAAATCAACATGATCTTCAAAGAATTTGTACTGCTGTTTTAGTGCCCGCAGAAAAGTTATGGAAATCAGTAACATCTGTCAGTAACGCTGGTGCCAAGAAAGGACGTGGTAAAGGCGCTGGGCGTATTCGGATTCGTGACTTGAACCATGGACAGATGATTGGAGTTGGTCGCATCAATATGCTGTGGCCTGGGCTCTCTGCTCCGGTGATAAGAGGAAGAGAACTGTTGAAACAGCAGCGTCTACCTGATGATCCTGAAAGGTTACTAATTTTATTACTCTAAACAGATATCTCGGAGAGCTGAATATTATGGACTATGTTAGTCCATGCACACTATTTTTGAAAGAGTTCTGAGGACCACTGATCACTATTCATAGTTATATGTTGAAGTTGTATTGACATTGAATCCTATTTAAATAAAATGATGGTTTTCCTGGTCAGTTTTTCAATTTACTGACTTATTTCCAGGATGGAAAAATTGATCAAGATCCGAGATTCGATGACAAAGTTCCGTAGATTGAAGTTGAGTCCTATTGAGAGGGGTTGGTCCGGCATGCGTATGCCGGGACGCAGCCTTGGCCCTCCTGATGCTATTGGAGAAGGTAACTCTTAAATAGATAGAAGCTAAGAAGGGGTTAAAAAGAAGACTTAAAGTTTATCTTAACCTGTTTGTTTCTTATTAATGTTTTATCTATCTTCCTACTATCCTCCCATTGGAAAATGTAAGAGTATAGGATTACACTATATTAAACTGGGCTAGATGATGCTGTATGAATTGTCCAGCATTATAATATATTATGAACATGGAGGAGATCGTGGAGTATGTGAAGAGGAAGACCCACACCTTGGTGAGGGTCGAGCGGTTGGAGTCGCGTCATAATGATTTTAAATTATTTGTGGTGCATATTCTAACTGAGAATATTTTAACCTTCACCAAGGAAGAATTCCGGCCGAAGAATGTGCTGTTGCAGCATTTTTGCAGACAATTACCGGTCACAGCACTTAATTTATGTGTCACACGTCACCAACACTATGTGGTAGTAAATAGGTTTATTTTATGTATGTTACAATAAGGTATACCTATATTTTATATGGGCTGTAGTTTTAATGTTTACTGAAATAAATGATTTATTATTATTTATTTATACATGAACTCTAAAATGTGATGGTTCACTTACAACACACACTGGGCTGAACCTACATTGATGACCTATGAATAATTTTTTCAGATGAATTCACTGGATTTGACACCAAAGTCTTGCAACTTAGATCACTTCTCAGCATGAAGGGAAGTCTTGGACGTACCAGGAATTACCAGGCTATGGTAATTATGAGAATTTAAATGCACTGTTAATTTAGTTTGACTAATACAGGGTGTTTTTGTAAACAATTTACTCCTTGAAACCACGTATGTACACCCCTAAAATAAGATGATACAAGTTATTTTAAAAAATAAAAGTCAATTAGTTTCGATGGAATTTCATAATTAATTTCTCTGCTATCCTACGTGATTTCATGGACACCCTAGTGACCTTATCACGCCGCGCCGCCCGCTCTCGCTTGTAGCCGGCCGGTGGTGTAGGTATCGGACCCACTCGAATCGTAGGTACCTACAACTTGTGATGGAACTTCCCTTCATACTTTTCCTGGCTTAGGACAGGCAAAAATAGCTACTCTAACACATTTGCCAGTAAGTAGGCTAAAGTAGCTTGGCACACGTTGTTCTGGGAACCGCTCTGCGTACATCGTACGAGCCAAGTTTATGTTGTCACCAGCGATGGCATAAAGTCGCACCATTTCAGTCCACTGTTCATTTGTGAACGACATCGTCACTTCTCTACTTAACACAATACGCGAACAAATCGGCACATCACAAATTAGCACGTAACGCGTCGTGACGTGCTCACTACCTAGCAGGAGGGCTTTGACTGACGAGTGCGCGCCGGCCGCGAGCGGGCGGCGCGTAGGCGGCGCTTTTAAGTCGGCGCGCGAGCGGCGTCTTTGTTTGAAACCGACAAAGCAGGCGGCGTAGGTATAAATGTAGGGTGAAATGCATTTATGATGTATGAGGATTTTTTTTTCAAAATTATATAAAAAAAAAGTTCTAGTTTTTTCATCGGTTTTGGACTCTGCTCATGATTCTGAACGTCTGGTTTCAAAGAGTAAACTGTTTACACAAACACCCTGTATAATATTGAAGTAAAAAGTAAATCCTATATTTCAGGCGAATAGTAGGGTGGATAGTGGCGCCACTACATATTTAATTTTATAATTACGTTATACAAAGGAATTATGAAGAAATCGGACCGCGCGTAGACGATACCTATCATAAGCTTTTTTAAATGTATCTGTAATAGTTTTGTTTTGTGTTATTCAATCAAAAACCTTGTTTTGAGAGCTTGGTGGCCACCAATAGGAACTAAACTCTTGAAACAAGTATCTGCCTAAATAATACAGTACAAAACTATTAAAGATACATTAAAAAAAAGCTTATGATAGATATCGTCTACGCGCGGTCCGATTTTTTGATAATTCCTTTGTATAACGTAATTATAAAATTAAATATGTAGTGGCGCCACTATCCACCCTACTATTCGCCTTCATGTGAGATCTCTATATTTTTAGGTAGTAACTGGCAACGGACAAGGATTGGCTGGATTTGGAATAGGTAAAGCTAAGGAAGCCCCAGCAGCTCTTAGGAAAGCCAAGAACCGTGGTGGTCAGAAGCTGATGAACTTTGAGATTTATAACAACCACACAGGTAACAAGATAAACAAATAGATAATGCTGGACAATCCACACAGCATCATCTAGCCCCAAGCTATGCAGACAGAGCTTGTGTTATGGGTACTAGATGACTGATATACTTAATACAATACATTACATAGTTATATATATATTTTTTATTATATATATATTTTTTATTATAAATAGAAAATACCCAGAACACCCGGAACAAATATGCCCCTAGGTCTAACTTACCTGTTTTTCTTTAAAAATCCTATATATTATGGTAAGAGCGTATCAGCTTAACCATAACACAAATCCGTGTTCTTCTGTTAATGAATGACATGTAAAAAATATTTTGTATAGTAGACAGTATTTTGTACAGTACTTCTAATACTATCTTCTGCCTTTCAGTTTTCCACGATTTTTACACAGCATTCGGGAAAACTAAGATATTCGTCCAAAAGAAGAATGAAGGCTATGGCCTGAGCTGTCACAGAGCCATCAAGGAGATTTGTCAGGCCATCGGCATTAAGGATCTTCGCGCCAAGATTGAGGGGCCTAACAATCTGCAGCATATTGTAAAGGCTTTCTTCATTGGATTGTTGCAGCAGGTGAATTTAAAATGTCTTCAGATTCATGTGTTTAAAACAGTTCAGTTTGGAATTTAGTATGAACTTGTTAAGTCATGTGCAAATGCTTATTAGAGGTGCAAAGTAAGAAAGAAGCCACTACTTTTTCCTTAAACAGGTTTAGCGTGAAATTGTGACTACGTTTCGTAAATAGTTAGTCCACTTTTGAACATAGGTATGCCATGTTTACAAGTGGGCTCTCTACAAACCATACCCGCCGGCGTCGGCGGCATGTGTTACCGGGCTTGTTTCGTCTCGCAATGCATGCAAAAGTATGCCGGCGGCACGTGCCGCCGACATTGGTGTGTAGACACTAATGGGCTGATGTTGTGAATGATGATTTATATCAGAGGCTTATTTTTTGACAGAGAACACACCAACAACTGGCTGAGGAGAAGCAGCTTCACCTAGTGGAATACAGGGCGGAAAACGAATACTTCCCCAAGGTAGTAGCTAGCCCCAGCAAAGTACGAACAAAGGACGAAATACCTAAAGGCGAAAACCTAGACTTCATCAATTACGTAATGAACGACAAAGTCATACTGAAAAAGAAAAAGTTCCCCAGGTTCTACGAAACAATGCCCCATTATAAGATCTACTTGCAAAAATATGAGAAATTCAGAAATCATGAAAAGATTAGACAAGATTTGAAAGTTGAATATGGTGAAATTAAGAGCTTCCTAACCGACAGATATCCAGAAGAGAAGGAACAAGAAAAATGAATTGTTAAGATTATTTAGGTATAGATTAGTGTTAGTAAAATGTTATTGTAAATTAAAACATTGTAATTTTATTTGAGGAACTGTTGGGATAGCTAGCATGGTAAATAAATAAAAACAGAATGATGATTAGGAATTATCATTTATTTCTGCTAAGTATTCTTGAGTAGATAAAAAGAAATTAAAATTCCTGTTTGATAAGAAAACTACTCTAATTCAAGTTCTAATAATGAATATTGAGACATGACGACACACAAAAAAGGATCCATTTTTAGTTTAATACAAAGTAAATGAAAAATAATTTGACTCTTCCATGGCACCCATTTACACCTTTTACCCAAAGCTAGGTAGGTACAAGAATAAAATATTAACATTAAATAAATGAGCATAAAATAAACATTAGGGGAGTACATGTTTTAAGCCACTAAATGCTCTAAAATGCTAAGGATTTTTAAAAAACAAGCACCAGCATTAAGAAAAAATAAGGGGTCCCCAAGGGGCCCAATTGGTTGTTTAAAACAACTAAAAATGTTTTTATTAAAATACCTTAACTGCTCAAAAACTTATACTAAGATTACAAGGAGAGAAAAGGATATGTACCAACACTACAATATATCCTCTGTTATTCGTCTTGAAAGAAAATCATGAATTAACTTTTTCCAGGGAACAGAGAACTATAGAAATAACCTAATTACTCTAAAATTTTGTTTCGCCGTATAAAAATACATCACATTTGATTAGTAATATGTACTACTTATAATTGTTTATTTAGTTTTTTATTATATTAGGTATATCACTAGATAAGATCCCGTCAATCGCAGGCAAATCTTAAACTAAACATTAGTGGATTTCCAACGCAGACAAAATACTAGCTGCGCCTATTACAAATCGCTTTAATTTAAGCTTGTTTAATTTTCAAAAGCCTCAAATGGTTTTTTCTATATCCATTCGTTAAAAAAAATAACGACCCGAGTTGTGTAAACTTTTGACTTGAATCTATTTTAAATAGTAAGTAGAAATCTTAATAGATGTCATCTATTACATTGCATCAAGCCCTTTCACTACCACCATGTTTCCTAAAAAGCTTTCCTTCATAATGTTTGAATTGAGAGTCGTGAGTATTTACATGCATGTCATTAACTTCTGTACTTTAGTTTTCGGTTTAGTTCAACTCTGTACTAGTCTATTCTATCGCGAATATTGCATTATAGTTCTAACTCGCACGTGTAGTCGTTTATTATTTGTGTAGTCAAAACCTGGGCAATATTTTAATAGAATTTGAGAATCTGGACCTGATTCTGAATAAGGATCCTTTAGAGATCGGTAGACGTTGCATCCAAGACTAGTAGGAAGTGGAATCTGAAACAAGTAACACATGAGGTTTAACTAACATGACTGGTTTTGACGGGCATAGGGAAATGTATTGTTTGTAGGATACGTTCTTCGTACTTACTTTGCGAGGATGTGCTATTTATTCTATTCTAGGCTAGGTGTTGGTTACATATTACATCAAAGGCAAAACAATCAATAAAACAGTTTCAGAACGAAATATCCCAAGATAAGCAACTGCCCCAAAATGGCGAATTCTAGTAGCCAAGACACTTCAAGTACTTACCTAGTTAAGCCCCTACGTAACTAGATGGCGTTACCTGGCGCATGATGCCGTCTCCACTTGTGCGCGCGGTCGCGACTCGTGTCCGGCGCTAGGTGAGCCCTAACCCCGCCCAGCACGTCCGCAGCGCCGGCCGCCGCGAGCGCTAGGGGCGTCACTGCAGCCCCGGGCAGGTGGCGGAGCACCCCGACGCCGCTTTCACAGCGGGCGGCGAGCGCCATTGTAGCGGCTGTGTCGGCGAAACCCTGGGGACAAAGTATTGTTGTATTAATGACAGTTGTTATAGAAAAATCGGGTAGGCTGTAGCAAGTACGCAGGGATGGCTCACTTCGCTCGCCGCGATGTGTGCGGGAGTGTGGCGAGCGAAGCGATCCGCACTAGAGATATCGTGAGCTCTGTTAAACGCGACCACTTCCGTTGTACGCGTCTTGTAATTGTAGCGGGTGGTCCATACCTCTTTGACAGTGGTGTACGCTTGCGCTACGCCCTCGCGTATGTCCGTTGGATGGCGCGATGGGTCGGCGCGGCGACGGCGGCGTCTCTCGCGTCGGTTGTACGCGTCTTGTAGTTGCAGTGTTGGACCTGGGGTGAGCATGTCAAAGGCTGTTTCTGCTGTGGCCTGGAATAAAATAATACAAAATTACTGAAAAGTTTTATCCTCCCGCAGAACCGACAGCCGCTGGGGTGAAAGGGTTGAGTGGAGACCGCTTATCAGCTAACGTAGTGTAGGGCGCCCTCCGGCCACGTGGGATGAAGACCTGCGAAGGAATGCTGGTAGATGTTGGGTGCGGCAAGAAGACGGGCGGTATGGCGCTCATTAGGGTAGGATTATGTCCAGCCGTAGACATTGTATAGGCTGATGAGGTGTGTGGATGTATAGGAATGACCTGGATGAGCTGCAGCAGCCTGGTAGTGATGTCGAGTGCGGCGACCGCAGTCCGCGCGGTGAAGGAGGCGGCGCCGCGTCTCAGCCCGTGGACGAGGCGTCCGTCGCGCCGCCATTGTTCTACTGGCAGCCAGACTAGGTCGCGGATACCGGTTACTGGAAGACAAATCATACATATATTAGAACACTAATTTAACAAAATTTGGAAACATTCGACGAATTTACTTTGTAACTTGGGTACAGAGACTATTACCATCATAACTTAACTTTGCTCGTTCACACTTTATTCTTGATCAACCCATCTTCAAACAAAAATAAAACTAAAGAAAATAAGTTCGTTTTCATTCCATGTTAAGTTACGATGCCACAGACAGAGACAAAATAGGGTGTGCCATATGGTAACTTACTCTCTTAACTTTTAAAAAAGCCGTCAAGCTGTTATACTTGCTTCCACCTACCCCCAGTTTCTATATGGCACACGGTCTGAAGAACACCCTGTATATTGAAGGAAATGGTGAAGACTGCCTAGTACTGAGACATGTTATAGGTTAAAATACTCACTTAACTGCAGCAAAGAGTGCATAGGTCCAATGCCGCTGAGCAGCCCGGGTAATTGATGCCTCTTGATATCCGACAGCCATTCGTGTAACGCCCACTGCACAAGCTTTTCAAGTCCTAACAGTCCCAATCTGAAGAAAAAAACAAAATTGTTTATGTAGGGGTTCCGAAGATGTATTTTTTTGTATACCTACCTCCCACACCCGTAGGCCTCCGTTCGACCGTCAACCCGGATTCCCGCTCTCTCAGCTTGTCCGTCTGACAGGAGACAGTGACAACTGATTAGCAACACCTACGAGATGACGTATGTAGACCATGGTTTATATTATATTACCTGAATATACACTCATCATCATCATCAGCCTATATTAGTCCACTGCTGGACATGGGCCTCCCCTAATGAGCGCCATAGCGCCCTGTCTTCAGCTTGCCGCATCCAGCATCTGCCTGCAGTCTTTCGCAGATCGTCATCCCACCTGGCCGGTGGGCGTCCTACACTACGTTTGCCGAGTCGTGGTCTCCACTCAAGAACACGTTTACCCCAGCGGTTGTCGGTTCTTCGCGAGATATGGCCGGCCCACTGCCACTTCAGCTTGCTAATTCTTTGAGCTATGTCGATAACTTTGGTTCTCTGTCGGATGTACTCGATACGAATCCTATCCTTCAGAGAGACTCCGAGCATAGCTCTTTCCATAGCTCGCTGAGCGACTTTGAACTGGTGGACCAACCCTACCGTGAGTGTCCACGTCTCAGCTCCGTAGGTCATGACGGGTAGGACGTACTGATTGAAAACTTTAGTTTTCAAGCATTGCGGTATGGATGACGAGAAGACTCGACGTAGTTTCCCAAACGCTGCCCAGCCTAGCTAGATCCTCCTCTTGGCCTCCTTCTCAAAATTATTTTTATCTAACTACAGAATATGCCCAAGGTATACGCGGAAACAATTTCGAGAAGGTGGACATACACTACAGTTTACAAATACTGTATGTGCCGTGGCGGTCGTAAAAATCTACGCCTCCATCTTGAGTTTTTTTAGTCGATTAAAGGAACCTGTGATGTCTGGAGAGAGTGGGGGGAGGCCTTTGCCCAGCAGTGGGATAAATTTGGCTAATAATAATAAAAAGGAACCTACGAGAGAAACGGTAGCAGCTTACTCATTTGTATGTTTAACACAACTACTAGAATCACCAACCCGCCTGCCAAGAGAGGTGATCATGGCAAAACCACACTTGTAGGGGGAGGCACGTTTACGTGTGTGTGCTGAGAAGGATTGTTTGTATTGGCGTCCTTGACGCAGACCACCTTTGAGATGGTGATATTATGTCGGTATCGTATCGTAATGCAGCTCGCTCAGGACCGATTGAGCAGGCGTGTAAAAAAGATAGCTTCGTTCTTCACGCACATAAGGGCTAATATCGTAGCGTTTAAACATGATAAGGCAACTTATGATAAGGTAAATAGGCTGGAACTAAGAAATCAAATAATATCCCATAAATTTTCGGGCTTATGCACTATACTAACAAAACCTTAGACTGGAACTGTAGGTGTGTCAGTGTAAAAAAAAATTGTACCTATATTATCCGACATTGAACAGGTACTCTTGTACACAGCTGTGTGGTGCCGGCTTAGAATTTGCACCACCCCAACTCTTCCCGCGGGTGTCGTAAGAGGCGACTAAGGGATATCCACCGGGGGCGGGCAGCAGCGCCCCCTGCAGAACATTCTACCACCGAACTGCGATCCCTGACCCGCATGCCCAGCGTGAGGATTATGGGCATTACCCCCATGAGATAAAAGCCAATAAGACGCTTATCAGGCGGAGGCCTGCGTCCAGCAGTGGACCAACACAGGCTGTTGAGGTTGAGGAACAGGTACTTACTTATAATCAAGACGTTTGAGCGTGAGCTCGGAACAGTTGAGCTGTCCTAAGCCCATGAGTAAACCGGCCACAGGACCAGAAGATAAGTCCACTCGCTTCCCGACGTAGTCTAGTCTTATTGGCACTTCCGGGGAGAATACTACGCGTCTGTTGACAAAAAATTTGTTGATAAACTCAAATAAGTAGCGGAAAATGAGAAAGTCTCGCTAGTCAAAACTGACAGAGGTTTTTAAGATACATCAAAAGTGTTTAAAGATAGAGCTATAAGAGGAAACTGGTAAGCTTAAGTTACCTATAAGTTCAAACCAATAATGTTAAAAGTTGTTGTTTTCCAAAGAATAATATTTTATTCGCTTTTAAATCCATCCTCTATTTTTAAAGCGAGGGTCGTAGATGAATCACGAGCAAAGTTAGAATCCTAGATAGAGATCCTTTTTTCGGAGTCGGGTAAAAATAATCCTACTTCGTACTAATCCTATTCTACTATCCAACTAATATTATAAATGCGAAAGTTTGTGAAATGTGAAATTTTTGTTACCTGGGATCTCCAAAACTACAGAACAGATCAAGATGAAATTTGGCGTACATTTAGAACATAGCCTAACTTAGATAATAGGCTACCTTATTATACCAAAAATACGCGTGCGAAGCCGGGCAGAAGCTAGTATATAATAATAATATACCTGAAGTAAATAGGAGAGTCATCAACCGGCTCGCTATCGACAGGCTGCCGCGCCGTCGGTTTCTCCTGCCCTATGCCGAGCTTGTTGAAATCCTCTTCTAGTTGTATTAGATTCTCTGATACTAGGCGCTCAGCTTCGTATGTTTCCATTAGGGGTTCTTCGTCACGTATCACTGTAATTAATAGGTTTGTTGAGTTCGACTAAAGTCTTACGTCACCTCAACAGCCTGGTCCACAGGCCTCCCCCTGATAAGCGTCTTATTGACTTTTATCTGGGGGGGGGGGGGGGGGGGGGGGTAATGGATCTAGATTTGGTATAAAGTTAGACGGACAATTTACAAAAATAATTACTTTATAGTCGGAGGCGGGTCCAACTGACTACTATACTAAATCCAGGAGGCCTGTGTATGGGGATCTTGTTGGGTCTAGAGCCTATTCAAAGGTCTATTAGATTATGTAACTTACCAGTTTCGTTCAAAGATAAAAATTCGGCGTCGCCAAGCGAGGTCAGTGTCGGAGGCGGGTCCTTTAAGTGACTAGCTATACTCATCACATGAGGCCTTTGTATAGGGATCTCATCAAGCCTAGAGCCTATTAGATATGTAACTTACCAGTTTCGTTCAAAGACAATGAGTCTGCGTCGCCAAGCGAGGTCGGTGTCGGAGGCGGGTCTTTTAAATGACTAGCTATACTCATTACAGGAGGCCTGTGTGTGGGGGTTGTTTGTCGAGATCCACTGGAGTCCGTTGAAAGGCCGCTGAGGCTTTTTGTGTCGTCATCTGTAGGAGGAAACTAACTGGTTAAATAGAGCACGGTAGAAATGATAACGGCATAGCTAAAGCTCTTGTAAGCACAGAGGTCTTGCTTGACTGTTGACTGTCGTTTGTAGAGTTTTGCTCTCTAAATAGATTTGCCTCTTTGTTTTAGAGTGAGTTGTTTTTGACTCTTATTAATAGTTCACATGTAAGGCGGCGTCCTAATTGGGAGCGATCGTACGATGGCGCGATGCGTTTTTCATCGCACGATCAAAGTTTCATAATACATTTCATGTGCTCGCACGATTACTTGCGAGGTTCAAATAGGATACTCTGATGAAATCTGTATGTTTGAACTCATCGCACGACGCGAACGCATCGTGTCATCGTGCGATCTTCGCCAATTAGGACAACGCCTACTACTTCCCACATACACACACAGACTGATCGAAACAAATCGCAAACATAGATTCAAAATTCAATTCATTTATTCCGTATTGATACATGTTATTGTACACTAGGAAAAGCATAGCGGTACACGTGTCTATTTAAACAATAAATTATTAATTGTACTGTCGCTTTTTAATAGCTATACTTATGAGATAGGCCTATTGTTTCCCGCCACATTATTCAAATTATACAAGTATTTGTATTGAATATCTGTCAAAATTGACCTACAGCCAATGACAAGCTTCGTCCAATTAGGAATTGGCCAATCAGGTGTCTTCCCGCCACGTCAGAGAGGCGCGCGAGCGAGCCTGTGGCGCCACCATTTTGATTCTCCATTGGCGTTTAGTTTCCCGCCGAGTACGGACGTGCTACCAATACGTAGCACGCTTTTGAAGAAATATCTATTTCAGATATATTTGAAGGTGCATTAATTCACAAAGAATTTATTATCAAAGTGCACAAATGTAAAGGTTTGGTGAAAAATGCGTAAGTAACCTTTTTCTTCAATCTTAAACCTTATAAAGTTTAATTTGCGAAATTAATTTCGTAAAAATATTCCTTGGACTCCTCAGTCCATTTCATTTCTATTATTTCGTAGACTGACGACACGTGCGAGTCGCATTGTTATAACGAAAGCTAACGCTTTTACTACCTCGCACGAGGTGGTACCGCGTAAATTATTTATGTTTGTGTGACTTTTTATTTCGAATTTAATAATCGTGCTCGCAAACACGTGGTAATTTTCATTATTTTAATGACGTAAGCTGAGGCTTGTCCCACCTAGCACGTGGTATTTCCGCTATTATTAGCGGCAGTTCTTTTTATTTTAAAACGATATTTTAACGGTTTTACCGTTCGTTTTGTTAATTTTATTTTCCGGTCTTTTGTTGGTTTTTGTTCCTGTATGCTGAAATACTGTTTTTTCTAGCAAAGATGCAAATAAGATAAAAATGCCAAATTCCGACCACTGAAATCGTGGGATCGACGACGGGCCGTGAACAGCCGGAGAAAGAGTTCGACATGGATTGGTCATGGGAATAAAATCGTGAGTACTCTTAAAATATAGTAATTGGACATTGTGGGCCACGAACGCCTACGTAGGGCGTTTGATTAATGCCCCTGATCATACATTATAAGTAATTGGCAAATAATACGTGGACTGCGCTCAACGTCTGCTAGATTTGCTTTTCATGACTCAACTCAAAAGCTTGGGTGTCCATGTAGTTCTAGCTTTCAGAATCGAATGTCCTATGTCAACTAAAGGAAGATTCCTTATATAATATTGAAACCAAGCTGAATGTAACAATATTTCTGAATCATTTGATACGACAACACACAGTTACAACTATCAACTACAATTTGTTTGTTTCTAGAATATGTTTTGTTACTGCCTTTAAAAATTATATCGCTGTACGAGTATAGTCACAAATAATTTGCGTGATTGGGTTGTCTTATCCATTCACTGCCCATTTGCTGCACTGTCCGAGCAGCTCTTTTGCAAGGGCACTGAAGGTGTTAACCTAGGATGGCAAAATTAACTTTCTTTTTTTCAGAACTTTTACATATTTTGGTGTCTAGTGTTTGTGGTTATCGAACAGAATCAATTCCACGCTCGAGAACATACGATTGAAGGATGAATAAGGAATAAAATCATATTAATAGTGTATAAGCAACACACCCGATGTATCTTCTTGCAAGTAATAAAAAAACCCTCGCAGGGTTTGTTTTAGCACCCTCGCAGGGCTGCAATAGCACATATTGTCATGGGCATCTTCTTGCAAGTATACATATCAAAATAACCCTCGCAGGGTTTATTTGCGCACCCTCGCAGGGCTGCAATAGCACATATTGTCATAGGATCTTCTTGCAAGTATACATATCAAAATAACCCTCGCAGGGTTTATTTGCGCACCCTCGCAGGGCTGCGATGACACACACAAAATTTGATATTGTCATGGGCATCTTCTTGCAAGTATACATATCAAAATAACCCTCGCAGGGTTTATTTGCGCACCCTCGCAGGGCTGCGATGACACACAAAATTCGGCCGCACCGAATATGTTTCAGCTATTATAATTATCATGGACGTGATGTGATGATCATATTTCTCAAACAACAAGTCGAAAGGAAGCAATAACGTAAGTATGTGTTCACATGACCTTCAGAAAGGTCTGACCGGTTACTATTGGATAAAAGAAGTCGTCGTAGTGCACCTCCTCGCGTATCTATTGACAAGAACTTCCAGGAAGGCCAACTTCTATCCATAATGATTCGGATATCCACATCATGAGTTTGTATTGAATGGAATTCATCGTGGTGCACATCCACCAGTGATGAAAAAATTCCAGGGTATCGCGTACCTACTGACAAGAACTTCCAAGAAAGCTAACTATTATCCATAATGATTCGGGCATTGCATACCCATCTATATAAACTTCCGGGAAGCTCAGTTAGTATTTATTTTTAGACAATTCGCATATGCTTGGTGCACTACCGCTTTATGACGATTTTCTTATCAAGGTATCCGATACCTATTGATGTTAAATTATAAATATTATTTATCATCTGCAACATTGGGCTATGTCTGTTTCCTTGTTTGACATAAACTTTTAGAAAAAGCCGTTTAGCTGTATGATTAATATAATCTTTTGGTATACCGCACTTGTGATAAAATCATCCTTGGATATCGTACTTTTTGTAAGAACCTCTTCTTATCCAACTCAGGTTGATAAGTTTGATGGATTGATGATTCATTGATTAACTGACTTACATTCACCATTGTTAATTAACCAGTTACTTAAACTTACTACCATCCGCGTAGTTTTTAGGATATGTAACCTGTATATAAGTGATGAGTAGGAGAGGATTTCAGAACATTTCTATGGGTTCATGAGATCGCAGAAATGAGTGAAACAGATTGACATTCCGTCTACCTACCTATAAAATTTCGTTGCCTACCAGACTTGTCACATTAAAAAGACTGATTCGCTAAAATTATCTACCCTCAATTTTATTTTTGTCATCCCGAGATGAAAATCTGTTGGGCACCATCAACATTTTTAAGGTCACGATAAGTAATCATAGAAATGCAAAGAAAAGATGAATGCTGGTTTGTCTACATTAAATATGAGTAATATTAGAAACTTCCTTATCCCTTTTTCCAACACGAACTGGAATGATGCGTGGGATACTTTTTAGTATAATCAGGCTAGCTTCTACCAAAAATACAGAATTTTTTGCCTAAATCTCTACATGCTGCACGGCTGTCACTCCTAGCTGGGTTTTTGGTCGCGTATACAGCCTCCACAAAGGGCCCGTCATTGTCCCTCAGTGTCACGACAGTGTCTATCCGTGGATATGCCCTCGCAAATGCATAGATCCAGCTTTAACTCCGACCTTGGCCGTTTTAGGTGTTCATTTTGTCTGACAAGTAAATATGACTACTCGATAATATTGCTGTCAGTGCGGCACTGACCTGGAGGCTTACAATCTATATGTGTCTGGCGTATGCTAAACAGTTACATACAAGGTATATCTGGTTTAAAATTAAACTCCGGCCATGTCCGGAGTTATGATTGTGAGAACGGCAGGGGTGTGTACGATAATAATCCTTCCGTGTTTATTAACGACTAACTACCCTCTTCAAACTTTTTATCATCGATACGTACGATCGTATGGTAATAATCCTTCCATGTTTATTTACGAATAACTACCCTCTTCAAACATTTTAATCATCGGTGGAATTTCTGAGTTATCTGCTTTGTATGATAAGTGGTTGAGTGGTTTCTCAACTGTATTTGATACATGTTAACTACCAATTTTATTTCTAAAATTTTTTATAACTGGGAGAGTTTAATCTCTTAAAACATCAGTACCTACTTACTGCTTCTGTCCTGGTTTGACGCGCGGACCTGTTTTTATTTTCTATAGTGTTACGCTATAGAAGACTTCTATTTCTAAAATTTTTGTGGTGGAGCAAGCGATCATTGTCAGCTTCTGAGCTGATGCGCTATGTAAACTATGATCCTGAACGAGAAAAAAATTGCAATCATCGCTTCGAAAGCGGTATGCAGTCAGTAATTTGACATAATAAGAGATGTTTTAACATAACTATTAGTTAAGCGTTAAATCGTTGCTGTTTATTATTTAATTAGCATTATCGAGGAACAGTCACGACTGCATCTTGAACCAAAACTATTTTGGATGAAAGTACATTGGCAATGAGTGACGTATCTATCTACAAGTCGAGTACATTGTAACAAATAATGTATTGCTGGTTTTTAAACTAGGATATCTAGTGCCTGGTAGTCACAATTATGAGACATGTCTCGATAATTTTCTCTCTTTCAAGGAATGACATGCTTTTGTGAATATAATGTATATACTAAATATATATTCGGAATGAAGTCTAGATGAGATACAAAGGTACCCATGGCACGTTTCTAAGAGCAAAACATAACATGGTTGGTTTTCTCAATAGAGGTAGCTGTATTTTTATTGATATCGGATCAGATGATCCGTAAGCTTTCCTACAGTTGGAAATATATGCAAGTCTGTTATTTCAACACTTGTAACGTTGTATTCCAAACAATGTGGGGGGGGAAAAGTTAATCATTTACTGAAACCCATTATAAGAACTTGCCATAACTGGACATCTTAGAAGAGCATAGCTTCACTATAGTTAAAAGGGTTCAGTGCGTAATTATACGTACTGCAATAATTTGAAGAGTGCTTCTAACCACCTACCTACATGATTTAAATGATTTAGAACGACCATACAGCCTGATGGGTGAGGCTTTTATTATGGCCAGTATAGCGATAAGTCCATTATTTTTATTTTGGATCAGAAATTTTATTTTCGTAACTCAAGGATGTTATAAATTACAAAATTAAAAGAAATTGAGCCGTGGCCGCTGAGGTCTTATTTTACGGATACCAATGTATTGTATTGTGTATTAAGTTTATTAGTCATCTAGTACTCGTAACACAAGTTCTGCTAATCTTGGGGCTAATGATGCTGTGTATTTGTCTAGTATAATTTATTTATTATACTAGCATCGGTTGAACCTTCTATCATGGCATGGCAGTAGCAAAGAGCCAAAATCCAATTTTTTAATAAATTTAATGAAATTTCACTGTTATTATTTAGGTATAACATGCCAACCTTTAAATGTGGCTATTTTTAATACTTGTGCTCTAAGCACAAGTGCATTAGCTATGTATTTCGTTTGAATGTCACAATGACTAATTTGCATTCAAAACTGTGTGGCTTACGAATCTTACGATTATAACATTTCTTATAGTAAGTTCACATTGGCGTTGAGTGTCTTCACCACCACCAGGCGATAACAAACACGTCTCATAAGTATAGCTATTAAAAAGCGACAGTACAATTAATAGAAGCGTTTTACATAAAATAAAACGCATATTAATTTACTTACCTTTTTAATAGCTATAACTTTTAATTCTGCCTGGTGATATTCGACGCAATGGAGAATCAAAATGGTGGCGCCACAGGCTCGCTCGCGCGCCTCTCTGACGTGGCGGGAAGACACCTGATTGGCCAATTCCTAATTGGACGAAGCTTGTCATTGGCTGTAGGTCAATTTTGACAGATATTCAATACAAATACTTGTATAATTTGAATAATGTGGCGGGAAACAATAGGCCTATCTCATAAGTATAGCTATTAAAAAGGTAAGTAAATTAATATGCGTTTTATTTTATGTAAAACGCTTCTATTAATATTTTTTTATAAAAATTATAAACAAATCACATTATAGGCCTCTAGTATATAACCTACATACAGAATTCATCAGTCAGAGCTTCGTCAATGTCATAACAGGATTTCAACAGTAAAAATTATCTGCTAAATTCCTGAAAACTTAAGTTCCGGACATCGACAGGTAGTTTTTTGTAAAAACTTATGCATAACCATACAAACCTCTGGAGGCCAAGGGCTAGTGGGTACTAAACGACCGACGATTATTCTCAGGACAGGTACTCTTTAATACTGGTTTAAACTGGTTGTAAGACACATACCATTCGCCTCATCAGTGCCAAGCTTAGAGAAGTAGTTGACTAGAAACGCCAGCGTGTCCTGGTCGAGGTTGAACCACAGCGGCAGGAGAGATATCTTCAGGCAGCATTCTTGTGCTGATAACGCCGGTTCGGGTCGCATGTGGACCGCTTTTACTATTAACTGTGGACAGAATTTTCATAATTACTTATTTCATATTTATTTTTTCAACATATTTTACTATACATGATCATCTGTAATGTGGTTTCCATGCAGCGCCACCTTAGAAGGTAGGCAATGATCCGCTGGAAGCACGTAAATATAGCGTCTTCTTATCAGATAGTAATTTTATTGGTAAAATCATTTACAAGTCAAATCTAATTAAAATTGGTACTTACTAACAAATTAAATAAAAAAATTACATACTAAAATATTGATAGAGTCAGTTTCTTCGCAGAGTCGCTTTGGTCGTTATACCAAGGATAATGGTACGCTTCATCTATCTATGTAGTATAATGTATTAAGTATATCAGTTATCTATCTAGTTCCCATAACACAAGCTCTGCCTACCTTGGAGCTAGATGATGCTGTGTGAATTGTCCAGCATTATTTATTTATAAATAAATACTTAAATAATAAATAAATAAATAATGCTGGACAATTCACACAGCATTATCTAGCCCCAAGCTAAGCAGAGCTTGTGTTATGGGTACTAGATAACTGATATACTTAATACAATACAATTACAATTTATGTATGTAGAGATCGTCCCTTGCTTTTGGACCTTAATTAGATTTCGCTCTTTCACTTTGTTATCGTCTGTTATAATGTGAGGGAGCGGGACGTTAGTATTATTTGATATTCTCTGCATCTCATTCATATCACACTAATATTATACATTCGAAAGTTTTGATACATGGATGTTTGTTACTTCTTCATGCCAAAAGTACTAAACGGATCGGGCTAAAATTTACCTTAGATTTAGGTCTAAGCATGGAATAAAACAGGTTACAAGCTTTTTATTCCATAAATCAATTCTCATGGGATAGAAATAGAATAATCTTTGAACTTTTCCGTAAAAATAACGCGTGTGAAGCCGCGGGCAGAAACTAGTCTTACCATATAAGCATTCGTCGTCCTACAACTTGTACTGACTTAGCAGTTTGTTGATGTCGCTGCAGACGAGCTGGTCAAAGACCTTTATCTTGTTGAGGCCGAGCGTTGAATGCCACTCTGCTTTGCTTTGAAACCAGTTCTAACTAGAAATAACTTACCATATGAGCATTCTGCCTCTCTGGTTCGTCCTTCAACTTGTACTGGCTGAGCAGTTTGTTGATGTCGCTGCAGACGAGCTGGTCAATGACCTCTATCTTGCTGACTGCGAGCGTTTGTCGCGACGCGTGTGTGCCACCTGGAGCGTATACTTCGTACTGGAACTTGACCTGTGAGTTATATACTTTTAGAAGGACAATTCGGTCGGTAGTAGTTAAAGTGAAGATTGGAAATCAAAGGAAAGTCTCATAAGTTCTCAGAGCCTTTCCACTTAACCCGTGGATATCGTAGAGGCAACTTATATTGGGCTTTGTATGTCTTTGTGTTTTAAAAGAATTATTGAGCTTGCCAATATTTGTCATTTTTGCTGCAGTAAAAGATTTCATAACCACGAACACTTCCATAAACACGATAAAAGCGATTTAACTACTCACATTCCTACTACGAATATAAATAGGTCAAACAGGGAAGCTCATGAGAAGTGACCCGAAAAGGAAAGTATACCTAGGCTACAAGCTACCTAGGATATATTGTACCTTTGAGAGACACAGTTTGACTCTCGTATGATGGTCCCTATGCACCCCGCCGCGCGTGCGCAGCTCCCGTCTCGCGGCGGGCTGCTGTCTCGCTCGCACTCGTTCTGCGCCCGGCGCCCAGCTCACTCCGCCGGACCGGTACGCCGCTGTCAGTGCT
This sequence comes from Eupithecia subfuscata, assembly GCA_963564075.1. Lineage (NCBI taxonomy): Eukaryota > Metazoa > Arthropoda > Insecta > Lepidoptera > Geometridae > Eupithecia > Eupithecia subfuscata. The sequence goes on along the minus strand of OY751111.1, from coordinate 5,865,228 downwards.
CGCCCGCTTTCATATGGCTCGTATTCTTTACTGCTGCGTCTGTCATCCAAAACAAGAGTTGTTAATGATTTTTTGTTGTCGACGTATTCGTGATCTGAATTTTTAAGAGAGCGTTTCAAAGTTTTATAAATGCAACAGGTGATAATGGGAGCAACTCATCAAAGTCGGCGGGCCGGCGTAAAGTTGACCTAACGACAGTGTTTTGTGCCTGCCTAAAATATTCATAATAATTATGTTAAAATGTCACACCAACCCGCCAGGTTACCGTTTTGTTGAATCCACACCAATATGTGTGGACTCAACAAAACGCTTGTACCGATATATTTTGACAGAAGTTTTAACAAACAAATGCCTGTGTCTTTCTTGATAAATACAATAATTTTAACCTAATCTAAAGCAACCTTTTGTTGGCTGGGCAAGGACCTCTGTTTCCTCCCTCCTCTCCACTTACTTGACAGAAGTAGGCGAGCTCTGTTTCCTATCCTCAATGGTGACGGTTTTCTTGGCCGGCGCCGGGTCGTTACCGGATCGGAAGTCGTTACCGCCGTACATGTTCCAAGTCACGCTCATCTCGTGTAGGGTGTACCTGGAAATAAAATGTGGGTACTTTAGTATAATCGTACGTATGAACCGTTACTAGGTACTCTACTATAAAGTAGAGTTTATTATAGTAGGGTTACTACGCAGGGCCGAAGCGAATGGCATAATCGTTGAATAAAATTTATTTTTTCTGAGCCTCTTCTTTGCAATCTTTGCCCCGATATTTTTATCGGACATACACTTTACAAAGAAAAATGAAGGAAGATTATAACAGTTCGCCAACTTGATGTATCAGAATCCGCATGCTTTGCTCGAGGTGAATGTTTATATGACGTGTTTATAGTATAATCAAATGATTTTCGCATATTGTTTAAACGACTTATCCAGTTATCTTTAGACTTTATTTCATAGCCTAGAAATTCTTTACTATTTATTGGTATGGACAGAACATACCTAAGTATAGGTAGAGGGAAGCTCATAGGCGCCTTCAGAACATCGCTCCAAGCGACGGGCAAAGTAAATTGGTTGTCGCACATATAGACGGGTCCTTGACCTATCCAGTTGACTATGGGCTCTTCCATTTCCTTTCCTACACTTGAAACTCTTTCGTAAAGAAGCAACATACCTAGGCATAGGTAGAGAAGCTATTAGGTGCCTTCAAAACATCGCTTCTTGCGGCCTGCAAAGTGGTTTCCGCACATAAAGTCGGTGCCTGGACCTATCCAATCGACTATGGACTCGTATATTTCGTACAATGCTGTCACTTTTGACTTTTGCTGTCACTTTTGACATTCGCTGTCGCATTTGACATTCGCTGTCACATTTGACATTTGCTGTTGTTCATCATTGTTGGTCATCACATCATCAACCTATATTACTCCACTGCTGGACATAGGCCTCCCCTAGTGTGCGCCATAACGCCCTGTCTTCAGCTTGCCGCATCCAGCATCTGCCGTCACTTGATCAAAAGCAAATATTTAGATAAGTACAATAAGCCACTAATGTATTATCAACACCGAAATAACAGTTGCTAAACAGGTATCAGTAGTCCGGTTGACTTTAACGTAACCGGACTACTGAGACCACACCTATTTTGTCACTATTTATAAAGATACACACGATATTTCCAGGAACATACCTAAGCATGGGTAGAGGAAAGCTCTTAGGCGCTTTCAAGACATCGCTTCTAGCGGCCGGCACAGTAAAGTGGTTGTCGCACATATAGACGGGCCCTGGGCCAATCCAGTTGACAATGGGCTCGTCCATTTCGTTGTCTTGGCCGGTCTTGCGAGGGGCGCTCTCTATTATGCAGTATTCGTCGTCTGTTGCACTGCCGTCGCCAGTTGATTTTACCTGCAAGTAAATTTGACTAGATAAGTTGAAAAAAAAAAGTTAAATATGTAACTTCTTTGAATAAATTATAACGATAATAATAAACAAAGACAACGAGGAGATATTAAAGGATTATGAATATCTATTTATTTGATTTTTACTTTCCCGTCAAATCTAATCAAATGGACTAAATCTCCTTTGGTAGTCATAAAGCAAAGTACATCCACGCAAACATCAATTGCTATTGAGGTGAATAGCAATCGGTTCAGGTTCAAACAGCTTTTAAAGCAAAAGAATAGCCTACACAGCCGAAACTATTGAGATTTCTAAACACCTTTTTCCGCTTAGACTTCTTCGGCGTAGACTTAGGCGTGGTCGGATCACCCAAATCCTTTGCAACATGCACACTCATCGGCTTCCCATCCCCACTCGTTTCCATCACGTTATCCTCAAACTCTATTGACTGTGGTTCTTCAAGCTCCATCGTGTCTATGACTTGTCGTTTTATGTTGGATTCGTCGGGGAAGAAGAATATTTCTACGCCTTCTTTTTCTGTTGAGCTGTTTAGTTCGTCTTCGTCTACTGAAAGAGGTGAGTTATCAAAAACAAATTGAATAGGACGAAAAGATCAGTAGTTTGGATGGGCGCTTTAAGACTTACGATTTTATAAATGATTATTGATGAAAATGAAAAAGGGGAAGTGTGATGATGATGAAAGCGATTTTTAATTTTGATATGAAAATAGTTATTTGTTCAACAAGTGGACAAAACATTTTTTTTTTGAACGTCACGGTATTAAATCCTGAGCTAGCGAAGCAATCTAGAATAGAGTCACGAGCGTAGCGAGTGGCTTTATAGAAGACTGCTGATGTAGCGAGAGATATAAAAGGCACGAAACGAAAAATATTTTCCCTCGAGTTAAACATACAACTTTTCACCACGACTAGGTAGAACATATTTTTTAAATTTATAAAAGAGGTCGAATTATGTCAGAGTCTCATTTTAATCAACAAACTTGGAGGGTAAAAATGCTACAAAACTTTTTAAACCATGAAGAGACGATTTTTTTCTACTATGATGTTTGCATATAGTTCTGAATTCAAATAAATTTTCAACATGTTGAATAATATCTCGACATCAGAACCATTTGGTCCGATATCCATTTTTGAGACTTTTCAGGAGAACGAAATTAAACTTTTAAAACAATATTTTGTTCAATGATTTAAAACATTTTCGAGTACAAAGCTACAAGTATATAAACTCATATATTTAGAATTCGAGGATAGAAATAATCAACCCTATTTCTCTAATAAACCCTGAGAAATTGTAGATTTTCTGTCTGAGGGTAGGCACATCAGACTATTTTTTACGGTCATGTGTAATCAAATGATCACATATTAACAACATACCCTATGCCTCTCAAAAACCTTACAACCATTGATTTCTTATGTCGTAATCAGACCGCTTGGTTCAGAACATCTGCAACTGACCATAAAATATTGGCGGTCTGATGTGCACATCCGACTTAATAGCTCTTAAATGAATGTGAGATGTTCAAAAAAATACACGACTTATATCATTAACCGATCCTTTGGTACGGGAAATGATTCGTTCGGATGCCTAATTCCTACGAGTATATACATATCTGACATTATTTCCTCTTAATAAATTTTGATAGACCTGGCCTTACCTCAATATAGTACTATTTTACTCGCAAAAAAATAAGAATTAGATCGTGGCGTCGAACATAAAGCCTAAATAAAGCCTTACATCAGACTCCCTAGCTCTAAACATTTTGAATTAGACTAGGGCCTATTGTTAAATAAGTCTTTTTACGTATTTTTTTTCTATATATATACTGATCAACACAGATAGGTAGGTACCTATTGCCTTTTATGTTATTAATAAATAGACTAGGGAGCTCATAATAATTTATTTTATTAAAGAACTTAACAAATCATCTGCTGTGTGAATCGTCCCGCATTATTTTTTTATTAATTTATTATTATTATTATTTACCATTATTTATTATTAAGAACATTCTAAAAGTCTTCTCTTAATTATAAAAATAAAAACGTTTCTTGACACCAATTTTTTTTTATTTTGATTAATGTACATAATAGTGTTTTGACGACCTCTGTGGCGCAGCGGGCGAAGGTCCGCCTGCGACGCAGAAGGTTGTGGGTTCGATTCCCGCCTCGGGACAAATTTTTGTACTGCTATGTTGTGTTGATCTGCACATTTTTGTTCAGGGTGTTCTGGATGTTTTCTATGTTTAATAAAAGGTATCTATCTATGTAGTGTATTGTATTAAGTATATCAGTAGACATAGCACGGGGACTACGGTAGAATAGAGAAAAATTACGTCACATCGTCATTTAATGCGTAATAATGTTTGAAACTCATTCCTTCAACTTCAATACTTTACGCAATGTATGACAATGCGATGTCATTTTTCTCTATTCTACCCTAGACAACTATCCCCGTGCTAGGCCTACAGTTATTTAGTACCCATAACAAAAGCTCTGCTTAGCTTGGGGCTAGATAACGCTGTTTGAATTGTACAGCTATATTTATTTATTATTAATATGGGGGAAAACCGACATCACCATTAGGTAGTATGCTACTATATTACTTCGGTTTTGACCGGTTGTCTGTCCCAACCAAAATGTTCTGTAGTTTGTTTATCTTCTGCTTTTAGAGAGTGACGTTGTTCAGCTTTTTTTAGATGAGTGACTTTGTCGTTAATTATCTTATTTTTCCTGTCCTCATCTTGTGCATCTTTAATTAATCTTTTGTACTTATCGCAGTCATCACTAGTAGATACGTGTGATGATTCTACATCGGGAAGTTTGAAAGATAGATTGAGTGTTGAAAATTTCTCTGTAAAGCCATTCTTTTTTCTCTGTAAAGCGTATTTGTTTTCAGTTTGGCCGGCCATCTTTTCTTTATACTGTATGTACATAAGAGTTATGTTTAGTTTGGGTTTAAGGAATCTTCGTAAATTTTTTCTTAATACTTTTTAGTGTAATGGATTATGTAACTGGGATAGGAACATTTTGTGGTTTTTTACGGATTCAATAATCGCAGGATTAGTTTTGTTAGAAGGAACATGTCTTCCTCTTATATCATTTTCAGTCATACCGCTTCCAATTTATGTTAACAGTAATTTTCACATACTTTTCACCAACTGAAATTGTGTTTAGGTACATATATTTGCATACATTTATTGTCTCAACGTTAATTTTCAGGCTGTATATTATAATTAAACTTCCTTTTATGAACTTCAAAGGAACTGTTTACTCTTGTCCTTATTTTGATCGTTTTGGTTACTCTGTCTGCAACATATTGCCTTCTGTGCTTCCAGATATTACATTCAGACCAAAAATTATCAAAGATTTTGCATTTTGCTCGGCATGTACAAGCTGGTTTAAGGGACCGGGCTTTAGCATCTTTTATTTCTTTGCTACTTTCGATACATGAGACTTTTCTTGTAATCTTGCTTTCTTTACTACATTTTTTGCCATTTTCAGTGTTTCTTTTTCTTTTTTTTGAGCCTTTTTTGTGGACGATTCTGAAGTTGGTTGAGTGATAATTTAGAGGGCTTTGACATTGTTCAGGAGCTTTATTATTCAATGGCCCAATTTGTAAAATATTGTGCAATATTTACAAATATTTTCAACAAAAAAAAAGCCGGTAATAACCAAATCACTGACAGAACACGCGAGAAGCTGGCTGACTAAGCAAGCGCGTGGGACGGTCGCATGTTTATGTCTTGTCTCGCTCTGATGCGTTCACAAAAATATTGCTATCTCTGTCTCGACGGATCTTGTTACAAATGTTCCAAGGCATAACGCCGTATGTTAAAAAATGACTTAACGGAATCCAATAATCTTAATGCCAAGGGGTAGGGTGTTAATATGAGATTTAAAAATCATTATTCTTTAAGGATAGATTTTTACATACGACCGTAAAAATAAAGAAAAGCATCATTATTTTACGACCATAATGCTTTAAATTAAATTCGGAGTTTATGGTTCTAGAATACTGTGGACATACGACCATTTTTGCATTAACTAAATTTTGTAGTAAGAGAGATAGAGATACATCGCTCAGACAGAAAGAAAGAGAAAGATAAACTGTACCGAACTGGATTAAAAAGTGGATTTTGCAAAAAGTGGATATCCGACCAAATGGTTCTGATGTCGAGATATTCTTTATTGCACATGTGAGCAAAACCTGATTTTGCTCACTGTTTTTGAGCAGTAAAGTCGCCGTTTTCGAGCGAAAGTGGTGAAAGTCTTGATAGTGTTTATGTGTTGGATAAGTATTTCTTAAGTTCTGATATGAGAGTCAATGAGAGAGTGGTACTTAATGTATTTTATTGTCTAGACATATCATTTTATGTTTCATTGAAGTCTTTTGTACAAATGTCAAAAGTACTGAAATAGTTTTAAGGAATTATGACTCACGAGTGGTGTTAGGACTCTCTTTCATCGCTTCTGCCATCAGGTCGTTGACTTGTTGTATCTCACTCGGCGACAACTCACGTATTTCTTCTATGGGTCTTTCTTCTAAACCTGCACAATTTTAATCCTTATAGTATAGTCTGCATTTACATAAATTGAAATAAATTTTATGCTTATAATATTGTCGGAAAGCATTGACCCTCTCGCAAAAGGCGCGGTTAGAGTATACACATCGGCTTAGCACACAATATTCTGCGACATTGTTGTTGATTTGATACCGTCAGTATCAACCCTAACAAAGTCTCTAACGGATGGTCTTAACGGCACCAATAGATGATCAGAACTGCTGGTGTGTCTTGACGAAGGGTCGTATGGTGTTTGTGAGTCGGCGTCCGAAACTGCGTACGTCAGTAGTCTACAAAGCGAAGATGCAAAGTCCCAACCTGGATTAAATCTAGTGATATCAGTAAGTAACATACCTATCAACGGCTCTAACGGATGATCAGAACAGATGCTGGTGTGTCTTGAGGAAGGGTCGAAGGGCGTCTGTGAGTCGCCGTCCGAAGCTGCGTACGTCAGTAGTCTACAAAACGCCGATGCGGAATCCCAACACGTGTAGAGATTCACCATGCTGTTAGAAGCGCTCAGATCAACTTGAGGTTGGTCGTTCGTCTAGAAACAGAAACGTTGATGGTAAGATCGGACTAGGATTATCTATACTAATATCTAGAGGAAAGATTTGATTGTTTGTTTGTTTGTATTGAATAGGCTCCGAAACTACTGGACCGATTTGAAAAATTCTTTTACCATTAGAAGCCCACATTATTCCTGATGAACATAGGCTACTTTACCGCGGGAAAATACTTCATTCCTAAGGGAAAACGGGTAAAAGACAACGGGTAGTAAGATAGCTAGTTTATTTATATAATTTAATTTTGAATTATTTGACTTAAATTAATATAAAACATCAGTCATTTGCACTGTTAGCGGACCTCTAAGAACCGAATATATTTGAACGACATAGGTGACTTGAACTTTTCTAAACTAAACTTCTCTACACATAGACAATGTGGCATATATTTGAAGCTAGTTTTAGCATTTTAATCAGTACGCAAAAGCAATTCCACAACTCACCCCATTAACCTTATCCTCCATCCGCAAAGACAGTTCAAACAGCCCCAGATCCATAACACACACGTAATCCTTGTTCAAATCCGGCTGTTTATCATCATCTTGAGGCACTGCGACGTTGGACTTCGTTCCTTGGAGGTGGTAGAGGAATAACATGCACTCCTGCGCTAGGAATCGAAGGCAGGAGGTGTTGGTGGCTGCGATGAGGTTGCTTGATACGCTGAAGTTGTCTATGGATAGAACTGTGCGTATTGGTAGGAATAACGGTCTGTGGAGAAGAAGGGATTGAATTACTTTTAAGTGGTCATAAATCAAGTTATTATGAGGTCATGATTTGAGCAAATTGTTGTATAACGCAGAGTAGTTGGTTGGATTATTAAAAATCTTTAATTTCTAGATCCCGACGACTGCGCCAGTCGAAAAGGAAATGCTAGAATTTAGCGTGTAGGGCAAGAAGGTAGATTCGTATCTTGGAGGAGAATATAGGCTATTTATCAAAGGAAAAACGCGAGCGCAGCCGCAGGCTAGAGCCATGTTTCTCATGATTATCATCCCTTAATCATGAGAAACATGGCTCTAGCCTGCGGCTGCGCTCGCGTTTTTCCTTTGATAAATAGCCTATATTCTCCTCCAAGATACGAATCTACCTTCTTGCCCTACATTGAGATCTGTTCAGCCGTTTCGTCGTGAAAAAGTAACAAACAGACAGTTTTTTCGTAGTAAAGTATAAATAAAATATGTGTTTGAAACTTACCTATAATCCACATGCGCGTTTAACACATGAACGTGTAATTCAGAGAGTACAGTCGACGGCGTGTACCCTAGCACAGGGTAATCTAGCACGTCTAGCACGTCCATCAGTTGTGTGAGCCAAGCGATGCCTTTGTCTCCTCTGTGCCGGAGCGTTGCCTGCTCTATGCCGAGTGCTATGCATATTGTCTATGGAGAAAAGAGTGAGAGATTTATGACTATAAAAAAGAAGTGAAAACATTACTTAAACTTTAAAAGTTGGAGCCGAATGTACCCGATTCAGCCGGTAAAGCTGAATCGGGCATGCCGAGCGTGACAGTTCAGTTTCTTTTATTGTTCAGAAAAAGTGCCGGGCGCACACAAAATGCTCGCTGCGCTCGTCAAAAAGCCATTATAAAAGGAAACAATATGTATAACTATGCCATAGCTCACCTTCAAATTAGGAGTTTCAGAATCAGGATCAACTTTCAATGCCAGTGTAAACATATCCTTCTGCGCTAATCTTTCTTTCACTTGTACGCTTTTGCCAGATGGATAGATGGTGCTCTTTAGATTCAGCGGCAGTGAAGTTCCGTACAACCTTAGTGATGGTTTTTCCGTTGGGATTGTCAGTAGTGCTGGAACAATCAGAAAGTTTAGATTTTTCTAAATGTATTTAAAATAGGACTTTTGAGAACAGGGTCTCAAAAGATTACGAACAATAGAGAATATTTAAATTTAAAAATACAAATATCGTGACGACTACACCTGAAAGAGACACAACTGATTACAGATTAAAACAAAATTGAGACCATTTGGTCAATATAAGTATTTAAATTAGACTAAAGAAAGACATTGAAGGAATTTTATTCAGAAGTACGAAGATCATAAGTAATATTCGTTCAAAAGTTGCTTGAACGCATCCAAAGCCGGTTTACCAGATTCCCGCCTACCATGTCCCGCTCATTACCCTTTCGGACGGACTTCTTTTAAATGAAATAGGTTTACATTTCCACCAACAGAGTTTTGTCGGTTAAAAATCAAAATCAAAAACTCTTTATTTCCATAAATACAATAAATGTACACTTAGAAAAGGTCAATTTCCACAGCAAAAGGATAATGAGAGTGATGAGCAGAGCGTCATTTCAACGCATTCTGCTCGCTCAGTCCTTTCAGCTCGACTATTTGTTGGTAGACAAACAAGTTTGCAGTTTATCTAGCGTGTCGAACTGAGTCCTTAATGGGTCCGCTCCGCTCGCGGTCGAAACTGGGCTTTTGCCGCGCATTGTAGTTTTGTTTTATTTGTTTGATGTTAACAATTATTTTGTTGACGATAACAATAAAGCATTTTGTATTGTTTATTAACCATCATGCATGACACAGCGTGACCTTCCCAGCCCACAAACAAAGCTGCGCCGTCTTCAGTCGTCCGTTACGCTATCAATTCGCACAGATAGTTTGTGCGCTTCTAACACTAGCTCTCCCATCTGGCCTGGTAATACGCGTTATCTTACCATCATGATACAGCGTGACCTTCCCAGCCCGCCAACAAAGCTGCGCCTTCTTCAGTCGTCGGTTACGCCCTCACTTTGCACAGATAGTTTGTGCGCTTCTAACACTAGCTCTCCCATCTGGCCTGGTAATACGCGTTATCTTACCATCATGATACAGCGTGACCTTCCCAGCCCGCCAACAAAGCTGCGCCTTCTTCAGTCGTCGGTTACGCCCTCACTTCGCACAGATAGTTTGTGCGCTTCTAACACTAGCTCTCCCATCTGGCCTGGTATTACACGTTATCTTACCATCATGATACAGCGTGACCTTCCCAGCCCGCAAGCAAAGCTGCGCAGTCTTCGGTCGTCCGTTCAGCCCGCTCACTTCGCACATTGACAGTTTGTGCGCTTCCAACACTAGCTCACCCATCTGGCCTGGTACTACGCGTTTGTTGCTATCCTGTGGACAAAATTTGTCTTTTACAATAACGTCTAGAGTAACATTATGAAAGCGAAAGTAATTATGTCTATGCGACGCGTGACCCGAAAGCTGGTGAATATCTGGCACAGCGTATCAGCATTGCCATACAGCGTGGCAATGCAGCCAGCGTCTTGGGGACGCTTCCGACTGGTGTTGATATGGATCAGTTGAGCTATCTGTAGACTGTTTGCAACAGTCGGCAGTTAGCTCAACTGTTTCAATTGTAAATACTAGTATAATTTGTGAATACATTTTATCTATTATTATGTCTATCTGTTACCATTTGACGACTTAACGGCAGAACGAATCTTACTAAAATTTTGCAGGGAAATATCTAAATCAAAGTTTATATAAAGATCGCAACAGTTGCCTAAGGATGATTTGAACCAGAAGCGTCACAAATTATATTGCTTGAAAGTCAAGTTAAATTGCGTTCTAAACGACAGACAGAAAGCTTGTGTTTCACTGTACTTACTCTAACCGGCGCGTAGATAGTCAGCAATCCTTTCCCGACTTTGAAGGTAAGACAGAAGTTGTGCGTATCAATCTTCTCCGGAGCCTGTCGGTGCGTTCCCACTCCTTTCTTTAGTTTGTTGTCGTAGGTGGAATAGTATAGATTCTCTTCTTCTGAAGATGAGCTATCTGAGTCTGAATCTGTAAACAAGAGTTCACTATATTTTTTACCCGACTTTGTCTTCTGGTATGTTTTTACAGGTATGTTCACCGATTTCTACGTCAATTGTGGACCGATTTTGTTTATTTGGGTTTTGTCTAACTAAATAATGAACTCGGGGGGGACTACCATTAAAATATTATTCCCGAAATCCGATTCGGGATTACTGTTTGTCCCGTAAAACTTGAAAAACAGTGTTAATCTCAAGGAATTCGATGTTGGTTATTAGTATTTGTTAAAAAACATCAAATTATTATTGACGCCTACAGAGGGTTTTATTCGTTTAAAGAGTGTGTCCGTCTGTGGCAATGTCGCTACCAAAGAGAAGAATACTATTATAACATAAGAATGGCTTCAACCATGCTGCACCGTTATAACATATTTTATTCGATATGATATAGTATATCAGTTATCTAGTATCCAAAACCCAAGCTCTGCTTACATTGGGGCTAGATAATGCTGTGTGGATTGTCCAGCATTATTTATTTATTTTTCTTTTCAGTAATCAAGCGTGCTCTCAGGTATGTGTGCAGCTTTTCTGTGTATTTTAACACTACAGCCATCACAAATCCGCGTGACAAGCGTGGTGATTATGTCAAAACCACTCCTTGTTTGGCACAGCCATGTTCACCAGTGGACGTATTTGTTACTAGTGTAACTGATGATGAGGATTAGCAAAGTAAGTGAAGAAGTTAAAATGAGTTTATTTTGTAACAAATATTGTGTACATAGCAGATACCAAAAATAAAGGTTAATATAAAAGTAACAAGATATAGGTAACAAAACTGGCCAACACTCAGCAGTGTTATGGCAGGATGTATCCTGCCATAGCGCTGGTCTTCCGTGGACTCCACGGCGTGGAGGCCAGAATGAAACGCGATTAAGTTTAGGCGCTAATTCATTCATTGGGCGCTATAGCGCTCATTAGGGGAGGCCTATGTCTAGCAGTAGACTAATATAGGTTGTTGATGATGATAATGATGATGATGAAAGGTAACATACCATAACCCTTCGCCTGGCACATCCCGAAAGCTGGATTGATAGCGGCGCACGCGAGCGGGCTGATTTCAAACGGATCCGTCATTTGAGGCTCCCACAGTAGGAGGTCGGAGTTTATCCGGTTGTAGATTATCTCGTACAACTGCTTCGATCTACGAGAAAGAAATTAAGAAATAAATAATTCTAAACATTATTCAGTTTATCGACCTTTGCCTACTGCGTTCCAGATGTGGTCGGTAAGAATCAATTATTTTTATACAGACTTGGTGTGGTTTGAGACTAGCTGCCGCTGTGGCAAAAGTTTAATATTTGGCAGAAAGACCTAGAACAGAGTTATAGTGGTTTTACACTTGCAGTGCGTATCTATCTGGGTCTGAAGTCTCGCTCAGTTTGCATAGTGTAGAAAGAGATGCGCTCTGTCGGAGAAGTACAAGCTGAAACCAACTTTATTGCGTAATTTTTTTTCAAGCCCAGTTAGGCCAAAAAATTTAATGCCTTTACAAACTTCCATCTATCGTTTTAAATATTTTGAAATAGTGTGTTTTCGTAATCGGCGTCTCGATTCATCACTACATTTAATTTGACTTTCATTTACCAAAAGAAGTTTGAATTTTTACAAATAGTCGCACTTTCCTAATGTATATCGGGCGAGCTTTTTAGTAAACAGTGGAATAAGTAAATGTTTCTAACAGCTTATGCTACAAGAAAGAAAGTAGGACTCACTCAAGTTGTAAACTAAGAACAGGCAGGTTGAATTCCAGGTGAATTGAAGAGAGTTCTATTGAACTGCTAGTGAATTCTGCCATTTCTTCATCGTTGCCTGGCACGATTAACTCTTCCTCCTGACCTGAAACAAATGAACATCATTAAATCTTCTAATTTTTAATAGTAAAAACATGATTTATCAGACGGAGTCAAATAGTTTCCAGGAATGTTGTTTGGCCTAAAAGAATCTCAGTTACAATTTGCCCTGATAGACGGCGCTATGTCCAGCATTTAATCACGTATTTCTTTAGTAACCCAACATGTATTGCAAGCTAAATTACGTTGACGATTTAATTGAAAGCTAACTTACGCCATTGGATCTCTGAAAATCGTTCGAGTTTGTCCTATGTAGTGGGTGGCCAAAAATTGACTCTAAACAAATAGTAGTATGATTGAAAATGCAACTTAGTTTGTTGCGGACTGCTCTAGTGTGTAGTGACGCTCTGGTGCGCTGGCTTCGAAAATATACCATAAACACCTAGTGATATGTTTGAAAATACAACTCACTTTGTTGTGGACCGGACTGCTCTCGTGCTTGGTGACACTCTGGTGCGCTTGCTTCTTCCCGCTGAAGGGACTGGGCTCAGCGCTACGTAGACTGTTCATTATGAACTACACAGAATAGTCTCTAAATACCTAGTAATATGACTCAAAATGCAACTAACTTTGTTGCGGACTGCTTTCGTGTTTGGTGACGCTCTGGTGCGCTTGCTTCTTCCCGCTGAAGGGACTGGGCTCAGCGCTACGTAGACTGTTCATTATGAACTACACAGAATAGTCTCTAAATACCTAGTAATATGACTCAAAATGCAACTAACTTTGTTGCGGACTGCTTTCGTGTTTGATGACGCTCTGGTGCGCTTGCTTCTTCCCGCTGAAGGGACTGGGCTGAGCGCTGCGTAGACTGTTCATTATGAACTACACAGAATAGTCTCTAAATACCTAGTAATATGACTCAAAATGCAACTAACTTTGTTGCGGACTGCTTTCGTGTTTGGTGACGCTCTGGTGCGCTTGCTTCTTTCCGCTGAAGGGACTGGGCTGAGCGCTGCGTAGACTGTTCATTATGAACTACACAGAATAGTCTCTAAATACCTAGCAATATGACTCAAAATGCAACTAACTTTGTTGCGGACTGCTTTCGTGTTTGGTGACGCTCTGGTGCGCTTGCTTCTTCCCGCTGAAGGGACTGGGCTGAGCGCTGCGTAGACTGTTCATTATGTACATAGAAGTGGTCATGGGGTTGACCGAGGCCGGGGCGAAGCAAGGCTCGTCGTGGAGATTGTCGAAGGGACCTTTGTTTGGGTTTTTGGGTTTGAATGTTAGTGATATTCTGAAAAATATGGGTTTTTAGGGTTAGAAAAGATTTTGTTATTTGTTGTACATTACAATACAAATATTTATTAAGTAAACTTAATTAATTTACATAGCATGGGTTTGGAACCCTCTTTTAAGTATAGAGATACCTGTGTAAGAGGGTTCCGCTCTTCATAATTCTTTTTTATCGATGTGTGTATTTTCTTGTGAACCAATGAAAATTATCTTATCTTCCGTAATATACAGTTATATTGGAGGGTGCGTATTTGAAAGATTGAAATTAAAATTAAACAGATAATAATGACATTACTATGAGAAAAAATTAAAAATATGTTTATTGCTGCTTTAACAATTAAGTTAAAATGTACCTATAGGGTTCTTAGTACCATCAAATATTACTGAGTAAGTAGAGAGAGGTCCTTTGCCCAGCAGTGGGACAAAATAGGTTAAATAAAAATAAAGTAGAGAGAATTTATGGATTCAAGTGACAACGATTCCCACACTATGTGAATGATTTCGAGGGTTTATTTTGGAGAGCAATGGATTAAAAAAGGTTGAGAAAAAGTTTTATTATAAGTTCTAAATCAGTTAATGCTAGTAGTATTTGAAAATTCTGGCACTTGTAGCAATTTATTTCTCTATTGTAACGAATAGCAACTAAATCAGCCTGCTGTTGATAAATCCAAACTTAGGCGCTGGCTTGTCGAGCAGACATTCTACACCTTCAATGAGCTCACAAGCCTGAGAGTAACAAACTAAGTCGGTACCTAGGTACTTACAAATGTATAACCTACCTGTGATTTATTTGTATAAGTTCAATTATCTTTACTTTATATATTTGTTATATAAGTAATTTAAGATGATGTGTAATTATTAATTAATTATGCTAATATTTTGTTTGACCTGTAATGTAATTATTCCATTATAAAATAAATGAACTGAACTGAACTGTTGATCTGTTTGCAGTGAGCTGGTTATTGGATTTGACAGAAGCTGAAGACAGGGCACTTTGGCGTTTGATTAGAGGAGGCCATGTCCTAGTATAGGCTGATGATGATAAGCTGTATGTTTATGCAACTTACGTGGGCAGTAACGAAGATGGTAAATTCCCACTCAAAATGTTTCCTTCGCTAGAACTGTTATCCATTGTCGTGTTAGCTATGTGAGTTCCGGCTAAGGTGTCGTTTTCCTAAAACAAACAAGGAATTGAACGATACAATGGGTATGCTAGGATTTACACAGAATAATCGATAGATCCGAACTAATAATGCTGTGGGAAACAATGGTCTTCGGAGAACACACAGGATATTTAATAGACTGGTATGGGTGGTTATAATGTCTGTGTTATTAGCTAACCAAATCTACTGCTATATGGGCCGTGTACTTAGAAAAAAAACCCAACAACAAGTCCATACAATAAAAACTATAGCCCTTTATTTATTTAAGCAATCGCTTTTAGTACATTTCACTGTCTGTTACGCGATGGTTAAGGGTTAAACTAATATCGCCCTTAGAAGACTGCTTATGCAAGAGAAACTCAACCATAACACGGTGCTATAAAGTCCATTTACATGATAATACAATTCAATTTCGGATCGACGCGACTGTGGTGGGCAGGGGTCACGCACTGGATGCTTGTCGCGTTGAAACTCAGCTTTAGATGACTGCTTTATCTATACTATACTAATATTATAAAGAGGAAAGATTTGATTGTTTGTTTGTTTGTATTGAATAGGCTCCGAAACTACTAGACCGATTTGAAAAATTCTTTTACCATTAGAAGCCCACATTATTCCTGATGAACATAGGCTACTTTATACCGCGGGAAAATGCTTCATTCCTACGGCAAAACGGGTAATATAACACGGGTAGTAAGAATGCAGCTAGTGCAAGATAAACTCAACTTTAAGTCCATACAACAAAGTCCACTTACATGATAATACAAGTCCAATGCCGTCGCTTTCAGAACGACAGTGGTAGGCAGGGGTCGCGAACTAGGTGCCTGTTGGGAGCTGATGGTAGCGTTCGCGAATTTGAACACAAGGTAGTCCGGTCGAACTTTACGAGATTCTCGGCTTATGCCCGGTCTTAGGTCTGCTATAGGGAACCTGTGGATGAATAATGTTATTAACGTGGACTTAAATACTAGGCACAGACCACCTGCCTGCTTTGGACGATCCGCACTGACCGCATCAAACGTATTTTAGCATTCTTTGACCAGTTGAAAATTAGTTTCCAAATGGCATTCGCGTCGGCAATATGTTTATACTACACCTGCTCGGAAAGTTGCCTATTCCTTTTCCATTTATAGAATAGAAAGTATGTCTTTGCAGGCCTATAGGAAACCGGGAGGAAAAACTCTATGAAATTTAATTTCTCACGTGTTTTAGCGGGAGGAAAAAGTGTATGGAAATCCATTTCTAACGTGTAATTTTTTTTTATTTCCTAAAAGATCGGCCGGTAGCTATGGTTATTTTCGTTCGGTCAAACGACAAAAAGTTTTTACTCCAAGTCCATTAGGCCTCCTTCGATTTCCGAACAATATATTGAAAAAAGAACCCAAAGGCTGGCGCGGTCAATGAGGTTTTACCAACATCATTGGGCGCGATTTCAATTAATAATTAATTCTGCTTTTTATTATCCTCGAAGGTGTAGTATAAAGCACTATTTATCACTCGGCAGAAAGTGCGATTCCTACCTCGTGTGTTTTAAGGCAACACGACACACTCGGTAGGAATTGATCACTTTCTCGCCTTGGTGTAAAATGCACTATTACTGCGGTTACAGAAGACGCACCTGGCATTAAACTTAAAAAATCTGTATTATGCGGTCAGTGCGGGTCATCCGATGCCGGCAGGTGAACGCGTACGAATTAAATAGAGCTTCTTTTATTTTTCTAGTCGGCCATATAAACACCCAAGTTGAAATAGTCTGTAATAAGACGCTTTAGAACGGCTGAAGCTGGCTAAACAAATATGTAATCGACTATAAAGAACCGTTTACAAATAATTTCAAATCAAATCAAACCAAAAACTCACCGCGCTGTACACTTGTCTTGGACGCGCAGTATCCGAGCGAAAGCGTAAATGCTAAGTTCCCACGCTACGGATTTGGAGTTTGATTGGTTAGATTATTTCCATAAGTACAATAATTGTACACATGGAAAAGGACATATTATAAAATTAAAAAAAAGGCACCGGCTTGAACTGCAATTAATCGGTGGATCCACCACTGAACTGCGATTCTCTCGCATGCCCAGCGCAGGGATCATGAAATTACTTCCAAATAATCAATAAAACAACTTACCTCAGTATCGCGTTTAGGTTAGGGCACTGCAGTGAGAAGTTGACTTGGTTGCTTGGAGCACTGGCCGATGGGTTTGTCACTTGACTGCTCTGCGTTCCTCCATTGAAGAGAGCAGACATTCTTTCTATGAGCGTTAGTTCCACGTCGACGTAGAACGGTGTGCATTTTACACTGAAAAATAACACAAGTTAAAACGTAATTAAATAAATAATAAATAATGCTGGACAATTCACACAGAATTATCTAGCCTGAAACTAAGCAGAGCTTGTGTTATGGGCAGGTACCAGATAACCGATATACTTAATAAATATAATTTTTTAATATGCATAGAAAACACCCAGAACAAATATTTGCAGATCGTACCATAACATTTGGCACAAGGCGGGAATCGAACCCGCAACCTCCTGCGTCACAGGCGGACCTTCGCCCGCTGCGCCATAAAGGTCGTCAATTAGGGAGATAGTTTAAAACAGAAGACAATCGCATTTGTTACCTTGTGTAGGGGTTCAGCTACAGTTATAAGTTAAGTTAATAGTTAAATAGTAGAGGGAAGGATAAAGTACTAATCAAACCCCCGAGTGCTAGTTTGACACTGATTTAATATTTCCTAAGGAATTGCACAATAATACGTAGCTAAGCCAATTGGTGCAAAAACATGTGTTTGAGTTGGTACCTAAATCCTGCTTAGCTATGTGACCTAGTTCATTGACTCTACCTATCGTGCGGTACTCCGTACATCTTGCGTTGTGTTTTGTTTTTATGGGGCAGTCTTATCAGCATCATGAGGATCCCAGGATCTGAGGGTTGAGTCTATTTGACGTTAGTAACGAAACGTGATCGTTACGTCTCCTTTTTCCTTACAATTTGATACAGCGCCTCTATCGTGCGGACAAGGAACTACGGAAATCACATACTTTAATTTCAGTATTTAATTTCAGTGATAATTTTTGTGATTTTGATTTTAATGATGATTTTGGTTTTAATTTTAGTACGTATTGATTTTAATTTAAATTTTGTATTTAATTTTAATTTTTATCGCATTTAATTTTAATTTTTATCGTATTTAATTTTAATATGACTCGAATATGGACAATATCTTATTTTTGTATTATAATTTATTGCGTGTATTTTATTGTAAGGTAAACGAATTGAATTGAATTGAACACACAAAAAGGACACATCACGATCACGTCTCGTAACGAACTTCAAATAGACTTCTTCTGATTTTTTAATTTCTCAACTTTGGGGTAAAAAATTACGAATAATCATGATACTAAGTAAAAAGAAATACAATTGCAAGAGCGAAACCTATGAAGTTTTCATAACAGCATCACCCGGTTGATTTTCCTTTGTTGACTTGTACCATTACATCATTGTTTTTTGTTATTATAGTGCGTAACCCCACACTCCGGGTAATTTCTAAGAAATCAAATAATATCGCAAACATTTTCGACTCCGACGGGACTTGAACCCGCATCCTTCCTTCAATCTTATTATATCTTAGTAATCTTAGAATTAAGCAACGCGACAACTCTCGTTAAGCGAACTCAATGTAACTTTAGTCTTTGAACAGGATTGGATGAACTTCAATGTTTCCCCTGTAGGTGGAGCTAACGGCGCTTGAGTCCGTAGAAAGTCGCAAAGATTTTCGACTCCTACGTCACTTGACCTCGTGGTGTAGTTGGTTAGCACATTCCTGTACTGAAGGAAGTATGCGGGTTCAAGTCCCGTCGAAGTCGAAAATGTTTGCGATATTATTTGATTTCTTACAACATTACATCATTATCTTAGTCAGCAGATGGCTACAAAACCAGACTTTCTAGTTTCTAGTACATATTATGTTGCAATTTGGTATTCTCTATCAGAGTATAGTATAATAAGCGGCACGAGTCGTGAGCACAGATGGGCAGTAGTGGGGGTAAGCTCGCGCATGTACGAATGACATGAATGTAGCCGAATGACACGCGAGCCTCCAATAGACGATGTGCATTGACTGAGGAACCAATCGCGTGCAGTTCGGCACCCCGCCCCGCCCCCATGGACCGAAAAATTAACTACTGCGCAGGTGTCAGTTTGTGCTCACGACTCATGCCGGTCACTATATTAAGAGTAGGTACACTTACACAATATCAGTGGTAGGATATACAAGTTTCTTCTCGCCGGCGACGCGAACGAATTTGGACGTCTGTTTAAAGTACGCTCGGATATTGGCTTTAGATCCGGTGGTTGATTCCCGGCGACTGGCTGCGTCATCGTCGTCTTCAGCTGTATAGGCAAATAGGATTTAAATAATACTCTAATAAAACGCATTACAAAATATTGCATTAT
The DNA here is from genome assembly GCA_963564075.1 of Eupithecia subfuscata. Taxonomy (NCBI): domain Eukaryota; kingdom Metazoa; phylum Arthropoda; class Insecta; order Lepidoptera; family Geometridae; genus Eupithecia; species Eupithecia subfuscata. The sequence continues at coordinate 5,845,665 of OY751111.1, read as the reverse complement.
TTATATTATTTATTAATTGGCCGCCTTGGGACAAATGTTTGTACGATCTACAAATATTTGTTCCGGGTGTTCTGGTCGTTTCTATGTATAATAAAAAAATATCTATCTATTTAGTGTATTGTATTAAGTATATCAGTTATCTAGTACCCATAACACAAGCTTTGCTTACCTTGGGGCTAGATAATGCTGTGTGAATTGTCCAGCATTATTTATTTTATTTATTATTTATTATATCGGAGCCGAAACTTGGGTAACCACTAACGCCATTACATATTCACAAGCTAAAGGTTGCTCAAAGGGCAATGGAGAGAAAGCTGGTAGGTATAACACTGAGGGACAGGAAAACAAATGAATGGCTGAGACAAAAAAGCAAAGTGTTTGACATCAGTGAGAGAGTTGGTAGACTTAAGTGGGAGTGGGCAGGCCACATAGCCCGTAAAAAGATATCATGGTGCAAGAAACTCTTGGAGTGGAGACCATGGGGGAAACTAAGACCGGCGGGACGCCCACAAATGAGATGGAAGAACTATATCAAAAAGATAGCGGGCAGCAACTGGACTTTAACTGCCCAAAGTATAAGGAAATGGAAGAGTTTGAAGGTAGCCTACACCAGTCTACTGGTCGACAAAGGCTAGAAAGAAGAAGAAGATTATTTATTATTATTATTATTTTTCAGTAACCTACCTAAAGCTAGGTTCACATTGCTGTGTCGTGGTGTGTCGTGGCGCGCCAGAGCGCAATCGGTTACGTTCATTACCTATGACTAGATTCACATTAGTAGGTTGTGTTGGGGCGCCCCAACACAACCTACTACTACCTACCCAAGACACACCCCGACACAGCAATGTGAACCTAGCTTAACACTGACTCATCCACCACACATGGCCACCATCCACTTGGGTAAAGATAAGGCTTTATTGTGTCATTCGAAACTATCTTGTGTCACTTTCACATTCAGAAAGCCTGAACAAATCATTTGCACTTTTATCAATTCTTTTCCAAATTATTTTTTTGGCATGTCAAAACAAAATGGCGGTTCTAAGAACCAATCAGAGGCACGCACTTACGCGTGTGTATTTTATTGCACTTACGTTTAGTATCGAATCGGATGAGGTCAAATGCTTGCGGTTTGGACTCCCCGTACGTGTACAAACATTCTCTGACCAATGTGTTGCGTACTGCCGCTTCGCAGACGGTTTGACTGCCGAGTGACGTCACCTTCTCGCTACCGTCTAATGTTATGTCAGACGTTAGCAGCCTGCGGATAAGAATAGTTTTTAAGACTTACATGTACTGAAGATATAGTAGATATAGTACCTATAGCTAGCGGGACGGCTCAGCAGAACTATTGAGACTCTCTGTAACCGAGTCGTTGATATGGAATTTGACACAGATTCGCGCGAAATTTAAATATTTTCTGCGTTCTGCAAGGTACTAAACTACCAGAAAAGTAGTTTTCCACAAATCGCAGGCCATTTTCTATGAATGTTACAATAAAGTATGATATAACGTAGCTTTTGGCCTATTCGTGATATGAATGTGTGTGTATTTTTGTGTGATTGAGTGTATGAATATGTGTTTGCATGTGATGTTTAAAAAAAATACATTATGTATATTGTTTTACTCCTTAGCAGGTAATTTAATGTTGCTGTATTTAATAGCAACAGGTAACATAGGTTTAAAAAGCAAAAGGAGACTAGCACACTCACTGGTCAAATGACCAAATGAGCTATGTACATATGTATAGTTTGCAACATTCTAAAAAAAACGTAGCTTTTGGTAATATGTTTATTTTTAGGAATAAAGCTCTTATGTTATTAATTGCTTCAAAAGTAGCACTAAATAAAAATTTAGAACATGGATTCATGGAAAATGTTTTATTATTTATGAAAAACGACTTTTCTTTTAAAAACCGCTAAAATATTCTAATTTAATCTGTGCCAGATTCCGTGTCGTTGACTCGGTAGCGGAGAGTCTGAGTTGCCCTGCAGGATCACTATCCATGGCGTCGTGTGGGACAGCCCTATTTTCAGCAGTAGACGTCTACATTTGTCGTCAATACGTACGAGGGCTGGTAAGATGATGCTTAAGGCACAGTGAAAATAGCAACAAAAATACCCCCTCTACTCTTGTAAGGCCTGATCAGGCCATTTTCCGTCGCCATTTTTCGCGCATGCGCCTGCGTGTGGGAGGAGTTTCGCCTGTTTATTCTCAGGTGTCAGGTAGAGAGCTTGATAAGATATTCTATTTAAAAATATACTACTTTGCTAAATTTAATGAACGGCCTTTCACGTCTCACTCTTACTCGTAACGCTGGTATGCATTTGTCTCGCTTTCTCGTAGCTAGTGATTAGTGAATTTAGGATTATGAGGAACTCACCTCAAATGATTCGAAGTCGCAGCGTTATCAATGGCTTCATTCACAACACTGAAGACATCGCCTTCAGCTATGTAGACTGCAGTTAGACGCGCAAAGAAGTTTGACGCGGCGTCGTGCATTCTGTTCGCGCTTGTGGGTGAAATGCAGTCGGAGCCTATTGAAGAGCCTATCAGGATGTCCTGGGAAAGAAGATTCTATTACAACTGTGGAGAGTTTGAATTTGAACGTCACATAAATCTGCCGAGAGCTAAAGCATTGGTAAAAGAAGAATATCATGCACTAAAAAATGCGACCAGGATCATTTATTGGAAAAGTAGATTATATAACAAGTGTGAAGAGTTTTTATTCCAATATTACTTTAATCTGCCGGGGATTTATAATTAGGTATTGGAATGAGAAGAAACTTTCGTTTGTTGACACGTTTGTATGTCGATCATACTATAATATTATAAATGCGATAAGTTTGGATAGATGGATGGATGGATGGATGTATGTTACTTCTTCACGCCAAAACTACTGAAATGATTGAAATTCTACATAGGTACCTCGTTGTAGCTCTAAAAACCTGGAATCAACTACTACTTTTATTCCATACAATGAGGATCCGTAACGTTTTTTGTTGAGAATGCAGCTTTGTAGAGCTAAGAAATCCTTAACACAGTGCAAAAATTTCTGTTCTATGACAATAATTGACGATGTTATGACCAAATTACTAGCGAAGTTCACAGAGTGACCGCCACGGTCGCTGTGATGTGACGTCTCTGCCTCGGTTGCCGCCAGTTAGCCGTAGCCGTTTGTTTGGTTATTTGTGTAATTCACCTTTAAATCGTCGAATATTGAAGTAAGAGTGTCGGCTGCGCTCCGCTCGATTCGCTCGGCCGAGTCAGTGACGTCACAGGCACCCGCGTAATTTGATTTTTCCAGCAGTAACGGCGTAGTGTTTATTAGTTAATATCTTCGTAAATAATGGTCCGATTTGGATAGTTCAAAAAGATATATCATTCTTATGTTAAGAATAACGTGGATACAGGCTCTATTTAAATTGCTATAACTTTACTTCATTTTCATGGTATTTAAATAACATTTAAACATTTCCATATAAATAACATGTGCGAAGCCGGGGGCAGAAAATAGTATGGAATTAAAATATTATGAAAGAATTTTATGTACCTTATGTAGAAGCACACAGGATAAAGACGTGATTCGAAGACTAACGTGGGACACCTCGGCCGTCGGGTCTCCATCGATATGCGGCACTGAAAAAAAAAACACAGTACCCCTCCAAAATTTAGATATAATTATTAATATTCAACCAACTATGTACACAGTTTGGACAATAAATGTTTCATAGTCTTATTCTGTTTTGTAATCATCATCATCTCAATGAGACATGACAGGCTCGCATGGGAGACTGACTTGATATCAGGACATTAGCGCGAAAGACATTTGCATGAGAGACACTTGCGCGTTGGCCATTTGCGCGGGTGGGCGTTTGTGCGAGTGGACATTTGCGTGAGTGGACATTTGGGCCCAAGCAAAAATCATCTAACTCTTAGGAGTTAGAATACGCAATATTAGTTACAAAGATGCTAACATCTTTGTAACTAATATTGTGTTAATACGCAATAATATGCGTGCAATGCTCAGTCAGCGATCTATGCTTGAGTAACGCTTTTCTAAGGCACAACCGTCAGTAGAGAGTTGTGGATTTCACCAGTGTGAGTAGTGTAGGGGATTTTGCCTTACTTCCTCTAATACGTAAGTAGCGAGCTGAAAATAACAATGGTAAAAAGCGTCTATCGAAGGAATCTTTAAAGTCCAATTTCCTTAAGTTCGCATTCTATTCACCTTTGTTATTCTGCTTGATTCAAAGCTGTGTTGGCAGATTCTCGATATCATACTTACTCACGAGTCAATCAAAAAAATCTAAAGTTCAAATTCAGCTCTAGTTTTTTATTCCTTTTGATCCTAGACTGAGACGGCAGATTCACGCTGGATATGTCATACGCAAGAGACAATCAAAAGCATGTCATGTTTAATAGTCTTAAGTTTAAATTCTATTCACCTTTCTTATTCCGCTTGATCCGAGGCTGTGTTGGCAGATTTACGCTGGACGTCATACTGGTACTCATGGAGCTGACCGAAGACGTGAAGCTCTCCGTCATCTGGTTGTGTGACGTCATGGGGAGGAATTTGTCGCTTTCTACGTCGCTGTCATCTGATCAAGGATAGTTTTAGACCTATGTAGTAATTTGTATCGACTAAGAAAAAAAACTAGAATAAAGGCTACAGTAAGACCCGTAGCCTTATTGTAGCTTAGTGCCACGAGGGGCTAATACGAGTACATAGAAGTATCATACACTTCTATAGGCATGATGAAGATTTAGATGGATCTTCAATAATTTGATGGTGTCCGAATCGACAGTAAAAAAAATATTAAAATCAAAAGTGTCAGTTGGGACACTGTGTCCTAATAAATTTTGTCCGAGTCGTCATTAACTCGATTTCACAAATTATTTTGAGCTACATACAATATAGTAATAATGACGTAATATAGTAATAGACGACCTCCGTGGCGCAGCGGGCGAAAGTCCGCCTGCGACGCAGGAGGTTGCGGGTTCGATTCCCGCCTCGGGACAAATGTTTGTACGATCTGCAGATATTTGTTCAGGGTGTTCTGTATGTTTTCTATGTATAATATAAAATATCTATCTATTTAGTGTATTGTATTCAGTTTATCATCAGTTATCTAGTACCCATAACACAAGCTCTGCATGTTGTGTGAATTGTCCAGCATTATTTATTTATTTATTATTATTACCTACTTATTAGTTAACAACCCGGTAATAAGGCAGGTAAATATGTACTAAGGGTCTGTTTCACAATGTCCTGATAAAGTATTGATTAACTATCTAACACATAAATTATTTGGAGGATAAAAGTGAATGAGTTATGGACGACTTTATACGACAGTTAGCGCTATTCGGTAGCCGTGAAACGTAACAATGATGTTTATCCAACGGATAAGTAACAAATAGCTTATTTGGAACTTATCCGGACATTGTGAAACAGACCCTTATACTATTATAGGTAGGTTTTTCTAAAGTAGTTTTCGCCCGTGGCTTCGCTCATAATAATAGTGAAGTCTCAATAACATCAATCTACCTACCACGTCTGAACGTTCTACTAGGTTCTGCACGGAGCTTCGAGCACTGTTTCCTAGACCAATTAACGCATAGTGATAAGGAATATTAAACCCTGTTACAAACAAACTAATTTGTGATTACCTCGTTATAATCATAGCATCGATTGGTTTAAAATAAAGTGACATACCAAAGCTCGGTCCGGACCACCCATACTTCCCGGGAGGTTTGGCGGTCTGATGCTCCAAGTTACCGAGGAGTTGCGCCTCTATCAGTTGGAAATCGGCCTGTTTCATCGGCTTACAGTGAATGTTCATTCCACTCGGCCTCATTGGGATATTGCTGAAAACCACAACAGTTAAATAAACTTTATATTATGAGCAATAAGATTATTATTTCGATGGATAGTGTTATTACCTTGTATCTTCCAAATCAGGCTGATTCAAAGCGTCTACCAGCTCAATTAAAGTATGCAGTTGCCTTGGCGACAGAAACACAATAAAAGATCCCAATATCACTCTCATCTCTACTTTAGGACCCTCCACTTCTTCTGTGTGCTTGATCTTCAAAGCCAATTCCTGCTGTCCTAGCAATTTAGCAAATAGTATAGGATCAGGCTGATTCGACCGCTCATCAGGGGTGAGTTCTCTAGATTCCGCGCGACTTTTGGCTTCAGCGATGATGTCCTTTATCGGATCTGGCTCGATAGTGGATATGACGCTTCGGGTTTCATAGAATACGTCAGATAAAGTGCTGGAGTAGTTGATATCAGTGGGGTCTGTTCCGCTGCTTTCTGTTTTATCTGCTTGGGAGGATACAGATCTATCCATGATCAGGCTTCGTGCCATGGTGCGTAGCTTTGAGGGGTATTCGTCGGTGTATAGCGTTACTCCGTCGAATTTGATTTTCTTGTTTGTGTATGTGGCGACTACGTAGGTTTTGGACTTTTCTGGGTCTGTCATGTCTGGGGTTGGCTCGGTACCGGCTTCGTCGAAGTAGTCGATGCTAGAAACAACGAATAGTGAGTAACAAACGAGTTATCAGAAAGAAGGTGAGTTTTCTAACATGAAATTGGTACGCACATTTTTGTATGTAAAATACTAAAACCATTTTTTTTTATGTTCTTGCTCTACTACCGATTACCGACAGTCGAAGTCCGAAAAATTTACAAACTTGCTTTATGTTACTTGGACAAGTTTTAATTTATTGTTTTGTACCTAGTGTAAAATTATTAATTGTTATGTACCAATTAGGCGGTGAGGTAGCTTAGCAATAAAGCCTTTCGTGGTGAGTTAAATAAAAAAAAAAATACTTATGAACAGCGAAATTTTGTGATTATGTGAAGTCGTGAGATGTTTGGGCTAAGACAACGCCAAAACTACTGAAACAATCGATCCGCAATTTCGCATAATGTAGTTCTAGATTTAAAATAACTTATGTTACTTTTATCTCGGAAAAACGCGTGAGGAGTCGCGGGCAGAAGCTAGTAAATAAAATAAATAAATAAATAAAAATAATGCTGGACAATTCACAGAGCATTATCTAGCCCCAAGCTAAGCAGAGCTTGTGTTATGGGTACTGATAACTGATATACTTAATAATATACGAGTACATAGATAGATATTTTTAGTATACATAGAAAACGACCAGAACACCCTGAACAAATATCTGCAGATCGTACAAATATTTGTCCCGAGGCGGGAATCGAACCCGCAACCTCCTGCGTCGCAGGCGGACCTTCGCCCACCGCGCCACAGAGGTCGTCTAGTAATAGTAGTACATAGTAGTAGTATACTAGTAAATAGTAATATCATGAATTTCTTTTTATATTAGCAATTACAACAAACGAAATTAATTACGCTGCACTTGCTTAGTTACGGTTACGCTCGAGTTTGATAAATATTAATCTGTTTAACTTCCTAACAAAAAGTGGCCTTGAAACTTCGTCGGTTTTGTGCAAATCCCCACTATATGTAATAAGTACATAGCATCCCCATATACCTGAGTTACCATCAAACACATCGATCAAAAATTTCCGGCCGGCCCCCCTTAGATGCACAATGCGCGCCCTGAAAACGTCAATATCAAAAGGTATCCCATTTGGCATTTTGGGATACCTTTTCAACTAGTGTCATTTTAGCTCTCGGACCGAAAGCATGGTCAAGTGCTCGTATAAAAAATGCAATAATCGACCGACCATGCAACAGAAAAAGGATGGAATTTCTTATTTTCAGTAAGTTTTAATGTAATTTTTACCTGTGTATTGTGATATGAGTCAATTGAGCTTTATATACTTGAGAAATCAGCATTAAATATTGTTGTTGGGTTTGCCTATGTAAAAATATTTATTTTGTTCTAAGTTGATGAATGGAGCGGCTATTGTTTCTAATTTTTTTTTATTTATTTGTGTTAAGTTGTAAGTGATAATTTTTTTATAAGAAAAACTTATTATAATTTTTGACATTTAAAATAACTGGTTGAGGTTTATAAAATAACTAGCTGACTCGCCCTCAATTTTATGTGCGTGGACTCTCTAATAAAAGAAAGACTACAAAAAGTATTAGATTTAATGAACTTAGTATTTAATTTTTATCCTTATAAAAATAAACAGTGTATAAATTATTTTTAGGGTACCTTCCTACCTACTTAAAAAAATAAAATAAAATAAATTCGACTCCACTAATCTCTTGTTCCGCATGCAAAAAACTTGACAGGCTCTGCGCAAACTGTCTGCGTCAAAACAAAACGTGGACACTTTTGAGTGTCATTCTTGTAAGGTTCTAGGTATCTACGGGGGAGGCCGCATACTTGATCGATGATCAAACAGGAATAAAGTAGGTACCTAGCTTGTGTACATAGTAAACCCAAGGGCATAAATTGAATTCATTGATATTATTGTAATCAGCAAAGGTCACTTGTAGGTACTTGTACCTACACCACGAGGAAGGAAGGATGTATTTGTTAAATAGACTTAGCACTAGTAGGTACTTCAACATTGTGTTATGCATCCAAAATAGTAGATTCTAGAATCCTTCCTAGATATTTTTTGTAGACCGAGTTACAAAACCAGAGAATTACTTACCTATTGGTGAAAAATAAGTATTTTATGACATTGGTATCATCGAAGCAAAGCGCACAAATTTTGCGTTTTGAAAGCTTTTATTCATCATTTAATTCATCTCTCGTCCGTTTTCAAACTCGAAGTATAAAAACAATCTGGCGCCTGTGTAATTGTGCGTTGTAGAAGTTTGTATTTCAGTTTACCTTGCTGTTACTATGTTGTTTTTATGTTATGCGTAAGTTTTCATTCATAAATGTCGCTATTGACATTAAATACTTTGAATTCTAGAACGGAGTATAGGTTACAGTAATGAAAATAGTCTCAAACCATGCTTGCTTGGTGAGTAAGTGAAATGGAACTTATTCCAATTGACATAAAATACTTACTTCTTTATGTGGATCTCCAAAGCTATACCTCTGTCACCATTTTTAGGTACGTGTTCTATTCGTATCTTCGTATTTACGAATTTCACTTTCACTCTACTCAAAACTGAAATCATAGACAACACACGTTATTTTCCAAGTAAATAAAGAGATAGTACGAGAGTAGATGGCCCCCTATCTTATAATTTCGAGCAGGTTTTATTCGGACAAGACATTTTGTTCGACTTTGTGGTTCATATATATCTCTTTTCTTCCATTTCTGTGTGTCCGTTTGTCAGGTGGCAAAGGCCTCCTCCAATCATCTCCATTCTGGCCTTTCTATGGCCACTCTACCCCATGTTGTTTCTGCAACTTGTTTGATATCATCATCCCACCTTCTCTGTGGTCTGCCTCTCTTTCTTTTCCCATCCCTTGGGTACCATTGTGTGGTTATTTTACTCCATTTGTCTTTTGCTCAATACTGCTACTATAATTCCTGGACAGTACTCAATTTATTGCTAATATAGTATCCATGACAATAAGATAGATTTTTTATAATATATGAATTAAATAGTGAGCTTAAAATTTGTAGGTACTTATCCAGACATCATACAGTGCCAGCTACTGTTTTCTAATGACTAAGTTTCGTTTATCTGGCCCATATTGTAATAGCAACACTCTGACTGAGTACATACATGGCTGGGACCAGTTTTGCTCACCATGTATGACTGCATTAAATACTGATTTTTCCTTTTTATTCAGATCAATCAATTCAAAATTTTCCGTATTAGTAATTTCCATTTAAAAACATAAAAATATCACATAGCTTACTTGAATCAATAGCATGTGCAAACATCTCAATCCCCTCAACAGGATGTGACTCCTGAGGTCCATCTTCCTCACGCAGACATTCTGCTGCCAGTTGCATGGATGATGACATGGATGACCACATCGACTCCAGCATTGATGATACTAGAAAATTACAAATATTCATCATATTTGGAGCTAAAGGAGTGCAACAGTCAGTTCTGCAAGCTGTTTGTTCTTGTTTGTTCAATGTGTTATGTATCGTCGTATCCTACGAATAAGGTTACAGTTGCAAAACACCAACTTTACAGGAGACGGTTTTTTCTTATTATTTCGAAAAGCTTCCATTATACGAGTAAGTTTTTTTTTCTAAGACGTTTTATCATGATTTTAGCTAAATAATCATGTAGCTTTCATAAATAAAAAAACCCGTTTTCTCTAGTTTTTGTCGCTTAACACCTTGTTCCGCGTGCAAGTTTCAAAACGACGCTGTTTTAAGCGCCTCTGTGACCTTTTTCCACGACGATTTCGCTTCACGACGTCAACTGAGATGGTAACAATCGCCTTTGTAAGCTTATTCGATGAAATTTGTGGGACAATTACAAGAATACTAAGGTAATATTTAACTTTCCTTCAAGAATTTCATTTGGTATCTTGTAAATTAGCGTCAGAAACTGTTTACACATGCATGCTGCACAGGACGCTTTACTACCTGGAAAATATTAGATGGATTTAACTTGTACAGCACCCAATCTACGACCTTAGTGGCGCAGCGGGCGAAGGTCCGCCTGCGTCGCACGAGGTTGCAGGTTCAATTGCCGTCTCGGGACAAATGTTCGTACAACTACTACCTCTGACTTGTCAAAGTTGTACTGCTAAAATGCAACTAATCGCTCAAAATCATTCTAATGCTAAAAGTAAAACCTAGTTCGTATGAAAGTGTTGGATTGCTGACATACTAAGAAAAATAGTGTTTACGTAAACTATGCAAAACTCATCCAAGGGCTTCTGAGTGCTTGATTCAAATTAATAATTGAAACTTATTCGTTATAATTCCTTTCATATAAAACAATGTAATTCAGCATAAAACTTTTAAAACTATTTAACAGGTTATTAAAACTTAAGTCATATAAAATTATTAAGGTAATTGTTCCGTGATCATGGCGCATGAAATAATCATTTTAAATAATCCGTTTTAAATGACTTACAAATAATTCAGTGCAGTGACTAACAAATATAATGTTTTATTTCTCCTTAAACATTCGCATTACATTCGCGTGCATTTTTGCGAATGCGAATGTGAGTACTCGTTACATCTAGTGTGGATAAATGGGTCTATCTATTAAATAATTGTCATAATAGATTGATATGCCTCTGCTTAACGTATTTACGTCCAGTCGGTCATTTAGCCATGAAGGCTATTTATTGAATTTCTTCTGCTAGTTTATTCTAACCTATTTTGTATTTGAATTTCTTTTTATTTCTTTGGAAGACAGGCAGTACATAGATATATAACGAGAAACAATAAGAATTTCAAGCAAAAGACTAAAGGCAAAATAAAATAATTTAAACTAAGCTATTAACTTGGCGGCAGCAATGCCTACAATGCTTCTACGCAACGAGGCGGCGGCGGTTGAGTCGAAAATATCAATTTCGTTGATTTTATTGTAATTGTTGCAAGCTCTATTCAGAAACATGTTCTGCCTATAATTTGTTCTAGAGGTTGGAGTCCAAAAAGTTTTCTTTTTCCTAGATGAAGGCCGTGGGAAATGCAAATAAATATTATCAAGTAACAACTCGGAGTCAATTTTATTGTTCAGTAATTTATATAAAAAAAGAATGTCTAGATCTACTATAGAGTCTGTAGGAGCTGTCGGAAAGCGGAATAAATTTTGTTTTAAAATTTGTTTTGATTTCGTTGTATTTCTTCAAAATGTACTTTAAATTTTGGATTCCAGACTGTTGATCCATATTCAAGAATTGACCTGACGAAGTTGTTATTATAATAGGATGAGACTTTAAGGGCTATTAAAGTCCCTACCAATTCTCATAATAAATCCAAGCATTCGATAAGCCTTGGGCGTAATTGTATTGAAATGAGTGATAAAAAATAATGTAATAGTTATAAGATGTATGTAAATTATAAGCTGCAGGCCTTCCTTAAAAATAAATAAAGTAAGTATTTAAATTACAATCATCAAATAAAAAGATGTTTGTCCAGGGGAGGGTGATCTGGTTGTTTTCTATGTAGGTATAATAAAAAAAATAGATGTATGTAATCTTATTGTATTAAGTATATCAGTCATCTAGTACCCATAACACAAGCTCTGTTTAGCTTGGGCCTAAATGGTGCTGTGTGGATTGTCGAGCATTATCATATAATATTATTATTAATCAATCTTCTCAATTTAGTCAACCGTATCCAGATGAGAGAACTCGTCAATGAGCCTTGAGCCTACTGCTGTGGGTTTACTCACGTTATATTATTAGAGAAAACATATATTTTGGTGTTTTACAGTCTATTTCATAATGGTATATTCTCTACATGATTTAAGTAGGACTAGGAAATACAATGAATTAATATAACTTTAAACGTATTTATTTAGTATGTAAAAGTTCATGGTTTTCCTGTTATTTAAGATACTATGTTATTTGGAAAAAAATAATCCTTATGATTGAGCCTTTTGATCTGTATCGTAAAATTACGGGTCTATATTTTACAATTTGGAGGGTTCGACTCCTGGTTCAGACAGGCGATTATTCAAAAGTCTTTCAATGTAGTTTAAATTGTTTTAAAAATCAAAATCAAGTCTTTTTTCAGTAAAATGTTCTATCTACAAAATTTAAGATACTTTCCCTACACGTGGCATGGCCTTGGGTCGCCCTGTATAGATTCTTACAAGTTCTACAGGCTACAAGATTAGTTCCCCTTGTGAAGCTGGCCGTATGAAGCCCATGTCAGAGAAATAGTTTTCTTCATTGCTGCAAAAATAAAGAGTACTGAATAAAATCAAGTTTTAAGCAGAGGCTCTAATATAAATCTATATTATGACAATAATCTAATAGATATACCCATTTATCCATAAAAGAGATGTAACGAATACTCACATTCGCGAACATTCGCAAGATTTAATACTCGCATTCTCATTCGCAAGAATGCACGCAACGAATGTAATGCAAATGTTTAAGGGCAAATAAAACATTAAATCTATTAGTAACTGCACTGAATTATCTTAAAGTCATTTAAAACGGGATATTTACCATGATTTTCCAATATTTCGACACAGTTTCATGCGCCATGATCACGGAACAATTGACTTAATAATTTCTGATGATAGCCTGTATAATAAACAGTTTCAAATTTATGCTGAAATACCTTGTTAAATAAAAGGAATTATAACGTATAAGTTTCAATTATTTATTTGAATCAAGCATTCGAAAACCCTAGGGGAGTTTTTCTTAGTTGACGAAAACTACTATACCAATAAAATATTTTTTATTATTAATTTGTTTTGCAATTAGTCACTAATCAATCACTAATTTATGTGCCCGCCTCATACTCTACTGCACTGTTTTCCCCTCGCTCGGAGTCGACACACAGCGGTCACCCGCACCCGCGCGCCTTTTCGCCCGCGGTACACGGTTATTGTGGAGTGGGTAACCATATTCGCCGGGAAATGCCCATGTCGGTTGCGTTTCGCACATGAAAAAAAGTGCCAAAGCTGTTCGTTACCTTATTCGTCGGGCTAAATGCATCAGTGCAATTGTAACCAAATTTTTAAACATTAATAACTTTTTTGTATTCATTATTTATTTACTTTTTTCGAACTGGTATGATGCAAATGATAATGGAGATTCCAAAAATACAATAAAAATAAAAGGTCACATTGGCGACTGTAACCTTATTCGTAGGATACGACGGTATTAGACAGGAGTTTGTTAATTTATTAATGTATGAATAAATTGTGTGGTAAATTTGTCTTATACTTGCTAATTGCTTAGGAAAAATATTATATGAAGTTTGTGGAATATGTGAATTACTTTTTGTAAGTGTATTTAGGAATATAAACAATTAATATGGACACATAGATTTTGACTTTTTGATGTAGGTGTAATTATGACATTGTCATGTGTGTATCATAAACTACCTACCTATTATTTAATACTAGTAATAAACTCAATCTTAGTGTTATGGTTTACAGTGGTTCTTAAGATGTCAAGATATGCATGCTCAGCCTCAGCAGTGCAACCCACAAGGGCTGGCTATGTATTGCTGGTCTTGCACCTGTCCTTCATGAGCACTAAAAGAGTTAAGCGACCTTGGAATCTAAGTAACTTAAGCTGTTTATGCTTTCACTGCCCAGTCTCTTTTGTTACACTGTGGAACAAGCACCTGTGCATTATGGCATGGGCACACTGTGTTTAGATAATATGGAGCTAGAAAATGCTGTGTAGATCGTCCAGCATTGTTTATTTATTCATTTATTACTGTTTATTACCTGGCTCAGCTCGCACTTTAGGTTGAACTGTGAGGGAAAGGCCATTGATTTCAACAATGGAGTCATCTTTAAGCAATGTTGACCAAGGTATGGTTACAGTGATCTCTTGCATGCGCCCATCTACTATCTCCAATGGCCAGTTTTGGGCATCTCCAAGTTCATTGAGAGCCTAAAATAAAGTTGAATCGAGATTTATTTTACCACTAAACTTCATTTGAGTTTAAAAGGATAGAAACTTGTCTAAATCAAGAGAATAGAGTCTTTTGAAAAATTAAACGCAGCAAAAAGGATTGTTTAACTACAACAACCTTTAAAATAAGATAATACATGATAAAATATAATTTAGTACAAGTAATAAACAAGGCATTGACTTTCAGAACATTTTTATTCATGTCAAGATATCGATTAAAGTGGGAAATTTAATGGTAAATAACTATAAGCTGTGTCACTATTCTCTTTGTATGGGAAACTAGCCTTCTTTTGTATATTATGTATGTATGTAAGAATTATTCCCGAATTTTTTGATCAATATAAAGATAGATTGGATTTATTATCTTCAATTTAGATGATACAAAATGAGCCTGGTACAAAGACATTTTAGAGTCTTGCCACTAATGCATTTGTTTAGTAAGTATGACTTTATCTCCGTTCATGGTCTTATAATGATAAAAATAAGGAACAACCTGTGTTATTCTTTGTCTTAACTTATGAATAAGCACGTGTTTACATCGCAGTAATACGCAGATAGCATTGGCAGACAATCAAAGCATGGAACGTGAATAGGTGGTTCAAATTCATCCCAATACAGCATAAAATGAAGACGGAAGTAGAATAATACAATAACTTACTTCGCAGTCAAGGCTGACATCACAAACGGTACCAGTTCCATTGTAAAGGTCTACACTCAGCTGATCCAAAGTAAGTTTTTCCTTCAGAAAGTTTCCAAGATAACGCTGTAGAAGGTATCTGCAAGCTCGCTTCTTGATGCTCTCGGACCATGGTAAATACCACAACATTGTCAGTTCATTTCAACAATCATCAACTTGAGAATTTATTTTGTGCGTAAGTAATGACTATTGTGATTTGCGTGCGATTGACCGATTCTTGCGATTTTGAGAACGTAAATAAACATTGCGTTCCATTTCACGCAAAACATGTAGCTGTCAGTTGATAATCTGACGTTTCTCGTGATAGATTTGACAGTGACACTGTTATTCTTCCTTGTACGTAGAACTTGCAATCGCCACTGGCGATTCGCCAGACGCCAACTCATAAAAATAAAGAAGGATGATGCAGAGTCACAGATGTAGTGTGCGCAGAGCCATGGCAGAGCCAAAGATAAAAGGAGAAAAAGACGACAAGAAGACTGACTTTAGCGAACATGAATCTGGTTGCGAATGAGTATAGGATTCATCCACATTCATGGCCCAAGACGCAGATGCTAGTATCCGTCCCCGTGTGTAGTCGCAGCGCGGCGGGGGCGGCGCGGCACGGGGCAGCGGCGGCGTGCGCCTGCGGCTCGGGTTGCACCGCCGAGGCTGGGCAGTGAATGCGTTAAATGGTGAAATGCATCAATAACTCCATTATGGCAGGCACCACTCCGCCCCGCCCCGCGCCGCCGCCGCCGCCCGCTCTGTGCCGCGCCAGGATAGCTCGTTAACTAATAAATTAATTGTTTGTGTGGAGAATTTCGAACCTTACTTATGTACGCGCTATTGCTTACGAAAAATATTTTGTGGTAGGTAAGTAATGTAAGTTCTATCACAGATTAGATAACGTAAGTTCTATTGTAAGTATTTAGAAAAGTCATTCACGTTTAACCTTAAACTTCACGTATAAACACGTGAATGAGTTTTCAACGTATACTAGGTAGGTACTTAGAAAAGTCATTCACGTATACCACAATATATTTTTCGTAAGCAATAGTAATTTAATTCATCTAGGTAGGTACATTTATCTATATACTATCTTCATCATTATCATTAGACGATTCTCCCTCGTCTTTGTTTTCCTTGTTTAAAATTCTTTCTTCAACACTGCAAGTAAATATCTTGAGATTGTAAAATAAAACAAAGGTGTTTACGGGCAGATAAACAGTGGCCGAAAACTTTGATTTGCCGATGCCATCTTCAGAGTAACCCATGACATCAGAATCGCTGACGACAAGTTGAATTTCTATTCTTGACACTTTGAAGTTATCTGGAAAAATAGGAAGGGTGAGTGGGGGCAAGATCGAACGGTTTTTGATGAGATGATCAGTGTTGTGTTTGAATCCTTGTAGAAGAAAAAACTTTATCCAAAAAAAAAATAGTGGTTATTAAAGGAAAAATAGCAGATTTGTATATAATATCGATAACAGCCTGATAAATCTGTCCCGAAAGTAGAAAAATACAAAATAAAATATTTTTTCACGAAATTAAAACAGGAGGAAGATGACAGCGTGACGGGGAAAGATCGAAAAAATCTAAAATCGTTAAATTGTATCTTAGACAACGTTGATAGTTCCTAGTCTATAGCGTTTAGTACCTTAAAAACTTGGAACTGACTGTAGTACAAAAATACCTGTTTCTAACAAAGATAAAGTGTCACTAGTGAGTTATAGCAATGAAAAAGTTACAGTTTGATTATGAGTGTCATTCTGTACCTAATTGCGGTGATCATAGAGCCACTTTATGAGCAAGTGTGTTCAAAACTATATTAAAACAAAAACACTTAACAAATACGAAATAACAAAATTATGCTACTATTTTAACATCCAAAACGTAAGTCGATAAAATTGCACGAAAGTGTACAGTAGCCGAATGACACGCGAGCCTCCAACCAATAGACGATGTGCATTGACTGAGGAACCAATCGCGTGCAGTTCGGCACCCCGCCCCGCCCCCATGGCTTCAAAAATTAACTACTGCGCAGGTGTCAGTTTGTGCTCACGACTCATGCCGGTCACTATTCCAAAATTGTGGCTTCGATAAATTGAGAGCACTGCAAAAAATACTCTAAATCTGGTGCTACGGACGGCTTTTTATGTTACCCCTTTTTTCATCTTTCCCCTACTCACCCTACCTACCTAGGTACCTACCAGTTTCATAAGTATTTTAAGTTTCTTTTACCAATGCTTGATATTGTGGGTAGGAACTTAGGAAGCCACATAGATTAGGTAAAAGAAAATTATTGTTAGGTAGGTAGGTAGGTACTTAATTGTAATTAGGTACCTATGTATTACTTACCATTTTCACTTTTGTAATAGATATCAAAAATTCGGTTCATTCGAACTCGACCCCAGATTTGTTGCTGTGAGAAAAGCAAGCTGTCTGAAAGTTAAAAACAAAGCAATAGGTAAAAATCATTGCTCAGGTGGTAAGTAGGTAGGTATAGGTACCTACTGTAAAGGCACCCAACTATAATCCAGGGGCAACTATAGTCCAGCGACATTGCATGAGTAAATCAATAATAAGTAGGTACCTATAGAAAAAAACAAGATCCGTCAAGTGTGGTTGTAACTCGCGCGCCGAGAGGGTTTCGAACGTTTGTCAATCATACAAATATGCACTAAAGGTAAGTAAAATATGCACCGGCAAGAGATATCGCTGTTTGATGAATACCCAAAAACAGTACCTAGGTAAGTACCAAACTACATTTTAGATCGCTCTGCATAGGTAGGTATAGGTACTCGAAGATGAGGTAAAGTTTTGACTTTTTTCAAAATAAATTTATAAATAAATAATGCTGGACAATTCATACAGCATTATCTAGTATAAAATCTAGAGAAATTTCAAAAACTGTTTTGAAATGTACAAAATGATACCTTTCATTTGATACCCCACATGACCCTGTAGATAGGTATCTTTTAAAATTTCGACATCTCAATTTGTATGGAAATTGATCATTTTCATTTTTCATTTATTTTTCTTAAAATCTGTACAGGCGCACGAAATGTATTATTATTTTAAATTTCAAGAGACAAAGCGAGACCATAAGGCTTTCGAAACCGATCTTCGAAAGCCTAAAAAAAACATATTTCTCAGTAATATTTAAACACAGTTCTCACATAATTTTAAACTACAGTTCAACTTATAAACAAAAAGTATGAAACATTTTCTTCAGGACTCTTATTTAAAAAATTATCAGCTTAGGTATACGTAAATAATAGGTCATTTTGGACTAGGGTTGCCACCCGTACTTTATATTAAAGTATTGTACTTTATTTCGGGCTAACGTAGAGTACGTTAGCTATGAGCTCAATAAAGTACGCGAAAATACTTTATTTGGCTTTTCAAGTTATTTTGTAGAAGAAGTTTTGAATGTAACAGAAAGTATGGCAAGCTGTTATTCTATAAGACTGAGTTTTAGATCTTAACATAAAACATAAAAATGTCAATTATCAAGTTGAATTTTTTGCGGCGCGACCAGTTGGCCAATTGCCACCTAAGTCTGAAAAATCGCGGCTCGCTCCGCTCGCTGTTATATCTTTTAAGTTTGCGTCTTTGCCATTTAGGATAACTATCGCTCTTAGTATAAAAAAATGTACCTACTTTATTTTTACATGGCGTAGTTTTTTTAACCTCTTACTAGGTAAATTATACGTTATTTTCTCAAAAAAAAGGTGGCAACCCTATTTTGGACTAAAGTTAGGTGCTTTTACGGTACCCATTCACGCACGCTATACCAAGGAAACACAGTACCTACCTCTGCATGTTCCTAAGCTCATTAAAATCTTATAATACCATTCTCCAACACCTAAGACGGTCCTACGCATTTTTTCACTGTGGCAACCATTTTGTACGATCATAAATATTGCAATGATCCACTTCATCTGTAAAGCCATTTTCGGTGGACTAACTTTTAATTATGAATAAACACTAACTGGACCTTAGCTGTAACGTGAACACAGGAGCCTAGCCTACTGTTTTCTTCACTTTACAGCTAAGGTCACAGTGTATCTAATACATGTGTTTGTTTGTACAGTAATTAGGTGTTATATCCAGCGACTAGGTACAGAATTCTACGTAGGTATAACTACTTAGACAAGCAGGACACTGTCTGTACTGTAGACGTTAGCTAGATGTTTGATAATGATGTTATAGGAAAATGGTGTACCTATTGCAGTTATAGGTAATCGCATTTCTGCAAACAAATTAGTTTCTGATAACAATGCCCTGTTTTGTAAATCGAAGTCTGTGCTTTAGAACCCCAACCGTTATCTAATCTGTGCCCCAACTAACCTTCATAGGTCTATCTGCCACACACGAAATGTTATTTATTCTGCAAAACTGGTGGTAAAGAAATCTGGCAGCATTTGTGCTGGATGTGTATTTAAGACATTTCGATACAGAACCTTTGAAAAGAAAAAACAAGACCCGTCAAGTGCGAGTGTAACTCGCGCGCCGAGGGTTTCGAACCTACATTTCAGATGGATCTCTCTGCACGCTTCGTTGAAAGGGGGTAGCGGTAAATTTTTCGACTATTTTCAATTCAAAGTATTTCAAAAAGTATAAGACCTACAGAAAATTTAAAAACTGTTTTGAAATGTACAAACCGTTACCTTTCATTTGATACCCCATTCAAAGGGGTAGCCTCCCCGTTTTGAAAAAAAAATTCGACGTTTTCAAAATATTCCAAAAAGTATGAAACCTACAGAAATTCGAAAAACGGTTTTGAAATGTACAAACCGATACCTTTTATATGATACCCCACTTAGTGGGGTGGCCCCCTTTTGAAAATTATCCCTCCCTTTTTTGACCATTTTTCAAAAAGTGTTAGTCTTTCAGACTTCTCTATATTTTTCCTGTAAATATAGATCTTTAGCTACAAACGCTCCGTACATTTTGAATGGATCGCTCTGTAAACTTCGGAGACAGGGGGGGGGGGGGGGGGGAACGGGTACAATTTCGACTTTTTTCAAAATATTTCAAAAAGTATGAAACCCACAGAAATTTAAAAAACGGTTTTGAAATGTACAAATCAATACCTTTCATGGGGTGGGGTAGCCGACCCTTTTGAAAATTATCCCCCCCTTTTTTGACAATTTTTCAAAAAGCGTTCCTTTTACAGACTTCTCTATATTTTTTCTGTAAAATATAGATCTATATCTACAAACGCTTCATACATTTTGAATAGATCGCTCTGCAAACTTCGGAGATAGAGGGGGGGGGGGGAATGGGTGTTTTTTTGACTATTTTCAAAATATTATGTCAAAAAGAATGAAACCTACAGAAATTTTAAAAACTGTTTTGAAATGTACAACCTTTCAATGATACCCCATTTGAATAGCCCCTTTTGAAAATTATCCCCCCCTTTTTTGACCATTTCTCAAAAAGTGTTAGTTTTTCAGACTTCTCTATATTTTCCTGTAAAATATAGATCTATATCCCTGTACCCTCAACCAAAAGTGAAGGGGACCCTTCACTTTTGGTTGAGAGTACAACTGATCCGCATCTAAAACTAAGAGATTTTAGATTTGGACGAGATGTACCCCTACTCAAAAGTGAAGTGGACATCTCGTCCGTGGATCAGTTTGAGATTCGGCCCAGATGTACCCTAACCCGTAAAAAGACTGTCTCGGTCTTCCAAATTTTACCATGGCTAAACAAGTTGAAAAATTTTTCACTTTCAAACAGTAGATAGGTACCTAACTAATTTAAATGATGGTTACTATGTAATGCGCTATCCCGACCGACCCAAATCAGCGCCACCACTTATTTTATTTAATTATTATGTTAAACGAAAGAATTTTAAAAAATCGGATTGGCCAGTTTGTGATTCCTTCCTATCATAAGCTTTTTTTTAATGCCTCTATAGGTACCTAAATGTTTTAGTTTGTATAGTGTAGGAAGAGATGCAAAGTTGCTCTTTTTTGCCACCATGGTGGCCAAAAAGAGCAACTTCGCATCTTTGCTTAAAGTATACAAAATAAAACTTTTACAGGGGAATCTAAAATAATTAAATAAAATAGGTGGTGGCGCTGATTTGCGTAGAGGTAGCGCCATAAGCTCATAACACAAGTTCTGCTTAATTTGTCTTTGCTTGATTGTCCAGCGTTATTTAAATTGGTGTCACTGCAATGGTTAAACACCTTGACAATTTAAACATTTTTATTTCCAACAGATAGGCAGGTAGTTAAATAATTTATTGTTGTCTCAAGACAAATTTAGCTCCTGCAGCGATGCCAGCCCACGTTTCAGTGATAATTTGTTCTATATAATCCTCGGGAACTTCAAAGTTATATTCGTATCCAGGCAGTTCCAGAGTGTACGTAAGGGGAATGCCTGCAGCACGGGTCCAATCCCGAGAGGTTCCTGTGGTGTAGTAAAGCACTTGGGCGGCATTTCCGACGACGTACGGGGTAGCTTTGTCGAGAGCCAGGTTGTCTATAGCAGTGGCCATTTCAACTCCAGCAAGGTGAAGGTTCAGTCCATTGGTTGGAAGAGTTCCTGTTAAAATCAATTATTATATAACAATAATTTGTCGGATTGATTGAAATCCATAGGTACCCATAAATTATAGGCATAAGTAGGTACCTAAGTATAAATACCTATACCTATTGCCTCTTTGGGTACTTTTGCAAATAATTTGTTGGTAAACAATTTAATAATACCATTCGGCATTAGAATACTCAAATATTGCTCCGATGGACTTGGTAATGAGAAACCTTCATCATCATCAACCTATAGGATTATTACACTGCTGGACATAAGGCTCCCCTAATGAACGCCCCTAATGAAATTAATGATTTTTCATTATCCATGAACCACCTTACCCACATTTAAATAATTTAAAAAAATATATGAACTCTACATCTAGCTTCCCATAAATTTTTAAGGGAGAGCTTTTGACAACTCATTTTATTGTTTAGCTTTCAAGAAATAAAGGCAAGGACATCAAAATGATTTTTTTGATCACATACCATTGTTGCCCCAAGAGTATAGAAACATGTTTCCGTAGCTATGAAGCGATATGTATAAAGCAGCTCGCTGAATTTGCTGCAAGACTACATCTCTGATGACCCTGGTCTCAGATTCGGAGAAAGGAGAAGGGCCTTCGTAAATCAAAGAGCAGGGATTCTGTTCACCACCCTGTCCCGTACCCCACTGGTGGTCAAAGTTTCTGTTACCGTCGACCCCAGGACAGGCATCTGACCCTGCGTGAGATCTGGATCGAGTCTTGCGCCATAACCTGTCCTAAAAAAATACAAGAATGAGTGTAGGGTGCGTACAAGGTCTTGAAGTGGATCTTTGTAGGTACCTTCCGTGGATCGTTAGAGAATCTCTAGTAAGACTTATGATATTGGTTTGAAAATTCTTGCACCCACTATTCTTATTAGGCTTCAATTAGGTAATATATCAATTAGGTATACTGGTTCTTCCGTGCCATGTCAAAAGGTCAATTGTAAACGTGGCATGGCAGACTACTTTATAAAGCTCATTTACCTCGTCGAAGCTGTACTCATAACCATCAGGGTTAGCCAACGGGATGATGATCCAGTCAATGTTTCCAGTTAAATCGTTATCAACAAGATCAACTACAAGTTGGTGAATAATGTACAGAGCAACAGGTGGCGTGACCCATTCTCTGGCGTGGACTGCCGCATCTATGATAATCACTGGCTTCCTAAGATCCTCAAAGCGGGTGGTTGAGATCCGGATGTATTTGATCTGGCGACCTTCATAGCTCAATCCTGCGTTTATTACAGTCACTAAATCAGGGTATTCCTCGGCAAGTTCATCAAGGTGGTCGTTGATCTGTAACAGAGGTCAGAAGTTAAAATGGAATCTTTTTTCTGCAGTTTAGTTCCACATAATGTTAGTACTGCAGCTATATGTACTACAACTAGCTTCTGCCCGCGGCTTCGCACGCGTATTTTCGGTATAATAAGTAACGTCTTATTGTTTAAGTTAGGCTACGTTCTAAGTGTATGCCAAATTTCATCTTGATCTGTTCAGTAGTTTTAGAGATCCTAGGTAACAAAAATTTTACATCTCACAAACTTTCGCATTTATAATAAACTAGCTGCCGCCCGCGGCTTTCGCACGCGTTGTTTCTATGGAAACGTTTTGTGGTTATTTGTATCCCATGGGACTTCCCATGGGATACAAATAACTACTTTTTATCCCATAAATCAGTTGATTTATGGTATAAAAAGTAGCCTATGTTTGATTCCAGGGTTAGACTGACCTGTATGCAAAATTTCAAACCGATCCGTTCAGTAATTTTGGCGTGAAGAGGTAACAAACATCCATCCATCTATACATCCATACAAACTTTTAACAATATTAGTGTGAACTGTGAAGTAGGAAAAAAGTTATTATCTAACCTCATCGTGCCTGTAATATGTATCCCAACTAATTTTTTTACCGTTCCTTTTGGCTGCTTGTTTTTTACTTTGAATTTGCTCTTCCTCACTTCTAAACACACTGAAAACGTAAATAATTGATATAATTTTACTTGCATTTGAATGTGAAGTTAAATGACCCAGTAATGATAGGTACATATTCTTACGTGGCAAGATTATCAATTATCAGTCTATAAGGCATGTTGTTAGCTTCAAAGTACTGGAACCACTCTTCCTTTTCCTCAGGAGCTAACTTGACCAACACCTCAAATTGACCAGAACTGGATCTGGTGGCTGGTGTCGCAGAGAGAACATCCAGATAGGCTTCAAGTTTAGCTAACTCTTCCACTTGCCCAGCCACGCGGTATAACTGATGTCTGTAAATTTACAACTATACGGTAAATTCGTTTATTGGTGTACACACTTTATAGTCCATAAAGTCTCTTTAATTTAAATCAATTTTTATTTGAATTTTAGTTTTGACAGCTATTGAAATCAAATTAGAACACGTAATATCGGTTGGAAGTAGGTCCCCATTGTAACTTCGATTTATTATTTTTATTATTTAATAAGAAACTCACCCTTCATATTGTTCGTGACGAGCCTGAGCTAAAGCTGCAAGCAGAAGTATACAAACAAGCAGTCTTGACATTGCTTGCCTATCTTCAATGCCCTGCACTGACCGAGTTAAGCTATCATATCATAAATTCTTAATATATAGGTGATTAGGTGGTTTTATCTTACGGTTGACAAGGCGTAATCCATTTATTTGCGATAAATGGAAAACACAAAATTTTTTGCTTCTATACAGGGTGGCACATTTGGATCTTCGTATGTCTTGTAGTTTCAGACTTTCCCATACTGACCAATCTAAATGTGCCACCCTCTATATTTTATGTCAGGGTGATATTTTAAAAGTGTGAGTGCGCGTCCTGTAGGTGTGTGGTTCTACAGGTGTATCATTTATTTTCAAATTATAATTTGGGAGATCATTAATATGGGGAGGCCCCAGCAGTGGAACGAAGTAGGAGCAATGCCATCAATTTCGAGCAATTTCGAAGGCGAAACTCTTCCCATTATCGCATTCAATAAAGCCTTTATGGCTACGTTTCGCACTCAGCTGATCTAAAACAAGTATTTTCTCCCTAAAAAACTAGTCCCTAGGTAACGATTGTAATTAAGCTCATAACACAAGTTCTTCTTAATTTGGTGCTGGATGATACTGTATAAATTGTCCAGCATTATTTAAATTGGTGCCACTGCAAATAAATAACACCTTGAAAATTAAAACATTTTACTTCCAACAGATAGGTAGGTAGTTAAATAATTTATTGTTGTCTCAAAATAAATTTAGCTCCTGCAGCGATGCCAGCCCACGTTTCAGTGACAATTTGTTCAATATAGCCCGCGGGGACTAAAAATCCGTATTCGTATCCAGGCAGTTCCAAAGTGTAAGAAAGGGGAACGCCAACACCACGGACCCAATCCTGGGAGCTTCCCGAGGTAGAATAAAGCACTTGGGCGGAATTTCCGACGACGTACGGGGAAGCTTTGTCGAGAGCCAGGTTGTCTATAGCAGTGGCCATTTCAATCCCAGCAAGGTGAAGGTTCAATCCATTGGCGGGAAGAGTTCCTGTCGAAAAAATATCATTAAATGACCAAGGTCATGAAAAACCGAACATCCTGTACATTCTAAAGTAGGTAGGTAATTATTTCCATATTTCCTTCTAGTAGGTAGATCTATTTTTTATTATCTTCGTTTCCATTTTTTTCTAATAAAACACACACTGTTATTACTTTATTAAGGTAGGTCTTTTCACTTTTCTATGACAAATAAACTCAACGAGTTGCATAAATGAAAAAGATTATCATGGGCACGTACCATTGCCCCAAGAGTATAGGAACATGTTTCCATGGCTGTGTATCGATATATACAGAGCAGCTCGCTGAATTTGCTGCATGACTGCATCCCTGATGACCCTAGTCTCAGGTTCGGAGAAAGGAGAAGGGCCTTCATAAGTCAAAGAGCAGGGATTCTGTTGACTACCCGGTCTCGTACCCCACTCGTGGTCAAAGTTTCTATTACCATCGACCCCAGGACAGGCATCTGACCCTGCGTGAGATTTGGATCGAGTCTTACGCCACATCCTTTCCTGAAAATGCAACAATAAGTGAAAGGTGTGGTGTGTTGTGTAGATACAAGACAGTGTAGCAAAGTGGTGGGTTCCAATGGCAATAAGAATTACGACCGTGGACCGCCTCTAAACCGATTGCATCTCTTGATATATAATTAAATGACCTTGTACCTATCCTTATAACGACCCAATTAGGTAAAATGTTACTGAAGGAAATTGTCCATGTCATGTCAAATAGGTCAATGGTAAACGTGGCATGGGTTGATGATTAGGTAGGTACATTTTAAAGCTCATTTACCTGTTCGAAGCTGTACTCATAACCATCAGGGTTAGCCACCGGGATGATGACCCAGTCGATGTTATTAGTTAGATCGTCATCAATAAGATCAACGACGAGTTGGTTAATGATGTACAAAGCAACAGGCGGTGTGACCCATTCCCTGGCGTGGACGGCCGACTCCATTATAATGACTGGCTTCCTCAGATCCTCAAAGCGGGTGGTTGAGATCCTAACGTATTTGATTGGGCGACCTTCATAGCTCAATCCAGCGTTTATTACAGTCACTAAATCAGGGTGTTGTTCGGCAAGTGCATCAAGGTAGTCGTTGATCTGAAAAGGGAGTCAATGGGTTAAGGACCCTATTTCAGCATCTTACAAACACGTAATTTTAGTAGGTACTAGATCAGCAAAACGTTATTTCCTCACCTCATCGTGCCTGTAATATGTATCCCAGCTAATTTTTCTACCGTCCCTTTTAGCTGCTAGCTTTTTACTTTGAATTTGTTCTTCCTCATTTCTAAATACGCTGAAAACGTAAATAATTGAAATTATTTTACAAGTTAGCGTTTGAATTTTATATTAAATGACTCAGTGATGATTAATATTCTAACGTGGCAAGATTATCGATGATCAGTCTGTAACGCATGTTGTTAGCTTCAAAGTACTGGAACCACTCTTCCTTTTCCTCTGGAGCTAGCTTGACCAACACCTCAAGTTGTCCAGAATTGGATCTGCTGGCAGGTGTCGCAGAGAGAACATCAAGATACGCTTCGAGTTCAGCTAACTTTTCCACTGGCCCAGCCACGCGGTACAGCTGATGTCTGAAAATTAATAAGTAAGTAAAAGGTAAAACAGTTTATTTGAGCACCCACCTTATAGTCTCTTTGATTTTTTTTTACCCAATCTACTCTTAATTTCGGTTAAAAGTAGGTCTTCAATGTTACGAGTAGGTTAGGTACCTACCTACTTCGATTTATTATTATTAATATTTAATATGGTACTCACCCTTCATATTTTTCGTGACGAGCCTGAGCCAAAGCTGCAAGCAGCAGTATAGAAACCAACAGTCGCGCCATTGCCTGCCGATCTCCTATGCCATGCATGCACTTTCCGAATTAAGCTATCATACCATAAGCTGTTAATTTATAGATTGTTCTATCTTGCGAACATGGCAGTGTGTAATCCATAAAATCCTTTTATCGGTAAAAAACACATGTCATTTTGTATTGTTACTTTGTTCGATATCTTTGTCAAGGCATTAGTCCAATATATATTGTGTATATTTGTATAACAAGGCCTCCCTTCCCTCCTTCCGATACAGGCCAGGGCGTCAATGGGTCAGTCTGAGCAGTGAGCATCTAGTTCGTCCCGCCATCTGCGTCTGGGTCGGTCGGTTGCGTGACCATTGTAGTACATTTTATGATACGTGGCACGTCATGATAAGGTGACTTTCTTAGTCCTTTATATTCTAACTTACGGCACACGGGTCCAGCCCAGTCCAACTCAGTCACTAATCAGACAGGCAAATTTGTGGATGAGGTCGGTGATTTAGCTTTTGCAGCGCAGTGTGTTGTTAAAAGGCTATCTTACATTTGTTCCTTTAAAACCCATACCTTTTCGAGGCGTTTTCTGTGCGATGAAAGAAAGATCTTCTATTCCAGTCGTGCCATGCCTGAAAAGCATTATTACCTCATACTTCGGCCAAATTGCCTTATTTGGCCGAGGTATGAGGTAATAATGCATTACAATATTTTTAAGCCAGCTGGTTGATTCAGATGTACCACCTATTCATGTGTGTATCACTCATACTAATTATTTTCGCCGCGTCGTATCGCGTTCTTTTAAAATGCAGCCAATGAGCGTCGAAAATAGTGGGAGAGATACACTCATTGCATCTGCATCTGAATTGAACAGTACAGTTTTTTTTTATATTATGTTTTAGTTTAAGAAATAAATTTCCAAGCCAGAGATAATGTAATGTAATGACTAAATGACACATTCTTTTATATAACTACCTGCTGATATTTGGTAGCTTCATAAATAAATTAGATATTATGATTACCTATCAATGAACAGTAATTATGTCGTAAAGATAGCAGCTACCGTGTGATGTATTTATTAAATAAATTTTATAATCAGTAGGTAGATGTATAAGGTAATACAATACATCTACCTACATAAGGTAATATTTATAATAGGTAGTTAAGATAAGATAATAGTAAAAATCTTTATTCATAAACAAAATTACAATCAAATAATAGAAATATGTAGTTGAAACAACAGCTATTAAATTAGGTAACTATACATATACTTTCATTATTCAGGTACATTAGGTTACGCTCTTCTATCCTCATAATATCCCAGTGATTGGAATGTGCATCATAAAACTAAATGACAGAAGTACTTTTCAAAGTACCTTTTATAGTAAGTTTTTACAGATTTCTTGAAGCCTTTATGCCACCAAGCGTAAACTAATGGATTTACTATACTATTCGTAAATGCCAAAAACGGTAATGGAGCACCCAACCAAAACCGGAGCCTGACACACTCATGATTTGTTAATTTATCTTCACAGAAAACAAAAAATATGACAGCTATAAAAAACGGAAGCCAAGTCATTACAATAGTACCAGTGGTAACTAAAACGACTGTTATGGCCCGCCATTTATTTGGCTCCTTGATCTTACGACCTTTTGAACATCGTCGTGAGTACGAAGAGTTCTGTTTATTGTCTTCCATGACAACTGCGGAAAAAGTTAATGAAGCACCTGATTCGATGGTATAAATACTAAACTCTGAGTCAGATTGTTGTCTGATATTTTTTTTATCTTTTGAGTTAAATCTGTCCACCCCAGACAAGTCATCAATGCTTTTTGATCGACAGTTTGGTTTAGTCATGCACCTTGACCCGAGTGTAAATGATGCGCTCCTTTTTAATTTTGCACTAGTTTTTACTATTTCAGTTGTTTTTCTTTCCACCATCGTTCCACGATTCATTCTCAATTCCGATTTTTCATTGACTGGTATGAAGTGATTCACTTTTATAGTTCCGTTAATGGTCTTAACAGTTTGTAGAGCTTTCACTAGAATTATTGAATAAAGAACGGCTACCGCAGCGATTGGTACGATACTTAGGAACGAATTGAGCAATATTAATGTGTCTGGGAACTGTGAGACGTAGAAACACCTTGTCATGTAGAGTTCTTCGTTTACGTATCCAGTTGCGGGGAAAAAACCAAGAACGATACCTGCAAGGAAAACAATTTTGCATAAGTATTTTTGGTACTTAAATAAAACTGCTAAAGGTACCTGTAGGTAGGTACTAGTTAAGTTAGTAAGCTAAAAGGCAAGTTTGTGGTGCAAGGTTAAGTTGTGTAGGTACCTACCTACCTACCAGCTACCTATGTAATGTCATAATAACTTGACGCAACGGCTAAAGTCTATAAGTTACAAAATGTTTCTTCTTAACTGCAGTTTCCAAATAACATAATGATGAATTTCGTTGACCAATGATAAATTGTCGTAAAAGCCCCGGCCCCTTACTTGAACATTTTTTTCATTTTGATTTGAATTGGGCTATTAGCATTTTTGCCTTTGACTAACGAAATAGGTAGGCAGTTAGGCACCTTACCTATATTATTTGAATTTATATTTTATACTTACCTAAGTAAAGGTTATGAATGTGGGTAAGTGTGAGTACCAAAAAATTGTCCTCTCAAGTCATATCATTGACAGCTTGAGAAATCAGAATCACACTAACAATAATTACCTATTACATAAATGTGAAAGTTTCGATGCTTAGATGTTTGTTACATACATAGGTATTGACGAAAACTACTGAACGGGTCGGTTGAAATTTAGCATTGATGTTAGTACCTATGTAGTTCTAGATCTGGATCAGGATACTACCTAGGGGACTATCTAGGATACTATCTAGGGGAGGACGCGGGTTCAAGTCCCGTCGAAGTCGAAAATTTTTGCGATATTATTTGATTTCTTAGGATACTACCTATCCATTATAATAGGCTACTTTTTATCTCGAAAAAAGACGTGAAATTCTGTGACATTTATTTTCTTATAATATTTTTTTATACAGTTTACCCAATTTTTGGTTAGCCTTACCTACCGATAATCCAAATTAAACAAATTGCGATTCGAACTCTGGTCGTGCTGAACCATCTCTTATAGTAAAGGCCATGGAGGATGTAGATGTATCTGTCGACAGCTATGAGACCGATGCTGAAGATCGAAACCATGGCCGGGCACACCATCATCCCTATAACATGGAAAAATGTGCACTTTAGCTATTAAAATAGTCAAATCCAAAACATAGGTAGGTAAACATCCACAGCAGCGGTAAGTACTACAAAAACTTATGTAAGTACCTACATCTGTTGAGCGCGTGCTTAACAAAAGCGTTAAGTACCATAGATTAGCGCATAGCGTTACCACAAAACTGCGTTTTACCACGGTAATATCAAGGTAATATTATCCTATAAGTAATCCGACTTCATACAAACGGGCGAAACGCGAGCTATACCTACGCGCCTCGATCTCGGCATGCGCTCAGCATGCAGACAGTAGGGATGCGCATATCATATCACTTTAATGAAAAGAGTGATACATATCTCTTTGATCTACTGATATATATCACTCATTTAGCTCTTTAGCTCATTTAGCTCAGTGGATCAATGATGTAGTCTTGGAGCTGGGTAGCTCATGAGTGAAAGAAAGATAAAAAGATAATTAGGTATCCGTTCAACTGAGCTAGCGCTAGAGAGAGTGACACATGATAAAAGGTATAAACCTATCGTTCACAGTTTAAAGGCTTTGTGATTAATAATTAACATAGAGTCAACGATTTTCCTTCATACTTCACAGGCTTAGGACATACAAGTTTCCAAAGTTTCCAAAATTCCGAAAAAGTACGTAGGTGCTCAACGAAACCAAAACAACAACCAAAAGTAGGTAAACAAACAAAGATTCGAACCGATATGTAACGATAACTTTAAAAACAATAATAATTGAATTTGCAGATTTTGCAGTCAAACGTACCTATTTGCATAACTAAAAGCCTGAACCGGATTTTGCTATCGTTCTCTCTTTTTCACGTTGTATTTGACATCGTGCATTTCACTTTATCAAATCATTCGGGATATTTCGGAATGAATCGCTCGCCTTGCTCGGTCGTCTTCGCTATAGCTCACTTTTCATTTAGCTCAACACTTCAATGGTTCGAAAATGAATCTTATTCCAAATGAGCTAAAGATATGGTTGAAACCAAGGTGAGCTAGAGATAGATTCGCTCAGTTGAACTGATCTATATCTTTTGTATCACTCACTCATGAGCTACTCACCTCTAGCAGACAGTCGCGGCTAGTGATGTGCCGAGTCGCTGTTTTGGTGAATCGAGTCGACTCGAGTCAGTTTAAACGGTATTCGAATCCTGACTCGATTCCGGTACTCGAGCCAAGTACTCGAGTTCTATTTTTTGGTATTCGAATGTTGACTCGAATTTCTATACTCGAGTCCAAGACTCGGGTCCTGGACTCGAGTCCACGGCCGTGCACCGTTTAGCATCCGCGTGGTAGTCTTTCATATGATACAAAAAGAGATACAACTCGCACGCCTCCGCCTCCACCACACCTCCGGGGCGTCTGTGTGTGGGACTGTGGAGGCCTTAAAAGTTGCAGGTTCAAACTTGTATCAAAAGAAAGGCGTTACTTCATTGCTTAGGTAAAAAGAGATTGAGTATGAACGAGTCAACCTAACTGGAATACAAGACTCGAGTCAGTTGGACTCGCATAATACTCGTATGACTCGAGTACCGGAATCGAGTCCGGCGTACTCGAATCATAATAAATTGGTATTCGAGTAGGCGAGTCCTAAGCAGGAATCGAGTCTGACTCGAGTCAAGCCGTACTCGGCACATCACTAGTCGCGGCTGTGCCGCAGTGACGAACGGATGGTGTGATGTTTTTTAACAATAACCGCGCGATTTTTTCTCTAAAAATAAGTTCAGGTACATATTTAATAAAGTAGCTGCAGGTATCTATAACCAAGTAAAAGATATTCCTTTTTCTCCAAAAAAATCTCCTAAAATTTAATAATAAAGCATTTTGTAGGTACGTCTCAGTCGAGGCGCAAATATTTTTCGGTCGCAAATTTATAAGACCGATTTGTTATTCAAACATAAACAGGTTTTTTACTTAAATCTACCAATCAAAAAACAACACGCATTTTTATTGAACACTTCCCATTCAATTCACAAAGTATTTTATTTGTTTATATAAAAAAAGTACCTTCCTATATTTACAATCACAAAACTAAATGGAAACACAAAGTAGGCAAATGTAATTAAAATGGTGGAGGCGGGCAGCCCTATCGCATGTTTACCTACCGCGCGGCTGTAGGCATTTATTTCAAAGATACGGTACATTTAGTTTTGTGATTGTAAATATAGGAAGGTACTTTTTTTATATAAACAAATAAAATACTTTGTGAATTGAATGGGAAGTGTTCAATAAAAATGCGTGTTGTCTTTTGATTGGTAGATTTAATTAAAAAACCTGTTTATGTTTGCATAACAAATCGGTCTTATAAATTTGCGACCGAAAAATATTTGCGCCTCGACTGAGACATACCTACAAAATGCTTTATTATTAAATTTTAGGAGATTTTTTTGGAGAAAAAGGAATATCTTTTACTTGGTTATAAATACCTGCAGCTACTTTATTAAATATGTACCTGATCTTATTTTTAGAGAAAAAATCGCACGTTTATTGTTAAAAAAACATCACACCATCCGTTCGTCACTGCGGCACAGCCGCGACTGTCTGCATGCTGAGCGCATGCCGAGATCGAGGCGCGTAGGTATAGCTCGCGTTTCGCCCGTTTGTATGAAGTCGGATTACTTATAGGATAATATTACCTTGGTTTTACGCCGGTTTACAGTTATGGGCCTGCCACACACTCGACGAGTGGCGTGGGAAGTAGCGAGGAAAGTAGGCAGAGACGTAGTGTGGCAACGTTACTCGTCATGCCACTCGTCATGCTCCTCGTCCTGCCCATCGCTCCCTATTTTGTCGGTTTTTGGACCGCGAGTCAAAGGACCGGCAATACGAGCGCGAGTGACTGTCCACATACTCGCGCGGCCGCAGTTCGTGCCGAGCGCTCACGCGAGACGCACGTCTTTGTTTTAGGTTTATATTAATATGTTAGGTACTTCCATCGTTCTATTGCGATGAATAGATGTCATCCACCATCTCCGTTGGCGAGGACGCCGACGACGTCGACGATGTATATTGCTTTGTAGCATAACATTGATTGGGCGAAGGTCTGCCTGCGACGCAGGAGGTTGCGGGTTCGATTCCCGCCTCGGGACAAATGTTTGTACGATCTGCAGACATTTGTCCAGGGCGTTCTGGATGTTTTCTATGTATAATAAAAAAATATCTATATATGTAGTGTATTGTATTATGTATATCAGTTATCTAGTACCCATAACACAACCTCTGCTTAGCTTGGGGCTAGATAATGCTGTGTGAATTGTCCAGCATTATTTATTTATTTATTTATTGATATAATTAGCTATACTACAAATACACGCACTCGCTGCCACCACAGTTTCAACGTCCATTGTGTAGCAACGACGAATAGACAAGTGCGGCGCGTAGCGATTAATTGCGCGAGTAGAGCAGTGTGTGGACAGACAGGGCAACATCGCGGCAGCGATGCGGCAGCGCGAGGAGCATGACGAGGAGCATAGTGTGGCGGGCGCATTAGACACGGCTTAGGTACATGGTTTAAACGAGAGTCAATCTGTTTAGATACTGTTTAGCTAAATGCTTGTATTAGCATCATTAAATACCTCTACCAAATATTTCCTTGCAAATAATAAGTGAAACGATCCGAAATGTCACTGTCAATGATAGAGACAGGGACTAAAAGAAAAGAAGTTGAAGAGGATAGATGAGATGGGGGGATTTTTTTGGAATTGATTAGCAGGAACTAGGAAAAGAGAATTTATATTGTAAAACACAGGAAAATTATGATAAAAGCCAATGTTCTTCGATAAACAGATTATCATTAAAGTAATGTATTGCTTGAGATTGATGTTTGAACTGATTTGATAACAAATCAGAAGTAGAAAAAACTAACGCCCACTGGATCTTTGGTATGTAGAGTTTTTACTTTGATACCTGTTGAATAATGAATGAATGATCCCGCACTCATTGTATACGACATGGTTAGAGGTAGTACCTAATCCAAGTTAAACACCCATACGGCTCGTATCTCAAGTAAATTCGGCGTTGAGAAACTTGTCAATTCTTTTGAAATACCTACCTTTTGTTTGGATGAGTAACATACCTACTTATGTAGTTTTGTGTTCTGTGTAAACAGTCACGCTATTACTCCTTTATTACCAACATGATTGGAGATAGCAAGACGCCAGAGGACCTATAAATAAGGTACCTAATGAATCCATACCACGGTGCTTACTTGATCTCTTCATAGAGAATAACTTACGTACCTACAGAGTACCTAAACACAAAACTCATCACATACTGTGCAGGATTACGAAAATGTTATAGTAATAATAAGAATCGAATAATACCAGCAACTTCAAAACTTGTCAGTAAGTGGCTCGCTCACTGAGGACATACTGATTCTGTACTTTGCTTACTATTTTCTATAAAGCAATAACCAGGATACCCATTAATATCTATGCTACTGATCAGATTAGATAGTATTGAAAAGATAATTTTTTTTGGTTATGGTAAAAGTTTCCAAAGTCACCGACAACACATCCCCACATTACAAAAAAATATATATATATATTTAGTCTACCACTTTGAGTATCTCAAGATCAGTTATCCACTCATACAATAAACTGAACAAGCACTATGACATGGACTTCAATAAATATTCAAATTATTCACCATTACCTACATCAGCACTAATATTGCCATCTCAAGTAATAAATTCTGTATAAAGACTAATCTTAAACAAAACCTTAATTATTATAATTTATGATAGTATGTTATGATTCTAAGTATGTATATGATAAGCAATCTTCTTCCGTTCAAGTGTATCAACTCAAAACTAACTTTGGTTTAACTCGGTCAACGACAAAACAACTTTACAGTTATCTTACAGATCATGAATCTTGAAACCTATCCATTATGGATATTGTTTAATCAACTACCTTCCTAAATAAACTTGTATTACCTACACATTCAAACCAATCACTTGAGTTAATTTACAACATGATTAAGCGCTTATTACCATTATAGTTGTACCAGTATATAGATGTTGCCAGGCAAATGATCATCAATGATTTTCAAACTGCTATCCTTATCCTGAAAGGCTGTAGGTGCCTACTATGTATTCAATAACCATTCAAAAGAAATAAAATAAACTAAATTTACATGTTTAAGAGAGTTTATTATGCTAATAATAATGAAAAAGCTGTCTATAATTAATAGCCTCATGCATTGTGATGGAGGTATGTATGTACCTACTATCTCAGATAACTCTATCCATAGCATTACCAAAGCATTAACTATGATTTTTGGTTAGCCAAGAATAAAAAAAAAACATTGTAGGAACCTTAACCTCCGTAAATTATCTATGTTATCACTCACTTCTATGCTGAACAAAATTTATAAAAAAATAAAATAAAAAAAAGGTTAAGAATAACTACTTAGTATCAAAATATTATGTTAACCCCTACTAGTGCATATTATTTATATTAACCCTAAATTACGAATATTTATATCATCAATTAGCCACATTAACTCTGATTGTGCACAGCATTTTCATCCTTTAAGTATATGCTGCACATTATTTAATTAACCCTTTATGATCAATAATTGAATTTCTTAAATGTGCGCATAAATTTAAACTGTATAATAAGTAACTCCTAATCATGATCACATTTAATACTCAGACATAAAACACGATAGTAATTATATAAAAAAAATACTCGTTTTATTCCTGTATAGATTATGCACCATTATAATAATATACAAATTACTGGTGTTTGGATACTTTACATTGTTTTTATTTATACTTACTCGTACACCAAGCAAACAGACAAACAAAAAACAATAATCCTACGAGTGAACTAGAACCACCTGTTCAGCTTAATTCATTGTTTCATAAACATTCGTTCACTCTCCCATTAATCACGAAATTTCGGAACCACTGCATATAAAATAAAAAAAAGAATAAACTGCAGCTGAATCACTATTGTTCACCGCATAATATTTGAAATCCGACGGAATTGCAAGACAAAAGAATAAGGAAGATCAGAGATGGACAGCGCATATCGCGATAATAAAAGAGATAGAGATTGTACATTTATTTCTCTCTGCTAAGGTCCTCAACATAATAGTGATGATATTTTGCTGAATGAGTAACTAAAACTATCAATATAGTTAAAAACAAAATGAATTTGTACGTACATATTACACATTTAAGTACATTATTTGATTTATTTATTGAGGTATTTATTTATTCATGAACAAAAACCGCAGCTCTTAGAAATATATTTTTTGCCTATATATCACTAAGAACCAATAAAAGGATGTACATTATAATAATAATAATAAAAAAAACGATCTGCCAAATGTACCTAGGTCATCCAGTTACCCTTACTAATTCACACCACATTACGGTTCGAAATTTAGATGGACTAAAATGTAATATCTACATTTTTAGTCCATAAGTAAACTTTATCAGCATAATATACAAATTAATTATATATACAAATTATTAATTAGTAGTAAGTAAAAGTAACGTACCTACCTAAATTAAAAGTATGTTAATGTTTAATTACACGTTAAATGATGGTAAATATAATGATCAAGCTATGTAATTTGCCCATTAAAGGCGCATACTTTGTTTATTTACATGGACTATACTATATAACTACTATCTATAATTTGAACATCAAACATAGACAAAAAAAAAAATGAAAAAATAACACACTGACATAGGGAATTAATGAAAATAACATATAAAAAAAAATAACAGATAAAAATAACACACTGACATAGGGAATTAATTCTAGTGTCAGAAATAAAAATTAAAAGAAGTAAAGTAGGTGTAGCTTAGTAAAATAATAATATTAATTTAAATCAATTCGCTATTTGTCATAATTCTCGTCAATTGTAAAATACTAATAATAGGTAGTTGCCTAATAACTTAAATGATAAAAAAAAAAAAAAAAAAAACTCATTACAATGACTTCAAAAGATAAATACTTTATAAAGCGCTACTCGTATCTGATTGAAATTGATCTGACAATTAAAAATATCACTCATAAAAGTATAATCTATAAAATAAAAATAATAATTTAATATAATGTTAAAGCTTCTACAAAAGCTTCTACGAATCAAATGTCAGGTGAGTATTCACCATGTGGATATTTAGTTTTGTTAACCTGGCATAAAGTTGTTGCTGCATGTCTAGTCCTGGTCTGCAGTGTATTCAGGCAGCAATTTGGATGATAAATCTTGACAGCTGTATATACAATTATATACCAAAGACATTTCATGTCTGCCATAACTCCTCGGACTTCGAGGGTTGTTTAGACACGGTAAACACATGCTCATTGTATTGGTGTCATTATTAATCAAAGACTTTAAGTTTATCTTTAAATTTATAAATTTTATTTCTATTATACGACACTTTAATAGTTTCAACCATCGAAGGTTTGTCTAGTTTTATCATTTTCAGCGTATTGCCACACATTTGGCATAAAATTATAGATAAACATTATTATCACATTAAAACTAAGTCTAAGTGAGTACCTAACCTAACATTATCATTATCAGCGATTGAAACAAATATTACCCACAACCCTCCGTACCTTGATTGTCATCAAAATCCATTTAGCATCTACAGTTAAGAGGCGAACCTAACTAGAACTATGCCTAGATCTCAGTACTCACAAGATAAAAACAGCTAAAAAATATGTATATATGAAATGAAAGTAGGTACACTGCGTCGTACATGGTTTGGTTGATATCTCAGGAAACTTGCATTTTTGTTTTGATTCCTAGGTTATTACTAATTATTTGGTTCTTTGAACCAGTCTGTTCATAAGTTATGTAGTTTTAGTGTAAATAAGCTGATTTTCGCGCTCACACAATCCAAAAACGTGTGCTCCGTCCCGCTCCCGTAAATGCGAAATTCTATGCCTAGCCGTTTCATAAAGTGGCACGCATTGCTCCCTCTTAACTTGCTTTGAATTCGTTCAAGGTTATTGTATGTATTTTATAAAGGCAGGGGTCCAAGCAACGGTGCAATACTCTAAAATATTCTTTACATTATTATTAGCTTAGAATTTATACACAAGCTACATTAGAAAAAGGACGACTTACCCTATAGATAAACCCAAGACTTTTATATAGTTTATTAATGAAGGCAGCTCTGTGTTCAAAGAACAGTCCTTTTGAGCCCATAATCACGACTAGGTTCCTTACCGAGAGTACTTTATTTAGTAACCAAGTTTTAATTAGGTAGTTAGACTCGATGAGACAAACTTTACTAATAAAAGAAATAATAAGAACATTAATGGATGTACCTAGTTTTTATTATTTTGAATTTGATACCTATCTAATTATGTGCTTCGTTCGACTAAGTAATTTTGAATTTGACTTGTGTAATCTATTTATTAAATGTTATCACTTAATAATTCAGTTAATTTATTTGACTAATTTAAACGTGTAACAATAATTTTAATACTTTATTTAACTTTTAGTCTTATACAAGTAACTAATGTAATTGGTTAGTCGCTCAATTAATAAATATAATACAAATAATAATTTAAGCACCAAAACGATCAACATAATTATTGCTCTAAACAACCATATCTTCCTGTAGTTTCATGCAGTCCATAAATAAATAAAAATGCCTAATAATAGATAGTTAATTACCTGCCTGAAAATCACTGTATCATCTGGAATCGTTAAAGTTGAACAGCATGCAATGTTTTTAGATCAACAATATGATTTTGACGAAATGAGATTACCACATAATTGCTAGATGATGGTTGCCATTCTACAAGAATGAAGTTTTTCTATTGAGTATTGGCTAAGTTTTGAGTACCTACCGGGTTTAGTGACTTCTTGGTATTATAAATCACGGGGGTAACCAAACTATGATCGGCTCCATAAAAATAAAGACACATTTCTTATGAGAATCGATTACATCAATCAAAGTAGGTAGTTAAGCTCTAACTCAGCGGCCAGATGGTGGTACTTTCAATCTTTGAGGCAGCCGATGCTATCAGTAAAAAGAAAAAGAGCAGTACTATCCTTATAGTGCACTGCGGGTGCAGCAGCAGCGAAAGGATTCAAGTAGGTACTGGGGGTCCAGATCCAAAAGAGACAGCTCTTAAGAAGTCATGCGGGTAACGAAGTTTGCCACTCAAAGCCTGGAACGCGCGTGAAAGCATTACTGCCAGGTCTTTATAAGTTTATAAACCTGTGATATACAGGTATCACAGAGATTTTCACTCATAAATTTAAGAACACTGTGATCTACCATTAGGCGTTTAAATTTTACATTCAATAAAAATTTTACAATTAATAAAATTTAATAATAGTAAACCTAAAAAGTAAAGAATATATAGGTGAATTGAAAATAATGTATTTACAAATTCGATGTGAAGTACCTAACATGCAAATCACTACATAATAATTAAATATATTAAATTTATTTTAAAAAATGTGGTTCTGGTCTTACTACATAATAAATAAGTTTTCACATATATCCCTATTCCATAAATATGAACTGCGCCAAAATAGTTATGCAAGCCGTAAAATATGTTAAGTATTTATTTAATCATTATAAGTTTGGATTTAAATTAAACAATGTTTATCACATTGCTCAAGGCTAGTTGCTAGATGCTTTATTAAACATTTTAGCACCATTAATAAAACACAAGAATTGTTTCCACGATAGCCACGAGTTGCAAATAGTTTTGTCGTCGCCTGTTGTCTTCAAAGTATGGTGAGCTCCCACGGCAGCACAAAAACCGAAAGCATTAAATGTTCACGATGCCGTCGAAGTCACAACAAGAACGTGAGATAAATTACAAAAATTAGCACCACACCATTCTTAATGGGAGTTGCAAATCATCATTATAGCCTACATTAAAAAAAAAAACAGTACATAATCAAAAACACCCATAAGGGGTTTAATATAATTTACATAGAACAATAACAAAACAATATCATTACCTAATTACTTTAGATTTAAATAAAAGCAAAGATTTCAATAAGAGTATCGGTAGCGACAAATCAAAATGGTGTCTGTCGGTCTCTTGCTCAGTGGTCGGACCGTCAGACTAGAACCATACCATAGAATAGACAATGCATTTGAGTGTGTTATGTACCAAGTGTACCTACCTAATTAGCGACTGGTTGACGAACTTATCTATGCTCCAACATAATAAATTACAGTTATTACACATATAGCTATTAGTAGAAATATCTACTAATCGACTAGAAATGTAGTAACAAATGAAAAAAATATAATAAATATGTATTTATATAACGAATTACATTACATTATCGACATGGTTATCAAATACATGGGGTTGCTACTAATAGAACCCGATCCCGAGCACTAACTTGCACAGTCTGGCTGATGCGTGTTGATTTGAAATAATAAATATCACAGCAATAATTATAGCCAAACTCTTAATAAAAGGATCTTGCACGAAGATAACAATTTCAATTATTTTATTCAATAAGTGAAGGACGGTCATACAAACGAAAGAAATTAATCTGAATTAAATAATAAAATAAATACATACTTACATACATCTTAATACTGAAGATCCTCATAAGATCTCTTATCACAACACTGTCCTTGTGATGGTAAAGTAAGAAGCTGTATCAAAGAACCTTGTAAAGTCACAGCAATACTCAAAACAAACGGAGTACCGACTACTTCGAGGTTAAAAAAAAACAACAGTAACAAAAGGGGATAATTTATAACTTGAAAAGTGAAAGTTAAAATGATAATAATATTTCATTGGGGCATGAGCGATGACCGAACGAAATGATGATAGCTGATCCCAAATACACTATTAAAATATAATTATACTGTAAAGAACTAGCTCCAATAACAATTGCTTAAGTGAGCTTAATATGCATCAAATTTCATTATATTGGAGTATACAGTATTGGTAAACAAAGTACCTGCTCATGTTATTTCTTTTCATAAATATATGTAAATCACTATTATATCACATTTACACTGTAATAATTAACAAGTGATTATCGTTATGAACACAATATTATATCCATTTTTCGCATTATACCGCACTAAAAATAATAATGAGTAAAGTACTACACTGATTTCTTATGTATACGCATGGATAGATCCTATTCCCACAATTTGTTGCAGAGGGAAAGGGAACCGATTAAATAATTGTTAATGGAGCGGCATCTAAGACCCCTTGAATTACTTGAAATAAATAAATGTGGGTCTTTATATAATATTTTCTAATATTTACAGATTCAAGTATTATGAGTTTGCCCGATTACGAGGACTCAAATACCTGTTTGTGAGTTTGCCCGATTACGAGGACTCAAAACAAAATAATGAGTTTGCCCGATTACGAGGACTCAAATATATTATCTGTTTGTGAGTTTGCCCGATTACGAGGACTCAAAACACAATAAATGAGTTTGCCCGATTACGAGGACTCAAATATATTATCTGTTTGTGAGTTTGCCCGATTACGAGGACTCAAAACACAATAATGAGTTTGCCCGATTACGAGGACTCAAATAACTGTTTGTGAGTTTGCCCGATTACGAGGACTCAAAACAGAATAATGGACTCAAATGGTGGTAACATTTACAGTTTATAATTTTACTATTTAATCACTCTGTCATCTCAATTATGAGATAATGAGAATTTACAATTTGAATTCTTCAGATAATCTGAAGTTATAATAATATCTACTTTAAATAATTATTTCATCATATTTATTATACCTGTATACTATTCATAACATGTTATAAATAATTATTGTTTTTACAACTCTACTAACATTTTCTTGTTCTCTTTCACGCAGATGCTGTTATCATTTTGAAGTCTCTGATCGCCTGCTGAGCTCTCCATTGCCATTGCGTCAAGATAATTACCCACTTTTGTTATATTTTAACCTTACAATTTCTTTTTTTTTATTCCGAGAGTAAGAAGAAATTGTGTAATGGTTTAAAAAAAAACATGTATGAGGACATACAACATAAATATCTAATGGCCGGATCGGACTGGGGACATTCCGGATCGGACTGAGTGCATTCCGGATTGTACCGAGTACATTCCGGATCGGACTGCGGACATTCCGTACTCAGGACAGCCGACTATTAGCATCATTAAATACCTCTACCAAATATTTCCTTGCAAATAATAAGTGAAACGATCCGAAATGTCACTGTCAATGATAGAGACAGGGACTAAAAGAAAAGAAGTTGAAGAGGATAGATGAGATGGGGGGATTTTTTTGGAATTGATTAGCAGGAACTAGGAAAAGAGAATTTATATTGTAAAACACAGGAAAATTATGATAAAAGCCAATGTTCTTCGATAAACAGATTATCATTAAAGTAATGTATTGCTTGAGATTGATGTTTGAACTGATTTGATAACACTTGTTG
Source organism: Eupithecia subfuscata (assembly GCA_963564075.1). Classification (NCBI taxonomy): domain Eukaryota; kingdom Metazoa; phylum Arthropoda; class Insecta; order Lepidoptera; family Geometridae; genus Eupithecia; species Eupithecia subfuscata. The sequence goes on along the minus strand of OY751111.1, from coordinate 5,802,979 downwards.
GACCAGTGTTTAAGTTGTTTTTTTGTAGTAGGTACCGCTGACAGGGTCTGTACCCTGTATGTTTACCTACAAATCTAAATCTAAAGCCACCGTATGTTTAGTTTACCTGTGTAAACTAAACATACTAGGTGGCTTTAGATTTTTTGGATGGCCGAATCCGAAATCATGAGAGTTAGTGAAAAGTGTATTCACCTGAAATGAAACGGTACCGAAACAAAACAAAGTACCTAGGTATACCTATTTACATAAATTGCTCACCTACCTATTTGAATAATGCAAAGATTGCTCTGGCTGGTCACAGTTTCACTGAGAAAAATACCGCAAATGAGTGAAATCCCGACGATGGTGTCCGCTAAGGAAACATTACCGAGCAGCATGTATGTGCTTCTTGGTTTCTGCCCTGAAAACAAAATAGGCTGGATTAAATAATGGGACAAGAAAATTAAATTAAATTTAACAATATCTGAGCGTCTGGTCGAAGCGACGCGTGACCCGAGAGCTGGTGAGGATCTGGCACAGCGCATCAGCATTGCCATACAGCGTGGCAATGCAGCCAGCGTCTTGGGGACGCTTCCGACTGGTATTGATATGGTTCAGTTTCAATTGTAAATACTAGTATAATTTTCTTTGTGAATAAAGTATCTAAAAAAAAATTAACAATAAGTTACCTACTACTTTGATCCAATTTTAGCTTGGCCATGTACCTAGTAACTTATTGTTAAATTTATGTAATAAGGTACCTATACCTAGGTATAATATGTACCAATACCTATAAGTAGGTCTATTCTGTTCATCCGTAGAAATGGGTCTTAACATCCCTAAATATTAATATTAAAGTACGTAGGTCGGTTTGCATTTGAGTACTTGCCTTTTCTCAAAATAAGTCCACTAGACACCACTACCGGTAAATTACTCAAAATAATAACAGTTCCTAAAACAAATCCTAAATATTTATAGGTTCGTAAACTACTTAGTCTTGATAATCTGTAGACTTCATAAAAATCAGTTACATTTTGATTATTGTAGTTCACATAAAATTTTCCACCAAGTTCACTTTGATTCACATCAAAAAACTCATCCATTTGTTTCGAAATTTTAAGTTGGTTCTTTAATCAAAGTTGTTAAGCTAGTTCTATTTTCGTAACACATGTCACTCGTGATACACCGTGGTCAAGAATGAGCAAGCTAAGCCAAATATTACGGAACATCATTACGAATAACAGGTTGTCTGTTTACTTTAGTAGGTAAAGTGATTTGCGAGTAGGTATTTAAATACCTTTTACCAAGCGTAGACAGGCCTTCAAATGCCTTCAATGGAATACCTAGGTACTTTAAGTACCTAATGCAATAGGTAGGTAGGTACCATATATAAGTAATACCTATTGTCTCATCTGCCATTTTGATAATATTATTATTGTCGAAAAGTACCTACCTACTAGGTACCAAACTTTCTCGCTCTGTTACACTCATACTCATCACAAAAACGGAACTTTTCGAATCGAAATGATCGATTTTTTTAAAGAGCTATAGGTAGGTATACCTACCTACCTAACTGTGCTACATAACTAATAAATATTAATCAATTTGGATATTTTCGTAACCACCACCGACGACGACGACGGTAATGTCAAGTAACAACATGTTGTTACTGGTATTGATATGGATCAGTTGAGCTATCTGTAGACTGTTTGCAACAGTCGGCAGTTAGCTCAATTGTTTCAATTGTAAATACTAGTATAATTTTCTTTGTGAATAAATGTCTTATATTTCGAATTTAACTAGTAACAACACTATCTATTTATATTATTAGGCACCCATGTGAAAAGTTTTGTGAAATTATTGTACCTAGGGTAGGGGTTGGCGAAAAGTTGTCAGATAAAAGTAAAAAAATGTATCTCGGCTTTAAAATCTGTTCTGAGTTCTTCCACTACTTGGGATTGGGAACCATCTGGTTCGAAAAGGGATGCGCTATACCTATAAGTATTCAAGTATTTATTTTGCAATCTAGGTACTACCCAGTACAAATAAACAAGGTATGCTACTCCGAGATCTTCCCAAGCCTACGTCACTGTCCAATTGCCACAAAAATGGGAGGTTACGTTCATTTGCCGGTGACTATCAAACTTTTATTGACGCCGGTGAATCACTCGCGTTTTTGATCGGATAAATGTTTAAAATAAAATGGGCGGTTACTCTATCCGTAGTGCGAAGGGCGGTAAAATAGGAATTCTTTAAAATCCCGAAAAGAGAATCTGTGGCTGAAACATGTTCCTGCGATTAGATAAATTTCATTTCAGAGGAAAAATTGATTTATCCATGTGCATAGCTCATTTTAACGTTACTTAAATTATGGAAACTAAGTTTGAAACATGGAAAACCTAAAACCTAGATCTAGATCTCGAATCTCCCAAAAACTAAAAAGTTTGAGAACTACCGTAGCGGATATGACGTACGCTTGGGAAAACCCACGTGACCGCTGTTTTTCGGAGTAGCATACCTTGTTTATTTGTACCATGCTACTACCCACAATCATTGTAGGTAGAGAGGACGCGCGCGGGTCAAAGTGTCAAGTTTGAAACTATTAATTTATCCAAATTTATTTCTCCTTGCCAAATAGGTAGCACCGCGCATCTATTGTGACCGCCGCGCCCCGCCGCCGCCGCCCGCCACATCAATCAATGCTAGGCTACGAATACTCAATAAACTATTTATCTTCAACTTCTTGTTTTATGGGTCGCTGTTCTATGATTTTAATGTTTTATTGAGCAGACATATTTTTCGATCTAATGTCAAAGTCATTATCAAAGCGTTTGAGCGTGTCACAGTCAAACAAAATACAACTCTTCTTGTTTACATTACATGTATTTTTAGGTTATTAGCTTGGGTTTGTTTTCTTGCAGAAAGAAATTCCCTTGATTAGATAGACCCATTTTAGAATGTTTTCTGTATTGAAACAATTTACAAGGTAAGTAGAATTTTTTGTTTACCGAAATCACAACCTCAAACCTCAGACCAAGGATTATTTTTACTCAACTTTCATTTTCAGACTCACAGTATGCCCTGCTGCAAAAGCACAGATCAATTCAAGAACAATATCTTTAATCCCAGCCCTTCAATTCAAAATTACAGACCAACTATGGTAAGATTTTTAATGAATAGGTACCTATACTCTGTAAAGTTGCTTCTCAAAAAAAGACCTTCAGTTCGGTCTAAATTAACATAATTACCGTTCTTATTACGAAACAGAATACGATATTACAGGGCTGAACCTATGAAAAAAAAGAAGAAAATAGATCCACAAATTGTCAAGGCCCGTGAGGATCGCCGTCGCAAGAGAATTGAGAAGCAGATTCGGAGGCTCGAGAAAAATGCCCGTCAACTAAAACCTATTGACGAATTGGAGGTCCCGTTGGATATCTTTGACCAGATTGGGTAGGGTTATGTCTTACAAGCATACTTTGTATTGATTATTCAAAATTCAATGAGAAGCTAGAATTATCTTAGTAAGTTTGCCCTGTAGTGGCGCAGATAGTGGTGTAAATCTACATCTACAGTACCTAATATTTTGAAGAGCTAAAGTTTTATAATGAGTTTGTAAGTAGGGGTGATCTCTGACAAACTGACAAATTAGAAGTAACTTACTCTAAGGTCACAAATACAAAATGTTTTACTTGTAGAAAACGAAAAAGACAATCAGCAGCTCTGTCCCTTGAAGAAATTGAAGCTAGAGCTTTACTGCAAAAGGAATGGACCAGGTATAAGAGAGCGGAATACATGGCCAATGTGGCGCAGTTGGATAGGATCATGGCTGCCCAGAGGAGAGCCTTGGACAGGTTGTATGAGCAATCCGAAGATCTTTATGATGAGGCCATTTTGGTAAGTAAATAGCTGCTAGCCTAACAGAGAAGTTGTGTAGAAAGCGAAATCCGCACCAGTTTATTAAAATTTTAGGCACTATGCAAAGAAATGATCTAAAAGCAAATGTGTTATGATATGCCAGTTTGCCAGATCAGATATGTATACCCACTATAACATAGTATAGATATTCTATTTCATGAAGTCTGTTGGGCTATGTATGTCATAGTGAATGCATGTACACATTGTTTTAGTCTAGTGCTCATTGTATTCACGTCAGATTTTGGTAGCTAGTACCGTCAGCATGACAACTAAGCGCAAAGTCACTACTACAACCAGGGCTAAATGGACTTCGTGAGACAGAACAACTTTACTTACCTAACAATTAATTAAAAAAAATAAGTAATGCATGTGTTCTTCAGAAACTTAGTTGGATAGTAACATTTTAACTGGTTTTTTTGACAAGAAGTTTTCATACATATGTAAGTAACTTGTATAAACATCAAAGTTAACAGCCGAAGCTGCTAATTATTGTCCATTTATCTGTCTAAGAACACCAGCATATTATTGAGATTAAAAAACATCTCTTTATCAGAAACCGACAAACCGACTTTTACAATGCCTTTATATTTACTGACATATCTTTAAGTTTCCTCCTCACTGTCGCAATTTTGAAGCTGCGTCTTGCGTTACAGTCCAACCTTTAAAGAGTAAGATAAGCAAAACTGTATCAACTTACACATAGAGATTATTTTCCTTGTTACAGCCAGACCTAGAATTGATACCTTATTCTATCAAGGGACCAGTTGCAACACCACCGATCAAGAACTATGAGTCGCCCGATGGAGAATACATAGATGAAAGCAAGAAATGGGATAACTAGAATTAGCTAAGTAATTTATTTGTTTTTACTTATTTATGTAGGTATTGTATTCGTAGGTATCCAATAAAAATATTGTAGAAAATATAGGAATATTTTCTTTAAAACCCTATCAGAATCACACTAATGCAAAAGTTTGGATGGATGGAGGGATGTTTGTTACCTCTTCACGCCAAAACTACTGCACGGATCGGACTGAAATTTTTCATACAGGTAATTCTAATCCTGGAAAAAACAAGGCTACTTTTTAACCCATAAATCAGTTCTCATGGGATAGAAATCACCTAACAACGCGTGCGAAGCCAAGGGCATAAACTAGTTATAAATACGAAAGTTTGTGTGAATGTTTATTACCACGTATCTCCGTTACTACTAAACCGATTTAGATGAAATTTGGTATGTAGATAGTTTAGGTTCTAAAATAACACATGGACTAATCTGTGTTTTCATAAAAACCTCTGAGGGGGTAAAGAAGAGTGGTAAAGTTTCTATGGAAAATTATTATTACTTCGATTCACTCGAAACTCGGTATAGATAAACTATTAAATAATGAATCACGTGTTTTTTATTTTGACAAAACTGCCCCTAGGGGGTGTGCAATAAATTTCTGAAATTTATATGTTTTCCACGCGGGCAAAGCCGCGGGCGCAGCTTATAATAAATCTAATGTCTTTGACCCACATGCTAGAGATCACCAACAGGTTGCGGCCCGCCTAGCGTGCGTCTCTGTGGGTGGCACCGTTAAGGCTGGGCATTGAATGGGTCAATTTTCCGGCAGTTGCGAGTTAGATGTCCTTACAACCGAAATAAAAATAGCCTGAGTGTGAGGGTGTAGTGTACCTAGGATACCTACGTCATGCTCAAACGAGAAGGCGACCGCAGCACGCGAGCGCGCCGCCAACACTGGCGGGCCCGCGGAAGTGCGCGCGATATATTTATGTTTGTCGTCCCGCTCGCACACAACTAGCACTGTCTCAACTGACCGGCCTGGAAAGTCGGCGCCTGCGCATCGAGCCTCAGGATTGGTCAAATTATCATTTCTCGCTCTTCGTTAGATGATCTAAGGAATTACCTTATTTGTAATATTTATACGCATGATTCCTCAATAAAAACACAGTTAAAATTGAATCGACTTTTACTTCTAAATAGTAGTGAGCAAATAGGACCCTTCCTACAAGGGCTTATGCACTATAATATCAAAAACCTTAAAATAAAAATAAATCGTGTCATCTGTTTAATTAAGAGCTACAATGCCACAGACGTCATGACGTCCCTCAATGGGGTTAATAATTTGGAGTGTTTTAAAAAAAGTATGAACCGACTTCAAATTTATATGGGACCAACTTCGAGGTACTTATAATAATAATAATAATAATAATAATAATAATAATAATAATAATAATAATAATAATAATAATAATAATAATAATAATAATAATAATAATAATAATAATAATAATAATAATAATAATAATAATAATAATAATAATAATAATAATAATAATAATAATAATAATAATAATAATAATAATAATAATAATAATAATAATAATAATAATAATAATAATAATAATAATAATAATAATAATAATAATAATAATAATAATAATAATAATAATAATAATAATACCTCTAATATTGATAGAATAGAAGAAGAAGAAAAAGAAGAAGAAGAAGAAGAAGAAGAAGAAGAAGAAGAAGAAGAAGAAGAAGAAGAAGAAGAAGAAGAAGAAGAAGAAGAAGAAGAAGAAGAAGAAGAAGAAGAAGAAGAAGAAGAAGAAGAAGAAGAAGAAGAAGAAGAAGAAGAAGAAGAAGAAGAAGAAGAAGAAGAAGAAGAAGAAGAAGAAGAAGAAGAAGAAGAAGAAGAAGAAGAAGAAGAAGAAGAAGAAGAAGAAGAAGAAGAAGAAGAAGAAGAAGAAGAAGAAGAAGAAGAAGAAGAAGAAGAAGAAGAAGAAGAAGAAGAAGAAGAAGAAGAAGAAGAAGAAGAAGAAGAAGAAGAAGAAGAAGAAGAAGAAGAAGAAGAAGAAGAAGAAGAAGAAGAAGAAGAAGAAGAAGAAGAAGAAGAAGAAGAAGAAGAAGAAGAAGAAGAAGAAGAAGAAGAAGAAGAAGAAGAAGAAGAAGAAGAAGAAGAAGAAGAAGAAGAAGAAGAAGAAGAAGAAGAAGAAGAAGAAGAAGAAGAAGAAGAAGAAGAAGAAGAAGAAGAAGAAGAAGAAGAAGAAGAAGAAGAAGAAGAAGAAGAAGAAGAAGAAGAAGAAGAAGAAGAAGAAGAAGAAGAAGAAGAAGAAGAAGAAGAAGAAGAAGAAAAGATTATCAAAATCGGACTACTCTGTAAAAAGTTATGCGTGGTCATCATCGATCAAGTATGCGGCCTCCCCCGTAGATACCTAGAACCTTACAAGAATGACACTCAAAAGTGTCCACGTTTTGTTTTGACGCAGACAGTTTGCGCAGAGCCTGTCAAGTTTTTTGCATGCGGAACAAGAGATTAGTGGAGTCGAATTTATTTTATTTTATTTTGAAAGTAGGTAGGAAGGTACCTAAAAATAATTTTTACACTGTTTATTTTTATAAGGATTATAAAATCAACAGAATTCAGGTAGAGATAACGAATCATTTATTGATACAACTATAAATTAGCGACGCAACAGTCAACAAACGAAAGGGTCATTTCGGACATACATTAATATAAATAAGTTAACAAAAGCTAGTGAAATAAACCTTAGATACAATTTCAGGCAGGTACTTTAAGCGGGTCAGCTAGTTATTTCATAAACCTCAACCAGTCATTTTAAATGTCTTTTCATGAAAAAAAAATTATCACTTACAACTTACCATAAAATAAATAAAAAAAAAATTAGAAACAATAGCCTCAGAACCTCAAACAATAAGTCATCAACTTAGAACAAAATAAATATTTTTACATAGGCAAACCCAACAACAACATTTAATGCTGATTTCTCAAGTATAATAAGGCTCAATTGGCTCATATCACAATACACAGGTAAAAATTAAATTTAAAGTTACTGAAAATAAGAAAGTCCATCCTTTTTCTGGGGCTTGGTCGGTCGATTATTGCATTTTTTATACGAGCACTTGACCATGCTTTCGGTCCGAGAGCTAAAATGACACTAGTTGAAAAGGTATCCCAAAATGCCAAATGGGATACCTTTTGATACTGACGTTTTCAGGGCGCGCATTGTGCATCTAAGGGGGGGCCGGCCGGAAATTTTTGATCGATTGTGGTCATACATAAAAAAAAATATACGCGTCGACTTGAGAACCTCCTTTGTTTTTTGTCGGTTGAAAAAAATGGTTCTAATCACAGCAAGTCATAAAAAAATTACGTGGTATATATCTGCTACCTTCTGTGCAATTAAGTTCTCGGCATGAAGTCAATGAAGGGTAAAAGTGAATTTTCCGCATGGTGTATCTTAATAACCTTACTTTTTAGTGTGTAAAATCAATTTTAATAAAATATACTGATTGACCGAATGTAATACAATCGCATAACTAAAGAATAATGTAATTATTTTATTGAAAATGTACCCAGATTATGCATCTGTATGAAAGGAACTGTACCACACTCATGTACGATAAAAATGCTTGACCCGATAAAGAGAGTAAGTATATTTTTAATACACTTCCTACAGAATAGTGCAAAAATCATAAATATATAACTAGTTTCCTTTGTATAGATGATAGATGCCATGCTGTACGAAGGATATGGCTCTACTTATTACTGCGTATTTGTTTCTAACTCCTATAAAATCTCCCTCCACAGTGCGTATCATATCCCTGGCAATATTCATAATGGCTTCATGCAGAATATTTTCGAATGCTTTTGATGATCAATTCGTTTTTGTAAACAATCCAATTGAAGCAAACATCCCTGGACACTGGGTACCCTTGAGTATCTTAAAGAAAGCATTAGAAATGCGGGTAAATCATGATCCACCTCCACCTTTTCCGCGATTGCCACTGAAAGCAACGGTCCCTTTGCCTAGTAACTGGTATAAAGATGAACACATTAACAAAAATATAATGAATAATGGCATAATGCCCTTGAAATATACTCAATATAATGGAATAATGCAAATGAAGTTCACTGAAAAAATTCACTCTTTTAAAAATAACGCGGAACTGATCGATTCACATGGTATTGTTAAACTTGCTACAGCAAAAAACACAAATGACAAAACCAAATTCGACACAAATCATAAAGATATAAATGCAAGACCCAATAAAGACTCCAGTAGTGACAAAGAAGCAGGTAATAAAGGAGAAAAACACATAGAGGACGAAAATAGTCATGAAGGTAAAAATGGTGATCAGAATGATAATGATCATCACGATAAAAATAATGCTCATAAGGATAATAATGATGAGCATACAGATAATAAGGATGAATTTAATGACAAAAATAATGATCATGAAGAAAACCATGATAGTCAAAAAGAGACTGATAAAACTGAAGTGGAATCGACTGGTGAAAAACCACCGACTTCTGAAGAAGCGCCTGTCATTGAACAATTAAAGATGACAGAGAAACCAGTCGTACCATTAACAACAGTCAAGGCTAAAACAACGAAAGCTATGGCTTTAAAATCTACAACTGAGCCTAAAAAACGAAGCACTACTAGACGAAGAACGACGACTACCGATACTGGAAACCCATTTTACTAATATATTAAATGTAGTTTTAATACATGCATGCCTCGGCGCAAAACTCAACTTACTGCAGCAGAAATTGTTCAGTTGCACGCTTCGCTTTCGTTGACACAAAAAAAGACTGGGGAAAATAATTGCATCAGGGGCTCAGGGCGTCATTATCACGTGCTCAAATTTCACATGTATGGAATCGCGCTACAAAATCGCAACAAATCGCGCGTCACTAGACGCGCTTCAAAATCGCGCCTGTGGGGTGGAGGCTTTATGCATGTTGGCATGTAACTATAAATCAACCCTCTACAAACACGAAGAATCTACTTTTCAATGAGTAACATGTTATGTAAGCATTAAGTCCAATTTAAGCTCATCTAATAGGAAAGCGTTCCGTTCCTGATTGCGCCATTGAGTTCTTGTAAAGTATAAGAATATTATGAGAATAATCACAAATAAAATGTTCTATCCATTCTAAAATACCCAAGCACTGTTTACATTTATGTTGTGCTCTAAATGACCAAGAATTGTTTTTTTTTTGTTAGTACCTATCATAGACGTTTGCTTGACCACAATCTCTGATGGAAAGTGAAAATGTGGCCGTCGGTGTATCACAAGGTCTAGAAGACACAGTCTTGTCTTCTCTATCTAGCACTAGTTCTTCCAAGGTCAGCGAAATCTTTCCTGTACTAGACAGTAAATAGATTCGAACCAATAATATAGACATTCTGTCCACAGCGAAGTCGCAGAGTTACCTACCATCACCGCGTAACGAGAAACAAACAACGTAGTGGTACCTAGGTAAATAATACGCAAGCAGTATAATAATGAGTGGATAGAGAGCTGTCCAAAATAATGAATATACCTACCTATTTGCTTTGTAAATAATAAATTACTATGTAAATATTATGAATATATTTCAAAGAATTTCTGTGTAGAAAATAAATGTAAAAAATGTAAGTATGGAAAACCATCATTAAGAATGGTTTTCTTTTGATTTTTTGTAAGTATCCTCTGTTTAATGAAAGTGACAAGCACGTAGTTTATTTTTATTTAATGAAAAAAGGCTTGCTGACTACTCTACTAACCATGTCAGAATACTTTTAATATGTTATTTCTAAAATCATCAACCGAAGCAAATATTTTATAATATGTAGGTACCTACCTTGCTAGAAAATTTCAGTTTAAACGCTTCCCGAACATCGTATTAAAAAGCAAATTATGAAATTATCCAGCCGTTATTTCGTCCGTAATTATCGCTCTCCGAACGACTGCAGCCTGGTTTTCCTGAAAAGACGCTTTTCACTCATAATAACTACAGCATCACTCTCATATTAGACTGAAAATTTAAAGTGTTAAAGTCGAATTTTCTCTAATTTTTATCTCAAAGAGTCAACTGTAGCAATTTAAAAAGATGTACCTACTTACCTACCGAACCGCAACAGAAAGTCGTTTCATGAAAATTTAATAGGGGGTACCTTTGAGGCGGGCTCGAGGTCTAAACGAGAAATGATGTGAATGTAGGCTAAGTGGGTCAAGAGGGTCTATTGAGGTAGGTACCTATGAGGATGAGGACACAGCGAGCCCTAAATTCAAGAGTGCCGTGTACTAAGGAACTGTAGACCTTTTGGCTGCACTCAAAGAGAATTTAGAGGAACTGGGGCACTTCGTTCGTAGTGTGGGTTCGTTGCATTGGCTGGTTGAAATAGAACCTACTCCTAGATAATATCCTATTGGATATCGTATTAGTAGGTTCTATTTTAACCAGATACCTACCATTATTATTATATACAATGGGATATGCTAATTTAATCTTATTATTTTGAACGAACGGGACATAATTTATGGTTTACTGATTGATCGGTGTGAGCGAAGCGAACGAAGATTTCAGTGGCAGCCTGGGTGATTTCGCTGATTTGGTGTAATAGTCTAACCGTGTCGCCGCGTTGACCCGATTAGCGTAAAATTTAGTAGGTATACAGAAAAGACTTGTGAAATGTGCTGGTAACTAGTGAGGCCAAACGGGGTAAAATCAATCAATTAAATCAAGTAGGATGAAAGGTATACTGTTGGGTTTTTTGCCTGAAATAATAGTACATTGTACACCTAGGCGAGAAAGTGCCCAATTTCTATCGAGTGTGTCATTTGAGCCTTAAAACACACGAGGTAGGCATCGCACTTTCTCCCGAGTGATACATAATGCTTTATACTGCACCTTCGAGGAAAATCATCGTTGTAGAATTTTAAAACTCACGAGTAAATTCAAATGTAGCAATAATACGCGCACATGTTATTTGACATGGTTCTTTTTCTCAATTGTTGTTCCCACCTTCGAGGAAAACTTGTTTCAAATCCAGGTTACCTGCCGCTCAACAGCGCTACGTTATTAAGATTTCTTTGGGTTTGCTTGGATTCCGATTTTTTCCTTAAAACGGTTTATTAAAGCGTCTAGGTAAAAGAAATGCACATGTCATACCTACTTTGATATTTCATCAAAGTACAGTTCCATTTAACCCGGGATACCCAGGGACATTTTCTTTTCATCTATCGGCCTATTTCGCGTCGACTTCGCAAACCCCGGGGGATATTTTATTTTCGTATCCGTATTGGTGTTCAGCCACTGTAACGGCACTCGCCATCTTTGACAAATGTACAGACGATTGCAGCTTGCTTTTTTGGGCATGGCCATGGAAGGAATAATGAAGATGGGAAGTTTTACTAAAAGGAAACATACCTACATTTATTAAAAATAAACTGCATTTACAGAATTTGGAAAAACTAGGTAGGTACTTAGGTGCTTGTCGTATCCGGTAATCGAACCCACTAAAATCCAAAACATAACACCCTGAATTTTTATGGCACCGATCTATATAATCAATCAAGAATCAAATTTGTCTAATAAACATAGAGGAAGACCATGAAATCTGCCATAAACTGGGGTGATGAAGAAGTTCGGGCTCGAACCCGACGTTTTAGCTCACCCATAAGTGTTCTACCGGATTTAAGTCCGGGCTTCGGGCTGGCCAGTCCATCGTACGAATGCCTAGCGACGTCGTGTAGATACCTACTGGGTCACCACATGAGGAACATAAGGCCGTGCATCATTATGCATGAACCCTGCCCGCTGCGTAAGGAACCACATGGTCTTCGAGGATTTCCGTAACGTATCGATGAGAAGTCAATCCACGTGTACGGCACGTCATGAAAACTAACGCTGTATGTGCGGTTAACACGTCCAGTGCCACTGGCTCGCCCTGCGTGTTCACGTAATTTTTATTCCAGTGCCGGTGGTGACGCACCTAGCGCGTCCACCGTGAAATGTTCGCGGCATCCGGCAATACATAATGAAAATCGTGGTGGCATTGAACGCGTTAACAAGATGCCGCCCCAGACCATTACAGATCCTCTTCCATAAGCAACAGTTTCCTCGATGCAACACTGAGAATAACGTTCTTCAGGGCGACGATATACTCTCTGACATCGATCACTTCCATGTAGATGTTCCGTGTGAGACCAGGGTGAGTACCCACCCTGGTCTCATCAGCGAAGTGTAGAGTGAAGAGCATGTTCAATCCTTATGCTCTCGAGCAAATTCAAGTCGTGCTCGACGGTGGGCTACCGTAAATGCTGTAGGTACCTATAGCTAGCTCTCTTTGAAGTCAGGTTCCGTTCAGCAAGTCCTTCCGTGTGAGATAATGGTACCTACTTTAGAATAAATGTATAGTCATTTTAATCAGCATAAAACAAACTTTCTGTAGGTATAACTTTCATAGTTGTAAGTTTTATAAGTACCTACTAGTTGAGAAAATGTATCAGAGTTGTTAAGGTAGCCCAGTTTATTTGCTGTCGAGTGTTCCTCTAGGTAGATTAATTTTTGATGACATTTTTATGAATTCTATATACTATTATGGTTCAAGAGTTTGGACCTTAGGTAAGTACATTTTGTAATTAGGTTCGTCTCATCATCATTCATTACCATGCATGTGTAAAATGGTGTTTATTTTCCTAGACGCGTCCTTAATCCTGTTAGTCCTCGCTATACAAAGTGCATACCTAAACGGCTTCTCTTTTTGCTATTGTGGAGCCTTTAAAAGACAAAACATTTTTATAAACACGCGGCCTGTCAAAGTAATAAACGGATATCACTTTCAAGTCTCAAAATCTCCTTTTACGCAGCAAAAAACACGAGCACCCTGGAAATAAATCAACCTCTTGGCCATCCATTTATTTTACTTTGTCTCAGATGAAATGCCGTAAAATTTCAGGGAAACATGAGAAGTTAACACCAAATAAATCCTAATTTTCCGGCTGCCGGAGGAACGCAAATTCAATTCGATTTTACCAGTGGAATAAATCAAGGAAGCACTTCCGTTTCGTGCCCGAAGTAGAAATAAGCAGTTGCTTCCTTATTCGTTTACGTATCGGATTTTTTTTTGCACTTATTGAGAGACATTATTTTTGTAGGTACCTATCTTGAACCTCTAAACGTTCGCGTGGTAGGTATTTGAATAAAACATTTCGGGATAACGTAGCAAATTAGTGAAATAAATTTTAAATCAGATCAATAGTCCCCCAGATTACCTTCTTCTACACATCTAGTAATAGGTGCAAATAAACTTCAAATGTATGATAGATCACTCCCCATGAGGCGGGGACCTTTGGCTCGCTTTGAACTTTCATAATTTTACAAGCTTTTATTTCCTATTGAACGAGCACTCTGTGTCTAGTTAAACCTAACATAGGCTTTAAGGCACTTCTAACCGAAATGTAATGTTGTTTTTTACCTGAATAATTAATTCTATTCTATTCTATTTAACTTGCAATGTAGTAATTAAGATGTTTGTACGGGTGGAATCTTGCAACTCAATTTTGATCTTCAACCGATTGAGCTGAAATTTTGTAGGTATACACGTTTAGTTTGGATTACAATGCATTAAAAGCTTGTTTTTAAAAAAGGTTTTTAAAATATTGAAACTTATAATTTTGATACACGGTCGGCGTGGGCGCCGCCTGGCGCCGCTATGGCTTTCTGCCTATGAAGATGACAACCTTTTCAAGTTAGTAGGGTAGGTAGGTCGGGTGTAAGTTTGCGCAGTTTTCAATGAATCGTCTATAAAAATTAAACAAACGAAATAGTCACAAGTTTCTTTAATAACTTTTTTAGCTAAACTAGTTTATGCCCGCGGCTTCGCATGCGTTGTTTCTATCGAGACGTCTAAAGGTGATTTCTATTCCATGGGAACTGATTTATGGTATTAAAGTAGACTATGTTTGATTCCAGGATTACAATTATTTGTATGGAATTTTTTAACCCGATCCGTTCAGTAGTTTTGGCGTGAAGAGGTAACAAACATCCATCCATGCAAACTTTTGCATTTATAATATTAGTGTGATATAAAATTTAATAAATAAAATAAAATTAAAAATGGTAACGATTTTTAATACTAATTATTGAGCAGATGTAAGCACTTTTTACTTAAATCACGAATAATAAATAAATAAATAAATAATAAATAAAATTCATTTATTTCAGACTTACAAAATCCATAGACATTTAAATACATCATCCAGCGGGCCTTTGTCACCGCTAACGTACCAGCTATTCTCGAACCGAATGGTCTGTTGCGTGACGATGGTAAGAGGCCCGACGGTATGACACTAGTCCCATGGGAATTGGGGAGGCCCATTGTGTGGGACGCTACATGCGTCGACACACTTGCGCCTTCCCATCTTCCGAGGACATCCGTGAGGGCGGGTGCGGCGGCAGATTTGGCCGAAGATCTCAAGAGGCGCAAATATGCAGGTCTCGACAGAGCCTACACATTTGCTCCCCTTGGAGTCGAGACCCTAGGTCCTTGGGGTACCGAGGCTCTTCGGGTTTTCAAAAAACTATCTGAGCGTCTGGTCGAAGCGACGCGTGACCCGAGAGCCGGTGAATATCTGGCACAGCTTATCAGCATTGCCATACAGCGTGGCAATGCAGCCAGCGTCTTGGGGACGCTTCCGACTGGTGTTGATATGGATCAGTTGAGCTATCTGTAGACTGTTTGGAACAGTCAGCAGTTAGCTCAATTGTTTCAATTGTAAATACTAGTATAATTTTCTTTGTGAATAAAGATGTAAAATTTCTTTTAAATACACAATTACAAATTTCAAATTTAAATATAATATAATAATAAAATATAATATAATAATAAAATATAATATAATAATAAAATATAATCTATCATAAGCTTTTTTTAAATGTATCTTTAATAGTTTTGTACTGTATTATTTAGGCAGATACTTGTTTCAAGAGTTTAGTTCCTATTGGTGGCCACCAAGCTCTCCAAACAAGGTTTTTGATTGAATAACACAAAACAAAACTATTACAGATACATTAAATAAAAGCTTGAGATAGGTATCGTCTACCAGCGCAGCGGTCCGATTTTTTGATAATTCCTTTGTATAACTTAATGATTAAATTAAATATGTAGTGGCGCCACTCTCACCCCTACTATTCGCCTTAAGCGACTTTATTAACGTCAGCTTTGTACTTCATTTCATGATGGCTAGAGGTCGCTACAGGTCTAAGATGATACATAGTTGATCTAAGAGTCGTCGCCCCAAAGTGTTCGAGCAACATGATCTCCTAACAATGCAATTATATTTAATCTTCTCAAATCTAAATTGATTAGCGATTTGATAAGCGTTTGAGAAACCGTCGTCGCGTCGCCTACCGTGAGAGCAGTATATCTATTATTTATTACAAAGCTTTTTATCACAAAACATAAGCTCAATAATGTTTTTCTGAAGACTATGACGCTGCTCTATTTTGAAAAATGTTTAGCTAGAGGCTTTTGTATTTTTCCTTTTCAATATGAAAATACACAACGACGGGAAAGTGGAACCTATTCAAAGCAACCACAGAAAAAAATTGCTGGGCCTTCTTTAACCATAAGAATTTGCAGCATCACTAAAAATAGACAAAGAAATGGTTTCTAAACATGCGAAATAATAACAGCTACCTTTTCACTACACCCTTTGCATACTCCCCTCGCGTTCTTAAACCGGTGTGTTATGATTTATGATCCTAAATTAAAAATGTAGAGGTATCTTGAACCTTGAACCAAGATTATAATATTATTGTACCTACTTTAGGTACTACTACACCTTATTATTTTACTTTACTACTACAAGCAAATTTTGATAAGGGCCTTATTGGCTTTTTTCTCATAGGGGGTAATCTGGTGGAAGAATCTGGTAGGTCACTCAGGTATATAAGAATCTTAAACTAGTAATAAATAGGCATCTACGCATTTAATTTAAAGAGTATTCTACAACTTTCTCAAAATATTGAAGATGTCTTATTAAATATTAACTTATTTGTTTGTTAATTATACTCGTAGTAATTATATTTCGATTATATTTTTTTTGTTTTCAATGTAACATGTAATCTTACGTTTTTCGAGTAATTAAAGTGTAAATTTTAATAAATTGCTCAAAATTGTATGGAAGTAATATTAAAAAAATCATATTCCAGTTTTTTGCATTGTCTGAGAAGATTTACTATAGTATTATATAATTTTTTTACACCATCGGAAAGTAGAGATTTCAACGAACAGAAAGCATACCAACTTTTTGAAAAAAGCTAATATTTTGACGGGTGAATTTTCGATTCAAAATGAGGGTGCTTTTTTCGATAGCTATTCAGTCAAAATAAGGTGAAAAAATAAATATTTCAAATCAAATAAATTACAGTGTATTTGGGACACGAAAAGGTAAGTTTTCACCAAATTTCGTGAAAAATCGAATGGTTTTGTAAAAGATAAAAATAAAAAACCAAAAACTTGGTTTTTTGAATTTTTTACATACATTTTGAGGTTATGTGAAAAAAGTGTATACACAAAAGTTGTAGATCTTTTTATTACTTACCTACAACTTTGCCATTTGTTTTTTTTTTCATAGGACTTGTAGTTTTGCCGGAAATCGAGATAAACCGTTTTTTACCCTTAAAACTCACCCCCTTCCCCTTCCCGACCTCAGATCGCCCGTAAATTATTTTTCCTAACATTTTTATATTATTCTCCTCCTTTTCCAATGGGTTTTATCCTACTATGAATTTGTTTCACTTTTTATTACTTTTAAAGGCTTCTACCCTGGTCTATATGCAACAATTTAAATCTTTGGTTGCAATGCAAAGCTTCTTGAAATCCTGTTAAAGTTAGTAGGCATTAGGCCTACTTAGTAATGTATAACGATAAATGGGACCTTTAGTGCCATCTACCATAACCATAAGGGCACACAGGGCACGGGCCCCGGGCCCCCATCTTCAGGGGGGCCCAACCGAACGACTTTGTGGCAACCCTGAGCAGTGACAATCCTATGCACATAAGATACTTACACACAAGCTCTGCTTAGCTTAGGGCTAGCTTATGCTTATGATGTGTGGTTGTTTAGCATTACCAGTATGGGTCCTTGCTCTAGGTGTAGGTTTCAAGAGGGCGCGCCTAAATCCTTGTTTGAATAAAAACTTGTCTCACTGAACAACAGAAGAGAAGCGTCCTCAGACACACTATATCTCTTGGTTTATCATCTCACTATACTTATACCTAATATTGTGACTCTTTAGGCGCTCCCTAATAGCAAGGCGTATTTATTGCAGCTCGCTCCGCTTGCCGATATTTTTTAAGATGCGCTGTTGTTTTCTTAACAACGTTGTAATGCTTGAAAATGAAGAAAAATGATTAGCGTAAGTCATCACAATGGCTATGAGAGTGAGCTGCACACATCAGACTATTTGCGGGTTAAAGGGGATGAAAAATCGTAGATACGGCACCAAACTCCAAAATTACTGTGGCTCGCTCCGCTCGCCACTTTTTAAAATAAGGTTGTTGTTGAAAAACTATATCTACCACCGAAAAGTCTTAACGCATTCACTGCCCAACCTCTGCGGTGCAACCCGCGGGGGCGCGCCGCGCCGCCGCGAAATGGGTGAGTAGACTGACAACTGCTTCTTGGGCCATGATTGTGTTAGATTGTCGAGGCTCGCTATAATTTATTTTTTAACATTCTTGCTTACTTTTTTAATAACCATACGATAAGGTCTCAAAAAATTCGCTACTTCTGATATTAAAAATAAAATACATACCGAAATTTAAGGGGGCTCTCATACAAAAAACGTGGCTATTTTTGCTCTACGTTTGTCAAGGCTGTGTCTCTTTTAACCGTAATGGGTAGGTAGTTGAAATTTTGACAGGGTGTGTATGACTGTGGCCGCCATAACAACAAATACTCAAATACTTAAAATAAAATAAAGTTAATAATTAAGGGGACGAAGATTTGGAGAAGGCCTTTGCCCAGCAGTGGGACGAACTAGGCAGTTAAAAAAAGGGGGCCGACATCCATTTCACCTTGATTACCGATCACCGAAGTTAAGCAACGTCGAGCGCGGTCTTGGATGCATTTTTCGATGCATCAGAAAAATAAGTTTTATGGTTTTGTCGTAAAAGAACGGAATAGCTTTCGACGATGGTACAGAACCTCTGTATGCGAGTCGATCTGTCGACTCACATGGATATTAATGGACGACCCCTTTTTAAAAACTTGGAAAATATAAATAGCTGCGGAAAGTAGGTGGTAACTAATAAAATGTTAAGTATGTAAATTCCTGCGGAAAGTAGGTAGGTAACTAATAAAATGTTAAGTATGTATCTAGGAAGGTAATCTATTGCAATCATGCGTACTTTATCATGTTGAAAATTCTGTCAATACATGTCATGGTCATTGGTAAGCCACTGCGTGAACTGCAGGTTCTACTTATCATCTCGAACAAGACGCCAGGTCTTATTTCATTTTGTAAATCAGTTTTGATACAAAATGAACCAAACCACGTTTGTCCGGAACCTAATGAATTACTGAAGACCGATCTTTCACTCCCAAATCCACTGTTAATTCAGGGCAGAGCCGTTCTTAAGTTTAGTTTCGCATGAAGCCTCTCTTAAGAACGATTATTGGATGGAGGGGGTACCTACTACCAAAATCTAATTTAAGAATAATTAAGACCTGGCATCATCACACGTTTTCTTGATGATGGGCAGAACCAAAAGTTCACGCAGTGTCAGTGAATTACCAATAACCCTGTATACTTACCTACTTACTCGGGTATTTTAAAGATAAAATTACTCTTTTTATTTGCAGCTCATACTTTTTAAGTTTTCAAATTCTTTACTGATAACTAACCATAGTAAAGAGTATATATAGAAGACAAGAGCTACACAACTTAAGGTTAGTTCTAGCTAGTCCTCCTAACTTGTCTCAATCTATAAGAATGTTGTTGGCAATCTTCATTCTTTGCCTTTCGCATTTGGTCTTGGCTAGTCCAGTCCAGCGAGAGTACGACGTGGAAGACATGGAACAACTTAAGTATCATTTTAACGACTTTAAGGTAAAATTTAATAGAAGCTATACCGCTGAAGAAGAAGAGTTGAGGTTTCATTATTTCAAAGAAAACCTCGCGATAATCAACGAGCTGAATAGAAAGAATCCCAAAACAGATTATGGTAAGTGTTATTTTTTTTTATTATTCTTTTTTTATTTTATCTTAGTAGTTTAACTAGCCAGACGAAAAGAGAGCGCGGGCGAAAAGAGTATTAGGATATTATATTAGGATATAGGTGGAGAAAATCGCTTAGTGCGAGTGCACTCGCACTTAGAGGATTTCCTCCATTCATTAATTATTCTTACCGCTGGGGTTTGGAACACGCTCCCTGCTGCTGTTTTTCCGGACAATCTGGGTCTCTTCAAGAGAAGAATGAATACGAGTAGATATCTTCTAGACCTTCGTGTACACGTCGTCGGCCACATCGTTACTTTCCAACAGGTGAGATTGTGGTCACACGAAGGTCTATCGACAGAAAAAAATTAAAAAAGTTCTACATGACATGTAATGAGGTATTTCCCGAAAAAGAAAAAAACCCTATTTACCTTAGGACTCAAGAGATGGAAGTGATCTTTCGCGGAAGAATACCTTCATTCGAGTGTATAGAGTGACGTCAACATATGCAGGGTCTATGCCATTTTAATTTCCAACTCGATGAGCCATCTTCTCAGTCTGAACTATTATTTGACATTATGAAAATGCGTCCGCAAAAAAAGTCGTCATTAATTCTCAGCTAGCTTGAAAAAAACATGGCGAGCATGATAAGGAGTTTATCGAAGGAGTGATAAGAAAGCTTTTGGTTGATGGTATAATTATATAACCTTGGAGAGCTCAAGTTCTCATTACTAAAAATACCAACCATAAGAAGCGCCTTGTCATCGATTATTCATCACATTATTCATCATCACATCTCAAACCATAAATAGATAGGTATACACAGTTGGATGCATACCCACTACCGAACATGGAGGAACTGATTTCGCAAATATCAAGATATCGTATATTTAGTACTATTGATTTGCAAAGTGCTTATCATCAAGTTCCTATTTTATCAGAAGAACGCCATTTTACGGCTTTCGTAGCGGGAGATTCTTAGCTGCTGCTCTGAAATATTCCCTTACTCTCAATAAAGAAAAGAGCAATTTCGCGCTAAAGTCTATAAACATTTTGGGATAAGTATAATATAAAGGAGCACATCATCAAGCTAGGAGCACATCATCATGCTGACCGTTTGTGCCCACTCCTAACCTTACCACCACCATCTGATCTGCCATCACTGCGAAGAGTGATAGGGTTGTTTGCACATTACAGCAAGTGGATTCCAAACTTTTCTGAAAGAATTCATGACCTTACTCATGCAAAGTACTACGTAATGTGGGGGAGCTCAGCACTCTCAGATCTGCTTATAATGCTTTGTGCCAATCATTAATTTTGTACTGTATGACATCCTGGGGAACGGCCTGTAAAACTTTCCTAGTTCAAGCTGAAAGAGCTCAACGATCGGTCTTAAAAGTAATGCTCCGTAAGCCACGTCGCTATCCAACGGTCAACATACTCAAGGATGGTGGCGTGCTTTCCGTAAGACAGCTGGTCATCGTCCAAACTTTTCTTTCAGTACACAAGTCTGTCGTAACATCTGAGGGTTACGAACAGTTGCTAAACCGCCGTGTTTATAAAATACGCTACAATCCATCTCTTCAGATTTTGCTCGACGTTTTGGTATTTTTAGCAGACATCTAGTCTACAACAGAGTCATAAAATAGTGTAGTGAAAAACTGAAAGGTCAAACTGTTAATAAGGCCAAAATAACTTTAAATAAATGGTTAGCCACACTGTCATATGATGACACTGAAAGTCTACTAGTCAAGACAGTTTAGTGATCTTTCTTTACCATACGTAATCTATTCCCAATCTTCATTCTTTTAACTAAATTATTGTGTATTGAATTCTTATTTTTGTAAGTATTTTAAGCTAGATAAAAAACCTATAAATTGTAAGTAAAGCTAATTATGTAATAATTTAATAGCATGCCTTTAGCTGAGGATTTGTTTTGTTGGAAATCGTTTTTCAGATCCACGCGATACAGGCTACGCCTAGTGCGCGGATCGTTAGATATTTAACTACCAGGTAAACCGTATCTTCTTAAACTTGTATATTATTAAGGTATGTTACACTGATAACTTTAGCTGTTTAGTTGTATAAGATTAAGATGTAATAAACATTTTTCAGTTTCAAAGACATTCCGATTAAACAGTAGTTTGGTCGAAAGATTCACGGAAATGAAAAATTATATAGCTAAATCAACTATTCATGCTATTGACCATAATAACGCACCATTTACCGTGGAAACAGATGCATCTAAGCATTCTATCGCAGCAACTTTGTCACAAGCTGCTCGCCTAGTCGCTTTCTTCTCAAGAATGCTAAACAAAAGCGAACAAAATCACTCGGCCATAGAAAACAAAGCTTACGCGATTGTAGAGTCGCTAAAGAAATGGCGGCATTTTTTCATTGGGAAACCATTTCGACTCATTACTGACCAAAGATCGGTATCTTTCATGGTTGATAACAAACGGACGAGTAAAATAAAGAATGAGAAAATACAACGCTGGCGTTTGGAATTGGCACCATTCAAGTATGTCATCGTGTATCGTCCTGGTAAGCAGAATGATGTAGCTGATACACTCTCTCAAGTATGTGGCTCAGTACAGTAGGTACCAATGCGAACTGAAAAGCTAATTTCATTACACGAAGCTTTGTGTCATCCAGGAATAGCACGCATGACTCAATGGATAAAATCTAAAAATTTGACATCTCTGATGAAGAAATCAAACACATGACCAATTCTTGTCGAATTTGCTCGGAAATAAAACCAAGATTTTATAAACCTTCGCCTGATCCTGTTTTGATAAAAGCTACAGTGATATGGAGAAATTGAGCATTGACTTCAAAGGTCCAGTACCTTCCAATACTAGAAAGAAGTATATATTGACTGTTATTGACGAATACTCTCGATTCCCCTTTGCGTTCCCGTGTGCTGATATGAGCTTTGTGACGGTGATTAAGCATTTAAATGAGATTTTTATGCTATTTGGTATGCCCTCCTATCTTCATTTAGACAGAGGAACCTGTTTTATATCTGCAGAAGTAAAGAACTTCTTAAATTCACGTAGGATTGCTTCAAGTAGAACTACGCCTTATAATCCAAGAGGGAATGGACAAGTTGAACGTTTCAACGGAACTCTTTGGAAATCGGTGCAGGTCTACGTTCACGCAATCAAACGATTGAAAACTGGGAAAAAGTTTTGGACCAAGCGTTACATTCCATCCGATCTTTGTTATGCACAGCGACTCGTTGTACGCCGCATGAAAGAATGTTTATGCACACCAGGCGGTCATCAAATGGAGTATCCATTCCAACTTGGCTAACAGAATCGGAACGGATTTTAATGCGTAAATTTAATCGCACCAATAAGTAAGCCTATTGTTGAGGAGGTGACGCTTCTGCATGTAAACCCGGATTATTCTTATGTTCGCCTAGAGGATGGCCGTGAATCAACTGTTTCCAACCGCCACTTAGCCCCATTGAGCGAAGACAGCGAGGTACCTAATCCAGGAAATAGCCACCTTGACTTGACAAGAACCTGGAGGAGCACCTTGGCGAGCAATTGGACGAAACAATAACAAGTGACGAGTTTCAGGAAACATCCGAGCATCTAGACCAGGGATTCCCAACCTTTTACCCTATGTGCCTCACCCAACTTTATGCAAAAATACTACGCCCCCCTAGAGATTGAAATGGGAAGTCGAAATAAGAAAATTAGAATTAGAAATAACAGCGTCTTATGAGTTGAGGACAAATAATCACAAAACGCAGCAAATAATCTCGCATTGACAGCAATGTTTTTAGTGTAGGTCACGATTTCAATAGCCAATTTAAGAATCGTGTTCATCTCTTCGGGAAGTGTTTTAGCAGCCAATGCTTGCCGGTGTATCATGCAGTGTGTTGATAGTATTGACGGATTTTTCTCTTTTATTAATTTTAAAAATCCTAAATGACATCCAATCATGCTAGGAGCGCCGTCTGTACAAACTCCAATAAGTTTTTCCCATCCCAAATTCCATGACATGAGTATCAAAAAAATCAGTGAATTCCGCCAACATCAGAAGCTCGATGTTGTTTTTCAAATCTGTGACAAATAGCAGTTCCTCTTTTATGTTGTCTTCCGTTATGTAACGTGCAAATACGCAGTTGGCAGCAAAATACGCATTTGCCACATCAGTGGTTTCGTCACACTGAACAGCAAACCAGGGACAGAAGACTTGATCCCCTCAACAACCTGGTCTTGTAAATCTGCACCCATATCATTGATATCCTTTTCACTGTGTTGTCTGAAAGTTAAATATTTAACAACTTCCTTTTCTCCTGTGGCCCTAGTACTATTTCTGCTGCTTTTAATAAACAAAACAAGGCTTCACAAGGGTCTCGCCAACTGTGTGAGGTTTTTGGTTTTTAGCTATAAGCAGTGAAATTTCATACGCTTCAACGATTTTACCTGTGGATGGCACGAACGACGCCGCTGCATTGGTCTGAATTCGTTTTAGTTCTCGGCTTTTCATCAAAAATATTCTTCCTGTTTGTCTTTTAATGCGCCATGTTTAGTTTCGAGATGTCGCATGAGCCTTGTGGGTCGCAACGCATCGTTACTTAGCACCTCGTAACTGATTACATTGTGGTTGCTCAGTTCCGTTTTATAAAAAAAAAAGTTATATACTGCTGAAGCCGCCGCGCCCCCCCTTGAATCACCCTACGCCCCGCAAGTGGGGCGCGCCTCACTGGTTTGGAATCCCTGGTCTAGACGAAACAGTAATAAGCGTAACAAGCGATGGGCAACAGAGGCCACTACATACAACTGAAGATGCTGAACCAGTTCGAAGGTCCAATAGAGAACGGAGGTTGCCATTACGCTACCAGGATTATTCTCTGAACTAGGGATGAATGGGGTGAAGTAACTCTATTGTCCTTGATTCGTTGCTATGATATAATATATATATATATATATATTTATATATATATAATGAATGATATAATTATACCTTTGTTATTGTCAAATGATGTTGTCATTATCCTATTATTAAATACTTACTCCATCCAGGTCAACACCTGGTTACTTTCAGGGAATTCCAAATAAAACAATTAGATCAAGCTAATAACTTTATATTAATGTGAGAGAACTAGTTTTTAAATAACAACTATACTTTTAGAATCATTACATGACGCGAGACAGTTTCTCGATCAGTTACAGCTAAGGAATGAATTTTCGTTCTACCCGCACATACAATGACCGATTATCAGCAACGTCTAAAGCTTTGGTCTGGTGATCATGACGCACAACGCTGCGGTATGCGCCCCAACGCAGCGTCACGACGCAGCATTTACCGTCCCTGCGGAGAGGTGGTCAGTTGATTTTGCCGCAGCTACCAAGGTATATTGTCAACCCGTGACGCACGCCCGCACACCGCAGCGTTGAAACGAGAATGACGCCGCGCTGTGCGGGAGTACACCTCCCCACTTCACCGCGTTTGCCCCTCGCCGCTGACGCATACTGCGACGGAACAAGAGAACATTCTCGACGTTTTTCATATGATTGAGTGTCCGGCATCGCATACCGCATACCGCAGCGTTGTGCGTCATGATCACCAGACCAAAGCTTAAGCGATTCCCAACGCTGGGGTACCCGCATTTTGGCCTGAATATATAAAAATAGTCAAGCGGTAGATAAAAACCCTTAAGAACTGACATCAATTTCCAGCATCGCTATTACTATATTAATTTTGTGAATTAAAACCATTAATTCTAACGGTTTTATCTATTTATCATGCAGTCTACAACAACTTTGCTGACTGGTCTGCCAAGGAGAAGCAAAATCTCTCTGGTTACAGAAGCGCAAATCTTGGTGCTAACTTATGTTCCGTGAGTAATCTTACATTTTTATCCCGACTAAACGCTTGATTAGGTATTCTAAAAAGCTGGCCAGACCGATGAGACACAAAAGCAAAACAAAAAAGTGTTTGAGAGTAGGTACATACTCGTAGTAATGTAAGTAGGTACTAAATTTATTTTTCACTTATCATGCTCAAAATTGTTCATTAATGCGTAGCTTAGCGGAACTCAAATTCGAGTTTAAGCTGTAGGTCTGAAAAGTATGTTTTCTTATAAAATTTTGTTTGAAATCATAAGAACCTACAAGAAATTAAGTTCCTTTTACACAAAGACTCGACTTTTTGATATTCCATAAACAATGAACACATTTGCTATACTAAAAATTGAATTGAAAGTGAACGTGCGTGGCTTATTTTATCTACCTATTAGAGAATGTCGTCAGGCGAAAATTAATATAATAATATGCAACTGGTAGTTACATACCTACAAAAAGAAGGCAAAGAAATAATTAATATGAATCTGTTGCCGTCGAAATCAGGTAAAATGTAAAAAAAGACTTAGGTACGAAAAACTCGTGAAGTAGAGAAGTAAAAAACGTGTGCAATATTTTACTGAAGGTAAGTTTTGATTGTTTCATTTTCTCGCAATCAATAACCAGGCTTAAATTTAAAAACTGGGTGTTCCATAATAGACCCACTTCGGGCAACATCTACGAGGATATGTACGAATCTCGTAAAATCTTCAAAAGTCGGCTGAAGTGGTGTCAGAGCAACCAGAATCAGATTTTAATGGACAAATTAGCCCGCGAGAGAGAGGGAAACGATTTCAAGTCTTTCTGGAAGTCCACTAACAGGTTAAACATTAAGCCTGGCCTTCCTGTGAGCATTGAAGGCATAAGTGAGGGGGACGAGATTGCGCGGATGTTCATGGAACACTTCAGGGTACAATCCCCCTTGGGATCTTCTGAGGAGGAGTTGGATGCTGGGTCCAGCGGTCCGGGAGAGGAGCCAATAGTACAATTGTCCGCAAAGCAAATCAGAGCGACAATTAAGAAGATGACTAGAGGCAAATCTCCTGGTCACGATATATTGAGCATCGAGCACCTCAGATATGCAGGGACACACCTTCCCGGGCTCCTATCCATGTTCTTTACCATGTGTCTAAGTCATGCGTACCTACCTGCAGATTTAATGAAGACAAAAGTGGTACCTATTGTAAAGAACAAGACGGGAGACATATCAGACAGAGGGAATTATCGCCCGATCTCACTAGCCACTACAGTAGCCAAGGTGCTGGACAGTGTGCTTGATTCTATGGTACAAAAGTACCTTCAACTCCATGACGCGCAGTTCAGGTTTAGGCCTGGACTCTCGACAGAAAGCGCAATTCTAGGACTCAAGCATACTGTCCAATACTACACCAGTCGTAGTACAAGTTGAGGGAGAGGGGTGTCCCGGCGGGTCTACTACAGATTTTTCAGTACTGGTATAGAAACCAGTCCAATTTTGTCAGCTGGTGTTATGCATCTTCTGAGACGTATAGGTTGGAATGCGGTGTGAGACAGGGGGGGGGGGGGGGTAAGCTCCCCTTCGCTTTTCAACCTGTACATTAACGAGCTCATAGTCAAACTCAGCAGCATGCATGTCGGCTGTAGCGTAGATGGTATCAGTATGAATAGCATCAGCTACGCGGATGACATGGTGCTGCTGGGACCGACTGCGGGCTCGGTCGATGCTATGTTAAAAGTGTGCGCTAAATATGATGCTTCCCATGGACTCCGCTATAACCATAAAAAATGTGAACACATTGTTTTTAAGGCCGCCGGCTGAAAGCTTTCCCAGCATTAGCCATGAAGGCATGAACATCAAAAGGGTTACGTCGTTTAAATATCTGGGACATCATGTCGCCGGAGACCTTAAAGACAATGTGGACATAGAGAGCAGGGCTCTGGCGGTTCGAGGCAATATGTTGATTCGTAGGTTCGCCCGTTGTAGCGAAGAGGTCAAGATAACCCTTTTTAAGGCTTACTGCCAATGCTTCTACACGGGAAACCTATGGGTTCGGCATGCCAAAAAACCGCTGACCCTGCGTATACAATACAACAATATTTCCAGAGTGATGTTGGGGCTGCCCCGCTACTGCAGTGCGTCAGGGATGTTTGCGGAGTACCAAATAGATGGATTTACAGCTATTCTCCGCAAAAAGACCGCCTCCCTGATGCGCAGAATCCGGGACAGCACAAATAGCATCCTGAGAACTATTGCCGATAGGTGCCGATAGGTTCCCCTCTCCTATATGATTTTGTGCGTAGGGTAATATGTGAAATATGATAATATCATATTTCACCTATTACCCTATAATTATATTGTACCTAATTAGTGTGTGTGATTATTTGTAACTAACCGTAATTTTAAGTTTTTTCTATAATCGTGTTACTAACAAAATATGGATCAATTGCTATTCGAAATATAATATTTTTAATTTATTTTTATTTAATAACGTTTATTTCTTTAGGCTTACAAAAAATAACACATAGACAAGTAAAATTAATAATCTCTAGGCTGGCGTCGCCTCAGACATCAAAATTGGGTCCGTGTCCGACTCCATCGACTGGCGAGACAGGAACGCCGTGGCGCCGGTCCAGAATCAAGGGAAGTGCGGCTCCTGTTGGGCCTTCAGCGCCGCTTGTAAGTTTTATTAAACACTCATGGTCAGCATCGCGGCCTTCATAGATCCATTTCTGGATGAAGGCCTCTTCCAATCGCCTCCACCCTAAAAGGTCTTGAGCCCTCGACATCCAATTATGGCCTACGTGTTGTCGGATGTCGTCAACACATCTTTTTGGTGGTCTTCCCCGCGGTCTGGGTCTGCCTTCATCTAAAGATATCCGAAAACGTTCCCAAACGTTTTCGGGTATCTTTAGATGGGTTATTCCAGTTTTCCCCCTTGAAATCCCCCTTGAGGGGGAAAACTGGACTTCAAAAAAAGTTCCCCCCCTTGAAGATTAGCCTTAAGGGGGAAAGCTGGAATCCATTTTATGAATACGGGGAAAATGAATACCAGGCTAATATTAGGATAAAACAATATTTAGTAACAATTCCGCGCAAAACCTTTTCTGATAAGATCCAACAAATTGTAATTCGTGTGTACCGCCCGCCCTCCCACAAATTGATCCTACTTAAAATTAGAGAAGGTAAGCAATAGACTTACGTAATATAAAATTGCCTAATTCAATTACCTACCTACCTCCTTAAATTGATCCTACTTACAATTTAGAGAAGGTAAACAACAGACTTATGTAATATAAAATTGCCTAAGTAAATTACCTTCCTACCTCCTTAAATTGATCCTACTTACAATTAGAGAAGGCAAACAGCAGACTTATGTAATATAAAATTGCCTAAGTAAATTACCTTCCTACCTCCTTAAATTGATCCTACTTACAATTAGAGAAGGCAAACAGTAGACTTATGTAATATAAAATTGCCTAAGTAAATTAAGTACCTACCTTCCTACCTTTAAGCACGAATATTACTTAATTTGTGAAAGAAAAAAGCACACCAATTACAAATAGAAAAAACTCATGAAAAATAAGTCGTCGACTAGTATCGTCTCTCCACGAGACATCATCAGGACGCTATAACAATACTCGACTTTGGCACTGAGACCGTCAGTGATGTCAGTTCCCCTATCTCAGGAGAACTTTAATAGGGAGTTATCTATTATTTACCACACGGCTGAAAGTAATGGATATAGTACAAAGATGGTTGATGGTTTAATTAGGAGTAAACAACGTAATATTGTCCACTCTTTATTGTATCCCGTAGCTCCAGAAAGGATAGATAAATACGTGGGTAGTTTAACTTATTTAGGTCCATTAAGTGAGAGAGTTTCAAGGGCTTTGTATAAAAATAAAGTACCTACGTGTAGTCTTCAAAACGAACAATTTATTAAAACAAGTCACCATTATTGCGAATCTTCTCAAATGACAACACTGGCGGTAGCGGTGACAGCACAGGTGATAGTAGTGGCACTACGCGCGTGCGCCAGCAGTAACTACATTCATTTTCATATTGGAAACATGTTTTTTGTTGTCAAAAATAATAAAATACATTGTTGATTGGGTAATACGAGCAGCAGTAGTGGCAACACAGGCAAGGGTGGCAACACTGAACACGCGCTGTGTCACGCCATTCTTGAATATATAAGTGGGGTGTTGCGAACAATGCTTCACAACTCTCCTCCGCAGGCCGAGACAAGTTCTCGGTGACCCCGTTGACGCAATCACCGCCGCTAACCCGGAGGTGACGGTAACCGATTCGCTTCCGCACACCACACAACCCACTAAAAACCAACCCCGCCGGATGCGGGGTCGAAGTACTCCCCGCTTCCGCCCATAGGTGCACTTGTGCACCTAGGCGAAACCTCCCTTTCGTCTTGTAGCATCTGGCAACAGCCCAAGCCGAGGCTCGCACCTAAGTGGTGGCCCTTGTGCGTGTTGCCCCAAAATTTTTAACCGGCGTGGCGCCTTCTGCGCCCGCCAAAAGTCCGGTAACGCTGTCATGGCCATCTACGGTCAACAGCATTATAGTCCTTTCGAAAAAAACACACACGAATTACATTTTGTTGGATCTTATCAGAAAAGGTTTTGCGCGGAATTGTTACTAAATATTGTTTTATCCTAATATTATACAATGGATTTCCGCAAAGTAACGCCTGAATCTATTATTTATCTGAGACCGTCAAGCAACAACGACAGAGTCCTGCCAGTGATGTTGCCTCTCTGAGCTCCCTGCGTAAAGTGATACCAATACCAGGCTTTAAATTGACGGAACCATTTGCTCGACATCACTATAACTAGTCTAGCTCGGGGGTCTCCAAACTTTGAAGCCTTACGGCCATAATGATCAGGTAGGTACTTCAGTATGTTCCAAGCAAGAGCCAAAATAGTTTTGATTTTCTGCCCTTATCCGTATTTCTAGCTAGACTAGTCGCAGAGTGCGCGACCAAATCAAACATACGCTTTTTTTAGTGACGGTCCCACTGCGATGTCCCCGACCACGAAAAAGTTTTGTCCCACCAGTGGGACATCGCAGTGGGACCACGGTTCCGGAGTGCTTTTTTTGCATTTCAATTACTATTGTGTATTGTGAGTTGTGACACTTAACTACGTCTAGTGGCGAGTAGTGGTAGGTACTATGTATGGGATTCATTTCAAGTATTTGTTAGTATGCATAAGCTTAGATACTCAACTTAGTAAGTTTTCTGCGTCATCATTTCTGTCGCTAAGTTTTACCCATGGAGCAAATACAGAGTACTTTGTATTTGCTCTGTGGTTTTACCTAGCAAGTAAATAAAACCGAGTAAGTAATTATCATTCTGTGTTTTCTTCTTCAACTTATCACAGCAATAGTAACAACAATAAGACATTTGATTTATAAAATGTTTTTAAAATGTTTACAATAACTTATTAGACAAATGTTTTTTAGTCCTAAGTAACTAGTGTAATTGGTTTTTAAAAATCGTGTGAGTTACTAAACAAATATACATAGGTATTAGCTTTTAGTGTCACCGGTCACGTACATTTTCATACATTTTGTTTTCTCATCTACATGAACCATCTTGAAGTGCGGCTGTGGCCGCAAGTACATAATGTAGGTACCTAACATTTTGTTAACCATCTTCAACAGCGCTCCTGGAAGGGGCATATGCCTTGAAGCACAACACACTGCTGAAGTTGTCCGAACAACAGTTTGTGGATTGTGATACTGGTTCTTCTGGATGTGGAGGGGGATCACCGGCTTCTGCTATATCGTAACTATAAAATTTGTTTAAATAACTTACAATAAGAACACGTGCCGTGGGGTCGCCCCGTGGCAGTCAAGGCGTAACAATCGACAACTCAAGTTAGCCTGTGGATGGCGTAAGAGCCGACCAACGGAATCTATACCAAGGGCAGCAACTGCCTTCTCTGCCTCATCCTCCACGGCGGCGTTCGCTATTCCGCCTGCATGGCGGTTATGGCAAAACCACCCCCAAAATTAGGGTTAAATTTCGACTTTTTCCAAAATGTTTCAAAAAGTATGAACAATCCTCTCTCCCCTTCCTACCTCCGTGAGCGTTTTGAGTTTCTTTACCCTCGTGATAGGCCATGTCGATCAACTTTGTCCCTCGTCCTTAAATTTCCGGTTCACTCATCCAGCCGCTACGGTGGCTCTTTTACTGTCGACTCGGTCAGGTTATGGAATTCTCTCCCACACAATATTCGTGCTAGCCCCTCACTCTTCATTTTCAAGCGAAAAGTTAAAGAGCATTACCTATCTTTATGATTATGTTGTATTTTATGTATGTATGTATATACTTATTTATATGTGTATATAATTATAGTATTTGTTAAGTTATAGTATTTTATGTATTCATTATATTATGTAGTAGTCTATTTAATAAGTAGGTTAAAATTAAATCTTGTATCCTTTGTTTAAGCACATGTACCCACTTTTACAAATTTGTCTCTCTCTCCCAATAGGGTTTGCTGTCAGAGAACTCTTTATAGGGTTAAGCTCGCCTTTGCCTTTATTTTTCCTGGTGAATGTTCTAATTGTACCAATTTTGTGCATTAGGTACTTATAGAATTATGAATTATCAAAAACCTAGAGAAATTTCGAAATCTGTTTTGGAACATACAAACCCAAGGGCGGATCCAGGATTTTTTCAATCAATTAGTGCGGTGGTGGGCAAAGTTACTATAAACCAGGGTCAAGTTCTGGTCTAGCTACCAGCAAGCAGAGCGATACATTTTTGTTTTTGTTGGGTAATTTTGGTAGTAAACAATACCGGAGACGGGGTCGAACTCGAGACAAAAGGCAGAAGCAATAAATGTAATCAGCGAGCGGAGCGAGCCTCGCCAAAATTAACGTGTTAAGTGTACGGCGATTGACAAAATAGCTGTGGAAGCCAAGACTATGGTGAAAGGAACGACTTGTTACTACAATTTTTTAGTGTTGTGGCAAAAATAATAAAGGAAACTTAACACAAAAAACAGGACGGCGAGCGAAGCAATCGGCGAAAATTTATTTAAAGTTTTGGTGACCCGATTAGTAAATAAATTAAGTAAGACAATGGTGAACAGAGCGAACTGCACTAATTTTTGAGACTTATTCGGCTTTTGGCAAAATACATTTTATTCGCAGCCAAGACAAGAACGGTGAACTGCTCTAGCAATAAAAGAAGGGAGGAAGAGATGGTAATCTTTATGTGAAGGTTTTTCAAAAATAACGAAGTAAATCACAGCGATATATTAATAAAAATCTGCCCTCGGCAGAGGCGCGACGTTACAGCTAGGTATGCATCCAAAAATCAACAATGGTGCATCAAATGAAACCCAAATCGACGTGCACTGAATGATGCTAAAAATTCTTTTGAATCAAGTTTTTTTTCAATGATTTGGGGCCCCTTATTTCAATGATTGGGGCCCCACATTTTGTATTTTTATACGTTATGTTAAAGGAAAATTATTTTTTAATATAAATTATTTTTAATTTCACTTTAAATGCTATTTTATATGGAACAGTGTCTAAAATAATTTTGCGACTTGAGATTCTTTCTAAATTTATTACTAGTTTATGCCCGCGGCTTCGCACGCGTTGTTTCTATGGAAACGTTTAAAGGTGAATTCTATCCCATGGGAACTGATTTATGAGATAAAAGTCAGCCTATGTTTGATTCCAGTATTGAAATTATCTGTATGCAAACTTTCAGCCCGATCCGTTCAGTAATTTTGGCGTGAAGAGGTAACAAACATCCATCCATCTATCCATGCAAACTTTCGCGTTTATAATATTAGTGTGATTTTGGCCACAAGCGCGGGGCCCGTAGCATTTGCTACTCATGCTATATTGCTAATCCGCCATTGGGAAGGTCTTCCTTATCCAATGTGTATTTTCGAACCTTAGTCAAACGGGATTTGCGGATACGCAACATATATAATATATATAGTAGTATACAGGGTGTAACAAAAAGTAAGGACCAAACTTTCAGGGGTGGTTCAGACTTGATCATAAAAACAAGGAAAAATATTTTGCAAAATTGCTGATTTTTAGTTATAAAAAAAAACGAAATGACTGCTATCATTATCATTAGTCATTAAGATTCGGCATTTTTAAATATTTTTGCCGTGTTCTGCGATTAAAGCTGAACTCTCCCTTAAAGTTTGGTCCTTACTTTTTGTTACACACTGTATAGTATCTTGTTCTTTTTACAAACTTCTCTCTATTTTTCCTGTAAAATATAGATCTATATCTACAAACGCTACATACATTTCACATGGATCGCTCTGCAGTCTTCGGAGGGGCCCGGGGGTGGGTATTATTCGACTTTTTTCGAAATATTTCGAAAAGTATGAAACTAACAGAAATTTCAAAAACTATTTTGTAATGTACAAACTGAAACCTTTCATTTGATACCCCACATGACCCTGTCGATATATTTTAAAATTTCGGCATTACAATTTGTATGGCAAATGTTCATTTTCATTTAAAAAAAAAATCTTGAAATCTGTTGCGCATGAAATGTATTAATATTTTTAATTTTAACTCTATAGCTGCGGTAGTTGCTGCGTTATTAAGGAGGAAAAAAAGGACAGACAAAGCCAGACCATAAGGGTTTCGAAACCGATCCTCGATTCGAAACCCTAAAAATTTAGCGTTTATTTTCATTATCTATTGTATTTTATGAGGGTTCCGGACCTCAAAGGGAACCCTTATAGGATCATTTTGTTGTCAGTCTGTCAACCCCTTTTTCTCAGGAACGAAATCCGTAATTTCTTGAAGCCGTGATATAAATCAAACTTCCAAGTCAACGCAATCAAAAGGTACAGACGTCTATGCCCGAATATTTTGAAATTTCCAAGGAAAGGGAATGAATCACATGCACCTTTAGGGTACTTTCCGTTGACTATGAAATTTGACAAGAAGCAAGGGCCTATAGCAAAACTAAAGGGAATAATCCATGTAAATTAAGCATTGGGGACCTCAACGAAATTTGCATTAAAATAACTGTTTTAATGTGTAGGTGTTTAGTGTAATCCAACATGGAAAAAACTAATCGCAGTGGAATAAGACATGTGATTGATAATGTTATCATACGTTGTTTAGCCGAATTTCAAGTGGGAAAGCCATGGCCCGATGTTTCAGACAAATATCAAAGAACCTCCGAGATCACTGATAAATACTCGATTCTATGGTCTTTAAATAGTAAAATCTGCTTCTCTCAAACGATTAAACCAGTGAATTTGATTGCCTAAGTAATATTTATGTTGCTTTTTTGCAAATTGTGTTCATGGTATTTTTAATGTTTATTTCCGTTTCTATTGGCAAAGGATAGTCCACTTCCATATTTTGACTCTTTAAAACAAAATCATCATCCGATTTTGCCATTTTGTTGACCTCAAAACCCTTCTGCCACTCTTAACGGTGTTGCGTTACATTTCAGTATAATTTAAATTTGTTTTTAAATAGGTACATCATTTGTTAGATATAAGATTTTTTTGAAATGGTTTAGTAAATTAGTTATGCTACGAATATGAGATAACTTTTTGTAACCGTTAATTAATTTAGTCTACAAACATCATAAAGAGTTGCCAGCTTACAGTCAATTTTCGTTCCTTGATAATTAACTTCTACTATTTTTGGTCGGACTTGTACCTTATTGACATCCACGTTTTCGACAAAATTTAATTGCTAAACGCAAGGATCAAGACCGTTTGCATCGTTAGTATTCGTGTTGCCATCTAAACGACAGCAGCGCTCTCATTTATTTTCTACTCTTTTCGATCGCACTGTACCTACCTTCCTACTTCCCGTTGACCTAGAATCATGATATTTGGCAAGAAACAACGTCTTATTAAATTAATTTTACGGAACCCTCGGCGTGCGAGTCCGACTCACTTATACAGCCAATGAGCGGCAAAAGTAGTAGGTATGAGCGTCCATTGGCTGTGGTCCACCTTCGTGGGGGAGTTATATTATTCACGAATGCATCTGATTTGACCTGCAGGCCTTAAATAATGTCTTCGTTTCCCAGTACAACAATGCAGCCGGGCGGTCAAGAGCTAGAAAACGACTATCCATACACAGGACAGCAGCAACAATGCCAATTCGACGTGAATAAAGCTAAAGTGCAAGCGAGTTCTTGCAAACTCTTCAGTGACATCGGAGATAGTGACGACAGGCTGGCAAGCCTCTTGGCTTCAACTGGTCCTCTCTCTATATGTAAGACTTTTTAAAATACGAAACACGACTATACTTATATTTTTATATATTTTTTCCTGCATGCTTTATTTAAAGGTGATTTAGATTTGCAATATGTTTAGATATTGTACACATTTTATTCTTTATTAATTAGCACCAGCTTGGCCAGATTACAAAGCCGTAGATTTTGTAAGTATAACATTTTATCTGATGAAATTGGACTCTCCATTTTTACTCGAAAATATTTATTTACATTGCCTCCGACAATCTGCTCGTAATAAATAGTTCATTGTACATATAGGCGAGAAAGTGCCCAAGTTGTTTGAGATCCGAGGCGCAGTCGAGGGCCTTAAATCACACGAGATAGGAATTGCACTTTCTCCCGAGTGATACATAGTGCTTTATACTACACCTTCGAGGAAAATCATCCTTTTAGAATCTCCAAAATCACGAGTAAATTCAAATGACACACTCGATAGGAATTGGGCGCTTTCTCGCCTAGGTGTACAATGTACCTACTATTTACTTATGGTTGGAATAGGAATAAGCAACTTTCTGAGCAGGTGTAATCTA
Source organism: Eupithecia subfuscata (assembly GCA_963564075.1). Taxonomy (NCBI): domain Eukaryota; kingdom Metazoa; phylum Arthropoda; class Insecta; order Lepidoptera; family Geometridae; genus Eupithecia; species Eupithecia subfuscata. The sequence goes on along the minus strand of OY751111.1, from coordinate 5,766,401 downwards.
AAAACTTTTTTTTACCAAACGTAAACATAAATTACAGAAAGAATAAGTTTCTTGGTGGACTTTGTGAATTTTACAACATTGACAAATATTTATAAATTTAATTTGTCGTTTTCAATCTTTTGCAATATACCTACCTAATGAACAACAAATATAAAAAGATGTACCTAGACCGAAGTGCGACCGAGACAACAATACCCACGCAAAATACGAACGCCGGTAGCGCCGACTATGACTGAGGTTGGTGGACCTAATTGGACCTTATTTGAGCCATCTATGTATGATTATGGCATTTAGGTGCCCCTTACAAGAGCTAATGCAAAACAAGTAGTAAACACTAGTAAAACGACAAAAACCAAAATAGTAAACCTGCCACAAAAGGATTGGATAAATAAGAACATAATAGCAGAAATCAATCAGAGGAACCAATTACGGAAACAACTAAGGAACAACCAAGACAGCGAAGACCTAAATTCAGAGTATAAAAACACAAAGGATAGAGTAGCAAAATTAATTCAAGACACAAAAAACAACTATTTCTACAAAGAATTTCAGAAGTGCAGTCAGAAACCAAAGAAAATGTGGAAGCTAGTAAATCACCTTGCCAAAAATAAAATACAAGAAAACTGTGCTCCTACAAAACTTATAGCTGATGGCAGACAAATAACAGACTCTAGCGAAATTTGCATGTATTAAATAAATAAATAATGCTGGACAATTCACACAGCATTATCTAGCCCCAAGGTAAGCAAAGCTTGTGTTATGGGTACTAGATAACTGATATACATAATAATATACGAGTACATAGATAGATATTTTTTATTATACATAGAAAATGACCAGAACACCCTGAACAAATATCTGCAGATCGTACAAATATTTGTCCCGAGGCGGGAATCGAACCCGCAACCTCCTGCGTCGCAGGCGGGCCTTCGCCCACCGCGCCACAGAGGTCGTCTGTATCTATTCAATGTATTCAATCGATACTTCTCGACAATAGGATCCGTACTAGCAAATCAAATTCCTAAACACTTTCATGACAACGCAAAACTAGCCCTACCCAAACCTAACACTACCAACCCTTACACTAGCGATGCCGGGCTAACAAATTTTCAGCCGTGTAGTTCCGACGAAATCAATAATATAATTAAAAACCTAGACTCCAATTCCAGCGCAGGCCTAGATGGAATAAGCACAAAATCATTAAAATGTATTAAGGAACACATATTGGACAGTTTGACCAAGTGTTTTAATCAACTATTTCTACAAGGAGAATTCCCAAATTCATTAAAAATAGCCAAGGTATCTCCCATCTACAAATCAGGTCATAAAAACGATCCAGGTAATTATAGACCAATATCAGTCCTACCTATCTTATCCAAACTCATGGAAAAATTGATTCACAGCCGACTAGAAAACTATTTAAATTCCATAAATTTTATCAATAAAAATCAATTTGGTTTTCGGCCAATGAGTAGTACCTTAACTGCTACAATTGAGCTAGTCACTAAGATTAAATCAAATATTGATTCCAAAAATATTGTTTTGGGTGTGTTCATTGATTTGAAAAAAGCTTTCGATACCGTAAGTCATAAATTGTTGTTAAGTAAGCTTGAAATTATAGGTGTCAAAGGCACAGCATTAAAAATGATTAAATCTTACTTGTCTAGCAAATTTCAAGTGGTAAAAATTGGAAAACATCAAAGTACTAAACAACCTATCACATGTGGTGTTCCACAAGGATCCATCTTAGGCCCTCTCCTGTTTCTCGTATATATTAACAACTTAAATGATATAGGATTACATGGTCACATATCTCTTTATGCTGATGATACATGTTTATTTTACTTTGGTCCATCAATACATGAAATTATCAAAAAAGCTCAAGACGATCTAGACTCCCTTTGTGATTGGTTTCAGTACAACCTTCTAACAATTAACACATCCAAGACGTGCTACACAATTTTTAAAGCTAAAAATAAAATAATACCGCCGCACCAACCTCTAACAATAAGTGATATGGTTCTAGAAAAAAAAATGTGTGAAAAGTACCTAGGGCTCCAATTGGACAGTGGTTTAACGTGGGGAACTCACATAGAAAATATACGATCCAAACTTTCGAAACTTACAGGATCACTACGTAACTTAGTCCGATGTATTCCCCGCAAAACTCGCTACACAATATACAACTCGCTTGTTAAACCGCATCTGCTATACCTTATTGAAATCTGGGATAACGCCGCCAAAACTAAACTAGCTGTCCTGCAAGTTCTACAAAATAAAATAATCAAACTACTTTTTACTATTATTACCTTACACCTACTAGAACTATTTACGAAGAAACAAATCTTATGACTATTAATCCATTGTACATCTATAATTCATGCATTCTAATACGTAAAATCACCAAAAAATCCATTCAAACTAACATATCGTTTTTAAAATCAAAGCAAGTGACAAAACGCAACACTCGCCGAGCTAGTTATCTTGTTTTGCCCAAGGCTAGAACGAATTACGGCGAATTACTTTTGAAGGAGCACAGCTGTATAATAAACTACCCGAAACATTGAAAAATGTAAGCTCGTTTCATACCTTTAAATCTGAACTTGCTAGTTTTGTTAAGGAAAATTGGCCAATTTTATAAGATTGTTTAATTCTAGCAAGTACCTAATATAAATTTCATGTAATGTGTACCTTTTACCTTTTTTGTATTTAGCTTTTCAATTATGCAAAACTGTAATTACTACCTACAGACCGAACAACAACTTTAAATTTTATACCTAAATTGTTTACACTAAGCTAAATTACTATTCTCATGTAAGTGACTGTGTCTTTTTTGAGAATAAATATCTTTAAACCTTAATGCAGCTGCGTGGTGCTAGCTTAGAATTTGCACCACTCTAACTCTCCCCACGGATATCCACCGCAGGGCGGGCAGCAGCGCCTCCTGCAAACAATTTTACCACTGAACTGCAATTCATAACCCGCCTGCCCAGTGTGGGGATTATCAGGGGGGTGGACTGTTATAGGCTCGTGTTGTTGTTGTTGACTAATAAATAATGCATTTCTCCTACAGTAATAGACGGCGATACTTCGGCATTTCATGCTTACCCTGGAGGAATATTTGAGGACTGTGCGGGGACCTCCTTAGGCCACGCTGTCACACTAATCGGATACGGAGAAGGTAAGTTCATGTCCAATCCGCTTTAAAACCCGTTATTTTTATTACAATACTAAGTTAGTAAGTCTTACTAACATCTGATGATTTAACACTCCCCGTTGGCCAACGACTCACAGGTGCGTCCTACCCGTTATGGCTTACGGAGCTGAGACGTGGACACTCACGGTAGCCTTACCGTCTACCAGTTCAAACTCGCTCAGCGAGCTATGGGAGGAGTTTGGGAGTTTCTCTCAAGGATAGGATTCGTAACGAATACATCCGACAGAGAACCAAAGTTATTGGGCTTATTCCACTTATCGAGGACGACTCGTTGGGTGCAAGGTGTTGCGCGTCATTTATCAATGCTAGTGCGGTACTGCTATCGAACAGCTTGGTCATCACGGATTTTCGTGTACTAGAGCCGCCGGTCGGATATCTTGCCACGCCAGCCTTAACCACATCATCCGGCGGGCCTTTGTCACTGCTAACGTACCAGCTAATTCTCGAACCGAATGGTCTGTTGTATGACGATGGTAAGAGGCCCGACGGTATGACACTAGTCCCATGGGAGATGGGGAGGCCCATTATGTGGGACGTTACAAGCGTCGACACACTTGCGCCTTCCCATCTTCCGAAGAAATCCGTGAAGGCGGGTGCGGCGGCTCAACCAAGGCTCTTCGGGTTTCTAAAAAATAATCTGAGCTTCTGGTCGAAGCCACGCGTGACCCGAGAGTAGGTGAGTATTTGGCGCAGCGCATCAGCATTGCCATACAGCGGGGTAATGCAGCCAGCCTCTTGGGGAGGCTTCCGACTGGTATTGATATGTATCAGTTGAGCTACCTGTAGATTGTTTGCAGCAGTCTGCAGTTAATTCAATTGTAAATACTAGTTGTAATTTATTTATATTAGTTGATTGTAATTTTCTTTATGAATAAATTTATTCAAGTCGAGCCATAAGTTTTACTAGTATGGCCAGGGAGTAGTCCGTGACTTGCCAGAACCGTGAGATATTCGGGAGAGCGTTTAAAGCGATTAATACAAATGTATGGATAACATGGTCAGACTATGGTCCGCATTTTTATCAATTTTGAAAATGTAAAAAAGTAGTTATAGTGACATACTTACAATAGTTGGACATTATGGTATCGTTAAGTTTTTTGTAGATATTTATATGTTCTTTAATATTGTACAATTTTTTTTGTTCTATCATCAATAGTTTCCGCAGCGCATGCGATGATAGACAATTTATACAAATTAAAGCAAACTAATTTTTTCAAGTAATAAATATAGCCTATTACTCAGGAATAATGTAGCATTCTAATGGTGAAAGAATTTTTGAAATCGGTCCTGTAGTTTTTGAGTTTATTCGTTACAAACATACAAAAATAAAAAATGCAAATCTTTCCTCTTTCTAATATTATATATTCATTATTAAATGTTACGTGTAAAATATTTTATTTATTTTCAATGACAAAAACTGATGTTTTTGTTTTCAGAGGGTGGTACCCCATACTGGATTATCAAAAACTCTTGGGGCGAGACGTGGGGGGAGAACGGCTACGCAAGAATAAAGAGGGGGGTCGGCTGCCTCCTGATAGGAGGGTACGCACTCACAGCTGAAGTCGTCTAGGTTGTAGCGCGACCGCTAGGCTCTGATCTATAATTGTAATCGAAGAAATTTATGCATGAAAATTTAATAAAATCCCAAAATCTCGGAGCAACACAGCAACACATACACGCAGCCAAAAAGCAGCACATTCCTATTCGAAAATGGACGATAGACGAATGAAGGTAAAGACAAAATTGCGAATGCTGCCACAACCAACAATTTTTTATAACTTATGCGATTTGCTCCGAGCGATGATAGATAGCAGTGTCGTCAATATTTGTGGATAATTCCACAAATATCTCTTTGATGTTAAAAAATTCATATATTATAAGAAATTAAATAAAAATATTTGGATGAGGAAGGAACCTTTTGTTTGTTCTCCCTCCGTCGCTCGCATATCGCAGGTGACTGTTTAGCTCTTGCGTGAAAACAATCCTACCTTACCTACATAGATTATGGTGATCTGGCAAAATAAAAAGCATTGACAGAAAATCCTTTTTGTTTTATTTTTATTTATAACTGTAGTTTTTATGTTATCTTACTTTCCGTACTAATCTATACTAATATTATAAAGAAGAAGATTTGATTGTTTGTTTGTTTGTATTGAATAGGCTCCGAAACTACTGGACCGATTTGAAAAATTCTTTCACCGTTAGGAAGCTTTCCTTTCAGGGAGTGACATAGGCTATATTTTATCCCGGAATTCCCACAGGAACGGGAACAACGCGGGTGATACCGCGAGGCGATCGTCTAGTCTTACATAAGACTGAAATATTCCTCAAAGTAAAAATATCGCCACGTCTGTCGTCACGGAAATACTTGAAAGAATCAGCATAAAAGCAGCGTTATGGGCGAAAGTTTTCAAGGTGAAACTTATCATCGTCACTTTCACCAGACTTCACCCACTCCTGGGTAGAGGTACATGCTGTCAAACTCCTTTGCACTTCCTACGGTCTTTTGCTACTCTCATCTAGGTTCGATTCTTTCCCACTATAATTGGAAAGAAAATTGAAGATGAAGTGAGACAAGACGGGGTCAAATTCACATCAAAAATTAAAAGGGAAAAAGTTTCTTCGCATTTTTTAAGAAAATTCAAATCATTTTTAATATAGTTTATTTACATTTAACTAAAGTATGTAGGTACCATTTTGTTCGATAACTTTTTGCCGTCTTGTAGGTAGGGACATGATCCCATTGCTATAGAAATTTTGGGGCTTCTGATCAAAATACCGCGACAAGTGGTGTTGGCAGTCCTGTCGTGATGTTAACCTGACACTGCCTAAAGAATTCTGAAGAGACCGAAACAGGTGGAAATCTGAAGGTGCAAGGTCAGGACTATACGGCGGCGGATGCATTAACACCTGCCAGCCAAACTCTCTTAATTTTTGCTGAGTGCACTGAGTGAACTCTTTATACAGACGACACCTGTCTCTTTTATTTTGACAAAAATATCCACAACATCGATGACGCTCAAAAAGAGCTTAAGCTCAAAAAGAGTTTGAGCCCTCGATGACCTCAACCTCACCTCAACAGCCTGTATTGGTCCACTGCTGGACGCAGGCCTCCCCCTGATAAGCGCCTTGTTGGCTTTTATCTCATGGGGGTAATGCCCATATGCCCCACGCTGGGCATGCGGGTTGGCGATGGCAGTTCGGTGGTAGATTTGTTCTGAGGATATCCCTCAGTCGCCTCTTACGACACCCGCGGGAAGAGTTCGGGTGAATAGAATAATTGATATGAAAAAAAACTCATTCATGATTTTTTGTGCAAAAAACAAGCCAGTACCTGATTTTACGCCACTGTCGATAAACAATGACCTAATTAAACAATCGCATCTAGAAAAAAAAATACTTAGGGTTATGGGTCGACGATAAACTGTCGTGGAAGTCGCACATTGAAGAAGTCAAAACCAAACTTAGTACGTCATTGCTATGAGCATTGCGCAAAATGCATTCCTGCTAAAGTCAGAAATACAATTCAATATACAATTCTTTGGCAAAATCCCACTTAGAGTACCTTATTGAAATATGGGGATCGGCCGCTATAACACATATGTCATGTTAAACTCCTTCAAAGAGTCCAAAACAAAATTATTAAAGTTTTATATCATTAGTATTCATATTATACGCACACAAAAGAATTATATAAAAATACAAAAATACTACATTTAAGGCAACTATACATTGGTGCATCCCATTTTTATCCCGCATATCGAATATCAGCCTAAATGGTCTCTATATACAAAATTAGCACATTAGTAAAGTTAGTAAAAGGTTTTCATGGCATATTGCATACCGTTAGAAAGGGGATAGACTAGAGAACTTTTTAAAAGAATTCGTAGAACATAATCGGTTTTAGTTTTTTTTTAACTCCATTCATAGATGAGTTTTAAATTCATTCATGCTTGTATAAAAAACTTTGCGAATTAATAAAAATTAAACTAGACATTGCTAGTGAGTAATTTGGATTTTAATAGAACCGTACAATAAAACAAATGCAAATAAAATACAAATTTGGAGGCTACACCTAGTATTTTAATTTTTATTCAATTTTTAAATGCCGACTTTTGTAAATTTTGAACAAAAATTAAAAAAACCATCATAAAAAATACCAATTTTTATGGTGGTTGAGGAGGTAGCAAACCCTTCCTCCCATCCCCCATTTCAATTTGGCAAACGATGCAGCAAACATCCTTTATATTTTTGATACATGCCTTCTAATAAAAAGTATTAAGTAGGTACTTCAAAATCCATACCATCAAATAAAAGTATTAACTAACAATACAAGGCCTCAATACTTGTAAAAATACAAGGACCTGCCTCATCTTGATAAGATTAATCTCGTGATTATTCTTAACGAGATGAGGCAGGTCGTTAATATAAAAAAAAATAGGAAAGGGCCTAGTATAGATCCCTGCGGTACACCCATTGTAACTACAGACCCCGAAGACCGTTTCCCATTTATGTCAACTCTTTGTATCCTATCACTCAAATAAGATGTAAGAAGATCCAAAGAGGTGTTCCTTATTCCATAGTGATGTAGTTTCCTGATAATGTTGCATGTTGTACGCCGCAATATATCTAATATCCTTGAGTTATTATTCAGAAAATTCCATGATTAGATTTCGATAATATGTATAACCCCGGATAGGGTTGTTACTTTATTTAGGCACTAGGAAATTGAAACTTTTTGTATGGGAAACTGAAAATAAGAATTTTTAATGATCTCCCCCCCACAACTGATCACCATTGGGGCCTAAAACCCCTCCCTTAGGCATACTACACATATTATGATACACCGTGTATAGTAAATAAATCATAGATGATGTAATGTAACGATGACGTTGTTGGTAAGACCCACTGCCACCAAAACACACTTATGTGATATATTTTATGGAATAACTTTACCTACATAAATTCTTATTATAAGAATTCGAAGAAAAACCTTACATCAAAACAATATTATACGGTCTGTCCCGAAGCAGAGATTGTAATTGTAAATTAGTTCTATGAAATATAATAAAAATAAATCTTTAACGTACCTATTAACTTATCATATCATAGATACTAAGGTAGTACCTACTTCTGCCCGCGGTTTGAGCTCATTTGTTAGGTAGAGTACGCGCAAAACTTTATGAGCTCTGTGAACCTATGCTCGGATGCAAAGCTGCGTAAGTACAATTAAACAGCAAAGTGATATTTACTAACTAGCGACCCACCCCGGCTTCGCGCCCGTGCGAATGATAGACCAAGAAATTGGTGATGTCACGCAACGTTAAGTCTGTGGTCATGTAGTTTTAAGTAATGCATAGTTACTATGACAATGAGAACTACATAATTTATTGATTTTTTTTGTAGTTTTTTTTATAAACTAAAAACTATGCTTTGTTTTCATCCAGATTAGTACAGGAGTACAAACTAAATTTTAACTTGTGTTCTCTTCGTTCAACATGTAAACTATTATATCTGTGTACTTGTCCAAAATAAACGATTTTGTATTTGTATTTGAAATACCTAAAGTTGTTGTGGCATATTTAACGTGAAACAGCTAATATCAGGGAATAACTACTCCACAAAATCGCAAGAACAAACTATCAACGAAACGAACACCGAAAAACCGTCAGACTTTGCTGCGTCCATAGAGTAAAAACTCGCTGCAGTCTTCTTCTTCTAAGGCTGCGTCATTCTACTCAAACAAAAGCATTCATGTGACAGTATTGCCAACTAGATTACAAATGAATTTGTTACATTGTAATTATTTTATTTTCAAACTTGGGTTGATAGCGTAAAAAGTTTAATTTATTCTAAAATATTAGGTTTTAAGTAATACGTCATTGAGTAAAAGATGTTTTATATATTGTTTAAACTATTGAATTTAAAACTGAATTAATGCATAACAAAATGAGCTGGACAAAATAAAAATACGCCAAAATTCTTGCTGGCAACCCTGGTTTGACAGACCGATCCCCTCTCAACCCGTTCTTTCTCCTCAACGCCTTATTAAGGCGAATAGTAGGGTAGATAGTGGCGCCACTACATATTTAATTTTATAATTACGTTATACAAAGGAATTATCAAGAAATCGGACAGCGCGTAGACGATATCTATCATAAGCTTTTTTTTAAATGTATCTGTAATAGTTTTGTTTTGTGTTATTCAATCAAAAACCTTGTTTGGAGAGCTTGGTGGCCACCAATAGGAACTAAACTCTTGAAACAAGTATCTGCCTAAATAATACAGTACAAAACTATTAAAGATTACAAAACTATTAAAAAAAGCTTATGATAGATATCGTCTACGCGCGGTCGGATTTTTTCTTAATTCCATTGTATAACGTAATTATAAAATTAAATATGTAGTGGCGCCACTATCCACCCTACTATTCGCCTTAACGGTTCGGTGCGCAGCCGTTGAAGCCTACTTCACAGAGCTCATAAAGTTTTGCGCTTAGGTACTTCTACTTGGATAAAACATAGACATAGCCTTGCACATTATTTAACTTATTATTGGGTAATATATTTGTAACGGTCCAGTTTATGCTGGTTCGTTTAATTTGCAAATATAGAAATAATTAACACATTTTGATATAGTTTGAAACACTAAAAATATATTCTGAACTGTAAATCGGTTCGAACGCTTTGCTGGAAGGATAGCAACCTTCTTAAGTCTTACGACAGTTTAGTAATGTTTGAATTTGACGATTCTAGGAAAACAAATGGGCTTCTTGATAGTTGAGACAGAGATGTCAAAGGGAGGAGATCGAGAGTTTTGAAGTAAAGTGAAAATTTGGGGTTTTTTTTCTAGATTTTACAGGAAAAGTGGGAATCATGAGAATACAATCCGGAAGCTAGGTCGGCTCAGCCATCGAGCGAGACCAGGGAGGAATTCTAGGATGGATTGCAAATTTCTATCAATCAGATTCAGGTTACGTAAACCCACACTTTTCATTTCTAATAATTCTCCGTATTGTAAACGGATGGTGTTACATCCCAGAACCGACTATTCTAATTTATTATTATATTTATTAAACACATTCTGTCGATACTGCAACGTTCCTGGATGTGTTGGTGAATGCTTGTGCTGTAAGGCCCTGAACTAACCTGATTATTAAATCTATTGTTTTGATCTGCGGTTGGACTGGAATGTGGTTCCACACGTTTACTTCTTAGGACTTCCCGCGTGGACTAGGTATGGAATTAGGTGGGCTAGAGTTTTAGTGAGGTAGGATGTATTTGGATCGCTTGAGATCATTCCCCGTCAAACTCTCCTGAGTTAGCGATTTACAAACGCTTTGCTTATAAATGTCTGGTTATCTCTGAGTACGGGAAGGGCGATAGCCGTCTGCTTTCGACTTTCCCCGAGGAGACGAAAAGAGAAACGTCGTAGTGGGGCACCAACCAGATAAATTTGGCTTATACCTATACGGGATAAAGCAAAGTTCTCAGGTTCCGCAAAATGAGAGGCAGAGTAACCAACCAAAGTCACAATGCCGAGATATTATAGGTTCTTCGCTTACTATGTAATTTCAGTTGTTTCAGAGCATGGGAGTATCATGGTTTGAGACGGCCAAGAAAGAGGGGTGCTATACTACTGTACCAGGATTGAAGAGTCAATAACCTAAGTAGTTTTAACGTTTATTTCATTTGTCTTAAGCTTCTAAAAGAATCTGAGTTACTACATCACAATGTATGAGTCCTACCGCTAACTAGACGATCATTGGCCACTTTAAATCACAATTTTAATACAAAACTTATAGTAAAATACTTAGTTTTATTGATAGATAATCACTAGTGATCAGGTAGGGTAGGGTACGATATTTCCGAGCGATACAATTTGGTGCCGTGACCAGGATCCTAAAAATTACTTAAAAATAACAAAAATATAACCAAAATCCTACAAAATTAAAAAAAATGTGATCAGGATTCTAAAAATTACTTAAAAATATCAAAAATATGACCAACAAACAAACCAAAAACAAACTAACAAACCAAAAACAAACTAACAAACCAAAAACAAACTAACAAACCAACAAAAAACTAACAAACCAACAAAAAACTAACAAACAAACAACACAATAAACAAACCAACAACAAACTAACAAAAAACCAACAACAATCAAAATAATAATGAGTACCTATCTATCTAATAATGTATTAATCCATAACCATAATCAAAAGTCGCGTAAAATAGTATTGAATAAAATGATCTAATATAGCTATTCGGTTTAGTTAGGTTAAAGTAAATTTAGATGTGAAGTGCGAGTTCGACTCTCGCACAATTTGTTGCAGTGAAATGGAAAGAAGCTTAAGACAAACGGAATAATAGAATAAGATTTAGATGCGAGGTGCGGGTTCGATTCTCGTAAAATATGTTGCAAGTGAAATAATAGAATAAGGTTTAGAGGCTGAAGTGAGTAGAAGGTTAGACAAGAATCGACAAGTTGGGGGGTCGCTTTAAAATAATATTTAATTTCAGTCAATAACTCAATTTTCCTTAATATCTAGCACTGGTGTCGAATGGGCGATGTTGATGATGGAGAAGCTGGACGTGCTGTGAGCAGCGTTCTCCAGGCGTCATCTGAAGCGGTATACGCGGTATTGATGATGGAGAAGCAGGCCGAGCTGTGAGCAACATTCTCCAGGCCTCATCTGAAGCGGTGTTGATGGTGCAGAAGCGGGCCGTGCAGTGGACAACGATCTCCAAGCGTCATCTGAGATAAGCAATAAATAAAATTACTTTATTAGGGTTCTAGCTACGAATATGTTAGCATCAGAGGTGCAGAGTAGATAGATTGTTTTTGTTGTGCATAGAAACATCAAGTACGCTTTGGACGGGTGTCTGCAGATCGTATGGACGTTTGTCCCGAGGCGGGAATCGAGCCTCCTGTCGTCGCGGGCGGACCTTCGCTCGCTGCGTCACGGAGGATTGAGTGCAGAGCAGTTGTCACACCCAGACGTGGGATTCGAGAACATTACGTCTAGCTAGTCACATTAATATTATAAATGCGAAGGTTTGGATGGATGGACGTTTGTTGCATTTTCACGTCTAGGCTGCTGAACGGATTGGGTTGAGGTTTTGCATGCATGTGATTCTAATTCTGTAATCAAACATAGAATACTTCTATCCCATAAATCAGATCCCATGGGATGGGAATCGCCTTAAAACGTTTATAGAAACAACACGTGCGAAGCCGCGGGCATAAACTAGTTAGGAATATCTAAGACTTGAAGTCAATTAAATGTACTTACTTGATTCTTTCTTGAGGTATAGGCATATTCACTGCCAGCTTCGACGAAGTGAACCGGAGAGGCGTGTTGCTGGACGGGGCAATGGAGAAATGGAGTACTGTATCGAACGGCTAGCCAGGTGATTGGCGCGTTCACTATTAGCTTCAACAAAGGAGTCCGGGAGGAGCGCGCCGCTCTGCTAGCTTCGGCAAAGGAATCCGGGAGGGGCGCGCCGCTGGACGACGCGTTGCGGATGGATTGGGTCTGTTTTGACTCGTGAAGGGGTAAGTTTGACGTAGGGGTCGTAAGGTTTATTTCTGAAATAAATAAGGGAAAAATGTGTAAACATTCGTACGAATTGGCATTGCTTGTCATTATCTGGCATTTTCTGACTTCAAAAGGGACTTGGTTCGTCTACATTGAAATGTCGGAGGTTACCAAAAAGTGATACTTACGATTATGGATATCCAATTGTTCTTGCCGGTCAACAGCGGAGCGCGGCGGCGCGGTTTCTTTTAATCACAGGCTTCCGCATAGGATTGGAAACAAACATTAGAAACCTCAATTAACTTGTCGAAATTGTTATTTTGTCTTTTGTGTTTTGAAAAGGGGAGACAATAATGTACGGCCGGATATTGTACGGCACAATAATTGGTGACAAAATTTGTACAGCCTAATAATTCGTGTACATTGCTTCTGATTTTGGTGGTTGTGCATTATCGTCACGTGACAAGCTTACACAGACTGATATTGCGCGTCGAGATATTGTACACCCAGATAATTGAAACCGTTTTGGCACGGATTATTGGGGTGAGCATTATGGAGCCGTGCAATAAATTGTCGTGCATTGTGGTGATCCTTGAAAAGAAAAAAATGTTTGTTTGTTTACGTTTTTGTCAAATGTCATGTCGAACGAAACGTCAAAGTCGAATTACTTCAACTTCTTTTTTAATGGGGCCGCTTGCCTTCGACTCTGCCAGTGTCAATATGGAACTACGTTGTAGGTAGAATGTCACGGTATATTAAGGCCGTTTTACACGAGGTAGAATAACGGTCGCGTTTTGACACTCGGGGTCGATTGGAAATTAAACCGTTTAAATAAACTAAAATTAAAGCATAGCATTGATTTCGCGCTTTGACACTCGGGGTCGATTGGAAATTAAACCGTTTAAATAAACTAAAATTTAAGCATAGCATTGATTTCGCGATTTGACACTCGGGGTCGTTTAAAACGTTTATAATAATAAATAATAAACAATAACCAATAATCAATAATCAATAATCAATAATCAATAATCAATAATCAATAATCAATAATCAATAATCAATAATCAATAATCAATAATCAATAATCAATAATCAATAATCAATAATCAATAATCAATAACCAATAATCAATAATCAATAATCAATAATCAATAATAGTAATAATAATAATGCTGGACAATTCACACAGCATCAGCTAAAATAAACTAAAATTAGCATTGATTGTCTAAAAATTATAACTGTTAAAATAATACTTAAATTAAAGCATAGCATTGATTGTCTAAAAATTATAACTGTTAAAATAATACTTAAATTAAAGCATAGCATTGATTGTCTCAAAATTATAACTGTTAAAATAATACTTAAATTAAAGCATAGCATTGATTGTCTCAAAATTATAACTGTTAAAATAATACTTAAATTAAAGCATAGCATTGATTGTCTCAAAATTATAACTGTTAAAATAATATTTAAATTAAAGCATAGCATTGATTGTCTCAAAATTATAACTGTTAAAATAAACTTAATTTAAAACTAAAATTAAAGCATAGCGTTGAACTTTAAACAAAAAAAAAAAAAATAATAATAAATTAAACAATTAAAATAAACTAAATTTAATACTAAAATTAAAGCATAGCGTTGTTCTTTTTATTTATTTCAGAATTTACATCTTCCTTTTATATTTTTGAGACCATATCGTACCGTTCGATTATGTTGGAACGGGGCCTTAAAATTAACTTCGATTACAATGGAATGGAACCTTAAATATTTCAGAATTTCCACCTTCTATTTTTATTTTGGTTCAGTATGATGAAGGTTCGATTGCGTTGGAACGGGGCCTTATTTATTACAGAATCCTTCTTTATTCTTCGGTTTATTTTTAGCTTTATATCATAGTTTGGTTACATAACCATCCTTTGTGGATGTAAAGGCCATTGATGATGATGATGTTGATGATGATGATCATGGGTTGACACAATTCTGCCTTCAGAAAATAGTGCGGAAACGCGGGTGGATTATGTAGGTTTGACAGTGACAGTAGGCCTTAGAATCGGCCAGGAACTGTGAGTTTGACCATAGGTTCATGGACATAGGGTTGGTCTACATTCTGTCCAACAACGAGACGGGCCTAATTTCACTCGTCCAAGGTGTCTACCCTACTTACGTGTTCCATAGACTTGGGGTATATGGACTATATTCCTACCGTCCAACAAGTTGGGCTATTTAGCTTGGTTAGAAAATTAGTTAATTGTCAGTCCAGCCAGGTAAATGGTTGGCCATCGGAAAAATAGTCGGTAGGAGGAATGAGAAAAATATGAAAACAAAATAAAGCTTGCAACAAACTAATAAAATACTATTAAGAGTCGTGAATAACTAGCAAATAACTAAAAATAATGGAGGCTCTGTGTCACGGATTCAGGTACAGGTTGATTACTGGGCAAGACATGACTGAATTGTTTGCGGGGTTTTGCAAGAAGGAAGAGGGATTGATATACATAACTTGTACGAGAGGAGTAAGCAGTGAGTTTGTATGAATGTTAGTAGTATCAGTAAAATCGGAGTGCAGTGTGCCCTCGTAATTAATCTTATTTCGGAATCTGGGACGGTTTATTGGACTTGAGTCACATGCGCATCACATACAGGTTCTATGAAGGAATAATTCTGGAGTTAGGTTACTGAGATCTTGTCAGATTACATTGAAAAATCTGAGATCTGAATTGCAGCTTGGACTGGCTTCATAGAACCTCATACTTCACCTATTAGGCCAGAACTAAGCACACTTCACAAACTCCAAGTTTAGAATGGGTTTTAAAGCCTTTGTGGGGATTTTGGGGTAAATTGAAATTGTGTTATTGGTCGGATCATTAAGCAGGTAACAGGCAATTGATCTGGTTTTAGTTGAGTTATGTGTGAGGTCTGGTACCCTATCATAAGTTGACTGATGTTCTATTAGGGATGCCATGATTCACGACCATGTTCCAGGAGCTATTGTTTTTACTCTGTGAAACGTTGATAATGCAATAGAGTTAACTTGACAATTAGATGAAGAATGTGGCGCTGGACCATATTGATTGTTTTAAACCTGGTTTAAATACACAAAACAGTAAAATGTATGTGATTACAAGTTTAAATAAATTAAGAGTTCAAAAATAGCACTATTTAATAAAATTAAATAGAAAAATCATAAAAAAAAACTAAATATATTTGTAAATTATTTGAAATTTTAGGAAATCCTTACTTCTTTGGAAATGCTTAAGGATTTGGGGTCGCTGTAACGGTCCAGTTTATGCTGGTTCGTTTAATTTGCAAATATAGAAATAATTAACACATTTTGATATAGTTTGAAACACTAAAAATATATTCTGAACTGTAAATCGGTTCGAACGCTTTGCTGGAAGGATAGCAACCTTCTTAAGTCTTACGACAGTTTAGTAATGTTTGAATTTGACGATTCTAGGAAAACAAATGGGCTTCTTGATAGTTGAGACAGAGATGTCAAAGGGAGGAGATCGAGAGTTTTGAAGTAAAGTGAAAATTTGGGGTTTTTTTTCTAGATTTTACAGGAAAAGTGGGAATCATGAGAATACAATCCGGAAGCTAGGTCGGCTCAGCCATCGAGCGAGACCAGGGAGGAATTCTAGGATGGATTGCAAATTTCTATCAATCAGATTCAGGTTACGTAAACCCACACTTTTCATTTCTAATAATTCTCCGTATTGTAAACGGATGGTGTTACATCCCAGAACCGACTATTCTAATTTATTATTATATTTATTAAACACATTCTGTCGATACTGCAACGTTCCTGGATGTGTTGGTGAATGCTTGTGCTGTAAGGCCCTGAACTAACCTGATTATTAAATCTATTGTTTTGATCTGCGGTTGGACTGGAATGTGGTTCCACACGTTTACTTCTTAGGACTTCCCGCGTGGACTAGGTATGGAATTAGGTGGGCTAGAGTTTTAGTGAGGTAGGATGTATTTGGATCGCTTGAGATCATTCCCCGTCAAACTCTCCTGAGTTAGCGATTTACAAACGCTTTGCTTATAAATGTCTGGTTATCTCTGAGTACGGGAAGGGCGATAGCCGTCTGCTTTCGACTTTCCCCGAGGAGACGAAAAGAGAAACGTCGTAGTGGGGCACCAACCAGATAAATTTGGCTTATACCTATACGGGATAAAGCAAAGTTCTCAGGTTCCGCAAAATGAGAGGCAGAGTAACCAACCAAAGTCACAATGCCGAGATATTATAGGTTCTTCGCTTACTATGTAATTTCAGTTGTTTCAGAGCATGGGAGTATCATGGTTTGAGACGGCCAAGAAAGAGGGGTGCTATACTACTGTACCAGGATTGAAGAGTCAATAACCTAAGTAGTTTTAACGTTTATTTCATTTGTCTTAAGCTTCTAAAAGAATCTGAGTTACTACATCACAATGTATGAGTCCTACCGCTAACTAGACGATCATTGGCCACTTTAAATCACAATTTTAATACAAAACTTATAGTAAAATACTTAGTTTTATTGATAGATAATCACTAGTGATCAGGTAGGGTAGGGTACGATATTTCCGAGCGTTACATATTTATGAATCGGACTGTGATTTCTATGGTTTGTTCCGCCCAGACAACCAAACTTGACAACTGGTTGTCTACGCGGAAGAAATTTTCCGCGGGGACAACCAGTTACATGGGCGGAATTTTATTTCCGTCTACACAACTGCTTGGTAACTAGTTGTCTCGACGGAAAATTTTCTTCCGCGGAGACAACCAGTTACCTGGACGGAATTTTATTTCCGTCTACACAACTGTTTGGTAACTAGTTGTCTCGATGGAAAATTATCTTCCACGGAGACCACCAGTTACCTGGACGGAATTAAAAAAAATTATGTTAGAGAACATTTTTTACTTGTTTTAGTGTCTTCTATCCAAATAGGTACCTATGTTTTTTGTTGTGCACCGCTAATTTGAAAAAAAAAACGAAAACCAAATAGTGACCGTTATGCGATTGACTCCATGCAAAAATAAAAGAAAAATTCTTATTATAATAAAGTAGGTAAACATAATCTTTATTCACAAAAAAAACATGAAATAATATAAATAAATTAGAATTTATTTA
Organism: Eupithecia subfuscata; assembly: GCA_963564075.1. Taxonomy (NCBI): domain Eukaryota; kingdom Metazoa; phylum Arthropoda; class Insecta; order Lepidoptera; family Geometridae; genus Eupithecia; species Eupithecia subfuscata. The sequence goes on along the minus strand of OY751111.1, from coordinate 5,748,525 downwards.
CAATTGAAACAACTGAGCTAACTGCAGACTATTGCAAACAATCTACCGGTAGCTCAAGTGATCCATGGTGTAAATACCACTTTTTATTGCGAAATTAACAATTTTTTTTATGACAAGGTCTAAACAAAGGATTAAAGGAATACGCGATTTCGAATCTTATTCACAGATAAAAGGGTGCTTTCAGTATATTGATGCGGAAACTGAAAAAAGATGCATAAAAAATAGATGTGTAGATGGAAATAAAACTCCGTCCAGGTAACTGGTGGTCTCCGTGGAAGATAATTTTCCATCGAGACAACTAGTTACCAAACAGTTGTGTAGACGGAAATAAAATTCCGTCCAGGTAACTGGTTGACTCCGCGGAAGAAAATTTTCCGTCGAGACAACTAGTTACCAAGCAGTTGTGTAGACGGAAATAAAATTCCGCCCATGTAACTGGTTGTCCCCGCGGAAAATTTCTTCCGCGTAGACAACCAGTTGTCAAGTTTGGTTGTCTGGGCGGAACAAACCATTTCTATAAGTACACTACAAACAAACAACTTTTTACTGCTTTATTATATTTTTAAAGGACTTTCTTTAGCACAAAAAACAAAGCTGGTTCCGACCTTTCTTGGTAAAAGTATTTCTTCGGTCTATTGATAAAAGTAACTTTATACATACTAAGAGTTCTAACTATTGTTCAGTAACCTACAGTTCCTGAAAACAGTAAATATTTGTCTGGAATAATATTGCATGACAGGAAATTCCTTTGTTCACACGTGACACGAGGGAAATGTCGCCTTGAATTGGGAAAACTTTATGTTTTAGGTATAGCAACTATTATCTAATCCAAAGGAACTTGTGAACTTTGGTCTTGTAATTATCGTTGGTGGTGGTAAACCGTCGGTGGTGGGTACATAGCATTCATCAAGTCAGTCCACTACTGATCTGGCCTGGGTACTTACCCCAATGATTATGGACAACTTTTTTTCCTCAGCCTATTTCATCCCAATGCTGATCGCAAGATCGCACGGATTGGAAAGATTTGGGGAGGCCTTTGCCCGGTATTGGGACACTTTTTTTACTGTCCCTTAAATACTATACTACTATATAAAGGTATCTGCAGGGTTGGTAAAACAAAATCGATTACCAATTTAATTACACAGGTAACAAGTTTCTGACAGTAGCTTCGCGCGATTAATGATAGTACCCAGAGTTTCCATAGGTAAAATAATTTTCAAGATCTTATATCAATACTTACCAAGAGAGTAATCTACAGTAGGTATTAGGATAATTAGGATATCAAATTAGGATTCGGATAGCCAATCTGTTTACTCAGGTTCCATATCTTCATGAGCTGAGCACACAATGCGCTACTTAACAGGAAACGTGCTGATTGAAAACCATTAGTGAAAGGGGATCTTGAGGTAGCCCTTTCAATTCCGGTAGGTACCTAAATTGACACGTTTCACTAAGATGGTAAATTGTTAAACAGAAGGTTATACAAACAGAAGCTCCTGTAGCGTCACTGATGACGATGATTATGATAATGATGTGAAAGCTATAATTTGGCAGTGGGTCATAAAATAGATCTTTTTGCTTCCTGAGGATTAGATAAAGAGTCCTGGAACAAATGACTAGGTACCTACTCATCAATGTAAAATCTCAGGATCTCTATCTGAACCCGTGATCGATGTAGTCATCAATTAACAAATACTGGTCCCCGTAGACAAGAGATCGTAGAGTGAAAGCCCTTTTCCTTAAGTCTACAAATAATTACAAAAGAAAACCGATATTTTGCTACTCTAGCTGAATAATACTAACAAATAAATAAATAGGTACCTAATAAGGCAATAGGATACTGTGTCCTTAAAAAAATTAATTAGTCCGTCAGTTACATTTTATCAGAAGATATTGGTCATACTTTCTTTTGTCGATCAGACTAAAAATGATGAAGATAATAGCCAGTTAAAGTTCCGCTTGACGTCACACCTTGCGACACTTTTTAGTAAGGTGTGACGTCACTAGCCCCCGCTCCTAAACTTTGACGCGCTTTATTTTTGACGTTTTTTTTTTATATGTTTTCAATATCTTCTGATAATTTAACTGACGGTCTAAATAGATTTTTTTTTACCCTGAACCTGGAGTTTTTTGAAATCTTACCCACGCGCTCAAGCTATCATCAAATCAACCTAGCTGCCTATTCACACAAAAATAGGTAAATAACCCTTCATATTCATGACGTTATTGTTAACCAAATCAATATTGCAGTAAGAAAAGGATTCTTTGTTAATAAAATAACTACATATAGGTAAGTACTTATTTTAACCCACGCGTTGTACGTGGATGTAGGTATGTATGCCATGAGAAGGAGGTAGGTACCTATTTTGAAAAATCCTACGTATTTTGCGATTTCGTGGGGCTGTTGTCGATGGCCTTAGATTAATGTCTCATCGAACCCTACGATCTAAGAACTCGTTTAAAAAATTTCCTGTCGGTGTTCGACAGGAGATTTTTTAAACGAGAGAAAGGTCTATTTTTCCGAATGGTACCTAATGCTGGGAAGTGATAAAATTCTGTATCGCGATGTCGGTTTTGTTGAACCCCGAGAATAGCGTTTTTTTATATGGGTGGAATTGTGGAATTTAATGTGGAACACAGATGTAGCCATGTAGGAATATAACATCTGTGATGTGGAAGTTTGACATTAGCACTATGCACAAGCCAAACTATCGAGTTTGGCTTCAACAGTTCGGTTTCCAAGCATGAACATTCTACATCTCGGTAGAATGATTATATATTTAAACCACCCACAGCATAAATGACTAAAAGTCTCTTGGCATCGAGTTTCAGATAGAATTCTATGCAATATTTATTGAAGGAAGGATCTCAAATCGACAAGTAATTTTAGGGACAGAGTGAATTTTAACTTGTTTACAAACATTCTACATCGAGTTTGGCTAGTGTATGTACAGATAAATAAATAAATAAATAAATAATGCAGAACAATTCACACAGCATTAGGCTAGTGATATACTTAATACAATACGCTACATAGATAGATATTTTTTATTATAAATAGAAAAAATCCAGGACACCCTGAACAAATATCTGCAGATCGTACAAACATTTGTCCCGAGGCGGCAATCGAACCCGCAACCTCCTGCGTCGCAGGCGGACCTTCGCCCGCTGCGCCACTGAGGTCGTCAATATATGTTTGTTTATCGCAATCACAAAAATATTGCTTTTGATACTATCGTTATTCATTAACAAAGAGCTCAAAGACCTTTTAGGTCCGGACTGTCCTACCCAACTGAAATTACTTTTCCAAACGTGAACTTTTAAAAAATCTGAAAAACTCCAATTGCCTTCGCTGCTCAGTTTGTCAAAGAAAATGAAGAGATTTTCGACCCGGGCTGACCCTAACTGAAATTATGAAAACCCATGAATATTTACATAGTTTTAGTATCTGGGAAATTGTCTCTACAGTTTTCGAAAATTGCAATAGCGATAAAGTAAATGGATAACCAAACGGAGACAAAGCGACATTTAACTATCGATCATTTCGAAAAGTATTAGGTATACCTAACTCAAAAAGTGCGTCAAGCTCAAGTGGAGGAGCGCGTAGGATGGGAAAATTCTTATATCTTCATGACATCTATATTATATAAATGAAACCCTTTTTCCTTGGTCACGGCATCACGCGTGAACGGCTGGACCGATTTCGCTAATTCTTTCTTTGTTGTGTTTGTTATTGTCAGGAAAAGGTTCTTATGAAAGAAAAAATTAAGAAAGTTGGAAACATAAATTTCCACAGGGGCGAAGCCGCGGGGCGCAGCTAGTTACTTTATAGCATCAGGGACTTCAGTATCCCGGCGAACGCCGAAGTGAATGGACGTAGAATCTGTGTCCGTCGTGCAAACGTCGCGTGTGAATGAAATTACGATGCCGAGTGCAGTGTTTGGTTCAAATTGTGGAAATAGTGGATTGTGAGTGTTTTGGTGTGTTGTTAGGGGCAAGGATTTATCTTGCAACGGCGCCGTTAAAATGTGAGTTGCAGAAAATTCCCACTAATCAAAGGTGCCAATGAAAATCATGTGCCTTTTGTGGCTTATTCCAATAATCCCCTGCCATAATCCCCTGCGAAGGGGATTCCTGGACTTTTTGTCCAGAAATCCCCTGCCGGCTCAAAGAGAAGACGCACAGGGGATTTGTGGACAAGAGTTCCAGAAATCCCCTGATCCACTTATTTACACCGTAAGTAGTTGTTCGTTCTTGAAATAATCAAATGCAAACAACTAAGTAACCTAACCTTACAAGTAGAACATACCAAAATGTTAACATTAAAACAAAAACTACGAAAATTTTGGGCCTTTGTCACCGCTAACATACCATCTATCTCGAACCGAATGGTCTGTTGCGTGACGATGGTAAGAGGCCCGACGGTATGACACTAGTTCCATGGGAGTTGGGGTGGCTCATTGTGTGGGACGCTACAGTCAACACACTTGCGTCTTCCCACCTTCCGAGGAAATCCGTCTGGTCGAAGCGACGCGTGACCAGAGAACTGGTGAATATCTGGCGCAGCGCATCAGCATTGCTATACAGCGGGGCAACGCATATAGCTATTGAAGTGGTCTACATTTTCGATGACAGCTGTCAAACTTGAAACGGCCACATCTCTGAAACTACTCTTCCTTGACTTTGGTGCCAACCTTTCATCTGAGCCACTAACTGAAAGTCTAGCACTAGTCTAGAATCTTAGAAAAAGAAGACTTAGAATGATAGTTGACACAAACGAGGTAAGTCTAAAAAATTGCGACGGACCGTCGCAATTTTCATTTTGAGCCGTTAGTACAATACTTCAAATGACGCGGAAAGCAGCTCTCACATAAAAATATAAAAATGATGTGTTTTGCGGTGCAAGGATGTTTAAACCCCAGTAACAGGAAAAATAATACCGCAAATATATCATTCCACTGGTAAGTACTAATATTCCATTTGTAATTTTGCCTAAAACAGTCATCAAAACTCATAAAGAAATTAAAAAATTTCGTCCACCATTTTCGAGAAAATGTTGCTATGCACTGGGAACAAAATACCCAGGTTTTATTACTTAGTACTTAGGTATATAAAATAGTAGAGGAGAGGGTGGAATTCCCTCAAGTTAGGACTTAGGAATTAAACTACGCGGAATATCACAGTTTTAGAATTTTCAGTCACTCGACGATATTCTGAGTAGATTCAAGATAAAATATAGAATATAAGATATAAGATAAAATAAATATAGATAAAATCAAATTACTATTTTACATAGAAAATTACAATCAATGAATGGAAACAAATAGAACTAGTATTTACAATTGAATTCATCATCATCATCATTAGCCTATATTAGTCCACTACTGGACATAGGCCTCCCCTAATGAGCGCCATAGCGCTCTGTCTTTAATTGAATTACGCTGAAGAGATCATAGGAAAAAATCTGTTTTTTTGTTCAGTGTAGGTACTTGTCTAAGTTGGGCATTATTATTTGTGAAAAAAATGCTAGCAGTAGGTGGTGTGAATTTAAAAGGAAAACTACACAGCTTTAGTATGCTTTACTAGTTGAGTACCTAATCATAATCAACTAAAAAAATGTAGTTGGTTTAGATAGGCCATGAACCGTGCAACTAGTTACAGTGCACGTAGCCGAACACGCACTTGACCGTCTATTTTAAATTATTGTTCCGAAAATGATCGGAGCCGATCTTATTTTGCAGACTTGGAGTGAAACCTTTTTGTCGTTTGATCTAGGTAGAATGATAGTAACCATAGGTACCGGCTGATATTTCGTAAAATTAAAAACGATGGAAATGGATTTTCATAGATTTTTTTAGATTTTTGCTATTTGACAATAAACTATTGACACCTTCGGTAAATTGAAATAATGGAATATCAAAAATAAAAAGGTAGGTGATAAAAACAATGAAGTGTTTTCTTAATGGGAACTTTGCTTCAGTTACCCAATTTTTTAGGGAAAATGCTATTCACTTGCAACATTCAATCATGCGAATGTGTGAGTGAAGGCACTGTATTTACGTGCTGTCAAAACACACATAGATCGGTTTTTGGTTACACAAATTTTCAAATTGTTGAATGACACTATCCCTCTGCTGAGACAGCAGCGAGTTTTTACTCTATGTCTAGAATAATATCCGTCTCATTTTTAATATAACCTGTCATTTTTGCTCAATTCTAACTGACTGTAACAGTCGTTTTCTGACATCGGGTGTAATTTTTGACATCCGCTGTCATTTTTGACATCAGCTGTCATTTTTGACATCAGCTGTCATTTTTGATATCAGGATCAGGATTTTTGATATCTTATTTGGAATTCACTGTCATTTTTCGTAAATGTTTGGAACAATATAAAATTAATTAGTAAGAACTGGACGAACTGCGCATGGTTTCCTGACGAACTGCTTATTGGACGAAACGCTTGTTGGACGTGTATCCATGCAGAAAATATATACAGGACGAAAATTTCCACAACCGCACATACTAATGGGACTACGAGGAGTAGTTCTCCATCGTGGTCCTATTCTTGGAACAAAATAATGGGACGAAAAACATCGTAAAAAAGGTACTCGAAATCAGCTGAAACCCTATTGTGAGTCGCACATTCCTGAATGCAATGTTAATATTTTGGTATGTTCTACTTGTAAGGTTAGGTTACTGTACAAAGTACAATGAGTCAAGTCAGGCCGCAAAGCTAGTTCACCTAAAACCTTACATTATAATGTGTACTTGCAAAACGTGATGTTTGTTAATACGTGTTTTTTATCTTCCGTATTCAGCCTTCATGTAAACTTTAATCTTAATAAACTTCAGTTGCGATCATCAATTGTTGGAGGACTTATTATTCACGGTACCCCTAACAGTTACTTAGTTGTTTGCATTTGATTATTTCAAGAACGAACAACTACTTACGGTGTAAATAAGTGGATCAGGGGATTTCTGGAACTCTTGTCCACAAATCCCCTGTGCGTCTTCTCTCTGAGCCGGCAGTGGATTTCTGGACAAAAAGTCCAGGAATCCCCTTCGCAGGGGATTATGGCAGGGGATTATTGGAATAAGCCCCTTTTGTGGCAATGAAACAATAGGACTAGTTCAACCAATTATTATACTACAATTATCAACGTTTTTGCTTTCTTCTAACGTTTCTTATTATTAAGGCTACGGCCAGAATGTAGGATGGTAGATGGTAAACAGGAACACAAAACAAACCTATGAAAATGTACCATTTTGAACCTAGGTTTTTTGAAATCCCACGCGCCTGGCTACCATCGAATCAACCTAGCCGCCTACTTACCATCCTGCAGTGCGGCCGTGGCCTATTTCTCCAATAATTTCAGCATTATCTATCACCAGCTCGAGTTGAGAAGCTGTCATTGAACTTTCCCTAACAAGTAAAGTAGAATACCAGTCGAACTTGACAACTTGTGCAAGTAACCACTGAATCACTGCCAACAATAGTTACGTGTTGGCAGCTATACAATGCTCGCTGTGTTTGAACATCGATACTATGGTGTTCTGCTAACCGTGGAATCTGACTTCTCAAATAACTTACACGCATAATAAAATATCCAGGGCCATGTGGTCGACCAATTTAATCGAGGCGCACATGGCCCGTGCGCGCTGTCGCAAAAATTGACACTCTTAATTGATGAATGTCATTAATTAGGAGCTAATTAGTGTTTATTTTTATATTTGTTTACTCCTACCTACAAGTCTCATTACTTGCGTTGTTTGAACTGGTCTGGTTTTTGCAACGGAGTACGAGAGAAGCCACTTACCGTCACATTGCAGAGTTATTTACATTTACCGTAAGGACAGAATATTTCTTCCACTTGTATTGCATTCCGGTTGCATTGCAGTGCTCATTTTGCCGCCAATACCAGAGTACATATGTTTTAGCGGCGCAAAATATTTAAAGTGCCTATACTATCTGTATGGCTATTGTTTTTCCTGATACACACTCGATGAGGCGAGGCAGTAACCAGTTTTAGTCTCAACTTGGGATCACTGGCTCAAAGCTTGTGTTTCTAGACCCACGCATATTAAAAGGAACCTGCTTGTACCCCACTTTAAAACACAAGGACCCTCCTCCTTGTGTGTTAAAGTGGGGTCCAAGCAGGTCCCAACTGTTATTACCATGTTCATTGTTCATCTAGAGATTTCTTTGATCAGTTCAGTTCATATAATAAAAGCCACAGGAACACACATTGGAACACTTGGTAACGTCAGATTTTAAATTTTTAAGTTACATTTGGTGCATAAATTTTTTAAATTGCGTATAAAAAGAAGCGGTAACAAAGTCAATTTTAGGTTAAGTACTTTAGGGGTGGTTTGTTTACAAACATTCTACATGGGGTTTGGCTAGTGTATAGGAAGGTCCTATTATCACACTTCACACTAATATTATATATGCGAAAGTTTGGATGGATGGATGGATGGATGTTTGTTACCTCTTCACGCCAAAACTACTGAACGAATCAGGCTGCATACAGGTAAATCAAACCCTGTAATCAAACATAGGCGACTTTTTATCCCATAAATGAGGGGTGTAGTATCATAACCCGCTATAATGCTTTTTGACCAATATCGTGTTAGTACCATCAATCAAAAGTTCTTAAAAATTGCTTTGAAATGGTTGGCTGCTTTTCTATTAAAACCCACTAAAACACAGAGAAATCCGCTGGTAAAGAACGATGTAAGGATCAAAAGCCACTATAATAGCGAAGGTCAGTTTCAAAATCCTCTATAACACAATCGACCAATCACAGCACCGGATTTGCGTCGCCTCATCGAGAAAATAGTATGGCGGTTGTGACTTTCTGTGTACAACAAGTGTTCGGATTTTTAATAAATTTAATGCAAAAACATGGAAGAATTAGCCCAGTTTGTGCAAAAATCAGATCTGAAGCATTTGAGGAAGAGGCCACGCGATCTGTCATCATGGAAACGTGAAGTGGAGCGCAAGAAATGGTGAGTGAAAATGGAACAAAAATCTCCTGGAAAGTTAGCAAGAAAAGTTTTATGCAAGATGTACCTAGTTAAGTTTTCAGCCAGTTATGTACGTAGATACCATTTTATACCTAAGAGAAACTCGTGTTTAATACATTTTGAATAAAAACTATAATAATACTTCATATCTTTTTATTTTATGTATGTACGCAGGTAAATAATACATTTTAGGTAAAATATCTTTGCTATGTTAACAGTAGGTACCTACCTATTTTTCTTCCTTCACGTGTCAATGACACAACAATTAAAAATATTATTATTTATTATTATTATTGAAAACATAGTAATCAAATACAATACACCTAGTAATAAAATAATATCCTACCTCCGACCCCTATTTTAAAAATTATGTCGTATAACGCCATCCATCCACCATCTTATTGTTGGTTTTGGTTGGTTGCAAAACCCGCCAAAATATGACTGTTCATTTTCAAAACCCGCCATTATGTAAGATTAGTTTCAAAATCCTCTAAAACGAATTTTAATTTGCTTATAATTCAGTATTTTCTCTATGATTTCTGTTGGTAAAGCTAAGATTAGTGGCGCCATGCCTAGGACTAATCGGCAAGACCAAAAACTATGAAATTACGATTCATTGGTCAAGATTTAACAGTTATTTCTATCTGTGAAAATTTTGAGAAAGCTATTATAGTGGTTTTTGATAATACACCCCTCAAATCAGTTCCCATGAGATAGAAATAACCTCAAAACGTTTCCATAGAAACAAGGCGTGCGAAGCCGCGGGCAGAAGCTAGTAATTTATAAAGTCGAAAGTTCAATGTTTGTTACCTAGGATCTCCAAAACTACTGAATAGATCAAGATGAAATTTTGGCGTACGTTTAGAGCTAAGCCTAACTTAGATAATAGGCTACTTATTGTACCAAAAATGCGCGTGCAAAGCCGCGGGCAACAGCTAGTCCTTTATGAAGTAGTGGGCATGTTATTCTACACCTTTTAATAATTATATTACTCTCGAGTCAAAGATCGTAGTAACCTACGTTACTCTGAGTTATTGCAAGAGTGCCAAGAACGTATGATAAACGTGCCAAGTTACATGTGTATGCTACGTTTTCAAGCGTTATTCTGTGATTTAACCCAGTAAAATATCGAATTTACTCAAATTTTAAAAGAGAATCAATTGCTAGATTGCAAAATCGGGCAGTGCACAGCACCGCTGATGTGGGTCAGGGTAGCGCCTTAAGTCAGTTTTTAAATAGCCGATATACATGCGCTATTGAACATGAAGCTTCCTTCAAAACCGGATAAGTGTGTCAAAATGTGTCTCATCGCCAGGTAGGTGGTTCCCATTCATATCGGAGACAGCTTAATCGGCAGGTAACTAAACCGTTACCGCAGTCACCGTATGTTGTGTATTAGACAGTCTTTTGTGATAGGATTTGTAGTACTCGTAGATATTTTTGATTGTCATTGGAAATTCAAAATTATTACATTTTGAATTTCCAATGACAGATAATTAAATTGTACATCGGCCCCTTGGGGAATGCACGCTTAGACAGCGATTGAGCGTTTTTCTATTGACCGGCACGGCATGGCACTCGCCCGGCAGCCGGGGGCAGCAAATAACATAAAACCGTGCCGCTGCTGGCTCCTCTAATGTTACGGCTACACTATCGTGATAACGCGAGGATTTGCGCTGTCGCGACAAGTCTGGCCAAGAAGTTCGTCCTGTCGCGAAGCATCATCGCAACAACAAATGCCCTTCGCGACGCTGCTGTCGGTAAACTGCCGGACATCAAAGGGTTTTGTCGCGATAAAAGTTCGTGTGGTTGGCTACACTTCGCGCGCACTTTGTTGACAGCGAGACGCCAAACGGTGTACACGTAGTGGCTGATTTGTGTTATTATTATTAACCTACGGAGTGACCTGTGGAGTGGACAGATGATCGTATTTTGTAATTTATCAAAAATTACGAAGCTGAGCCTGTTTTGTGGAATCCTAAAGAACCTAATAACAAAAAAACATATTAATTATGACTTATGACGCCATGAGCGCAACCGCCGCATCCATTTTTTGCGTAAAATGAATATTCGCGACGTTCTAGATTATCGCGACGTTGCGAAGTTTTTTTCCAATGTAGCCAAACACTTCGTCGTAGAACGAACACGAAGTTTTGTCGCGACAACGCGAAGACGAATCTTCGCCTTGTAAGTGGCCGTAGGGTAAGTGGAAAGTATCAAAATACATAGGTACCATAAAGTTTTATACATTTTTGTTTCCCCGACAGCCGGTACCGTGCCGGCCAGTGAAAAAACGCTCGTTAGAATGTGATCCAGTCAAGGCAAGAATACCTCGGCGTTTATTTACATTTAACTCATAAAAGTAAGCCGCTTTTGATTACTCGGTAATGTTTCGGTACGACATCAGCACGCTCAGTATACGCGGTACCGAAACCTTACCGAACCTTGCCGTACCGTACAAGCGCTTTCTTAAGTACACTGTTTAAGCACGGTCGCCGGACGGTGGCAGGGACGATCGCAGCATTATTGAGGTACCTACCAAACTGTAGACGTCACCTCCGGCCGTTTATATTATTAAATGGAACGAAAAAAGTTTAAAGCCTTACTTCTTTTGCTATGAATAATAAATAAACTTAAAATAAAAATAGGAATCGCATTCCCCGCGCTCGTGTTCGAACGAGTTTATGTACAATACAAGTCAATACACAACTGTAAAGACGGTTGCCGCGACGAAACCACGGAATTAGAAATTAAATTAATAATTTAATTTCTAATTCCGTGGTCGAAACCGTTTTTATAGTGGTTAAAACGGGCAACACGCGGTACGGCACGGTCTCATATGCCGTAAGCAATGTGAAAAAGGCCGAAGATGACCTTATTTCACCACGTCACAAGCGGCTCTGCATAATTTTTTACAGACAAGTATGAAAGTGCAGGCTGTGCAGAAGCTTTCGTCATCCGAACGTGCGGATGTTGTACCGAAACCTTACCGACTAAAAAGAAAAGGCACTACGGTGCCTTTCATACATCTCTTCATGCCTCCTTCCTTATTAGTGTAGTGTAGTCATAATCCTCGGTACCTATGGACTTTGTGAAGTCAGTCAAGGCCGAAAACACGTCAACGTTTATTTATATACAATCTTCTACGTATAAATGCACCTACCATTCTTACACCGTGCATTATCCTCCTAATGTATATCTATCTTTAGATGGGACGTGTAACGCATTGCATTCTTATGTTTTCTCTGTATTGAATTGATTATAAATGTTCACTTATAAATATCTCAAGGCAACCTAGACGCGAACTTAAAAAAAATTATATGATAAGTCAGAAAATAAACCCCTCACCGAATATTTCCGAATGGAGAAAGAGCCATTGCGTGAAGTGTTTACGTGATCAACAGAAAGAGCTCTACAATTTGCCTCCACGGGAATTTCAAACCGTCATAACTCCGGAACCACGCGAGACAGACCCCGTTGTCGGATCTCTTAAAATTAGGAGAATGAGCTCTACCTAGTACGATAGTTTTTTTATCACAACCGGAAGTACCTATTCTGGGGCTAAAAACTGGCCTTACTAGTTTTTGGTCTGCTTTCTGCAACAAGCTGCTTATTTGCACGTCAATAATCTGACCTTGTAAAGCCACAACACTTCACGACATTTTTTTTTGTACAATATGATGAGGTGCCTGCCCAGCTACATAGATATATAAATAAATTGTTTACCAATGCAGCGTCCTATAAGTTACCTCCATGTTTATTGGGTCAAAATGACTTCGCCCTTTCCTTGCATGGTGGTAGCAAGCTTGCTATAAAGAAATGAGTACAGTTGGCAATATTTTGGTATTGGACTAGCAGAATAATGTTGCTAGAGGGGGCAACTCTAATATGTGATATCGAATAGATTTCTAAGGGAAGTGTTTATAATTTGAATATTGTATTGAGACTCAGATTTGATTATAAACCCGTCTAAAGTGATCCATGTTTTATTTCAGTAGTTCAGATTATGCGAGGATCAGTTTTCAGCAGTAACAAGGTACGGAATACTGTTAACTATACCGGTAGCGCCACCACTTACTATTTTATCTTATCAATAACGGCCCATTCCAGCTTCGCACGGGTGGTCATATGTTTTTTAAATTTTTGAAATCGTCCAGTAGTTTTTGAGTTTATTCGTTACGAACATACAAAAATACAAATCTTTCTTCCTTATAATGTTAATATAATAAATAGATGTGAATTTCTAAAAAAACTGTTAGCAGGTGCTGTAACGGTCCAGATTATGCTGGTTCGTTTAATTTGCAAATATAGAAATAATTAACACATTTTGATATAGCTTGTAACACTGAAAGTATATTCTGGACTGTAAAGGAGTTCGAATGTCATGTAAAAGGAATAGGGACCTTTTTTTATCATGTTGAGCAAAATTATATTTGAAAATTTTGAGTATTCTAGGAAAACAAATGGGCTTCTTGATAGTTGGTACAGAGATGTCAGGGGAGGAGATCGAGAGTTTTGGAAGGGAAGTGAAAATTTGGGGTTTTTTCTAGGTTTTACAGGAATAGTGAATTCTTTTGACGGAAATCGTTCGGCTCAGCCATCGAGCGAGACCAGGCAGGAATTCTAGGATGGATTGCAAATTTCTATCAATCAGATTCAGGTTACGTAAACCCACACTTTTCATTTCTAATAATTCTCCGTATTGTAAACGGATGGTGTTACATCCCAGAACCGACTATTCTAATTTATTATTATATTTATTAAACACATTCTGTCGATACTGCAACGTTCCTGAGTGTGTTGGTGAACGCCTGTGCTGTAACGCCCTGAACTAACCTGATTATTAAATCTATTGTTTTGACCTGCGGTTGGACTGGAATGTGGTTCCACACGTTTACTTCTTAGGACTCCCCGCGTGGACTAGGTATGGGATTAGGTGGGCTAGAGTTTTAGTGAGGTAGGATGTATTTGGATCGCTTGAGATCATTCCCCATCAAACTCTCCTGAGTTAGCGATTTACAAACGCTTTGCTTTTAAATGTCTGGTTATCTCTGAGTACGGGAAGGGCGATAGCCGTCTGCTTTCGACTTTCCCCGAGGAGAAGAAAAGATAAACTTCGCAGTGGGGCACCTACCAGATAAATTTGGCTTATACCTATACGGAATAAAGCAAAGTTCTCCGGTTTCCGCAACAGGAGAGGCAGAAGTAACCAAATAAAGTCACAATGCCGAGATATTATAGGTTCTTCGCTTACTATGTAATTTCAGTTGTTTCAGAGCATGGGTGTATCATGGTTTGAGACGGCCATGAAAGAGGGGTGCTATACTACTGTACCAGGATTGAAGAATCAATAACTTAAGTAGTTTTAACGTTTATTTCATTTGTCTTAAGCTTCTAAAAGAATCTGAATTACTACATCACAATGTATGAGTCCTACCGCTAACTAGACGATCATTGGCCACTTTAAATCACAATTTTAATACAAAACTTATAGTAAAATACTTAGTTTTATTGATAGATAATCACTAGTGATCAGGTAGGGTAGGGTACGATATTTCCGAGCGTTACAGTGCTACGTCTTAAACTAAATTTTCATGCCAAATTTCATCTTTTCTAGTTTCTGAAATTTCTTGATAAGTCAGTGAGCGGCCCAACTTTGACTCTGCACCATTGACCTTTAGGGCGCGAATTAAAAAAGACCCTGAAACACGTATCTGTTTATTTTAAGTCATCTTCCCACGTTACAAATTTTGACGCGCCAACAGTTACGGTTCTAGAGTTATTATAAAAATGACCCTTGACCCCTTTAGAATACGAATTTGCAAAAATCCGTTCTTTCTTGGCGGGTGCCTACCTCCTGCAAAACTTCAGCTTCGGTAGCTCTTGTAGTTTCAGAGATCTCTTGATGAGTCACGTTTTCTCTTCTTTTTTATATATATAGAGGAATTAAAAAGGTTATGATAGGTATCACAAACTGGCCAATCGATTTTTGAAAATTCCTTCGTTTAACAGAATAATAAGATAAAATCGGCGGTGGCGCTGATTGGGGTCGGGGTAGCGCTTTAATAGAATGTGTTACCAACTAGCTTGATTACGCTACATATTCACATATGTATATGCACATGCATGGCAAGATAAATTCATTGTTTCAGACACTCAACAAACATTTTGTTTATAAGCTGTGACCGTATAACTAAGTGTGATGATAATTGCTTGAAAAGTCTCCCCCATAATTACTCAATTAGGTACTCCTAATTCTCCCTCATCCGTTTTCCTAAATGGCAACCGTTTATCATCTGAGTTATCAAATTTTGCCTGTGCCGTATCTTAAGTTAACTTTTGTGTTAACGTTTCTACAAGAGCAATTTGTATTATAAATGATCACGTAAAAGTTTGCTGTGTTGTGTTTGAACAAAAATATTAGGCAGAAAAATTTCGTTACATAGTTGGCAGGTATTGCAAATATAGTGGCAGGCTACTATTTGAAAAATTTCGTTACATAGTTGGCAGGTATTGCAAATATAGTGGCAGGCTACTATTGTACATAATATGTCTCTACTATCTCTCTTGTACAGTATATTGTTCTATCCTCCCAGCCCTTCCTATCTCAAGGAGCGCTTTGAATTCCTTTCTAACTCTCACTCTCTCTCTCTGCGTTCCTCTGAAACACTCATCTTAAAAGTCCCTGCCCACACTACCACTTTCTACGACAAATCTTTCACTGTACAAGCTACCCGTCTATGGAATGCTCTCCCCCTGGACATCAGACGTGCCAAATCACTCCCTCTCTTTAAAAAGCTGCTTCATCAGCATTATCTGTCCTTGCAAAGTTAGACAACTTTATTTTTATGTTTATGTAAGTGTATTATATTGTTTGTAGGCTATATGTAGGTATTATAGTATGTAGTGTAAGTATTATTATTTTTTTTAGCGTGCCACCGTCTATTTTGTTCTTACATGTCCAGTCCATCCCAAGGTTGCCTGGAAGAGATCGCTCATAGCGATAAGGCCGCCTTTGTACTTCGTCTACTCTTAGCATTTATTTCTGTATTGTTATCTGTCTTTGTGTGGTACAATAAAGTATTATCTATCTATCTATCTATGTCTCATAACAAGTAACCTGTGTAGGTTAGCTCAGGAATTCTATTGCATTTTGAATAATAATGAGTTGTTTTCGCGTGTGTATATAAACAAGGCTAGAGCTAGGACAGTAATAAAGTCTTACTATCTACATTATTCCTGAAAGGAAAAAAGCCTTTCGGGAATAATGTATAATATCTTTATAGCTGATTTTAAAACCTCTCCGGCCAAACAAGGCTTCCGGCCACCCAAGATATAATACTCTTTTTACAGCGTTGCTTGAAAGGTTCAAAAATCGTAAAATAATACAAAAAAATTATGTACCTATCCACGTCGTACATCTTTCGGGGGATACTGAAAACCGGTTAAAATGTAAATATCTCAAGAGAAAATTGAGGAAAAAGCACTCCATCTTTCTGACGTAACAATTTAGGATATACTAGATTTATAGACTTTTAGCTTCACTTCTATCAAAAAATAGACTCGGCGAATGAACCAATTATTTACGTATCACCCGGACGGAACTATATATCCTAATACTAGCTTCTGCCCGCGGCTTTGCACTCCTATTTTCAGTATTATACGAGGGAATATCTAAGTAGCCTTTGCTCTAAACGTACGCCAAATTCCATCTTGATCTTTCAGTAGTTTTGGAGACTAGGTAACAAAAATTCAGATTTCACAAACTTTCGGCTATATAATACCTTTTAATTTGATGTCTTAGAAATTAGCCAGAGTGCGAGGCTTACGCACTATAATAATAAAAACCTTTATAATTGACGTCGTGAATGTAATGAACGAAAGTCTTCGTTTCAGGTCTGGCCAAAATAGCGTTTTTGTCAGTATGTCCGTACTCCTCTACAGGTCGTATTTTAAAACCGATCGGTACGAAACTTTGTGTACAGATTCTATGATTTTATAGAATTTTATTGTCGTCGGGATTTTTTGATTAAAGGCGTACTTCTTCCACAATAAGGCAAAAAGGCGGATTTGGAATATCTCCGCTTTAAGAGATTTGATTTTGATGATTGTATTTTTAATTGAAAGGTAATAACTTTAAACTGTTCTTATAAAAATTTGGTAAAGATCGGATGAGGATTTTCGGCATGACGAGCAGAATAGCTCCGCAAAATGCAGTAATATGCAAGAGAGCATTTACAGTACAGCGCCACCTAGGTATTAGAAATATGAAATAGCGCGGCCGCATACACCATCGTCGTCGGTTAAATAATAACAACAACTTTGCGCTGATGGATCAACGCCATCTATTGATACCTACGGTACAGAATTTCGAACTTTGCTGAGGAACGTAACTTAGGTACTTACTTTGTATGTACAATTGGTATAATGGTTGATGTGTTTGTGCAACATTTCGTTCAAAAATTCAATGCACACCACACTAGCATAAACCAATATTTAGGTACATACCTACTTATAAGGGTTTTTCTGATTTTTGGGTATACCTACCTGGGTATCTACTTAGGTAGGTAAAGTGTAGATACACTACCTACCTACCCATAGGATTTTTCTTACAACGCGTCAAAAAGTAAGAGAGGGTGAAAGGGTAACCATTTCGACTATTTTCAAAATATACCTACCGAACCTACCTACCAAAATATCCCGTTTTAAATTACTTTAGTGCAATAATAAATAAATAAATTGTTGAAAAAAGTTAGTGTTCGCGACGTCTACTGTTCGTAGAACTACTAGTACCTACCTATTAGTACCTATAATAATATTTATTTCAGCTGTAACTTTTTGTAGCGATCTGCCTTGGCTGTTAAACAATTTTGTTGACAGGAATTTGGAGGTGAGGTCTGATAACGAAAAGTGTACTTACATGCTAAAATATTAAGCAAAACGTCGTTAAAATTTTTGAATTTGAAAGCAAATTGATGTTTTTATTCTTCCCTGAATAAAAAATTATCTAGCCTCTGCTGCTATCAAAGCTTCTCTCAAAATTCCATAATATTAAATCCAATTTTCTTGTGAAAATATTTAAGTTTGAGAAACTGGTAATAACTTCACGTGGATGTGAGCCCTTGCCCTTCCGGGGTTGGGCCAACCTTACACGAGATAATTTTAAGGGTTATGGTTTCTTTGCTTATTATAGTTTTCGGCGCGGATGTTGACCTTTTCGGAATGGCGGTCGCAGATTTATCTATAAGCCTTAGATTGCTTGTAACAAGGTTTAATTTCACACTTGCGTGTAGTTTTGTGTACAATAATGATGCTTAAATAGCCTTTTGGCGACTTAGGTCTATCAGGAAAAATGACTAGGTATAAAAATGTCGAATTTATTTAATTAAATTGTCGAAGGCTATTTATGCCGAGATATAGAAATGACGATATTTACAAATGTCAATATGTAAAAATGTCTATAACCCAGAAAGTATACGTATAGAAATGCCGATATTTAAAAAGGTTATATTCTAAACAAACTTCCTTCTACTCGTAGGCCAACAGTTAACACTGTCATCGGCGCAGCGTTGCGACCCCTGTGGATCGTCGTCGCCCCGCCGAAGCTGGGCTGCGAATGTGTTAAAAATAGCAATGTGGCGTCTGCCGAGTCATTTGATATTATAATGACTCCACTTAGTTATATAACCCATATTGTCCGAATTTACCACATTGGTTTGGGATGAAAATTACTAACACAAATACCTATGTACATTCCAGTAAGGTTAAACAGCTGTTTTCTTATTTCTTGACCAAATGAACAACGCACTTAATTGATATTTGTTTGTACAATGTACCTATTAGTGCGATACGTCAGATACTACCATACCACATAGAACAATATATGCAATGTCACGCTGTGTGCACGTACAAGTATTTACTGTTTGTTATTTACACAATGCAATAGTGCTCTACACGTGCAAACCATTGCCAAGACCTTGAGAGGCCAAAGACATCATAACCTACTGAAACGAGTTGTAAATACGTCACAAACAATGTAAACTAATGTCAATGAATTTAAAGCTGATTATCTTGGGATATATAGTATTGATAAAATAAAACCAGCTAGGGCGTTCAGCGAAATATTTTTCTTTAAAAAAACAGATTAGTTATAAAGTTATTTATGTGTACAGGACCAGAGCAGGATTTAGAAGAGTGGAGGCCCCGGGGCGTGTAGGATGTGAAGGCCGCTAATTATGAAAGTTTTGAAACTGTTAATAAAACGTCAAAGAAGCGTAGACTTGTGAATGCAGCGAGCTAGTAGTATCTACAAATCTGTATATATTTATCTGAAAACAAGAGTACAAGAATCGAATGCAAACAGCTCAAGTACACACCTAGTAAGGACACTAAGTACTCCGAGATGCGATGAGATTCGCAAAAATCTGCCAACTGCGTATTTCTACTGTACAACCGTACAACACTAGTGTGATAAGAAACTGTTTATTTTTATGCATGGACTGCACATTTTTGTTCCTTTATTTTCTTAATTTTTCGACTAGGATTTGAAGGCGGCTAATTACAACTTTTTTGCAATTGTTAATAAAAGTCGAAGTCATAAGCGATTGAGGCTATATCAATGTACTCGTACCTAGACTTTTCAAGGAAATGAGTTATTTTGGAGTGCCAATATTTCATATTTTCTAGAATGCTTGTAACATTTTGTTTATACCATTCAATCTATCTAAAATTCGGGCTTAGAAGAGTCTGACACGTGTTGGCACCACAGGTGCTGCAATTTGCAAATGTAATTGGCTACCCCGGTACCGCTGTTTGCCCACATAGAAACCTATTCCTGGGTTGGGTTTGAAAGCTTGTAGACTCGTGTGCTTACAGCCCGCAATGTTAAGAGAACAAAGGCGATCCATCAACTCTTAACAGGGTGTCGACGGAGAACGAATTGCAGTGCCTTGTTGTCAACTTTCGCGATCACTTTAGTTGTAAAATTATTTTCAAATGACTTCATCGCCATTCAAATGAAAATACTACTTATATCAATAATCAGAGTAAAAATATTTTAAATCACTCTCTCAAAATATATATGTAACATTATTTTGTGTCGCTTGATGAATGTCGGATTGTAGTAGTAATTGTTTGTTTACATCCATAGAGTGATATTATTTAAGTACAATCTAAATTGACATGCATTTTTATACCTACCTATTGACATTATTATTTTATTTTGACAATGCCCCTTTACAGCAGCAAATATTTTAATTCGATTACTATCTGACATTGTTTTTATTGATTCGTTAGTTATTCCATTATTTTATTTATGTTTTAGCTTATTTGACAATGCCCTTTTACAGCAGCTTTATTTACATGTAAATTTAATTTAAATTATTCTATTTCTGACATTTTAAACACCATTATTTTGTCAGTTTATTATCATTGTAATATTGTACTTACATTATTTTAGTTTAGTTTGACAATGCCCTTATACAGCAGCATACTTTGACATACCCTTAATTAATTAATTTATTATTTATTTCATTTAATTTTCTATCATGTCTGTCTGTTTTTTTAGCTTTGTACCTTATGGTGTTTCCTGTAACGAAATACCTATACATGTAATTATTAAAATAGTACATAAACATAGAATGTAACGACATCAAGTGTGACATCAAGTGTACCTACGATGGAATAAATACAAATTGATTATTTTCTGAAAAATTTATGCGGTTGCGCATAGAAGTGAAGGTAGGTGAAGGGTAACCTAAAGGAATTAGCTATTTTTGAGCTACTGCACTAATCTGTATTTTTAATTAAATTAAATTTTCTTGTACGCTTGCCCCTAGTCAAACAAAGCTGTAAAACAAACTACATAGATAACAGAATATAAATTCTGGAAACTCCGAAAAAAATTCCAGGCTCCCCGAAGCTTGTGAAAAACAAAATATACGCCTTGATGCAGAATAATATTTATGTCATTCAAACCAGCTTCTTGTATCTCCCGAGGAAACTCTGTTAAAAACGATGAATAAGGAATGAGTTGTTCCCGTTTTCGGCGAAAGTAACGAAATCTCTTGCGTTTATAGTCCCTTGATGGGTACCACCAATTTGTACATTGTCCGCAATTAATTTGTTAATAATTTTATTAGGGGCAGTGATGAGATGCATGCAGCTGATAGCGGCGATCTATCGAGGTTGCGCCCGCGATCGTGTCGGAAGTGGACAGAATGAAACATTATTGCCAAAATTGTCTGTGTTCGTGATTACTTTTCCATACAAATATTTCATGACGTCTATAAGTTGTTTGTGCTCAAACACAAAATTAACGACCAAAGACCGGATATCAAACGAAAGTGATAGAATAAAATTCACACTGAACTCAAGATTGTTCGTCTTCGATGAAACTGAAGTGTAAGAGACACTTACAAAACAGTACACTTCACTCTCTGCTAGGTACTTTTGTGCCTAGCAGTGAAGTGAAGCGTTCTACAATGTCCACATGAACACGATCCCGCTATATTTGTATAGCTCTACTTGGTTATTGCAGGGACCATCGGCATCGGAGTTTTATAATAATGTAAAATCAAACGATATTATTGAAGTTCGGTGATTGTTTCTTATTGTTTGCAACATTGTATTTGACCACACGCATGAAAATGTCCTTGACCGAAGGATTTTTTTAAGTGTGGTCGTTCTGCGTTCCTGAGTCCATAGTTCGCACTATCATAAAAAAAATATCTCAACGTGGATAACCTAAATATTGTACAATAATACGAGTACAAGAGCTAAATTATTCAGAACGTGGTCCATAAACACTAGATTAGAAGCGGAGGCAAAGTCTTACAATTGTGTTGTCAACTGTACCCAATTTTATTCATAGAAATTAATTTGGCACACCGCAACCACAGCCGCTGCAGTTATTTCAGCCAGGATTGTTCTTGGTCTAGAAACAAAACCGCAACTATTGCACACATCCACGTGGGCCACTCCGGCTTCCCTTCCACTGACACGTAGCTCGCCACCCTACGTATTGAACAGGGGCTCATGTTGTGTCGTATACCGTATGGTAGTTCCCACCTATATTTGCTTCTTCTAGAACACACAGACTCTCTCTATTTTTGCTACTTCATTGCTGGATAAAGGGCGTCTTGCTCATAGCTCCCTGCATGCATGCTGGATGCAGCGAGCTTAAGTTTATGACTTTCGTGTCTACAGAGAGCTATAAGCCGCAGATGTAATTTATGTCCCTAAAATAATGCATCAAGAAGTCCATGCACTCACTAGGTAATCGACAAAAGGGATATTCCATTGCTACATTACTTCATTCAAGCAAGTCTGCGTTTAAGCTCTATTTTATTGGCTGACGCCTACAATGGTCGCTGCAGACAAAGATTTACATTTTCCACTTTTCAGTTTGAACTTTACGAGATATTATGACTTAACGAACGTCGAACATAGTTTAGCCGGTTCAAGACCTCTGCAGTCAATTGCCTTCCTATCTACTGGAGATTCTGATATGTGATGTATGTAGGTAATAAATGATTTTTGCTAAAGTTCGTAGGTAAGGTATCATCTTATTCTACCAACCAAAAAAAGCGAAGTGAAGCCTTTCGCAGTTTAGGTTCTTGCTTGACATTATTGTGTTTCTTTTCCAAAAGAAACCTACCTATATCCATTTTGATAATATATTATTATTTCCTGCTGACTCAATTTCAAATATAAACTGTTACTTTATGCATTAGTACATAGATATGTTTTTTATTATACTTAGAAAACACCCAAACAAACATTTGCAGATCGTACAAACATTTGTCCCCAGGCGGGAATCGAACACACAATCTCCTGGTCACCGGCGGTCCTTCATCCGCTACACCATGCGACACGGAGGTCATCAGAGCTATAAAAAGAAACTGGTTACCCTTTCAACAAATGAGCATTCTCACTCAAAATTAATCGAAGACCAATGTTTCGATTACAAAATGGACAAACCAACCAGCCAATTACAGTCTGTGATATAACTGCAGTCGAACGCGACTGTACGATATTTCTTACAGTCGGACGTAGTCTTCAGAATTAATTCAATTAGTCTTGTGTTCCAAAAGACGATTTAATTAATTTCTTTGGCTTATTCGTTGTGGCGCTGTAAAAACTAAATCTGAACTAATGTCCATCGCTTTTAAGACGACTCTACTTCAATTACGATCACGTTATTTTAAGTATTTTATATTCGCAGAGCAAACTATTATAATTATTTACCTATTTTATTTATTATTTATTTAAATAAACTAGAAAAAAAATTGCTTTATAGAAATTAACGTTTTAACCTCCTTTATTGTAATGTCTATAAATAATAATAATAATAATGTCCTCCTAGCCGAATTTCGACCACGGCGGCCAGTTTCATCGGAGACTAGCCAATGTCTATAAATGAAGTGTAATTAACAGGGTGATTTTGACTATTGCGTTGTCTGCTTTGCTGTCTAAGCTGTCTTGTCTCATTATAAGCTCACAGTAACATAATAAAGTATTTCTATTTCTAACAATTACGTACGTTGCGTGTAATGTTCAGTTTCGGTATGTGTTCGGTATGAATAACAAAGTTACTATCTACCCTGGTTATGACCTGGTTTCAAGATCGCTATAATTTCGTTTGTGGCGGCAGGAGCCGACGTAGATTACTAATTAGTTAGTTACTCAACAAGCCGAAATTCAACAATAGAGACGATGCTATCTCAACCAAAACTATTTGATTACACTTTGCTGAACCAGCTTGCTGTAGTTACAATAGGTGCCGCGCGCGATGTACGGTACCATTAATTTTTCTCCCCAAGGCTTTGATTCGCCACTCTCTCTAGGCAACTTCCATAATGCGGTGTAGAGACTCATTAATAAAATTGAATGACGATTGCAGCGAGCTGGATTAGCATTTCAAAAGCCACATTGCCTTCCGAGACACAGCCAAAAGCTTTGCGGAAAATTCGACTAATACAATTCGTCTGAAACAATTCGACTGAAACACAATTCGACCAAAAACATTTCAACTAGTAACAATTCACAATAACATATGGTTCTGGGTGCAATTATACAGATACAGACCCTTTCAGTCACAGAGTCGCCACGAACCCGCCCCCTCCCCGCTTCGCGGGGGTTGGACGGGCTTCGTTAGGAGTAAGGCAAAAATATACAATAAAATACCTGAATACTTAAAAAATGAAGTTAAAGATGAAACCTTTTGTAAAAAGATAAAATTGTTTTTATTTGAAAAATGCTATTATTCTGTTGACCAATTCGCTACGGACAGACTAAAGTGACACTAACCTATGATGAAACAATGACTTAGTATAAGAATTCTGGCTTCTAGATTAAATTTACTCAATTCTATTAGTAAACTTATTATCTGAGTGACATCAATGTTATTGTTTTAATTAAGTAATTTTAACTCAATTTGACATGTTGTAAATAAAGTACGTACGAACTCAGTTTTGCAGTGCCCTTCCAGGGTGCATGTACCTAGCTAGTGATAAGCCTATAACTAATCATTCACTTAGACCTAAGAATTAATGTACATGCAAGCAAAAATAAATAAATAAATAAATAAGTTAATGTTGACCCCCCCCGCTTCGCGGGGGTGGGAGGCCTACAAGTCGGGTCAACTCAAGGTCGAATTGCCTTAGTCGAATTGTCGTTAGTCGGCATGTTCTTAGTCCAATTGTGTTTTAGTCTAACTGTTCCTAGTGCATAACCCACCGAATAAACAAATAAATAAATTTTAATAATTAGCATATTGCTTGCCTAAAGAAATTATGCCTAAATAATTTAACACAGCATGTTCTAAGCTCAATCTAAACAGAGCTTTTACTTTAGGAACGAAATGACCGCAACCTCTAATAACTATACACGTTTGTTGGTACTATTGGGTAGTAGAGTTATCGCAAAACTTAATCAGCTCTGTGAACTTGGGCACGGAAGCAAAAGTGCGCAAGTGCAATCAAATAGAAAAGTGACATTTACCAACTAGTGACCCACCCTGGCTTCGCGCCGCCCGTGCGAAAGATAGACCTTGAAAGTGGTGATGGTGATGTCTTGTAGTTTGGAGGAATGCATAGTTACTATGAGAAATACTAAATTTATTGAAAATTTTGTATTTCTTTATAAAATAAAAACTATGCTTTTGTTTTCACCCAGATCACATGAGTACAAAATAAATACCTAACTTTTGTGGCATATTTAACGTTCAAAAGGAACAGCTAATATCAGGGAATACTACTCCACGAAATTTCAAGAACAAATTATCAAATCAACGAAACGAACACCGAAAAACCGTCAAAGACTTTGCTGCGTCATTGTACTCAAAAGCATTCATTCGACAGTATTGCCAACTAGATTATGAACAAAGCTACATTGTAATTTTTTTTTTCAAATATGTTTTAAGTAATTGCGTTAGTTAACAAGTTTAAGTTATTCTAACATTTAAGGTTTTATATAATCCGTCATTGAGTATAAGACTTTATTCTCAAAGAAAATTATACTAGTATTTACAATTGAAACAATTGAGCTAACTGCCGACTGTTGCAAACAGTCTACAGATAGCTCAACTGATCCATATCAACACCAGTCGGAAGCGTCCCCAAGACGCTGGCTGCATAGTATTAGATGTTTTTACATATTCTTTAAATATTGAATTGAAAAATGAATTAATGCAGAACAAAATATGCTAGACAAAATAAAAATACGCTATAAAAATAGTTGCTGGCTACCCTGGTTTGACAGGCAGATCCACTCTCATCACCCCGTTCCTTCCTTTCAACGCCTTATTTACGGTTCGCTGCGCAGCCGTTGAAGCCAACTTCACAGATCTCATAAGGATTTGCGCGAACTCTAACACGCGACATTTTCACAGCCCCAAAACAAACAGAGCTTGTGTTGTGAGAGCCATGTGACTTTAAAAAGTAAAAATGAACAAAAAGTTCCATCCCTTCATCAAGAAGCCCTGAAAGCTAGGAAAATGGTAAAAAATGGAGCTACCGACGTCACCAACCAACGCTTTGAAGGCTCCAGCCTCCGTGATTACCACACCGACCACGCACGATGCTTGCGGCGCCGAGACGCCCCGCGCCGGAGCGCTAATTCGAATCACTTCTACTGAGTCAACCTATTTCTCTAAAGCTGGATTATGTAATTATACTAATGCAGATAGGCGGTTTTGTGACGATGAAAACTCATGCTAAGAGGATTTTTGGTATCGTCGCGTCGCCGCGTCGTTTGTCGTTGTCGCAGATGGATATTTTCACAATTCAATCATAATTAATTTCGGAATACATTTTGCAGTGCTTTTATTTTTTCTCACCTTTGAGCTACTCTTTGAGGACAAAACATTTAGGAATAGATTATTATTCCGAAAAGTAATTACGGAATCTAGTTGTCTAGTTCGGAAGTTGCTTTTATTAATGTTAGTTTCAAAAGGTTGGCTTAAAATGTTTGAAATTTAAAAAAAATCTGTTATTTTTCCTGTTTTTTTGAAAAAAATATGGTGAGAGAGCCTGACTGGCCCAACTATTTATTTAGTAAAGCCAGATTACGTTGTAATCCTTCAAGAACATTGGTCAAAAAACCAGAGAGAGTTGTAACATCAGAATGTCTTCGATTTTGGAGAATTCACAAACAATCAAAGCGCAGAGAAGCTTGGGTTCGTTAACTTTGTAAGAAATAGGAAAGTGCAGCAATTTAAAATTATTTTATTCACTCTCATTTTGCTTTGGTAGGATTATCTTACATAAGCGTAAGAAAGCGGATTTTCAGAGTTTTCCTAACTGTATCAATAATTATAAATTAAAACTAAATAAGTAAATTTAAAAGTAACTAGGTAAACGAAGAGCAAATGACGGTTGATAGTAGGCAGACCACAGAACGTTTCCCATTCAATTCAGATTCTATTTGTAGCAATACCAAACCAGTTAAATAATAGAGCTCAAAGCCTTGCCTCGTCAATAATTTTATTCAAACATTAGTAACAATTGAATCGCGAAATAGGATAATGTTTGCTCGCTGGATACGGCATCAATTAGGATATCATGGAATATATATAATAGAATTTCAGAGGGGTATTGTAAGGTAATTAATAATAGAGTGATTTGTAGCCGATTATTGAAATCGTATGACCCAAACAAAGTCAAGAAAGATAAATAAAATAAAAAATTCACTCGGTATCATCTAGCCTCAAACTAAGCCATGTGAAGTTGGCACCCGACTTTGGACAATCGAACTTTTTTTTATTGATTCGTATAGATAATCGTTTGTAGTTGATTGTAGTGAATTTTTTTTCGTTTGTAGTAGCTCAAAAAAAAAGTTAGGCTACTTTGAAAAATGGCTCAGCACCCGACTTTGGACAATCAAACTTTTTTTAATTGATTCGTATAGATAATCGTTTGTAGTTGATTGTAGTGAAATTTTTTTCGTTCATAGTACCTAAAAAAAAAAGTTAGGCTACTTTGAAAAATGGCTCAGCACCCGACTTTGGAAAATCGAACTTTTTTTTATTGATTCGTGTAGATAATCGTTTGTAGTTGATTGTAGTGAAATTATTTTCGTTTGTAGTAGCTCTGAAAAAAAGTTATTCCAAAATGAATTATTTTACGAAAATTTTCAAAGTTTGAAAAATCGAACTTTTTTTCATTGATTCGGGTAGATAATCGTTTGTAGTTGATTGTAGTGAAATTATTTTCGTTTGTAGTAGCTCTGAAAAAAAGTTATTCCCAAATGAATTATTTTACCAAAATTTTCAAAGTTTGAAAAATCGAACTTTTTTTCATTGATTCGGGTAGATAATCGTTTGTAGTTGATTGTAGTGAAATTATTTTCGTTTGTAGTAGCTCTGAAAAAAAGTTATTCCCAAATGAATTATTTTACGAAAATTTTCAGAAATCTTTGAAAAATCGAACTTTTTTTCATTGATTCGGGTAGATAATCGTTTGTAGTTGATTGTAGTGAAATTATTTTCGTTTGTAGTAGCTCTGAAAAAAAGTTATTCCAAAATGAATTATTTTACGAAAATTTTCAAAGTTTGAAAAATCGAACTTTTTTTTATTGATTCGCGTAGATAATCGTTTGTAATTGATTGTAGTGAAATTATTTTCGTTTGTAGTAGCTCTGAAAAAAAGTTATTCCCAAATGAATTATTTTACCAAAATTTTCAAAGTTTGAAAAATCGAACTTTTTTTCATTCATTCGGGTAGATAATCGTTTGTAGTTGATTGTAGTGAAATTATTTTCGTTTGTAGTAGCTCTGAAAAAAAGTTATTCCAAAATGAATTATTTTACGAAAATTTTCAAAGTTTGAAAAATCAAACTTTTTTCATTGATTCGGGTAGATAATCGTTTGTAGTTGATTGTAGTGAAATTATTTTCGTTTGTAGTAGCTCTGAAAAAAAGTTATTCCCAAATGAATTATTTTACGAAAATTTTCAGAAATCTTTGAAAAATCGAACTTTTTTTTATTGATTCGGGTAGATAATCGTTTGTAGTTGATTGTAGTGAAATTATTTTCGTTTGTAGTAGCTCTGAAAAAAAGTTATTCCCAAATGAATTATTTTACCAAAATTTTCAAAGTTTGAAAAATCGAACTTTTTTTCATTCATTCGGGTAGATAATCGTTTGTAGTTGATTGTAGTGAAATTATTTTCGTTTGTAGTAGCTCTGAAAAAAAGTTATTCCAAAATGAATTATTTTACGAAAATTTTCAAAGTTTGAAAAATCAAACTTTTTTTCATTGATTCGGGTAGATAATCGTTTGTAGTTGATTGTAGTGAAATTATTTTCGTTTGTAGTAGCTCTGAAAAAAAGTTATTCCCAAATGAATTATTTTACGAAAATTTTCAGAAATCTTTGAAAAATCAAACTTTTTTTTATTGATTCGGGTAGATAATCGTTTGTAGTTGATTGTAGTGAAATTATTTTTGTTTGTAGTAGCTCTGAAAAAAAGTTATTTCCAAATGAATTATTTTACGAAAATTTTCAGAAATCTTTGAAAAATCGAACTTTTTTTTATTGATTCGGGTAGATAATCGTTTGTAGTTGATTGTAGTGAAATTATTTTCGTTTGTAGTAGCTCTGAAAAAAAGTTATTCCAAAATGAATTATTTTACGAAAATTTTCAAAGTTTGAAAAATCGAACTATTTTTCATTGATTCGGGTAGATAATCGTTTGTAGTTGATTGTAGTGAAATTATTTTCGTTTGTAGTAGCTCTGAAAAAAAGTTATTCCCAAATGAATTATTTTACCAAAATTTTCAAAGTTTGAAAAATCGAACTTTTCTTCATTCATTCGGGTAGATAATCGTTTGTAGTTGATTGTAGTGAAATTATTTTCGTTTGTAGTAGCTCTGAAAAAAAGTTATTCTAATATGAATTATTTTACGAAAATTTTCAGAAATCTTTGAAAAATTTTCAGAAATCTTTGAAAAATCGAACTTTTTTTTATTGATTCGTATGGATAATCGTTTGTAGTTGATTGTAGTGAAATTATTTTCGTTTGTAGTAGCCCTGAAAAAAAGTTATTCCAAAATGGATTATTTTACGAAAATTTTCAAAGTTTGAAAAATCGAACTTTTTTTTATTGATTCGGGTAGATAATCGTTTGTAGTTGATTGTATTGAAATTATTTTCGTTTGTAGTAGCTCTGAAAAAAAGTTATTCCAAAATGAATTATTTTACGAAAATTTTCAGAAATCTTTGAAAAATCAAACTTTTTTTTATTGATTCGGGTAGATAATCGTTTGTAGTTGATTGTAGTGAAATTATTTTCGTTTGTAGTAGCTCTGAAAAAAAGTGATTCCCAAATGAATTATTTTACGAAAATTTTCAGAAATCTTTGAAAAATCGAACTTTTTTTTATTGATTCGGGTAGATAATCGTTTGTAGTTGATTGTAGTGAAATTATTTTCGTTTGTAGTAGCTCTGAAAAAAAGTTATTCTAATATGAATTATTTTACGAAAATTTTCAGAAATCTTTGAAAAATCTTCAGAAATCTTTGAAAAATCGAACTTTTTTTTATTGATTCGTATGGATAATCGTTTGTAGTTGATTGTAGTGAAATTATTTTCGTTTGTAGTAACCCCGAAAAAAAGTTATTCCAAAATGAATTATTTTACGAAAATTTTCAAAGTTTGAAAAATCGAACTTTTTTTTATTTATTCGGGTAGATAATCGTTTGTAGTTGATTGTAGTGAAATTATTTTCGTTTGTAGTAGCTCTGAAAAAAAGTTATTCCAAAATGAATTATTTTACGAAAATTTTCAAAGTTTGAAAAATCGAACTTTTTTTCATTGATTCGGGTAGATAATCGTTTGTAGTTGATTGTAGTGAAATTATTTTCGTTTGTAGTAGCTCTGAAAAAAAGTTATTCCCAAATGAATTATTTTACCAAAATTTTCAAAGTTTGAAAAATCGAACTTTTTTTCATTGATTCGGGTAGATAATCGTTTGTAGTTGATTGTAGTGAAATTATTTTCGTTTGTAGTAGCTCTGAAAAAAAGTTATTCCCAAATGAATTATTTTACGAAAATTTTCAGAAATCTTTGAAAAATCGAACTTTTTTTCATTGATTCGGGTAGATAATCGTTTGTAGTTGATTGTAGTGAAATTATTTTCGTTTGTAGTAGCTCTGAAAAAAAGTTATTCCAAAATGAATTATTTTACGAAAATTTTCAAAGTTTGAAAAATCGAACTTTTTTTTATTGATTCGCGTAGATAATCGTTTGTAATTGATTGTAGTGAAATTATTTTCGTTTGTAGTAGCTCTGAAAAAAAGTTATTCCCAAATGAATTATTTTACCAAAATTTTCAAAGTTTGAAAAATCGAACTTTTTTTCATTCATTCGGGTAGATAATCGTTTGTAGTTGATTGTAGTGAAATTATTTTCGTTTGTAGTAGCTCTGAAAAAAAGTTATTCCAAAATGAATTATTTTACGAAAATTTTCAAAGTTTGAAAAATCAAACTTTTTTCATTGATTCGGGTAGATAATCGTTTGTAGTTGATTGTAGTGAAATTATTTTCGTTTGTAGTAGCTCTGAAAAAAAGTTATTCCCAAATGAATTATT
Source organism: Eupithecia subfuscata (assembly GCA_963564075.1). Classification (NCBI taxonomy): domain Eukaryota; kingdom Metazoa; phylum Arthropoda; class Insecta; order Lepidoptera; family Geometridae; genus Eupithecia; species Eupithecia subfuscata. Next base: position 5,717,410 of record OY751111.1, on the reverse strand, counting down.
TTACGAAAATTTTCAGAAATCTTTGAAAAATCGAACTTTTTTTTATTGATTCGGGTAGATAATCGTTTGTAGTTGATTGTAGTGAAATTATTTTCGTTTGTAGTAGCTCTGAAAAAAAGTTATTCCCAAATGAATTATTTTACCAAAATTTTCAAAGTTTGAAAAATCGAACTTTTTTTCATTCATTCGGGTAGATAATCGTTTGTAGTTGATTGTAGTGAAATTATTTTCGTTTGTAGTAGCTCTGAAAATAAGTTATTCCAAAATGAATTATTTTACGAAAATTTTCAAAGTTTGAAAAATCAAACTTTTTTTCATTGATTCGGGTAGATAATCGTTTGTAGTTGATTGTAGTGAAATTATTTTCGTTTGTAGTAGCTCTGAAAAAAAGTTATTCCCAAATGAATTATTTTACGAAAATTTTCAGAAATCTTTGAAAAATCAAACTTTTTTTTATTGATTCGGGTAGATAATCGTTTGTAGTTGATTGTAGTGAAATTATTTTTGTTTGTAGTAGCTCTGAAAAAAAGTTATTTCCAAATGAATTATTTTACGAAAATTTTCAGAAATCTTTGAAAAATCGAACTTTTTTTTATTGATTCGGGTAGATAATCGTTTGTAGTTGATTGTAGTGAAATTATTTTCGTTTGTAGTAGCTCTGAAAAAAAGTTATTCCAAAATGAATTATTTTACGAAAATTTTCAAAGTTTGAAAAATCGAACTATTTTTCATTGATTCGGGTAGATAATCGTTTGTAGTTGATTGTAGTGAAATTATTTTCGTTTGTAGTAGCTCTGAAAAAAAGTTATTCCCAAATGAATTATTTTACGAAAATTTTCAGAAATCTTTGAAAAATCGAACTTTTTTTATTGATTCGGGTAGATAATCGTTTGTAGTTGATTGTAGTGAAATTATTTTCGTTTGTAGTAGCTCTTGATTGTAGTGAAATTATTTTCGTTTGTAGTAGCTCTGAAAAAAAGTTATTCCCAAATGAATTATTTTACGAAAATTTTCAGAAATCTTTGAAAAATCGAACTTTTTTTTATTGATTCGGGTAGATAATCGTTTGTAGTTGATTGTAGTGAAATTATTTTCGTTTGTAGTAGCTTCAAAAAAATGTTATGCTAAAATGAATTATTCCAATCAAAATCTCTAAACTTAAGAAAATTGAACTTTTTATTATTGATTCGTATAGATAATCGTTTGTAGTTGATTGTAGTGAAATTATTCTTACAAAATGGTACTTAAGGCTGAGCGCAGACTTGAGTCACGACAGTTTTAAGACAGACTATTGCTTCACAAAATTTATGAAGATGCGCACACTTCGAACAAAACGTCTCATAGACAAAATTGTCTAATACCTAAAAGAACTGCACGGCGACAAGTCTGACTAACGATTGTCGGCTTCCCTTTTGTATGTATGCGGGCGCGCACATCAAAGACAAAACAGTCTAGTGACGTACCCCCAGGGCTGCCATATGTACGATTTAAATCGTATATTTAGGACTTTTTGCAAGATTTTTGCGAGTAAAAAATCGTTCCATAAAAATCCTCTAGAAGTCGCTAACCTACCTCATCTATTGTGACCTCAGTAACGCTCAAACCGAAATGCTCTAGGTAGTGTAGTTGTGGTTCTATTCCTCCGTAGTTGTTAGTTCTATTCCTCCGTAGTTGTTTGTTCTATTCCTACTCTTTGACGACCTCTGTGTCGCAGCGGGCGAAGGTCCGCATGCGACGAAGGATGGGTAAGTACTTGATAACGATATCCTTAAAAGGGACATTATACTACCTACATAGATAAACATCTATGTTTTTTCTAAGGGTTTTCTATATGTATTTTTATTACACATAGATAACACACGGAACAAATATCTTCAGATCGTACAAACATTTGTCCCAAGGAATTCGATATGTGTAATAAATAAAACGTCAAGTGCGAGTCGGACTCGCGCACTAAGGGTTCCGTTTAATTTTAAGACCTTGTTTCTTGCCAAATTTTATGATTCTACGTCAACGGGAAGTTTTTTGTCCAATTTATTCACTAAAAAATTACTTTTAATGCTCGAAAGAAATTTTGACGTGACAACGTCTTATAAATTGGTTTGCCGGGTGACACTTCAAGAAACTGCGTTACGGAGCGTAACGCAGTTTCTTGAAGTGTCACCCGGCTGCTCACGTTATGGGCTCACAATGAGAGCGAGTGAGAGGCACGCGTCCCTTCCACTCGGGCATGGTTAGCCCGCCTAAGAGCGAGAGAGACAGACATAAAAAGTGAAAGGAACTCAAAGTCGTTGTCACGTAAAACTTTCGCCCGTATACCGACTTTACAGGCAACCAATTTTTTTTTAGTGAATAAATTACAAATGTATATTTTTCAGATTTTTCCCTTTACTTGTGCTATAAGACTTTGCTGCTCACCAAATTTCATGATTCTAGGTCTACGGGAAGTACCCTATAGGTTATGTGCATGTGATTCCCTTGGAAATTTCAAAATATTCGGACTTAAACGGCTGTAACTTTTGAGTGCGTTGACTTAGAAGTTTAATTTATATCGCGGCTTCAAGAGGTTACGGACTTGAGTATTTGACGTTAATTTTAACTCGATACGTCCACGCGTTTCTGAGGAAAGAGGGTTGACAGACGGACAGACAGACAGACGGACAACAAAGTGATCCAATAAGGGTTCCTTTTTTCGTTTTGAGGTACGGAACCCTAAAAATATAATTATCTATGTAGTATAATGTACCTATTAAGTATATCAGTCATCTAGTACCCATAACACAAGCTCTGCTTAGCTTCGGGCTAGATGATGCTGTGATCCATGTGTGATGGATGTCCAACCTTATTTATTGCTAGATGGTGATGTACCCCAATCTACTTTTTCTATGAATAGAATATACGTCTAGAAATTGTAAAAAAACGTTATTGACCTTTCTATTTCGTAAATAGGGAGCCACACCGACCAAATGCAAGACAATTATTCACACATTTTTGTTGTAATCAACAATTGGGTCATCAGCAGCTGGTGATCAGATCCCGATTGAACTAAAAAAGCGCCCGCTCGTCACTCTCAGTTTCTGTTCGTACCTAATGAAAAAGGCAAAATAAAAAAGGAAATACAGGGTGCCAATATAAACTACCGACGATAAACTTTGTTCTACCTAAATTTTTTTTAATTTCGAATAGAAACTGACGATAAAATGAATGAACTCCTTCGAAACTGTCCAATACCTACGTACGTAATTATCGGTTTCACTCATTCTTGATACCAGTGAGCGAGATAAACAGAACAAACCTTACGCAGAATGCTAATAATTTGGGAAATCCCGAGTGCCCTGCTTCTTTAAATATATAATATTAATATAATTAATTCGATTCATTATGTTTATCAATTCAGTATCTTTAGTTTTGAAATAAAGACGGTTGCCTTTCTAGCGTCATATTTACCCGCCTAAAAGTCGTTAGAAGTCGCCAAAAACTTTTTTCTTGCTAAATTTAGAATTTTGCCCGCTAAACACCCACAAAATCCCCTAGTTCTAGCGACAAAGTCGCTAGAACGGCAACACTGGACGCAGACGGTGCGCGATGTCGTAATAGACAAAACAGTTTCGTTTTAGGTGTGCGACGTGTCGTAGACAAAACAGTTTTGTTTTCGTTTTAAGACAGACTTGTCTATGTGAGGCAAGTCTGTCTTAAAACTGTCGTGACTCAAGTCTGCGCTCAGCCTAACGAGTGTTGTTTACGCAAACAAGTGATGACTAGGGTAGGTGCACCCGTGCGCCGACCAGCCCCTGTTGTCGTTCAATGCGGTGTTGGCACTTATTAAATTTATTTTATTAGAAGGGTCGATCACGATTTCCAAAACATGAAAACTAAGTCAGGATTGTAGAATTTTGTTCCATAAAAATCTTTAAAATTAGCGGCCGAAATTGGGTTCAGGTCCGGTCGAGTACTAAATTTTGTGGCCGAAAACTGAAGTTTTGCTCATTTTCGACTATTTCTTTTTATATAAAATAACTATGAAGCTTAACCAGTGCTCCGTCACTCGCGCTCAGTTTTTAGTAATATACCTACAGTTTTCTTACTGTCCCGGGGTGGCACTGAGCCGCGTGCGGCCATTTATCATTTATCCATTATCGTTCGGCTTGCGATAAGTTTTGTCTCGCTCGGACATAGCTGAGATTATCTCCGCGCAGGCACAGATAATATAATACTATGATGCGTAGGTTTGTTTTTGTAGACTACGAAAATGACTGAAAGGACTTTAGAAATTATTTTACCATAGAGAATTTAGGTACCAGGTCGTTGTATGAAATTACCGTGGACGGAGGAAATCGCTAACCTATAATTTCTAATATGTCAGCTACATCTACCTATCTTTTGTGATTTGAGTGTACAATTTTTTCTGTACATACGTATGACACATCTGTACATACCTACTACGTACAGAAAATAATGTCTTGACACAAAAATATTTGAATTATATCCTAGGATATAAGCAGCTACCTACCTAGCAATAATAATACCTTTTACCTAGCTTACAATGTTCTCCAATAATTATAATGTATTTTTTATTCTACGTTTGTTTTTGTTCACGGACTTATTTATTAAGTAGGTGGGATACCTAGTTATATTGCATGAGAGAGTTAAGGCACTTAAAGTATATTATCCGCACTTGGACAAAAACTATCGATGGTCAACCCTACCGTCAAGCCAAGGGCCGGCGAGGGAACTGTAGAGGTAGGGGGCGCGGGTGGCTTTGATCGAGCCGCCTCGCTAACAGCGAGTAGAGCGTTACGAACTTTATTTCTTCTCCCTTAAGACTCAAAGTAGATTGGTTAAATCGAGTAAGTGAGGTATCTGTTACGAAGTAACGTTATCTAATCTGTGGCTTAACAATAAAAATCCTCTAATATTTAAAACTAAAATATCTAGACTACCGACTAATATCACTTTGAACTAGGCTGACAAAGTGCCAATATTTTTTCTGAGGCCTCAAAGTCTTCATCGCTAAAAAAGTTCGATTTATCAAAGATTTCTGAAAATTTTCGTAAAATAATTCATTTGGGAATAACTTTTTTTCAGAGCTACTACAAACGAAAATAATTTCACTACAATCAACTACAAACGATTATCTACCCGAATCAATAAAAAAAAGTTCGATTTTTCAAACTTTGAAAATTTTGTTAAAATAATTCATTTTGGAATAACTTTTTTTCAGAGCTACTACAAACGAAAATAATTTCACTACAATCAACTACAAACGATTATCTACCCGAATCAATAAAAAAAAGTTCGATTTTTCAAACTTTGAAAATTTTCGTAAAATAATTCATTTGGGAATAACTTTTTTTCAGAGCTACTACAAACGAAAATAATTTCACTACAATCAACTACAAACGATTATCTACCCGAATCAATAAAAAAAAGTTCGATTTTTCAAAGACTTCTGAAAATTTTGTTAAGATAATTCATTTTGGAATAACTTTTTTTCAGAGCTACTACAAACGAAAATAATTTCACTACAATCAACTACAAACGATTACCTACCCGAATCAATAAAAAAAAGTTCGATTTTTAAAACTTTGAAAATTTTCGTAAAATAATTCATTTGGGAATAACTTTTTTTCAGAGCTACTACAAACGAAAATAATTTCACTACAATCAACTACAAACGATTATCTACCCGAATCAATAAAAAAAAACTCGATTTTTCAAAGATTTCTGAAAATTTTCGTAAAATAATTCATTTTGGAATAACTTTTTTTCAGAGCTACTACAAACTAAAATAATTTCACTACAATCAACTACAAACGATTATCTACCCGAATCAATAAAAAAAAGTTCGATTTTTCAAAGATTTCTGAAAATTTTCGTAAAATAATTCATTTTGGAATAACTTTTTTTCAGAGCTACTACAAACGAAAATAATTTCACTACAATCAACTACAAACGATTACCTACCCGAATCAATAAAAAAAAGTTCGATTTTTAAAACTTTGAAAATTTTCGTAAAATAATTCATTTGGGAATAACTTTTTTTCAGAGCTACTACAAACGAAAATAATTTCACTACAATCAACTACAAACGATTATCTACCCGAATCAATAAAAAAAAGTTCGATTTTTCAAAGATTTCTGAAAATTTTCGTAAAATAATTCATTTGGGAATAACTTTTTTTCAGAGCTACTACAAACGAAAATAATTTCACTACAATCAACTACAAACGATTATCTACCCGAATCAATAAGAAAAAGTTAGATTTTTCAAACTTTGAAAATTTTCGTAAAATAATTCATTTTGGAATAACTTTTTTTCAGAGCTACTACAAACGAAAATAATTTCACTACAATCAACTACAAACGATTATCTACCCGAATCAATAAAAAAAAACTCGATTTTTCAAAGATTTCTGAAAATTTTCGTAAAATAATTCATTTTGGAATAACTTTTTTTCAGAGCTACTACAAACTAAAATAATTTCACTAAAATCAACTACAAACGATTATATTATATACCCGAATCAATAAGAAAAAGTTCGATTTTTCAAACTTTAAAAATTTTGTTAAAATAATTCATTTTGGAATAACTTTTTTTCAGAGCTACTACAAACGAAAATAATTTCACTACAATCAACTACAAACGATTATCTACCCGAATCAATAAAAAAAAGTTCGATTTTTCAAACTTTAAAAATTTTGTTAAAATAATTCATTTTGGAATAACTTTTTTTCAGAGCTACTACAAACGAAAATAATTTCACTACAATCAACTACAAACGATTATCTACCCGAATCAATAAAAAAAAGTTCGATTTTTCAAAGATTTCTGAAAATTTTCGTAAAATAATTCATTTTGGAATAACTTTTTTTCAGAGCTACTACAAACGAAAATAATTTCACTACAATCAACTACAAACGATTACCTACTCGAATCAATAAAAAAAAGTTCGATTTTTCAAAGATTTCTGAAAATTTCGTAAAATAATTCATTTTGGAATAACTTTTTTTCAGAGCTACTACAAACGAAAATAATTTCACTACAATCAACTACAAACGATTATCTACCCGAATCAATAAGAAAAAGTTCGATTTTTCAAACTTTGAAAATTTTCGTAAAATAATTCATTTTGGAATAACTTCTTTTCAGAGCTACTACAAACGAAAATAATTTCACTACAATCAACTACAAACGATTATCTACCCGAATCAATAAAAAAAAGTTCGATTTTTCAAAGATTTCTGAAAATTTTCGTAAAATTATTCATTTTGGAATAACTTTTTTTCAGAGCTACTACAAACGAAAATAATTTCACTACAATCAACTACAAACGATTACCTACTCGAATCAATAAAAAAAAGTTCGATTTTTCAAAGATTTCTGAAAATTTTCGTAAAATAATTCATTTTGGAATAACTTTTTTTCAGAGCTACTACAAACGAAAATAATTTCACTACAATCAACTACAAACGATTATCTACCCGAATCAATAAGAAAAAGTTCGATTTTTCAAACTTTGAAAATTTTCGTAAAATAATTCATTTTGGAATAACTTTTTTTCAGAGCTACTACAAACGAAAATAATTTCACTACAATCAACTACAAACGATTATCTACCCGAATCAATAAAAAAAAGTTCGATTTTTCAAAGATTTCTGAAAATTTTCGTAAAATAATTCATTTTGGAATAACTTTTTTTCAGAGCTACTACAAACGAAAATAATTTCACTACAATCAACTACAAACGATTACCTACTCGAATCAATAAAAACAAGTTCGATTTTTCAAAGATTTCTGAAAATTTTCGTAAAATAATTCATTTTGGAATAACTTTTTTTCAGAGCTACTACAAACGAAAATAATTTCACTACAATCAACTACAAACGATTATCTACCCGAATCAATAAAAAAAAGTTCGATTTTTCAAAGATTTCTGAAAATTTTCGTAAAATTATTCATTTTGGAATAACTTTTTTTCAGAGCTACTACAAACGAAAATAATTTCACTACAATCAACTACAAACGATTATCTACCCGAATCAATAAGAAAAAGTTCGATTTTTCAAACTTTGAAAATTTTCGTAAAATAATTCATTTTGGAATAACTTTTTTTCAGAGCTACTACAAACGAAAATAATTTCACTACAATCAACCACAAACGATTATCTACCCGAATCAATAAAAAAAAGTTCGATTTTTCAAAGATTTCTGAAAATTTTCGTAAAATAATTCATTTTGGAATAACTTTTTTTCAGAGCTACTACAAACGAAAATAATTTCACTACAATCAACTACAAACGATTATCTACCCGAATCAATAAAAAAAAACTCGATTTTTCAAAGATTTCTGAAAATTTTCGTAAAATAATTCATTTTGGAATAACTTTTTTTCAGAGCTACTACAAACTAAAATAATTTCACTACAATCAACTACAAACGATTATCTACCCGAATCAATAAGAAAAAGTTCGATTTTTCAAACTTTGAAAATTTTCGTAAAATAATTCATTTTGGAATAACTTTTTTTCAGAGCTACTACAAACGAAAATAATTTCACTACAATCAACTACAAACGATTATCTATACGAATCAATAAAAAAAAGTTCGATTTTCCTAAGTCGGGTGCTGAGCCATTTTTCAAAGTAGCCTAACTTTTTTTTTGAGCTACTATGAACGAAAAAAATTTCACTACAATCAACTACAAACGATTATCTATACGAATCAAGAAAAAAAAGTTTGATTGTCCAAAGTCGGGTGCTGAGCCATTTTTCAAAGTAGCCTAACTTTTTTTTTGAGCTACTACAAACGAAAAAAAATTCACTACAATCAACTACAAACGATTATCTATACGAATCAATAAAAAAAAGTTCGATTGTCCAAAGTCGGGTGCCAAGTTCACATGGCTCTCAAACTAAGGAGTTAGGGGTACTACATAACTGATATATTAGGTGATTAAAAGAACTTAACAAGTGAAGTTCAATCTCTATTATATGAATAAGTTCCATTAGTAGAAGATAATTTTACACAGGTAGTTACTTGATCCATTCGGTAGCACGCACGTTTCAGAGAATCGATTTAAATCGATGCACAACACTAAAACAACCCGTCCCAACCCTACCACGCCAGCAGAATGTCATTCTTTTTAGAGGATAGCAACCAAAACTTGAGCTGGGATGTGGTGGGTGGGTTCTTGTATCTTCTACTAATGGAACTTATTCATATAATAGAGATTGAACTTCACTTGTTAAGTTCTTTTAATCACCTATTATATTTCATAGTTCCATTAGTAGAAGATAATTTTACACAGGTAGATGTTTAGAGTCTAACTATCTGCTTGAGTGTTTGGTATTTCAGAGCAGTTATCTTTTCTGCTTAATTTGTAGCAGATTTTATAAATATAAAACAAATAGGTGTTTTTAGATTATTATCGTACGAGTATGTCGATAACTATAACACAAAATATTAAAGAAAAATAATGATGTAAGTACTTAACTTCTTATCAGTCAATACAATCATAACTTCTTATGCATAAAGTATTAATGAAGTCTCTGTTACCATTGTATATCAGCCGACCTAGCAAAAAATTTCCGATGAAATTGGATGGTTATAATTTGGGCAAAGGCTTGCGAGCTCTGTTTCTAGCCAGTTCTGTGCCTTCCTCGATGGAAAGGCCAGCGGCGTGTGCGCTCGACGGTGCAGCATGCCGCTGCAATGTGCGCCGAAAGTTGCAACGCCCCGATTCCGCTTGCTCTCGTAACAATGTACCGAGCATTACTTTGCGACTATGCTCGCTTATGCCGACGTTAATCGGTGATCAATAAATTACTACTAATTTCACTTCATAAGTTACTCGGGGCAGACATCATTATAATCTAGTAAACATTTTTTTTTTTTTTTTTTTTTTTTTTTTTTTTTTGTAAAATGTGGTAAGTATAGTCATATTTGGTTGCTCGCGAGCTGCAGAGGTTTATAATAATGCTGATATATAGAGGTATATAACAATTTAATAACGCTAATTTTGTAGTTAATTTATCCAAAGAAAAATCATAAGATATCAATTATTGATGAAATCTAGAACTGTTTAAGGGTCCCTTGCAAAACTGTATTAAGGTACACTCGGCCGCTGCTTACGAGTATAAACTCCTTATAAGAGGCGAGGTAATGTGTTCGTCAGAACCAATTTTGTGGTCTAAAAGGAGCCGATCGGTGACTTGACTACATACTAAGTGAACAATATTATAAATCACCTTTTTGGAATTGTTCTGTTAAAATATACTTCTACCACAGCTATGATTGGGGCATTTAAATAATCGATATAATCAATAATGTTATTTTGCTATCAATAATTCCACCATAGCTTATAACCTTCTTATAACTAGTGTTTTAAGGTCCTTCAGAAAAGGAAGCAATCATGACATCTAAATTTTATGACTACGATTATAGTGATTTCTGAGAAACAGGTCGCAGTGAAAACGCTTCCCGTAGACAATCGCAGCCCTCTAAGGGTCTCTAAGTCTATGAAAACTTTGTATAAGTATGTGATTTTGGATACCATCGATTCACTAGAGGGAACTAAGCCTGAGAAGGCTAGTTAGGGATTACAATCATTCCTGTTGATTGTTCGTTATTAATTTTGGTAAACACTTTAGAATAATTTGAGAAAGGCGAAAACAGTAAACGTGAAAACCGAATCGGGGTTCCATTCAACAAAAGTGTCACATTTGGCGTTGGAGCGAGATGCGCTACGATCAATGTAAGGTAGACCAAAGTGATGTACTGAGTGAACTACCAAAGTTAATACAGTCGTGTGAGTTTCGTTCTAATTCAGTGTCTGGGTTAATTTTTCCCATTTCTATTCTATTAGCTTATTGCCGTAGTCTTAACTGTAAGCATCAGTTTTGCGCAATATTATGAGCATACTCTTAGGGCCTAAAAAAACCGCTTGTTATAAGTTATTAATGTGAAATTGTAGGTCCCATTCTTTCCAGTGACCATTTGCGCCCATGCCAGTGCAAGCAGCACCCCGATAGTCAACAGTAAACATTTTATGGGCATAGGTGTTAGAAATTAAGGATTTCTTAGTCTTTTTAATATTATCCATCCTGCCACCAGCATAAATCGTATTTTTGTCTGTTATCAGTTGAATATTATTATTGTTTTATAATGATGGCCATTAATATTATTTTGAAGCGCGAATTTTTTTTTTTTTTTTTTTTTTTTTTTTTTTTTTTTTTTTTTTTTTTTTTTTTGTCTTCAAAACCATTGTGTAAAATTTGTGCAAAACTCTAATCGTGGTAATTTCAAATATTTTTGTGACAACTGTATAATGGTTCACATTTTTCTTCAGGTAAGGCTAAACTCAATATGTCTGATGAGGTATTAGACATGAAGCCTTAAAACTTGCAGCTTTCATGTTTGTTTAGGTGCAAGTGTATTTTGTTTATAATAATTAAATCGTTTTATTGTTTCAGTAAATTGTTACTAAAGCATTTTTCTTAGTTGGCTACTATCATCTAAATATGAGACTGAACTGTAGATTCTAGTCGAAACCTTAATACTTTCATGGCCCACGACCCACATGTCCAGGTCCATCGCGCCGTGAGACGGCTGTGGCGCGTCCCTGCGGGTCGCACCACCGAGGCTGGGCAGTGAATGCGATATAATATAAATAACACTTTTATGGCCCACGCAACACATGTCCATCTCCATCGCCGTAAGGCGGCGGCGGCGCGCCCCTGCGGATCGCACCGCTAAGACTGGGCAGTGAATGCGTCACTTAAATGGCCCATGAGATACATGTTCGCCTCCATCGCCGCCGTTAGGCGACCGACGGCGCACGGCGCGCGGGGCGGCGGCGGCGGCGGGCCCTTTTGCAGGTCGCACCTCCGAGGCTGGGCAGTGAATGCGTTAACTAAAAAGTTCTCTTTAATAATTTTGATGAATGATACCTACCAATAAGTATGGATCCTTGTGATCATTGTTGTACACGAAGATAGCCTTGTTTTGAAGATTACAAGAGGTCGCATAATCTTCAATTTTGATTGTGTTCTTAAGAACTTTCAAATTATTTTAAATTTCAAATAAACTTATGGGCACTGTTAGGGTTAGGTGTCAACATTGTTGGTTATTATGATTGTAATGTATGGTGCTAGCGTATTCATTTTACACTATGATATTGCACCAAAATGTACTAAATTCTTTATTGTTATTTTAAGTGTTAGACTTATCAACTTGAGCTAGGATATCTTTAGGCATGTATGACTGAGTATTATTGCTAGTCAGCGAAAATTGGTAACCGTTCAAATCGGTGTATAAAACAAATTGTTCTATATATGTATATAGATAACCAACAGTTATAATAATGCCTTCACGTAGTACCTGATCTACTGTAGCAGTGGAGGACGTCTCGGTTCGTATTCGGTCGGTTGTGTTGCGCTGACGCTAGGGGCGCAGCTGACGCCGGCGGCGGCGCTTGAGTTTGATTTCGACTGGTACGTACTCTGTGCCTGGCGGTGCGCCATGTACTTACCTGTACCTCCCCCCCCCTTTGTTCACCGTGGGTTAACGCGGAGGGCGTCCCGTTTGAAGCTTGAGGGGTGGGTTTTGACGACCCTTGTTTTTCAATTACTTTAGCAGTTTTGATTTTTCTGACAAATTTGAGCCAAAACGGGTGTCATCTCGAGTTTCGTCTTTAATGATGTTCAGGGACGATTTATCTAGATATTGGCCTATTGTGCGTTTTCGTCTCGATTGAATGTTCGTTTCGTGACATCTGAGTGTATATTCTTACCGTAAACAACCGGAATCTCTTCAGTTGAGTCACCTAGTGCACGACTACATGCACAACATATTATCAAGACAGGATTACCTATTTTGACATGGTGTCCGTCAATATCCCAGTATCAGTTTCGATGGTTTCTAGATTTTTCATTATCGGGGATACAATATTATAATGTATTATATTATTATTATTTTATACCTGCTTCATTATCTACAGAGATATTAGCAAATAGGAGCTCGTTAATTAATTTGGCTTCGATTTCTGTAAAGAAGAACCCAATTCCACTTCAAATATTTTTGCGGGTAGTGCAAAATGTTTTTATCAGCTCAATCTTAGGAAATATTGAGTTTTATAAATATTGAACTCAATGATATGCGGAGTAGTTTAGTTGACATGGTTTATGGATATGACCTTCGTGGATGACCTACAGTCAAACCTCCAGGTATTTTACTGACAATTTTTTGTCATCGAAACATTAGGCAACAAGCATTAGGTACGAAATTGTTAGTTCTAGGGATGTAAAATCCAATGGTATGTAAAGTTGATGACTTCCTACTTACTTGCTTTATGGTCTCTGTGAATGACCTACAGACAAACCGCTAGGTTTTTAACTGGTACCTGAGCATCTTTAAATTTTTATGAGTTCTGATGATGTTCAAACCCTTGATGTGCAAATTAGATGTTTATTTGCGCTATTATAACCTTCGTGAGTGACCTACAGTCAAACCCCCAGGTGTTTAGCTCATCCTGTCTAGCCTTCGTGAAGTACCTACAGTAAATCCTCCAGGCAGACTTTAAGATGGTCGGGTATGGTTGAATTGTAAAGAATACAACATCTAGATTATTCTAGCTAGATATTCTAGGTATTTGTTTTATAACCTTTGTGAGTGACCTACAGTCAAACCCCCAGGTGTTAAGCTCATCCTGTCTAGCCTTCGTGAAGTACCTGCAGTAAATCCTCCAGGCAGACTTTAAGATGGTATGGTATGATTGAATTGTAAAGAATACAACATCTAGATTATTCTAGATAGTCTACTTGCTTTTATAACCTTCGTGAGTGACCTACAGTCAAACCCCAAGGTTTTAACTCATCATGTCTAGCCTTCGTGGAGTACCTACAGTAAACCCTCCAGGCAGACTTTATGATGGTATGGTATGGTTAAATTCTAAAGATTTGCAACATCTAGTCATGAATTCAAAAATAAACTTACCTTCATTGTTCGAGAATTCAATAATTCGACGATATCAACTCACTTGTTTTTGTTCAAGCTTTTTGATTTCTACTTGATACCGCTGATTTGCTTGGTCTTCACTTTTCCTTTTGTAATTTTTCGTAGATTCACAAAACGTATTGCGTAAAAGAAATTTTGTAGTGTGCTTATGCTACCGCGCACGGAAAAAGAATGACATTCTGCTGGCGTGGTAGGGTTGGGACGGGTTGTTTTAGTGTTGTGCATCGATTTAAATCGATTCTCTGAAACGTGCGTGCTACCGAATGGATCAAGTAACTACCTGTGTAAAATTATCTTCTACTAATGGAACTATGAAATATAATTACATAACATATTACATAGTGTAGATAGATAAATTTTGTTATGGGTACATTGATAGGCAGCATAATAATGTTCTACTTAAATTTGTTATAGGTACATTGATAGGCAGCATAATGTCCTACTTAAATTAGTTTCGGCCCGCAGTCTCAACGAAGATTACCTAGGTGCAAAGAGCGCTATAGCTCTCATTAGGGAATGCTAGTCCAGCTGTGGACCAGCATCAACTAAGTGATGGATGACGTTATAAGAAAGTCAGTGTTAGAGCAAATGTTATTAAAAGGTAAAAATGATTTTTTAGTCAATGTTCCTGAAGCATAACTTGCTGATACCAAATATTTAGGTACCTACTTGTCGTAACACGCATTTTTAACGTGATATTCAAGAAATGAACTGTCATCGTGAAAAATATTGAGTAAAACAAAATAATCAAGTGCTTTTTACTTCGCTGTTTACCAATTATAATGCTTTACTTATAGAGCATGTCAGTATCCAATATGTCGTCGGTACGTAAGTAATACACACCTATCAAGCCATACCTACCACTCTTTAAGCATCAAGTAACATATTGAGCCTTAGTTTTTGTTAATATAGTGTGTAACCCCACACTAAGGGTAATTTCTAAGAAATCAAACAATATCCCAAAAAAATTGTGCGATATAGTTTGATTTCTTAGATATTGAGCCTTCTCGAAATCATAACACCAACAACTTTCTACGACAAAGACCAAAGTTATCCATGTCGCATCCACGGTTCTTAGTCCGATTCCAAAGCTTTCGTATTGTTCGTGTATAAAGTTCCAATTATTCAGAGGCGTACCTTACCTACAGTAAATGCTGGATTTCCGATTGTCAGTGGAACAGCGGAACAAAAGGGAGAATGAACCAGCTAAGTTTGCATACAAATTAGGACCAAGTTTCATACGGTGTGAACAAACTTGGTTATTTTTTACGGCGAAGATCACGTAAGGAACGGCAGGTGAGCGGAAAAATACATGGTGTGTCAATTCAATTTGGTTTAAAGGGATTTCTAAGAAATACATTGTTTTTCCGTTTGTTTTTTACTTTTACTTTCATTTCTGTTTCTAAACAGACTGCGCTTAGATGTAGTTTCCTTTGTTGTGTGCTCAGTAGGTAAACCTCAGTTATCTACGTTACCTATGAATGAGGCAATTGATTTTTTCACATTTCTACAAAAATCTGCTGGGTTGTGTCAAAGTCATCCAATTAACTGTTAAAAGCATACAGACAGACGATTTTTTACTTTCAAATTTAAGTAACTACATTCATATTTAAGCCATATTTAATGAACAAAAATATTTATTTTTACTAGCTTACCAATAAGACAACATATTTTATCAGAAAAAAATGCTGCTGTTATAAGGGGAAAAATTAGAATCCATCGTTTATCCATTCCTACAAAAAATTATTCAAAAATTCGTTCGTGAGCGAAAAAGCACAAATTTAAATAAAAACAGTCTAGGCAACGTAGGCACCTATCTTGAGGGTCTTAAAATTATATAAATTGGTTTGCTTGTTTTAAGACTTCTGAAGGTTACGTAACTAAGCAAGACAATGTTATTAATAGAAACACATTTTTTATAGTAAGCGGCCTCATTTTCAGCCGACAATCTTGAGTACCAATTTTCAGTGAGAGCACAGCCTAAATTTGACAACAAAGTGTGTGCGTTCATTTTTAAGAGTGTCTTGAAGGTGGATTTCTTATCTAAAAGACGAGAAAAACTAAAATACAGAGCAGCAACCACACCAAAACGTAAACCTAAGTAGAATAATTAACTACCGTTACGGACAAATGACTGAAAAACAAGTGCTAGGATGGGTTGATCACCGTCCACCATGCTTAAAACGATAAATACCTATAACATGTTATACATGATAATACTAATAACGTACATAATATGCGCAAACGCATACATACAGATAAAACGAGATAATAGAAACCAACCATTACTCCCATAATGTTTTCTAAACGGTAAATCCGAAAAGGGCGAATAATGTCTTTATTGCCATTACAATTCAAAATAGATACCTAAATAAAGCGTAATGGTTATTTGCTTTCCCCCTTTACTCGTAATGTACCCACCCCCTTCCTCGTTATGTTGGTAGGTACCTAGGGTAAAGTCCCGATATACGTCCCAGAATGGATACCTGGGTGCTCCAGCTTCAAAAACCTATTTTCTTTTTAAGGGTTGCTATCCCAACAGAGGCCGCGCTTTTGTGATTTTTAAAATCATCTGAGACTGTTAATTGTGTTTAAAATTCTGGCACAAAGATAAAATATTACTTATGGATCTAGTCTTGTCACATCTTGTCAGTCTTGTCACATTCAGTTACAATATCTAATGGACTTAATTCCGTAGAAAAAAATCCCAATGTTACCCCTTTTTGTGTGTAATATTTTTCAATATTATGACTGGACTACTGATATTCTAAATTTGTTTTTTGTATCACACTAAATATTTCTAAACAAATTCGCAGAAATTGACTTGATAAAATGATTTTCTTAATCACTATGTTCAAATACCTACAAAATGCACGAGCGCGGTGGCTTGACAGGGCCGATCAGTCGCGCGCTGGCGCTTACGCCTACTGCTGTAGGAATACCTGGCCTATTTTCAGAAAATGGCTATGTATGTAGTATTGATCGGTCGGATAGTGTTTTGTGAAATATATATTTTATTTTCTAATTTGTTTCTGTTATTTGATTGGAATTTTCATTGTCAATAAAGTTTTTATGATACGGTGTAGAATTTTTTTTTTCACAATGCTTAATTTTCTATCAAAAATGAAAGTTTTCAAAAATATATACGAATTTAACGTCATTTAAAATCGTATTAACTTTTTGAAAAACACCCTAAATTTGTAGCCTGAAAATTAAGCTTCATACTCAAACATGGTTGTGTTTTTGGGAATGGAGCACGCATCCCTACTTTACCCTACCCCTTTTGCTCGTAATGTACCGGATGCCATGATACTTTACTTCGTTTTCTTGAAGAAATACAACTCACCTAAAATAACAATGATTATAATCATGATAATGTTATAAATAGGTATTCATGATTCTAAATAAACTGTAGGTTAGATAACTTTCAAAAGTTATCTAACGTTGCCTTTTATTAATTTTACAGTCCGTTATGAAATCATTTGAATGAATGAATTTTTTAATTTTGTTTTTTTAATATTTTGTTACACGACCCACTGTATGAAGATTAATATAATGTGTAACATAAGATAAACTAATTGCGAACTGAAGATCAACCCCAAGTTTAAATTCTGTGGCCTAAAGCTAATAAAATAACTATATGTAGCGGTCGATGGATAAAGGTGACGAAAGACGCTGTTCGTGGCCTCGTTTGGGGAATGAATATGTTCAGCAGTGGACGTATACGAGTTGATGATGGTGAAATTAAAAATATTGAAAATAAGATGAAGGAGGATGAGACAGTATTTACTCCGGTAAGTGCCTAGTACTAAATCCCAAGCGTAATCTGAAGTAACGCTCCCTAATAAATTAACTTTCTGTTTGAGTTAGAAGGGTAGTTATTGCGCCAAGAAAGCTTGTGTCAAAATGAACATTAATTTTCAACGTAAATAATATAAGTATGTCCTAGTGATTATTATAAATATGTCCTAGTGATAGCTGTCACAAATTTGATACAAAATAATAACAATAATCTTTTGATTTAGAAACTTTCCATTAAGAGAACTTGAAACGATTATTAGGGAAAAAGGCTAATGGCAATTTTTTAGTAGAGCCGATAAAATTATGTGTACTGTGCGTAAATAGTTATAGGTACGTGCCACCTAGGTATTTACTGTTTGTTTAATTATTTAATACTTTATGGTAGTAACACTACAACATATTTTCGTGAAACATGGCTAAGAACACTCAGGGTAAAATTATCTATAACATAAAAAAAACTAAACGAAAATCGGTTCATCTGTTTGAAAGCTACGATACCACAGACAGACAAGTTAAACTTATAACACCCCTCTCTTTTTACCTCCGGGGTTAAAAAAGTCCATGTCCTTATTTCGACGCAGAACAGAACCTTTTGATTCCAATGCTTACTCACGGTCTTTAATTCTTTAATGGCACAAAGTAGGAGGGAAAACGTGTCTAACCTAATTTAAAAATTCAGTCGAATTTATGTAGCCGTATAAATCTCTGGATTCAATGGGTCACACGTTAGGTAAATCCTGGTAGGAACACCATTTGTATATTTTATTTTGTTAGATATTTCATTGTTTGTATATTACATCATATCAGCTCAAACTTGTAAGTTACACAATGATGACGTTTAAGAAACTTCAAAAGTTTTTAGACACCTAGTTTTATTGATTAAGATTGAGTCTTAGTAAACACGTTTTCATATTTTCAGCATCAAAACTTACAACGTTAGGTAACACTTTTTCTGGGGATAGCATAGGTTCGGGGTAAGGTGTTTGATGTCTGTTCCCACTGGAAACCGCTTTGAGTTGCGAAAATTCTTTGTCTGTGTGTTTTTTTATAAACCGCTACCAAGACTTACACAGATTTTGCCCCAAAAGCTACGTTTCGATTTAAAGCGCCCATAGAAAAACGAGTAAAAAATATTCGTTGCTTAAGCACAGTCGAGCCGTCCACGGGTCATTCATGATCCTGAAAACGGAACGAGAATAATTTCTCAACCTCTTTGAAATGCCCTCAAACCTTTCTCACACTCAATAAAAAATTGATTTTCCATTCCTGGTTTCTAAATAAACCCTTTTCAAACACGAGTTCATTTGCACGTAATGAATGACTGAACCTTCCGAACTTCCTCCCTTCAGTCCTTTAATCTTAACCTGAAAAATTACTTATTACGACAGTTTTTTAGGGAAAAGTTTAGCCATTCCGATAATACTGACATAAATCAGAGTGTAAAATAAAGAATTTATGCATCCCACGTTCGGAATTACAATGGGCCATTTCGATGTAAGAAGTTTTTATGAAACAGATTCGAAAGTTTTTTGAGAGATTTTTGATGGTGGTGGTTATTGTTTTAATTAAAGCAGACAATATCTTTCTTCAAATGAAATCAAATCAAAAACTCTTTATTTCCATAAATACAATAAATGTACACTTAGAAAAGGTAAAATTAAACACTGACACTCAAATAAAGTGATATTTTGATTTCTGTCACTTCGGTATGTAGACTAAAGTAAAGAAGCGACGAAGAAACCTTTATCCTGTTCGTTGTTATTTTTTGAGCTGGAGCAAAACTCGTCCCAAGCATTTTTATCGTCTAGATAATCTGATATTTTGTAGAAAGCCTTTTTACAAAGGATATGTTTGACAATTTGTTTGCATTTATTTTTTGATAATTTTTGCAACTCACTTTGAGTTTTGTTGTAGAAGCGTATACCCTTTAAGAGATGCATTTATCTTGTGTAGCCTAGTTGTGGGCACATAATTCTAGCTTCTAGCTTCATAATTATGCGTGACCACCCTATAAAGTATGCAAAAAAAACACTGAAAAGTGGTTTTGATTGTTTTAAAAATTACAATGCATTCTTTCCCGCATTCAGCACGCAATGGACCCACCATTGCGTGAGTAGTAACTATTGTACGAGTGATATAACCTGCCTAGGGTGTGCCAGAAGGCTTGTTCAATAGAAAAAAATCCAAATCACAATCACCTTCAATGCTATGGACCAAATTTCAGACAGTGACATTGTTTAATCATGCTTCTTCGAGTCGCAAAAGTTCGGAAAAAGACAAGACGCACGATACAATTTTTCAGTTTCAAACTCGCGTGTGACTTCTTTTGAACAATGCCAACAACATTCAAGTTTGTACCGAAGCGTAAAATTTTTCGGGAACTTATTCATAAAGAGGTATTCACGCTATTTTGAAGTTAAAAGTCTTGTCACATGATATTCTTAACAAAATCTTAAAGTTCGAATGAAAGATTAGATATAAAATAATAACATCAAAGTTGAAGTTGTAATAACCGGCTCCTACAATTTAGTTTTCGTCAAGGAATATAAGTGTTAACGATATTCGAAATGGATTCGACACATCTGCTCAACTTATTTGTCACGCTGCTGAAGACAGAAGCTATGAAAATTATGAATAGCGAACTCTCTATCAAGTCACCCCAGGCTTTCACGCTTTATAAACTACTTTGCTTATTTTTTTTTCATATGTTTATTTATTAATTGCATTCATGTCCATCACTAGGTGTTAAAATTTTAGGTAGAATCTACATGAGCCCTGTTAGGGCGTTGCAACATCCAGAGTTTGAGTTCTTAGGTATAAAATAAATGGTTTACAATTTAGCATTATTCATTAAGTCCACAAATAAATTTGCTAGTTAAGATACAGAAAAAAATACACAATTCGTCACCTATAAGTAAGTTTATCATAATTATTATGTCAGAAATATTAAAAATCGAATTAAAACGTCTGCCAAAAAACTATGTCTGTTGGTTTAGTTATCGCACCATTGACATACTTTGCTTTATTGGGAACTGGAATCCGCTTTAGAATTTATTTGATTTACGCCATGCGTATGTCTGCGTGTCAATTTGTCTAAGTGATTCTTCACGTCTACGCGAATCCTGATCCAATTGGTTTTCATCATCTCACGAAGATTTTTTGCTCCTTATTGCCAGTTTTTAGGTATTTTCTGCGTATCGTGGTAATGTGGTATAACATTGTGAATCCATCCCTACTAATATTATAAGCAAACTGTATCTGTTTGTCTGTTTAACCTCTAGACGTCTTAACGGCTGAATGGATCTTAATGAAATTCGACAAGGAGGTAGATAGTATACCGGGTAAGGACGTATGCTTCCATAAATCTCACCTCATACTAGTGTGAAATAAATTAACTACAAAAGCTATTAGACTAAGTTTTTAGCAAATACTTAGTTACCAACCTACTTACTAAAGTTCTATTTAAGATTGATGTTATATTAAAATTAATATATTAATATCAGTTTGGCTTTCAAGTAACCAAACTAAGTCTTGAATGTTATTGAGTTTATCTTTGTTACAGTAACTTTCTAATGAATTCGTTCATAAATGAATATAAATTACAAAAGACTTCTTCTTTCTTTGCGAAAACATGCAATAGTCATTGTAACATCTCTAAATTAAAGTTACTTGTGGAGTTCAGTTATTTAAAGCTGGCGTGACAATATTTTTATTTTTTTTAGAATCCTTTATATTAATCAATGAAATAATTCTTTCATTGATTTTTTTAACATTTCTTAACAAAAAGAACAAAAGACAAGCACGGAATGATTCAGTTATCGAGACGCACGATAGAGCGTCAGCCAAGTTCGGACAGAAACAGGGGACGTAATAGCCAGTGTGTATCTTAACGTGAACCATTGGGCACACTTTTGGTCTCTTCTGTATCTCAGACATTAACTATGTAGGTTTAATATAATATATTAAATAGAGTAGGAATTTACTCTACTTATGGATTTTATGATTAGACTTACGATCCATTAAAACGGTAAGAATTTTTCTGTTATAGCATTAACTCAAAGTAAAGTAGCGCTCGCTTGCTTTTGTGTGTGGGTACACGAAATATTAGGTAGGTACCTATAGCACAATCGGAAAGGTTGGGCGTATAATGAAAACCCGCTGTAAAACTTAAGCTGAATAATTAAAACGGTTTGCTGAAAAGATTTTGTAAATGGAATTATTATCGGAGGACAGATCAGGGTAGCCCACTAATATAATCAGTGCGGGGTTATGGGGAACTTAACAATACTTTGGCCATAGCTTAAACAATGACTTGCTAACACAATCCCATGGTTTTAGTAGAGAAAGCTCGTAGCGATAAGGCTGCAATATGTGCCAAACGCAATTATCTCATGTTATTTCTAATTAAAGTGGTTTACTTGGTGTTTTGTAACTGTTTGGTAGTTTTTGTTTTAAAGATGATGTGACAATAATGTCGTCCTAGGCAGTTCATGGCGGCCAGTCTCAGCGGAGTATAACCATAACGTGCAGGACGTAGTTTAATTTCAGAACAACGATTTGCCTCGTAAGAAGTCCATCTGCTAGTAAAGCCTTCCAATTTATATCACCCAGCATACAATACGAGCACAGACCACGTTCCTATAGCTACAGGAGTAGGTACAAAGTCCAATGTGGTAGCGCATTTTTCACATTAAACGTTACGTGCCCACAAATAAATAGAACATTTCCATGCATATGTGTCCCGTCGGGCCGGCATACAATACTCTCTTTAATGTATGTATTGCCAATTTATTTTTTTATTGCAATAACCCTGCGGAGTTTCGTGAAATATTAAAAGGATTATAAATTATTTTGTAATGTTTGGATAGCACGAGCTCTTTAATCCGTAGTTCGTTTATATGGCCGTGGCGATCCCGGCGTAAGAATTGACCCTTTCAACTCGGCCCGTGGATGTTGTATAAGCCGACTTAGGAACCTTTTTTTTATTGATAATGGTCAAGCGTTTGACCACCAACTCACTTAAAGTAAGTGAAGATGTGGCCTAAGATGGGCACGCTTTCCCAGAAGGAACTTATTTACCCTGGACTTAAAGACTCCAAGATTGTACTCTAGCGGGAAAACAGACGCAGGAACCTCATTCCACTCTTTGGCCGTGCTTATTATAAAAGTACCTACCAGAAGAAGGACAGGCTTCTTTCTGTGTATGTTTACCTCGTCCACTGCAAATAACCAGGCCTGCCACGCGTGGTGATGACTGATTTGCAAAAAGGTTAGGGGAAGGCTCATTCAGCAGTGGACGTACCTAGTGTGCTGATGTGTGAAGACCGCTCGCTTGGAGCAAGTTGTACGATCATACCGCTCTTTGCCGACCGTACAAGGACACCGAGCTTACTGGTTACTGGTAGCTGTCGTCGCTGAATAGACGGAGGCTTGCGGGAGCTGTAAGGTACAGCGCTTTAAATAGGCACATGTTTGCTTTTTCTTTAGCTTCTTTAGCTTGTAAGCACAGAATTCAAACTAGAAGACAGAAATACATGGTTATTACTTTTCCAAACGCTCCGTCCTCCCTTTCACAAGAAACTCAACTACTCCTTCGTCATTAATTTCTTTCCTTTCGGCATTAGGTTCTTACATGCCGATTTTAGAAAGCGTTAACATTATTCCATAACACCTTGTAGGTAACAACGTGGTACCATAAGTACGTACATACATGTAATATGTCGTACAGTAGGGTCATGATAGTGTTGATAATTCAGAACATTGAAGTATCAATCCCTTGGCGGTGAAAGCTATAAAGGCCATAATTTAGGATAATTCTGTAATGCGGTTAAGTGCTACGCCTCAGTGATATAAAATTTGTTTGATTAATGAGTAGTAGTAAAGGGCTACGCAGTTTTGTAACCAAAATCTACTGAATACCGCTTTTTAATCAAAATGAAATATAATTGGTTCAGAGGAAGGAAGAAAGTAGCGTAGCTTATGTAATTACTGATTACACTATTCATAAATTGCTTGAATATTGAAATTAAAAAATAAACAAGTATAAGAACTTGTATAAAAGAAAAGGGTTTTTGAAAAATCGAATAGATGTTTATCATAGAGTCTCAAAGACATCGATGACCTATCCAATGTAAAGTTTGTATCTACTGACAACCAAATCAGCAACTTTCCATATTTTCAATATAAAAACTTCAGCTCCTGCCAGTTTCTAACTGTGGCACTGTCAAGAACACTAGTTGCTCAGTTAATTCTAACAAACATACAGGGTCTCCCGACCGTTTGGTTTTAATTAAAATGTGGTCTGCATATTCATGCAAAGTGCTCCGTACACCCGCGGGAGCCGTCACCGGAAACTATTCCTGTTTACTGTGATAGCACGATAATGCAGCTTCATAATTACTAGGATTACGAATAAAATGTATGTGGGGATGAAGCGTTTAATCCCTCCTATTCTGATAGTGCGGATTATATTTATTTTCTGATTACATATTTAATTTCTGGAATTTGCGAGTGACTTATTTCACGGTTGCAGCTATTAAACATAATATTGAATTGAAAGTGACCAGTGTGTATTAATACTACTAATAAGAAATTATATTTCTTTTGTTACCCTAGTCTGTTAATGACTCGTTTACAAAATTATTACACTTGAGCCAAAATACTCGATTTCTCATGACTAAGCTATTTTCTTCCAGTTTGCATATAAGTCTGACAAACCGTGAGTAAAAGTAAAGTAAAGTAAAAATGTTATTTATTGACATAATAGTAGATGTAACAGACATTATGAGTCCATAGGCTCCTGAACTAGTTTAAAAACTGTGTTTCAGGAGCCAGTGGCTTCTCCAACTAATATTATCAGATAATTATGTCAAAGTAACATAACTAATAACTAATCTTAATTGTAGGTACAGAGAAAACAAATTAAATAAAAAACATGTAGAGCTATTGACTTCGAGCTTGTGGTTTCAAAGCTACATTATGATGTCCTATACATTACAAGATGCATTTACATTATACAAGTACTGTGTAACTTAGTGTTAAAGATGAATTATTTGCTATGAATATCAAGCTTAAGTATATTTAATATTAAATTATGTTAGGTGTTTAATGGTGCATGAGAATGAAAAGGAAAAATGTGTGAGATTTAGAAATAGAAATTATTTTATTTGTTAATAAACTACATAGGTACGTATGTGTATGTGTATGATGTATATAGTAGGTACTTTAACATCTGCCTATGATCATTTCCACTTCATCATAGTTAAGATCATTTAACCACTTTATCATTGCATTTTTGATGTCTCTATTACTCATTTTCTTTATGTTTTGTAACATATTAAGTTTATTGTAGAGATATGGAGCTACAACGTTGTAGTGTTTCTGCGCAAATTTACTTTTAACGGCTGGAATTGGACAGCGATCGATTCTTTTGTTGGAAACTGGTAGGTGGGGAATACATTTTCTGTGGTATCGACGGACAGATTCGTAAATAAACATTTTTCTAACACTCAAGACACCGGAAATCTGGTATACCTCTGTGGTAGGGTGTCTGAAAGGTAGGTAGAGTAGAACTTTGAGAAGTGCACGTTGTGCGCGCTCGACAGTGATTAGATGCGTTTTCGCTGCTCCACCCCATGTACATATACAGTACCTAATTAGACATTCACACAGGGCTTTATATGTCTGTATAACTAGCTTTCGCTCTGCAACAGTCCGTAGATTCCTAAATATATAGATGAGTTTTCTGATTCGTGATGTAAGTGATGTAATATGGTGGTTCCAAGTGAGATGATCATCAATTATAACTCCTAGGTATTTAATGGAATTAACGCGAGACAGAGAGGCGCAGTCACATGAAGTCATACGGGAGTGGTTACAGGGAAAAGTGTGTATTCTAAGGTTGATAGAGGACTTTGGATTTCCAACAGCCGTCTTACTATAACACATGTATTTAGTTTTGCTTGTATTTAATGTGAGCAGACTGTATTCTAACCATTTTGTCACCACAGAGATAACATCCTCGGCCAGCTTCACGACACCAGGCCATGTTTTTTCGTGTAGGAGAAGCACAGTGTCATCTGCAAACATTAGCAAATCAAGACCAGTGAGTGAGTGGCTTAAGGGATCGACGAACGAGACTGAAGGTAGGTAAAAGAACTTTATAATAAGACTGGCCTAATAGTACGTGACTGATTTCGAGATTTCATTTATTACAACATGTTATCACTGCAAAAGCACAAAAAGTAATAAAAACAAAAAATGCCACACTGGGTATGAAAAACACAAAAGCGTTTACATTGTTACACTTATACTATACCTACCTTCCGAAAACACTGGCCATAAAATCAGCATATTAAAACTGTATGTCTCTCCGTGGTATTCCAACGCCAATACCAGAACTGTATCCATCGTGGTAGCTGATTGTTTGCCAAAAGTGATTATACCATACCTACTGCCGATAAGTGTAGTCAATGGCCCCACGTAATACGGTGTTGTAGTCCTAGCAGGTTCTACGACGTAGCGGGCTCCACGACGACGTAGCAAGCTCTACGACGTGGTGGATTTTTGAACCTACCTTATTAAAGTTAGGTACTATTTCTTACTTAGTATAAATTACTATGGTAAGAATAAGAGTTTCCCTAAAAAGTCTCCACACCAAAGCCAAAATACTCTTGGCTGCCAAGATTATTCTGACACTGAAATGTCGCACCAACCCGCTCGGAGGGTTCAGTGTGTAGACTACATTTATTTTATACCAGTACTTACATAAATTTCTAAGTGACAACAGTAAGTGAATATGTATATATTAAATCTCAAATTCGTCAAACCTATTCGCGATTTTCATGACTACAAAAATATCAATCTTAACAAATATGTTGTGATTGTACCATATTTTATTTTTGCCAATTAATAAAAAAAATGTAATGAAAACGGTGCTTCCAATCAGCCACACTCGTATCGTATTAAGTACTCGATAGCACTCCTTCGTCAGTTAATTGGAATCTTCTCACGTTCGCAGATCTATTGTGCTTTTGCTTATTACGCAGGCGTGAACCTTTCGGCGTGAGCGTTTCATATGAGAGAGTGCCGTGGCGGTTACGACGTAGAAATCGACCCCTCCCGTGGAGTGTGTAACTCAGTCCGTGAATGATAAGGTGACTAATATGATGAGAATATATGTTTGGGAGGGTCTTTCTCAGTATTAAGACGAGAAATTCTGAATAAAAAAATAATAGAAAGAGAGCGAGTCAGTAGAAGGAGACTTAGATGAATTGGTGCGGGAGAGAGGGAAAATAAGTGAGTTTTGGCGTGATTTGGACGGGTTTGGTTCCAATTCTGGTTGTATCTCTACAAACCTCAATCATGAGTGACCTGAGAGGAGGTCATATTTGAGATGTCGGTGTGTATAAAATAACATGGTAGAATAATAATCGCTTGTATAATTCTGTAACATTCAATAATGTTTTCTTTTACCAAACAAATGAATGGTAGAAAACACACGCACACATATTAAAATGTATTATTTCCCTGTAAAAATAAATAAATAAATAATAAATAATGCTAGACAATTCACACAGCATTATCTAGCCCCAAGCTAAGCAGAGCTTGTGCTCATTATCTTCATAAAATAATAAATCGTCTGTGGAAACACAGTTGCTGTTTAGCCATCCTTCCGTCCATACATACATTAAATAAATACATTACGAGAACGCGTTCGCAATTTGTCGGCGACAGTAATTCCTGCATTTTTCACGAGATTCTCTGAGCTTAGTCAATGACATATTTATTTACTCGCAACTTTACGCAGCCTCGCTTTAAATAACCAGGACGTCACGGAAGCACCCTGTAGACGAAAGTTTAATTATTTACAAACAACGACTTTATTCCATTTTTCTTTTTAATCTCCTATAATTCCCTTTTCGGGGAATTTTTCAACAGGACAGCTGAAACAAAGATCTTAAAGGGAGATCTTTTATAAATAACTAGACAAAAACAACACGATTTTAGAATATTCAAAGAAATAATTATACCTAGATAGAATACACAACAGCACGGTTCTTGTTTTAAAACATTGGATCAGGTACCTATAAAAAACGGACGATCTTTTTGCACATATTATTAAGTTGTTCAGTTTAATGAGACCATACTCAGAAGCGTCAAAGTAGATTACCTGAAAAGCAAGTCATATTTGAAATTTCACATAATTATAAAATTATTTTCATCACTCTCACGCAACTGACATACAGACTAAAACAACATGCAAAGTTAATCTTTATTAGCTGAATAACTAGAAGTTTTATTACTAGAACCTAAAACATAAAGTACCCCTCAGCCCGGACTCGGCAAACCCAGTTCAAAACAGAAATTAAGTTAATTTCTTGCACTGCTAGGGCGCAAACACGAGATTTCTGTCGCTTTCAAATACGGAGTACTTTGCAAATACGGAATACGGACCTCTTCTTTAACAGTGTACTGAAAATCGGTGTTTAGTTTATAGCGGCGCGATAAAACTGAAATATTGCAAAATGACTATTTTCATCGGATACAATAATGTCTCTCAGAAAGAGATTATCTTTTAAATATGGTTGTATTTTTCGTTACTATATAACTTTAATAGCTTATCCGACAAACGTTCTAAGGTCCTAAAATCACAATGGAAAAGCATTTTCAGTTTGAGATAAACTGAAAAAGCTTTTTCATTGCGATTTTTAAAATTGTTCAATTATTTATTTTGCAAATCATCTCAACTAAAATATGCTATAAGTACTTTGCCCGAGAGCTGAGATGCTGATTACGAAACGAACATTAAAAAAAGTTATATGTATACATATTCCGACCATTAAAACACGGTACCGCACTTCCAGTCAAGTGGGTACGACTTTGTGCATACTAGTTTCTCCTTCTATTCTACTAGCAATTACGTTTGGTACTAGGTATATGCGTAGTACGGAGACGTACACAGAAAGTGTGTTAGTGAAACATTTCCACTTCTCTGGCAAGCATCTCTTTTACCCGTGATAAGATTTTCTGGAAGTGTGAATTAAATCAGCGTAAAGAAGACAAGAAAAGTTTTGACGAAATTACAATAGGTACCTACCTATTGTTTTGCCCTGGCCGAAACATTTAAGAATGTTTCCAATTACCAAAAATCTGATCTAAGACACAAAAACTATTTACTGCCCTTTGGAAATCTGGTTAGGCACCATCGTATTTCCAATAGAGCCTTAAAAGCTTGTTTTTCAAATCAGTCATAACACCAGGTCTTACTCCAGTAGGTAGGGTTAGGGTAAAAATGTCACCAGGTAAAATTGTCATCGTAAAAATCTAGTGTAACTTTGTCATCGCTTAAATTATTTTAATTTACTCGCAAAGTCACATTTTATTATACATTCACACGATACTTTCCCAAGTTTCAACACATGCATTGTGAACATCCAAATGAATGTCATGTACGCTTACTAGTCAAGTACGAGTTCCACTTGTTTCAGTTTACGTTACCAGTATACCATAGATGAATGAGAAACAAACTTTTCTGTTAGAAAATACAAGTAGCTTTGTTCCCAAATGATTAACGCTGTGACAAAGATAAAGTTTATAAGGTGTTTTACTTAGCTTAGTTTAGTTTGATTGATTCTGGTTAAATAGAAAAGCCGAAGTAGAGATACCAAGAAAGTAAGAAAAGAAAGGCTAGCTTTTATTCCCCGTCGAAGGTCCAGGGACCACCCCCTTGTGAGGACAAGGTGCAAAGATATTCAGGCTGTCCAACTTCCGATGTCAGCTGACACTTTTTTATCATTATTCTTCCTTAAAAATCAAGCAAGCAGAGCTCAATTTACTATGCACAGTGTGCAAAGTGACAGACGCAGAAGCTCGCAAAGGCCCGAGAAAGCTCACAGGGAAACTTTTGGAAGCATACTTACTAATGAAACTCGACTAGCACTTTTACAAGTTCTATAGAGGTTGGACTTTATTTATCCACACAGCCATATTTCATCACACTAATATTATAAATGCGAAAGTTTGGATGGATGGATGGATGGATGGATAGATGGATGGATAGATGGATGTTTGTTACCTCTTCACGCCAAAACTACTGAACGGATAAGGCTGAAATTTTGCATACAGGTAAGTCTAACCCTAGAATCAAACATAGGCAACTTTTTATTCCATAAATCAGTTCTCATGCGATAGAAATAACCTCAAAACGTTTCCATATAAACAACTCGTGCGAAGCCGCGGGCAGAAGCTAGTTTACAATAATGTTCATTTTTGTATATGTTTCAGGCCGATCCTTGCACAAATAAACACCCGCAAACTTCGTTGCATAAAACCGAAAATAAATAAACAGAGTACCCTTCACAATTTAAGTTTTCCAAAAAGCTTCTTTCCGAACAGATTAAAAATTAAGAGGGATAGTGAAACATGGAAAAGTCAGCTACAAATAAACACTTTCCTAGTTACATTGAAAGTGTTTTGTTATTCGTATGTACACAACGTTTTAGAAAAAAAAAACTTAATATAAGTAATTAAAAATTTAAAAAATAAATAAAATAATTGGTATTATGACTGAGGTTCATCCCCAAGCAATGAAACTATAAATACGTGACTCTGCTCGTTACTTTTAATGGTTTCGGTAATTTTACTGAGGTTTTACATCCTTTGAAAATTTACGTGAAACAACAAAGGTAAAATGACAGATTTTCAATCTAAATGACAGATTTTCATTAACATAGCAGGCATAAGGCAGGCGGTATTAAAGAAAAAAGAATATTCTCTATCTATTCTATTTAATAGTGACGGAACCGTGGTCCAACTGCGATGTGATGGCCCACATGGTCCCACCAAACACACACTTGACCGTCCACATCCTCCCACCCCGGGGGGGGGTCAACATTAACTTACTCCTAACGAAGCCCGTCCAACCCCCGCAAAGCGCCCCCCCCCCCCCCCCCCGGGTCGTGGCGACTCTGTGACTGAAAGGGTGTGTATATATATAATTGCACCCAGAGCCATATCGCACCATATGGGACATCGCA
Organism: Eupithecia subfuscata; assembly: GCA_963564075.1. Taxonomy (NCBI): domain Eukaryota; kingdom Metazoa; phylum Arthropoda; class Insecta; order Lepidoptera; family Geometridae; genus Eupithecia; species Eupithecia subfuscata. The sequence goes on along the minus strand of OY751111.1, from coordinate 5,686,558 downwards.
GTGGGACCACGGTTCCGGAGTGGAAAAAAGGTGTATAGTTTTATCTCGTAAAATGGGCATTTAGAAAAACGTTTACGTCGTTATGGTAAGTTTTATTGCATAAAAATTATTCCTTGTTTTAATTAAAGTTTAACCAGGAACAAGTGTATCTTATTTCAAATTAAACTTACACTGATCGGTTTATTTAGAAAATTTGTGAGCCATACCTAGTGTCTCTTTTCAATTATTTTGTCCTTTCATACTTTTACGTATGAAGAGGGAGAATGATGGCTAACCCATGTTCTAGTAGGTACTAGAAAAAAATCATTATTTCTGCAAGTAAAGCTGGCCCACATCTGTTTGCAGAATTTAAAAATGGTTCGATTAGTTTAGTGCGCATATAGACATACATAGATACCATAATTTACTAAAGGTCATGCATAAGTGGCCAATTCCACGCCCTATTGATTGACCTAAAATTACTGTTAACGTTGTTGTTTCTGTATTTCATTAAATAATTACAAAGTAAAAAACACAGATAAGCAGAATAAAAAAGAGCAGTTGACAACCGGTTTTTAATTTTTTTCGTTATTTAGTTTCGTTATGTAATTAATTTACATTATGTAATTCCAGAGTTGGGTTGTCCTTGTTTTATTTATAAAGGGTATTTTACTTTATGTGTGTTCCCAACGATGCTTCTAATAATGTAAGAGGCATCTAAGTCGCCTCTATGAGTCCTTAGCTCTATGATATTACACGCATAGATTGTATATCCTGATAAGCTCATGTGACGACGTAGGAAACTGTGTTCCCGCTTGTTAGTATGCAGAAATGTGATAACAACTCGGTACGTGCTCTATTCTAAGCTTTGAATATTCTAGCTATAAAAGTAAATTTTTACATTATAGCGTCGAACTTGGCAAACTACGATATGGGGTGGATACAACAAGAGGTTGTTGTGACAGAATGCGTAGGCGTGGGCGTGGGACCCAAAAAATGACTTCTGAACAGTGAACGAAACTGATCTGTCATACTGAAACCGGTTACGCTATCCTCGGCTCACATCGTCGTCGGCTGGCTTATTCCGCACAGCGGAATATCATCTCGCGAATTTTTTTCTCGCAGATGAGGTATAATCCGCGGCCTGAATCGTAACTTACGCGGTTTTTTTCCGCAATTGCGTGCAGCTTCATACAATTACCATGTGTTGCATAATCCTGCGGGAACTATCGCCTGGCGCAATTTCATTGTGCGGGGAAGCTAAAAGTTTATGGTTTTAAAGATGTGCCCTGTCTTCTTTATTTTCACTGTTCTCACTAAAGGATAGTATAGTCTTATCTGGGCGGTAAAAGGAAAACCTCAACCTCAACAGCCTGTATTGGTCCACTACTGGACGGCCTCCCCCTGATAACCGCCTTATTGGCTTTATCACATGGAGGGTAGTGCCCATAATCCCCTCGCTGGGAATGTGGGTTGGGGATCGCAGTTTGGTGGTAGAATTGTTCTGTAGGTGGCGCTGCTGCCCGCCCCCGGTGGATATCCCTTAGTCGCCTCTTACGACACCCGCGGGAAGAGTTGGGATGGTGAAAATTTTAGGCAAGGCACCACACGGCTAAAAGGAAAACATAATATAAATATACTTATTGACGTCGTGAATGAAATGAACGAAAGTCTTCGTTTCAGGTCTGGCCAAAATGGCGTTTTTGTCAGTATGTCCGTACTCCTCTACAGGTCGTATTTTACAACCGATCGGTATGAAACTTTGTGTACAGATTCTATGATTTTATAGAATTTTATTGTCGTCGGGATTTTTTGATTAAAGGCGTACTTCTTCCACAATAAGGCAAAAAGGCGGATTTGGAATATCTCCGCTATAAGAGATCTGATTTTGATGATTGTACTTTTAATTGAAAGGTTTTAACTTTATATTGTTCTTATAAAAATTTGGTAAAGATCTGATGAGAATTTTCGGCATGACGAGCAGAATAGCTTCGCAAAATGCAGTAATATGCAAGAGAGCATTTACAGTACAGCGCCACCTATTAGAACATCTTTGTAACACTTCGAGAATTATATGAAATAGCGCGGCCGCATACACCGTCGTCGTCGGTTAAATAATAACAAAAACTTTGGGCTGATGGATCAACGCCATCTATTGATACTAGGTACAGAATTTCGAGCTTTGCTGAGGAACGTAACTTAGGTACTTTGTATGGACAATTGGTCTACTGTTTGATGTGTTTGTGCAACATTTCGTTCAAAAATTCCGACAACAATCGTATCGCAAGTGAAGTGATCTGTAATACCTACCTACCTTTCCAAGTGCACCTTACCTACCTCACCTACCCTACCCACAAACAAGATTGAATCCGTTCAGGAGAAACAGACGCCTATTCTTGCACGGTGGGCATTATTTCAAAGGTAGGTACCTAAGGAAATCATTTCATTAGTTTTGAGCTAGGTATATAATTATACCTACTAAACAATTACCCTTACCTACTTACCTACCACCTAAGGTTGGTAAGTTGCCCAATGCACACCACACTAGCGTAAACCAATATTTAGGTAGGTACCTACCTACCCATAGGATTTTTCTTACAACGCGTCCAAAAGTAAGAGGCACCGATAATTACATAGATATTAGGCACCTAAAATACTTATGACAAGTTTAGCGCCATTAAAGGAAGGCTGGCGCCTACCTATGCTGGTGCTTATTCTGATATGAGGGCACTTTTGCTCCGTGATAAGATGCTTTCACACTGGCATGGCGATTTGCAAGGAGTCACCGCCTAAAAACATGGTAGGTACATTATACCTAAGTACCTAAATATCCCGTTTTATATAACTTTAGTACTTAATATAATATAAGTTACTAATATGTTGAAAAAAAAGTTAGTGCTTGCGAGGTCTACTGTTCGTAGAGCTGCTAGAACATCATTGAACTACTAGAACATGTAGGTACAAGAACTTTTGAAAAGGTGTTAGTTTTACAAACTTCTCAAAGTATATTTTTCCTGTAAAATAATAGATCCATATCCACAAACGCTACATAGGTAGGTACCTAGGTACATTTCAGATGGGTCGCTATGCAATCTTCGGAAATGGGGGGGGGGGGGGGGGGGTGTAAAGTATGAACCCCACAGAAGTTTTCATTATATAGGTACAGCTAGGTACCAAAATATCCCGTTTTAAATAAAATTACTTTAGTAAGTAAATTAATTGTTGAAAAAAGTTAGTGTTCGCGACGTCTACTGTTCGTAGAACTACTAGTTCAATAATACAAACGTACAAAACCGACGAAATAGTGTTTGTTCTTTCTATTCAGGAAATTATAATACGGAAGTTCAGCTCCTGCCTGTAGGGGCAGGTTCTGAATTTTCGTATTCTGTCCCTACGTACAGAACACTAAAACAATTAGTGCCCAAAGTGCAGGCTTTTAGCAGCCCGCATTCATTTTTAATAAACCGCCACTGAAAGCGGTCAAGCCTTCGTTTAATTTCCGGCGTGCGTAACTCTCTGAGGCTCCGATGTGTAGCGGGCCGACTAAGAACCCACTAGGTTGGCAACATTGAACAATGTATGCTATATGAACGCAATATATGATTTAACTTGGTTTGATATACTTACGCTTAAACGATTACATTGCTTTATGAATTGACTCATCCCCAAGAACAGTATCGTATATTTTATTTACATTTCAGTAAGTTTTAAACCTAGAACCAAAGTTTACTTTTCGCTATTGATTACGACAACTGCACGCTAGTCAGTGCTGCAAATCTTTTATGTCTATGTATTACGGTGTTTTCAACTCGCTGTTGTCATTGTGTGTCTTTTTATTGAACCATTCAAATTAATTTGGTTCACACCACAACCTTTATAAAATGGACATCAATATTGGACTGACCTTCAATCCAATAACACTCATTCATTGAATTTTCCGTGTGGGGCATATGACTGGTCGGGTGGAGACTCAGCAAACGTAGTGTAGGACACCCATCAGCCAGGTGAGGTGACCTGCGTAAGACTGCTGATAAGCTGAAGACAGGACGGCGCTATGGCGCTCATTAGAGGAGGCCTATGTCCAGCTGCTGATGATGATGATCATTAAAACTTCGCGGGTCAATAAATGCAACGAGATTTGCATAAAATTTTTACGAGTCATATTCAGCGAATTTAAACCGAAGTCTGTATGTCATTTGTTTTACCTTAGTCTTATTCCTTTAAATATATCTTTCATGATAATTTTGATGACCGGAAAAGTAGCTTGACGGTATTATTCAAAACAGTTAAGTTTTCATTGACTCAGAAAATCGTATAAATCGTTCAAAGAACAGTTTTTCTTGAACTCGCCTTTGTGATGCTCGCTCACCTGATTGAGACATCAAAGTTTCAGTGTTTAAATAGGCTGCGCTGAACCGAAAATGGGCTCCAATCTTGGTAAATAAATATTAAACTGGTTTAGGTCTGAGATTAGCAAAAACGAAGATGTTTAAATTGTGTACTGATCTTTTTTAACCGCTATTTTGCCCTTCTTTTTCATTTTTAGTGTTGTCCTTGATTCTAACCTTCTATCCACCACAGCTTCATATCAACTCAGGACCTGTCTAACACCCGCGTTAAAGAACCATACTTATGTAAGGTAGCAAGCAACACTGTGCTAAGTAAGGCATTTGTCACGGCGTTCGTCAAGGTCGACCATTTTATTCACAAACAACACTCAAGCGACACTACGCGAACGCACTGCATCGATTACAGATCTGCGATTGGTCCGTTCCTTATGCTAAGTTCTCTCTTAAGTTTGACAGATTTGCGGATGACATAAAATAATCATGAACCTGCAAATATAAAACAATTTTGTTTCCATAGAACTGAATACGAATGAAAATCTGACAGAACATAACCTAACATTTGTGATATAGGTACTTACTAGCCGAAGGTGAGACTAAACTATTACTGGCTACACTATACGCAGTTTAAAATAACTTTACTGTCTAGCTACTTACCTACTGACGTAAGGGTCGTCTCAAATGAACGCATATCATTGCACATCACTCAAGTATTGTTTACGAATCGGATTGACCGGCCCTATGCGTTTGTGTGCACTGTGAGACCTCATAGTATTGTTCTTGAATACGGGTGTAAATGTATGTAAGCGATGTGATCAAACATGCAGCGCTTTCACGGAAGATGAATAATAAGGTCAACTGGAGTGGTTGCTTAATGTATTTAAATTAGGTTGCGGCAACTGCGGACTTGCTATTTCTGAAGACATGCTATCAGGACATGGACGAAATATTCTGAAATTGATTATTTTAATTTTGGATGGAATATTCTGCTTTTAATTCAATTTTAGATGGAATATGCCATGACTCATGTCATGACTTTAAGATCTGTTAGACATGTGAAAAGAATGGATGAACAATTTTCGACTACTTCCTTTCATGCCCAAAATAGGTTCATAATTTAAATAACATTAAATAACCGAAATCATTAATAATATCATCTCAGTCAACCAATAAGTCTGTGCTCATGCTGATATTAACATAACTAGCGATTTCCTTTGATCTTTGAAGAGCTCTTACATTTATTCACTTTACCTTGTTTACCCTTGTATCAGAAGTGTGATCAAAAGGAACTGTAGGTACCAAAAGGAAGTCGTCATGTTTGATTTTATATATTTTTGTACATATATCACGAGTGTGATACCGAGTGGTATACCTTGTTGTCTATCATCATCATTGTCAGCTGAATTTTTACTATTTGTTGGGCTTAAGCCTTTTTCGGAACCTACCAGGGGAAGAGCAACAGCTTCATTGTTCAACACCTTCACCCCGATCACCAATCCGCCTGCCAGGCGTGGACATTGTAGCAAAACCCTCGTTTGAGGGAGGCTTGTTCAGCAGTAGACGTATATTGTATGATGAGGTTACTTTACAACTCTGCACATAATTAAGTTTTAGGTTCTTATCATTAAAGCGAAACAATTTGTTTCTTTTTGAATTTATTGTATCAGAAAGCCGCGAAGAAACATGACAAACATTGGAAAAAGTTACAAGCATTTTGCTGTCTGGAGAGCGACGAGCGGGATAGGCGGGGAAACTATTTTTTTTTTTTTTTTTTCCTGCAAAGTACAGAATAATAGGAGGCTCTATTTCAATAGGTATTCCTAACATAGACACCTACTAAATTGCACAACTGATGTGAGTATTTGTGTAACGCACTCTGTTTTCGCCAAAGCCACAGAATAAACAGTAGGCTCCTCAACCATAGTTTGATGATTGATTTGCTTCTCCCTAATTAACGGACATAATTGATAGTTCGCGTGTCATGTTATTATGTGTTCGTAGGTCAACTCGACTCTGTAGGTACTCTATAGAGATCAGAGTAGGTACAGTCAGTAGCGAAAGTAGTTTCAATAAGTAGTTGGCATTTTTGAAGAAATGTCCATAAAACAATAAAATATATTGTAGTAAGTAAGTACTTTGTGAGCGCCTTTACTCTGACCATCCCGGTAAAAGTAAAAGCACACTCAAAGTAAATTTATGCCCAACCGGTTCCATCCCATTTGATCGCGCGCGGGTTATACCACTATAACACTGACTGTGAATAACCTGATCGACTCCATCTTCGTTTGGCAAGGTAGCTAGAGTTGAATCGGCAAAGTGAACCTTCAGAATCACTTAAGTGATAAGTGCGCATTACAATTGTAATGCGCAATAACATAATCATACTCAACCTTCCGAAATAAAATAAAACGTGCCGCCCGGAAACGAATACAATAATCTGTTTCAATCAGAACCTCAACAAAACCCGGAATCCCTAGCCCTACTCCCAAGAGCTGTTATCAATAAATGAGACTAAACTAGGACTTTCTTTTTTTGTACAGTATGTGGGAAGACGTGGTGACCTCTGCAAAGATATCCCTAATTCTAATTCTGAATGGGGGAACTGGGATCTGCACTGACATCTCGCATAGGAGTATATTGTGCATTGTCCCCCTGCCTAATCAAGTCCTAACCAGCCCAGCTCTTTAAAATATCGGAGCAGGACTTTTTGTGATTTACAGCTTCGTTTCAGCTTTTCTGTAGGCGTGGTCGGGACTGATTCCTCTATGAGAGTCTTCAGTCCCGATTTCCGTCCGGCGTCCTCTGTGGCTGTGCAGTGTACCACTACATGTTCCACAGTCTCTTCTTCCTGGAAGCAGCCGCGACACAGGCTGCTGTCCGAAAAAAGATATCCCTACAAAATCCTGGCTTAACGATATCTACATACTGACAATATCATTAAACAGGTAAAATGATTGTTCGGTCATAATGACGATTTATTCAGAATAAACCGTCATTATTACCGACACAAACCAAAACTAATTCCACAATCATCCAACGGAGCTTTAGCCTGGCAGAATATTATGTTTAGTCTAGAGTTATTTAGTTTATACTCTTAAGTTCGTCCACGGGAAGACCAAGCGAGATTCCTGTCGCAGTCATGGGGCGGGCGCCGCCGCCGCCAGCCACCCCGTGGCTTGTCTAAGTTCGCCGTGAAGGTTAAGATGACGATAGCATTTAAACCAGATTGATAATTTTATTAATAACGCTGTATTTACAATCCTCGAGGGTCCAGCTGAAAGCAATACGATCCCTCGGAATGCGGGTAATCTTTACAAATAGGCACGCCTTTTTGTCAAACTATGGGCAATGCGGGCAAACTGGGTAAAGTGGAACTTTGTTTATTAATGGTAAATAATGTAAAAAAATTGAACATCTGGACGTCTAACTGTAACATTATAGAATTATATTAAGCAATAAAGCAAGGCAGTGAAGTGTAGCAAGTGTCGTTTACACAACAACGTCGCAATTATGATATTTAGAGCTCTTTTCTTCTCTTTTGGGATGAAAAAAATGTACAATACAATCCAATACAATTACACTTTATTCTAGAGACCGCTGGAAAATTTCTGTAAGATTGTTATTACTAATCACATCACACTAATATTATAAATGCGAAAGTTTGGATGGATGTATAGATGGATGGATGTTTGTAACCTCTTCACGCCAAAACTACTGAACGGATCGGGCTGAAATTTTGTATACAGATAATTATAATCCTGGAATCAAACATAGGCTTACTTTTTATTCCATAAATCAGTTCCCATGGGATAGAAATCACCTTTTAACGTTTCCATAGAAACAACGCGTGCGAAGCCGCGGGCGGCAGCTAGTTATGTATATTTTAAATTTTTTTTATCATTCCACACCAAGAAAATACAAAAATAAAAATACAGGAAAAGAGAGAAACAGAGTTGTACAATGGGCGGCCTTTTCGCTAAGAGCGATCTCTTTCAGACAACCTTGGGATGGACACGAAGCAGTTGTACATGTAAAGACGGTGGCGTATTATTCTGTTATAATAACTTAGCGACGAGATTGTACTTGTTCGTTCTAGCGGAGTGAATTCGACTGTACTCCAGCTCGCTGCGGTAAATGGGAAAGCACGGTAGGACTTTTCTTTGTGAGTAGACTTGTCATACATCGAATTTAAATAGTTACTAGTTTGTGACCGCGGCTTTGCCTGCGTTGTATTGTATTCATAAGCTACATTTAATGTTGATAAAATACTGGTAGGTTTCTACACTTTGTTCCTTTCAATTAATTCTTTGGAAAGTGTAGCATCACAGCATCTCTATATTTAAATCCCAGCTTAGGATCTCTTAGGATTTATTCTACTATAATGGTCCAGCATTACTTATTTACTGTCTTACTTAATTTCCTCCGGCCAGGTGGGATGACGATCTGCGAGAGATTGCAGGCAGATTCTGGATGCAGCAGGCTGAAGACAGGGCGCAATGGCGCTCATTATTGGAGGACTAATTTAGGATGATAATGATGATGAAGACTTATTTTATTAATTACGATATCCACTACTAAGAAGGGCTGGATATCAATTTATTACTAAGTTCAGTAATATGGCTGTGATCTATACATTTCTAATTAAATTTAACAGAACTTCCGGAGTAATGATAAAGTTTCTCAGCCTATTCATCCCACTGATCTATATCTTTGACCCTCCGAAGCTAACTATTCCTTACTAATTCAATAAACTTCACTTACAGTTCAAATATAAATAAATGGTCTAACCGTAGTGAATGGGTTTGGATTTGGATCAAGATATTAGTTTCTTGTATGTACCCTTGTAAAGAAACTTATTACGAATCACAAAAGATTAAAACTTGCTTTTTAAATATCTAACTTAGTAACTTCTCTAGGCCAAAACTACTTTAAGAATCACCAGGAATTAATTAAATTATTTTAATGAACAACCAACAAAACATTTCCCAATGTTTATGATACGAAAGCTAAAAGACTTAAATCCAGCCAAAAATTGCCTAAACGAAGTGCCATTTAAGGCCAATAGGCATCAAATTACCTAATTCATAAAGTAATTAAGCTTGTCTTCAACGTAAAGAATGTTATCATGACCTTGAGTAGGCTCTTCCCCCGTTTTAAAATTCAAGCGATCCAACTTTAAAGCCGTTTTAAGGAATAATTAAATTTATGGATTACGGGAAAGGTAATAGGGAAAGCTTAAACTGTTATCTGCTATTATGAAACAAAATTAAAAAAATCTATTTCTACCTAAACTCGAATTTTGACTTCTAAACCCTTTTATGAGTTTACTTCAAAAATGCATGCTGTCGTTTCTGATACAAAGTGGTACATTAAAATAAACCAAATCAAAGAAAAAAGAAGTACGTATTTAGCTCAAAGTGTAAATACTAGTTCTTATTTATTTATATTATTTGATTGTACTAAAGTCATTTACAGTGGGATATTTACCATGATTTGAGTTATGAGCTTTCCAATATTTCACCACATTTACATGCGAAATATTTTCAAGCATAAAACTCAAATCATGGTAATATCCCGTGGTAAAATGGTTGTAAATGACTTTAGTGTTAATAACCATGATGTATTTAAAAGTTTTATTTGATTGTAATTTACTTTTTCAATAAATAAAAGCCATTTCCGTTTATTATACTGAGAGTTTGGGAAAAATTTACAATAACTTCACTTGTTTTTTAAACGCATGTGACGAATTTACTTTCAATGTATGGAGTTTTCAAAAAATATGTGACGAATTTACTTTGTGGCAAATGTACAACAACCCATGCTAATTTGAGAATTTAAAATACATGACCGCGCGACCGTCTTTTATTTTAAAATACATTGCACCGTGTGTGTGCATTGCACAATCACAAAAATACTAATTACCAATAGGTAATTAGGTAGTATTTTTACCTAAATAAGGTAGGTAACCTCAGAATACTAAAACACTAAAAAAATTTAACCGATCTCAAGTCACGATTATTCGATAGTTTTTAATGAAAATTTGTTAAGTAATCTGGGGATAGTGTCATTTTAAACATCGAAAATAGGAACAACCAACCACAGGTAGCCACCGCACCAATGACTTGCCTTTCAGCCACCGTGCTCTAACTAATGACATAGCTCTCTTTTACCTTTTTACGATCGTTCCTAATGATAATGACATGGGTAGTATAAGAAGTGCGTGAGCGTGCGGAAATCCTCGTAATCTACATTAAGTCGTAAAGCATTTGCGCGTTACGTCACATTCGCGGATGATTGCGATAGGGCTATCAATAAGGCAGTGGTTTCTGGACAGTTATGAATCTCCAAGAAAATTGAGTGTCCTAGTTGTTTTATTTAAAAAATGTAGTTACCTATGGCATTGGTGCAAACTTGTAGGACACTAGGAACGCAATATGCTGGGAGCATGGACATCGAGTAAAAGCTTAATTATTGAAATTAAAGGCACCTGTGTCAGGCCTCATGTGCTTATAACTTCTCAGGAAATCCTTCAAACTGAACCGCTGCTTGGTGAAATAGGTGTTTTAATTTTATGTGCATGCTAGCCCTAGTACAAATTTTATATCACCAAGATAATTATGTTCCTCGTTCGAAGAAAATTTATGGTTTGACGTACGATTTAATTTGATAAAATGAGACTTGAAAAACTTGCTGAGGGATGGTGTAAAGTCGAATGCTACCTATGCACAGATTTTTACGTCTCGATCGTAAAATGATTTCTCTTTTTAAAACATTATTCGATTAATCTCAAAGATTTGCGATAAAGATATCTAGAAAAAGATATCTAGGTTTTGTTATTGAATTTGTTGTCTTGTAGATAATGGTGTTATGTCAGCGTACCTAACTGTCTCGTAACATAAAAAGATTACATAACAATAAAGAACAAAGTAACTTTCGCCCTAAATGATCTGTAGGTAAGTAACGCAAAGTTCATAAACTCCTAAAGGCGTATGCGAAGGGAGCTGTCAAAATATTTCAGCTCGCGCATCTACAATCATTTGGGTAGGTACTATAGTTCGACCGAAACCGCTGTACCGCTCCCTAAGAAAGTGCGGCGAAGTGGGGGCCGAGGAAAAAAGAGCAAGAATACACATGAGATCGATATTGTCGAATATATCTTTCTGCCATTTTTCCGCCGTGAACTCCGAAAACAATGTATTCAATAAGTTTATCTTTTCATCTAGAGAAGAGTTACTATGGTTATGGGCTATATTGTTTTTAATATCAGCCCAGACTAACTGGGATTCAAATCCGGATGGTACGGCGGTAATCGTAGAACAGTATGTCCATTGGCTTTCAGGTGTTCATCAATTCTGTACACGGGCTCTTTTTGTGTATTATCGATAAGAAGTTGCAGTTGAGATTTTGTCATAGCTTCCGAAAATTCAACATTGTGGCGCCGTAACCAGTTCTGCATTTCAGTTTTGAGGCTTGCTATGGTTGGCTTCTTGTCAACCTGAACGCTGTGGTAAGACGCGTTGTCCAAGACAACTGCAGAATTCAAAGCAATTTATCTTTTAACTTTTCATCTACCCACTTATAAAAAGTAGGCCCGTTCATGTCTCCATGATAGTCGCCGGTCTTAGCATCTGATTTGAATATCGTCAATGCACCATCAACCAAGCCATTTCGACATCCAGCGTGAAGAATTACCAAACGCCGTCCTTTTCCAATATCAGCATGAATTCCAGGTTCGGACGATGATTGCCAACATTTGCTTACATGGTGACTGGCGTTAATGTATGTTTCATCAAGGAAATATATGTTGCGGTTTTGCGTTCTGTAATTTCTGATTTGTGTTCAGTATTTTTTCCGCCACACTACAATATTAGGCTGCTCTATAAGGAGATGTCTCTTCGATTTGCATTTTTTGAAACAGTAACCTATTGTGTGTATAAGGCTCCTTAGAAATTCTCGTCCACAATTTAATATGCCATCTTGTTTCAAACTTGAAAGTAACTTACAGACACTTGGCACAAACAAATCAAAATCATCAACAACATGTTTTTTCTTTATAGTTTTTGGTTATTTTGGCGAATTAAATTTCAATCGGCCCAAATTTTCAGTTGATGAATTGCCCTCTTTTATCACATTTCTTGCGGTTTTTTCGCAGTATCCCGTAGCGTCTGCCACGATTTTGGCAATATTTGCATCACTTTTATATTCAAAGCTCTCTCTGTCTGCTTTTCTTTACTTAAAATATTCAGCCACTTTAAAAATTATGGCCTTGACATCACGAGATAGCGCTCGACCCATCTTTGGATATTTATCTCATGTGTATCTGACATAGACCGTCCGGTACAAAGGCGACCTACTGCCGTGAGCGTTGACGGCAGACTGATGGATCGGAGCGGCCGATACTTCCCCCCCGTCTCGCCGCGCGCATACCTCAGGAGCGGTACAGCGGTTTCGGTCGAACTATACAACCTCGCACCCAACTTTACACCTCATAACCGACACAACAACTAAAACAAATAATAATAGCGTAGAACGGAAACTTGGCAGTTCGCTCATACCGCAAACAGGGGTGGGAGTTGGGCTCTGTTCGCTTCATTTCAGTTGAGTCTTCAATTATTTTGAGAGCGAAGGAATTCAAACCTGTTATTTTTTGATATGTTGTTATTTTATAATGTTTTTACTAAATTATAATTACTTAACTCTTTTTTACAAACGTGAAGACGTACAAAAGTCCAAGGTGTAAAATAAAAACGAATGTTTTGATTCTATAATTTACGGTTAGGATTATATTGCGAATGACAAAGTTTACTTTAAGTGGTTCTTTGCACTTCTAAAAACTAATCCTATTACTATACAGTGAGATATTAATCTTGTGACAATTGATAAATAAATAATAAATAATGCTGGACAATTCACACATCTAGCCCCAAGCTAAGCAGAGCTTGTGTTATGGGTACTAGATAACTGATATACTTAATACAATACACTAGATAGATAGATATTTTTTATTTTATGTATATAGAAAGCATCCAGAACACCCTGAACAAATATTTGCAGATCGTACAAGCATTTGTCCCAAGGAGGGAATCGAACCCGCAACCACCTGCGTCGCAAGCGGACCTTGTCGGACCATGTTTCCTTTTTATTAAGACGTAAAATATCCTTCGGGTACGCTCCAGTACGAGCCACAACACTTGAGAAATGTACTTGTAGTATATCACAAGTTGCAATTTAGACCAAATTCGATTTATTGGGGTTCTATTGAATACTACAGGAAAACAATCACTTTCAGGGACCCGGGAATGGCGTGTGGGAAGCTGCCTTATCGTCAGGGTGCTAAATAATACTTCTATGGCCGTAAATAGGAAATGACCGTGTTTTTTGGGTTCATGCCACTTTCAATGTAAAAGAGGTTCATCGTAAAGAAGGATTTTTAACTATTTGGTGGTTTTCGCAGAGTATATTTTGAAATAACACAGCAATAGGTGGATCCCAGAACACAAAATCAAAGTTCCCGAGTTGATTATTTCACGTCGTAACCGTGACCGGTTATCTTCGATTTCAGATTTGCGGTTATGCTTTAGCTTTAGCAGTTTCCATGTATAACTCATAACGTTATTGACTGATGATTTATTGACGTAAGCTGTTATTATTATTATTATTTAAATAAATTACTATGTAGGTACCTTTAGCCGGTTATTGGACTTCTTCACTTTACAAAGTAGAAGGAGTGCGATTTCCAGTTGTACAATTTCTATTTGACTTAAGTTCATTCTCATCTCAATAGCTACGTTCATACTCGTAAACTTCGTAACATAAATACCTAAGAATTATAGAAAATTCATACCGCCCAGGTGGTACTCATACATTTCTCGCCGTATATTTCACGCGATACGACAGTAAGGGTTTGGGTTAGGTATAATAAATATCAAACTGTAAACCCTACGTGCTCTCAAAAAATCCAAGCACTCGAAGCGACAACTCGGGCCGCTATAAATCCTGTACGAAACGAAGTCATAAAAAAAGAATCAAGTGGAACGCGTCAGTAATATGGGTTAGTGTGCTCACGCTCCGCCGCCGGTCTCGGATCTTTAGTTACAGGGTGGGGAAGCTTTTCGACAGCGGTGATCCTTGAGAACCTCGGGAATTCCGATACTGGGTCCGCCAGCTGGGCTTATGGTTACAAATCATTTTGTTTTTGGCGTTGCCTTTGGCCATTGAATTGCCCGTGCCTTAGCAACGAGAATTACCAAAAAATGTCTATGCACAAAACACAAAACTTCACCTCCAACGTAGTATGAATTTGTAAAACTACTCCACAGTGAAATCGGATAACAATGACTGAAAGCGATAGCGGTGTCATCATAGCCAACCTCTAAGCAGCCTAGAGAGTATCCATACTATCCGTGACCTCAATTAAGTATCCTATAAAAAAACCAATCAGTTAAGCACTTTTTTATAAATGGACTGCGAAACTCCTCTCAACAAACCAATTCAGATAAAATTCTATATAAAAGGGTTCGTTCCCTTTTCGAAGCCATTTGGCTGTAGATCCCACAAGTCGTCCTGTAGCATTATAATGCTATTTACCTAGATCCCCAGATTTGGCCGGTAGCCAGAGACAGCCACTGAATGCGACATCTGAAGTTACATACGTTTCCTACAAATATTAATGATGTTCAAAAGCTTCTGAAACTATAATTTTCTATGCAGTCCTAATTAAAGACTCTTAAATTATGAAAACTTTAAAAAATTCGACAACACATTTAGTATAAGCTAATACAAACATAAGCTTTAAATTAAAAAAAAAAAACAAACATCGTGCGCCTGAACGAACAAAAAGAAAAAAAACTAAAAAATATATATTATGTTTAATATTTTTGTCATGTTTTTAAAAAAACTCAAAAAAATCCCGTTCAGGGGGAACTATCCTTTTCTTCGAAGTTTGCAGATCAATCCATCTGAAATATTGTATGTAGGGTTGCCTATTTGCGAAGCACGCGAGTCACACTCGCACTTGTCATACTCGTATAGCGACTGGACATAGCTTGTCCAGTGTCCAGTCTTGTGACCATACGTGTGCGTTCTTCCAATACAAATAGGGTTCATAGTGAACCCGCTTACATCCGTAATGAACTTGTCCAGTGGCTGCAAAGTCCGTTTGAAATAAAATAAAAATGTCCCTGAACCGCCTACATTTTTAATAGTCCCAAAACATTATTACGTTCGCAGCATCTCATAAATTCGGCAGCTTTTTGTTGTTTATCTGTTTGTCATAAACTGGTATGGTGGCCTGAAAGACTGGAGATCCAATGTGGAGTGATTGGATGAGACCGTCGAAAGAAAATGTGCCGAAAATATGAATGAAGTATGATGAATGTTCTGTGAATAGATAAAATGGGGTTTCGAATCATTTCTCAGTATCAGTCAAACAGTCTTTCTATCCCAGCCGAATTTTCGGCCTCGGCGGCTGCCAGGCTTATCAGTGCTGTTTGATTCTAAACTACGTGTAGGTATATAAGTGCATGTATAATGTATTTTACTTTGTATTAGGATAAAACGTGTAGTCATTTCATTTGGCATTTAAGTGTGGATTGCATTTAAGGGTAGGAATTACTAATAATAATAATACATTTATTTCAGACAACATTAGAACAAGTATAGATCTTATTAACTTATTCTATGGTCCATATGAATTATATACCTTAAATCTAACATACATAAAAATATAAAAACTTATTTTAAATAAAATTGCACACGTTCTAAATTTGCGGCGGCGACGTGTATGACGCAATCAGGGTGTCAGCTAATGACCACCCTTCCAAGCTAAATACACCGCGGGCAACCCCTGAATGGGCAAAAGAGGGAGGCGTAGGCCTGGTATCCCACTGTAGATCTAACTAAACCCAACAATGGGAAACAACGGTCTGGGAATTACGATGCTGAATCGTGCACGAATGAATAAAAAAATATTTTCTCGTGCCCATAACTGAATAAAGTTACATTGAGTATAAGCTTCTTTTGGGCCAGATGTAAAGCTTGTTGGCATTTGTTTAGAACAAAAGCACAATTTTTAGTACTCTACTGATAGGTATTAAGTTCTTCTTATTTCTTGTGGTAGGGTTACTATTTATTTCTAATTTAAGCAATTGGAAACCTGTAAACCTACTAATCCTTTTATTAAAAAAAAAAACTGAAAGTGAACTTTATGGAGTCTACACACCAAGTGTCCTTCCCCGGGCCGTCGACAAGTGGACAAAACATTGTCGGCTGCCTACTGGATTCTTACACTGAAATGTCGCACCAACCCGCCTGTCATGTCGCTGACTTTGGCGTGTGTGAAACAGTCGTTCGATTTATTGCGCTAACTTACCAAAGTCAGAATGAGATAAAGACGCTGCTTATTGCTTAAATTTGAGAGGGAGAGAGGTTTGTAAGGGATGGAGTGCAACTTTCTTTTAGAAATCTCAGGTTACTTCATAGACTAATAAACTTAATATTTAATATTTTTCCGTAAAGATAAAAAAAAGTTTAAAAGTGTTCTTTAGAAAAATAAAACCCAAAAAATAACCGACGACCACAAATCTTGTATGGAACGAATAGGTAAATATTTAATGGTGTATTATGATTAAGTTGCTTAATTATGATTATGTTGTTGGTTAATCAAATTATATCTTGTTTCAGGTAAGCACACAGAACGGGTGAATCAACAAAGTGGGTCCATTGGTAGGTGACTACTTACATAAACTATGAATTAGACAAGAAGATTGAAAGCAATAGGTACACGATCATTTTTCTAGTTGTTACTTTTAGAACTCGCTTCCAGTTTAGGTACCTATTACGTCTACGACATTCAAAATACTCGTCCTAAAAGTCACCTGAGCCGTGAAAAGCAATAAAAATGACATTACTTTGTCCCAAACAGAAGTAAAATTAAATGGCGTTTTTGTTCAAACAGTATCACCAGAGTCATATCAATTATCCCGGGGTCAGCCTCGCCCGACAGACAGGTTAAACCGCATCTGTCCATCGGATAACGCGTTTTCTACTGGATTTTCCCTCGAAAACGCGGCGTTGTCACCTTTGATAGGTATGGTCGAAAATAAACTGTTAGGTTGGGCCTAGCTTCATTCTAATTTGGATAAGCCTGAATCATTTAATGTTAATGTATACGTCTAGCATTATAAAAGAGAATTGCCTATCAAATTAACCAACACCTTCAGCATAATAATAATTATTGACCAATTATTGGTCTACCTGCACACCACAAACAAAGCGTGGCAATTTTTCTAACCATGGCTTAACCTAACTTTCATTTTCTTTAAACAAACGAGAGCGAACGGAGTTTCTAACAACTGCTGATAACAAAAATATCTAAACCAAACTTAAAGATCGAACGACATCTTACAAAGGGGATTGACTTCTGTGACTTTTTTACTGAAAAGGGGCAGTTCCAACGCGCTCCAAAACCCATTGTTCTCAAAATTTTAAAGTTCATACATTTATTCCACTGCGCTCCAAGAATTTTTACGTAATAATATAATCGAATATTTGAGTTCCACCGCGCTCCAAGAAATTTTGAGTAGAGTTAGCAAAAAAATAAATTTGCATTAAACATTATGTAAAATAATAAAAAGATAAATCCATATCAAATAATTATGTTTATTCAATCATAATCACAACGTCAAGTCTAATAATCAAATCAAATCTAATAAATATAATTTTTGTTACAGGCAAATGTAATTTGATCGCTTGTTCACGAATTTCTTGTTTGAATTCTGTAACTGTATCTGCCAGTATCTGCCTGCCACGTACTATGATATGTATGATGATCATCTTGTAATATCGTTGACGGACGTATTCTGAATTTAGCATGGCATGTTTTACTAAATAACAACACCATAATTGAAAGTCATCCTTCTAGACATATAGCGCAAATAATAGTGACTTCCACCTCTCACCAGTGTGCGCATGTTGCCTGCAACAATATGCATGACGTTCCGTATCAATACAATGATTTTCAATAATTATCAAGTTATGCTCCTTCAAATGTAAACATTTTTTACATTGTGTAAACACAAATAGAATATATCATTGGATGTTAGTATAAAAAGAACCACAATTCGAAATGATATTTACTGGACCATCAATAAATGAAAACTGCGTGGGCGTGCTTGAGCCTGGCTGTTCTGCATCATCTTCTGGTACTTGCATACTTGAACTTTTTTAATAAGCACGGTCACAGCAAAGTAGGACATCACACAGCATTAAAACAACCCTTAGCAACTGAACATTTGAAAGACGACTGGCTAGCCGCTTAACGAATTACAATCACCAAACTACCCCACTCGTTGACTCCGAAAAGATAAGAAACCTTCTCTGATTGGTCGAGTCCGGTGCGTAAGCGCAGTTACTTGAGCGCCATAAAGTGCGAAATGATCTTGAGCATTTTTGACAAACGAGAATCCACGTTTAAAAATATTAACGATATTTTCTACTTGTACAAAACATAAACAACTTATGGTTTACTTTTTCTGCTGGCTCTATCTTTTTTATTTTGAAGCGCTGTGGAAGCATTTTGGTACTTAAAATTTTAAAAATAATATGGGTAATAATAACTTGGAGCCCGGAGGAACGCATTCTTGGAGCGCAGTGGAACTACCCCTGAAAAGTTTACCATTCCAGCCAACGCTAAGTCCACTCTGATTTCAAAAAGTTTAAATAACTTTGTCAGACTGTTCTTTGTTTTATTGTTAACTAGAAAGTCCATTATTTTAATTCCTAATGAAATCTTATTTTCTTATTTGTGTCCTAGCTTTATTCATTTGATAAACTATTCTGGCCGAGACAGGAGTTGTGTTGACCGTGTGTATTAAATCATTTTTCTGCAATAATGATTGCAAAAGATCACAATAATTGTCATTTCTGCCTTCGGTTTCTACCACAGCTCTTAATGAGTGTTGACTTTTTAAAATCTAGGAACATCAATAGAGTCGTTGCTTTGTTTTTTTCTTCTCAGTTTGCCTTTTGTGTGAGAGTGTGCTAAGTAACTTTGTCCTGATATCCTATGTCCATTACTCACAGAGGTTCTTTCTTAGTTTCACGGTCAATATGAACGCATTTTTTGCCAGAGGAAGCCCTCGTCCTTCGGTCAAAATCGTTATTTATTGTTTAGCGGACAGAAGGCGTTATCGTTCTTGGGAAATTGTTGGCCCATATTACGAAACCTTTCACTCACATTTTTCATAACTAACTAATTAAGTCACCAAATGAATTTAGGCCACGGCGTCTAGTCTCTGCGGGGGCTAGTGCAGAACATAATAAAGTGCACAAGTGTGTTCGCAATAACAAGTGCAATCTCTTTAGTTACCTATATTGCTACAAAGAAAAGTACCTAACTGAGTATGGGTTAAAGTCGACCAGAATCTGTGAGAAAACTCTCGATTCTACGTTCGTCATAAATAAAAGAACACAACTGTGTCTAAATACAAATCATTTGCCGTAGTAGTATCCCAATCCACAGAGCTTTGAAAGAATAAGATAATCATGCGATAATCAGATCCATAAAGACAAGAATTATCACAGATTAAGTTAACTAACCGGCAATGTCCAGAAGGCAAGCTAGTCGAAAAAAATGAGGCGTTCGAGGAAAATTTGTCGAGAGACAGAAAGCCTTCTGTTCTTTTGTCTGTTATTAAGGAACTCGAGACACCCGGGATTGCTCCAGATAGTTAAAGAACATTGTAAATGACTCCTTTTAGGATTTCTGTGTTGAAAAAATGAGTGATTTGTTTCTGTCTGTCGGAGAAGTGCGCCCAATCTGGCAGAAAGCGCGTGCTTCCCAAACAGCTTGACAAAACGTGATGGAGGGTTTTTGGGTGGTTTTGGGCGTTTTTGCGGCGGCAAAGTAAAACGGATTTATAGATGAAGTATTTACCAAGCCTATTGGTACAAGTTGCAAAGTTGCTAGTGGGTTTTATTCATAGTTTGAATCTGTCTAAATTTTGAAGCACTGACTGCAACGATCAATCACCCTCAAAATCGTCGACGGTATTTTAATTTTGAGCTCTCTGCTCTTCCTGGTCGATTTTAATATTCAATCCTTAATAAAAAATCAAAAGTCAGTTAAATCAAACCGTCAAAGTCAAAAAACTTATCAAAACTCCACGTCACACGTCTAAACAATCCGTCAATTTGATAAAAGTCTTATAATTTTGCAATTTGCATCGGAATATCATCCAAATCTGATAAAAATTGATTGAGTTAAAACAAATGTGAGACGCCACTTCATCACTCACAAAACCAAGATGTTATTAATAGATCGCCCACAAAGATATTATTCAACGTCCTGTATAATCAAGCTTTTTATTGCACCACGCTAAATTACAATGGATTCCGTGCCTACATTGAGAGGAGGAAAACAAATTGTCAGTCGAGCGGTGGAACCCTAATTAACATTTGGCTTTTTTTTCATTTAAATGTGGCTCGACTATTTTATGTAAAACCAATTATTTTGGATGGCAAAAACGAGTGGCGTCAATAACTTTAAAGGTAAGTTAACAAAACAGCAACGGTTCTAATAGAACTGAACAACAAAGTAAGTATTATGATAATATAATGATGATTATAAGTATATCGTCTAGTAGCCTACTACTCAAAATACTCGTAACTCGGATTCTTACTTAGATAAACGAATAGCTAATTCAGGCACCTTCGCAACCATCTGGTCCAGGTTTTTCAGTATAAGAAAACCCCAAAATGAACATCACCCACTGGGAAATTACATAACTACCCGCAACGAAGTAAGTTTCATTAATAACTTGTTTATAATAATTATACAAGGACCTGGTAGGACATATCACTCGGGTATGATGCCTTTTGGCAAAAGAACGAAGATTTTTGCAGGTCCGGGTGGAATACCCTATAGCAAACATACTATAAAAAACCTATAGATTTACCAACTGTGGAAACTCCTATACCTTTTCTCTGTAAATAACATTTTGTAAAAGCTATGCCTGGAAAATTAAAATAAATGTCACGTTGAAATGAAAGAAAAATCAGAAATTATGTCCTCCATTCTGTGGGCGGTTGCCATTTTATCGTCGACAATATGAATTATTTTGTTACTTCATTGATAAAAGGTTTATGGGGACTTGCAAGTAAATATTTTCAAGCACTTTATAAAGATGAAAAATTACTCTGGAATTGAATCTAACAAAAATGGATATCTACCTTTACAAAATTTTAAACGACTTTGATAGGAAAATCACACTAATATTATAAAAGCGAAAGTTTGGATGGATGTATAGATGGATGGATGTTTGTTACCTCTTCACGCCAAAACTACTGAACAGATCAGGCTGAAATATTGCATACAGGTAAGTCTAACCCTGGAATCAAACAAAGGCGATTTTTTTATTTTTTATCCTATAAATCAGTTCCCATGGGATAGAAATTACCTTTGAACGTTTCCGTAAAAATAACGCGTGCGAAGCCGCGGGCAGAAGCTAGTTGTTTATAAATTGTATCATAATGTAAATACGTCACTCAGGGATAGGTAATGTAGATTTCCATGATTGAATGAATTTTGAAAATCAGTCCTGTAGTATCAGAGATATACCTATTACTACTACCTACTACTAAAAAAAATACAAATTTTACTTCTTATTAAAATCTATGCAGATAAAATGCAGTATTGTTGAATCGACCGACGACAAGCAGCGTTATTCGCAGAGTAGAACACAAAAAGTACATACAGTTTAAGCAAAAAGTAATAGTAATATGGATGCAGGATACGGAGTTGGCCTACTCTCCAATATTTGGCTCCTTTCTAGCGCAAAAATCGATCGGCAAAGACTTCCACAGTTTTCTAGTTAAGTCTTCTCTGAAATAAGTTTATTTTAAAGTTGGAAATGAACAGTCAAAGAAGAACTCGTAGTACATATCTGAAGAAAAGGTTACGTATTATAATAACTAAACCCATCCCAGCTACTTATGAAAGGTGGTTATTATATTCTTCTATTCTGTACAATATGTAAAATGTATCGTTTTGAGTCTCAACCTATTCTACGGAATACTTGCTGACGAGTCAAAGCAAACATACCTACCAGGCACAGATTCCGAGCGATAAGATTATCTTTATGCTGCTTTGTAAAGCAAAATAACAACTAATAGATTTCATAGGAGACTGTTGAGCTATCGGGAGACTGTTAGTTAAAATTTGCAGGTAGCTCACATGCCCAGTGAAATGTACACTACTGAAAACTACCACTTAGAAATGTTCAATGAGCTACTAAACTTTTCTAAGCTAAAACTGTTTGAACTTAAACTGAACGAAACTGTAGTTGCGCTGCGTTGGGGAGCTTTTGTGTTAGTTTTATCAGACGAGCGGTGCTAGCATACCATGAACGCTTTAGCATCAGTAAACTATTTCTGTTAATACAACCAGAAAGCCAATACACAGTGAGGAAAAATTACTGCTTAGCTATTTCTTACTGACAAATATTTATCGGAAAGGGAAATTTCCTTATATACTCACCTACTTTTCCAAGAAGTTGAGAACACAAATATCTAGAAAAATATTAAGATAGAACTCAATAAATATCCTGACGATCGTTAAATCTCATCCCACAGATAGACCGTCAAAAGAGTTTAACTGCCGCAGTAAAATCGACGTTAAGGAACCAGTAAAGAACTTAACGAAATAAACTAAACTTCTCCCGTACGTAAATTGAACCCGGAAGCTGTATTCAATTTTATGGAACCAAAATTATCTTGTTTTCGTGTAATTTCTCGTGCTTCAAAAAGATCGAACAAAATGGGATTAAATGACTAAGCGAATTATTTCTTTAATTCGTGGTCCAGGGGAGATTTTAATGGCGGCTCTCATACAAATCAAGAAACTTTCGTGCTTTGGAGAGAGTTGAAAAACAAATAATCACAAATATGGGTAATTCTCACGGGGCTCAAAAATACGTGTCCGGCTCGAAAAAACATACTAAAAGTATCCATAGCCCTTTGATTTTTTTTTTGTATAGTAGATTAGACGAAAATAATAGGGGAGGCCTATTTTTGTTTTTTAATTTTCTTATTATTAATCTTTAAAAATAAATGAAAACCTTGGAAATATTGACTTTCGTGGTGCGTCCGGACCTCATGTTCCACTGTTAAAACATATTTATATTTTTTCTTATGAATAATAGCACTATTTCACACAGGTTCACAAATAACCAGATAGTTACTAGCTTAACTAACACTATTACTACACAAAAATAAGCTTTAGTTGAAAAGTTAAAACTAGATAACTTCTCGTCCGACGTTTGGCGTTGATACCCCTGGCGCGCACTCATTCATTCATATATATTGTACTTTATTATCTACGTGAATAGTTGTTAGACCGAGACAAACTATCAGTTGCGCTCCATCAGTGGTGTGGACAACACTTTCTCTATCTCTCCGCGTCGCTCTGTTATTAAGGTAAATAATCACTTTCCGTGGCTTGGTATACCGCAAATGTTGATTACCATGTAGACTATAAATTCGTTTATACTAATCCTATTGTTGCAATGATTGTAATAATAGATGCCTTTTGGGTTCCTAATTTCGACTGCAGACGCCAAAGTAATGTATATCAGCAATTTAGGAAATTATTTAGGATTTTGTACTCTTTTTTGATTATCGCGGTATTGATTTTCATGTTTTCCGTGGGCAAAAAGTACAGAATGTCAATTTAAACTATGAAAATTAAATTTGCATGTTGGTTAACATTTTTATATGGTTTATTTTTACAATGTTACTCAGTACAGTCAGTACTGCTCACTGGGAATATGGTCTACTCACGAGAAGATCGCTTAGTTGCAAAAAGATTGGCTGAAAGACGGCGGAGAGCCCTAAATAGAAATACAAATACAGAAATACAACTTATTCATAAAGCCAATTTACATATCAATAACTTTTGTACGTATATTATACACAGCGTATACAAGTTTTTAAATAATTCAAAGTACACATAAATACAATACAAAACATCTGTAATTAAATAATCAAGAAGAAATTATTAAAAAGTCACCGTTCGTGGGTGTCGCCGTTCTTCATGTGTTTTCTAGGTTCAACGAATATACACCGCCACTTGCATTATCAGTATCACAATGCTGGGCAGTGCCCAGTCAGCAGCGCACCCCCATAGCTTAGCACCATACTGTAGCACCGAGTGAACAGTTGCGAAGTAACAGCTTCGTGCCACCTCCGCCGGAACTACACGAGACAGCCGTCGGAGCGCAAAACATGCGCTACGTATCTTTTCGCATATTTTGTCTATGTGGCTCTCCCAGTGCTCCTAAGGGCTCTGTCCATTTCAAAACCAAGAAATTATTTAATATCGTGGCTTCAGATTGGCTAATGGCCGTTCCGTTCACATAGACTACAAGCCGTTTCGTCACTGCCAGATAGGCAGACATGAAGGTAGTGGGTCTTCCTTAGTTTCAGAGCCATACCGTTCATCCTGAACCATCCAGACAGTAGGCCGGCCGTCTCGTTCAGCTTCTCCTCCAGAGCGTCTACGAACTTTGCGGTGACGATCGCGGCCACATCATCTGCGTTTATGAGGGTCTTCGCGGAGGTCACCGCTCCGGGCAGATCGTTCAAGAGGAACGAGAACATTATGTTGGAGACAGATGACCGCTGCGCTTTTCCCATGGTGGGGGAGGGGGGGGCTCTGATCGCTCAGTACCACCGACAACAATTTGTGATCGCTCACGCAGCATCTCCGTAAGTGCGGCGAACGATGCTCCCTCGATCCCATAATGACTTATTTTGGCAGCAAGTACGGCGTCGCTGGCCACGTCGGAGGCTTTAGATAGGTCGCAGCACAACATAGCCATCTGCAACTTCTGCTGCCAGCACCCGCCGCACCACCTCGCGCGTCAGTGACGTCGTGGAGTAGCCTGTGCGGTACGCATACTGCCGAGGTGACAGGGCATCCGTCGCTAGCAAGTACTCCACCAGCCGACGGCTCAGCCCGTTCTAGAGAACTTTCACAATAGCTGGTATGGTCGATACTGGCGTGTAGCTATCCATTTTGTCTAAGGGGACACTTTGCTCACTTCCGCCCGAATCAAGCATAATACAGAGAAATACTCCGTTCAGAAAGAAAAAGATAGGTATTTTCGAAAGAAGAAAGAAGGGAAGATAAAATCAGTTAGTGAATTAGATCCTCGTCAGCAATGAATTGCTAGAGAGAAAAGCAGATTCTCCTCATATAAAAAAAATAAAACTGAAAAACTGATTAAGAAGTAAATGTAGTAGTGATTTAAGAGTGTTTTTTTGATGTTAAATTTTGTTTGTTATACTTTCTTACACGTAGAAGAAAACTACAATTATAAAATGATTGAACCTTAATTTTAAGAAACTTTCAATCTCCTTTCTACTGAAAACACATTATTTTATTTATAAACCATCCCGAAATTCCTTCTTACAATGATTATGATATGCTAATTCACACAAAATGTATGTTTTAAAATGTAAATGTCGTATATTTTTATGTATTTGATTTCGGTGATATGAAAGCTGATTTCCGTGGACACCATATTTTTAAAATTGAATAACTTCGTAACCATTGAGCCAATTAAGTGCCCTCTGCTACCAATAAATTTTTAATTAAATCTTTAATCAGAATATTTCATCATTATGTGTAATTTCAACAAAAAAAAATGGGACACGAAAGTCAACCAAAAAATGAGTTTCCGAAGAATTAGTTACTCGGTTTTGGGTGACTGTACCTAATCTGTACCCGAAAATCTGTGACCAAATTTTTTAGCTGTATTCCGTAGCCGCATTCCAAACTACTGTAAACGATGATCGTTTACGGTAATAATGAATAAATTTGGTAGCCAATTACAGCGGATACAGATTAAAGTCACTCATGTTTTTGGTTCGGGTCTTTGTTTTCTACCTCATAGGAAAAAAACTGCATTAGTAGATTTTTCAAAATAAGCTGCTGATAAATAGGCTACCAAAAAATACAGCCCTTATTTTGTGGGATACTGTAAATTGCTTTACGAAAATGTTCACACTACAATCTTTCTTCTAGTTCTCATCATTTCAAAATAAATGACTAGTTTTCATGCAAGGTAAGACTTTCAGTTCTCCACGTCCATTCTTGTATAGACCGTTCTGCCCTTACAAATAGGTACTTCTCCGAATAAAAGACTTGTTAATCCGTTTTATAGAACCTCGAACTGTTGAGTATTTCGAACAAATGAAACTTAGCGTGCTCTTAAATTAAAGTCTTGTTTCCGCTCGTGTTCAAGTCCCGAAGGACTTTTCTTGAGCTCCAATCTTTAGATGCAGCGTTTGAGACAAATTATTGTTTTGTGATTTAATTTTAAACTTTGAGGGCCTCAAAACATTGGGTTCTGTTGAATTGAGGAATAATGAGAAATTGTATTGTATCTGAAACTTTAAGAATTGTGAATACCTACTGAACACTTAGTTAAACTCTTCAGCAAATGAATAAGTATTATCGTTCAGAGACGTACAAAGAAAAGGTTTTCATAAACATCTATATGTTGGTAGAGTCATCTCGTGCCTTGACTCGCAGGCTTGTACTTTGGAAGGTACAATAATATATCAAACAAAACAATCGATTTTTTTGATTTGATATCTCCGCCCATGTTAGTTCTACTATAACAAACCATACCTAAGTTACGAAGTAACGTTATTTAATCTGTGCCATAAATTTAAAGTATATTACCGATGTGATCAAAACACAAGTAAATTAATTATGATATTCTCAAGAAACCGTTTGCAGTGTGCACTGCGACTAAAAGAGTTAAATCATGGAGCTCTGTGACGAAAATTAACCTTAGGTGTATGTTTTATATCTATCCGCCTAACATTATGAATGCTTGAGCACGTTCACATCCCACAGGGCACTGGTACACTCAGCCAATGTAGGTAACTAACGGCGGTACAGTCAGCCACATAATTATCAGCGCACTCCATCACAAGTGCATTTTAATTACGGCGTGCGTGACTCTAATGTTTTCAATGGGACAAAGACATACGGAGGCTCTTTTAACCCTGGGTTACAGCTTAGGAATAGAACAGTTATGTTAATGACAAAATAACTAGAGAAAAATTACCTCGAATCGTCATCGAATGTGTAAATATTTGAAAATTAGTCCTTCAACATCAATAATTAACTCAATGTATAACATTTTCTAAGCCTACTCTTTTCTACATGACAAAAATCGCTGTGCTACGGGGCAGAACTGAATTAGATGTGGTTCATGGTCTTCCTTTTATTTAAGATGCTATGTTATTTGGAAAAAATAATCCTTACGATTGAGCCTTTTTATCGGTTTCGTAAAATGACGGGTGTTTTTTTACAATAAGGCGGGTTCGATTCCCGGTTCAGACAGACGATTATTAAAAAAATCATTGAATTCGTCTTTCAGTACTTCTTTTTATCTACAATATTTAAGATACTTTCCCTCCATGATGCATAGCCGTAGGACACCGTCCCGGCAAGATTAGTCCGCCAACCCAAACTTTCATGCACGATCTAGCTGAAAACTAATTTACCTATACCTATACCTAGCACGACCCTTCATATTCCCTAAAGATTTTCATAAAATTACGCGAAGCGAGGAGCGTTCTTGTTGAAAGAAAATGCCTCACTAATTAAAATACTTGCTAAAAGAATGCGAACCAAAACTAGGACGGGCTGCTTTCGTAATGAGATACGCGAATTATAATTAGGATTTGAAAAACCTCAGGCAAATTCTTAACTTGGTAGACATTATTGTTAGGCAAGCATTTTACCAAATGCTTGTTTTTGGTCAGAGGTTGCTCTTTGACAATAGCTGTGCGAATATATATAATATCTATATATTACAGCTATTGTCAAATAGATAAATAAATAATTAGTTAGTATGATTTTATTTAGAAAGAACACTGTTGAACTAGTAAGACTGGTTGGAATAGTCAACTGTTCGCAGTCTACTTATGATATTCTCTTCGGCGAACCACGGGAAACTTTTTTTCCGTGGTCCACTAGGAAAAACGCAGCTTGGACTTAAATTGACAATAGATTCAAGAAATAAATGTAACAAGTATGTAGTTAATCGAACCTTTACAGGATGACTCATCAATTGCGTACAAAAATGTGTCAGCATGGCCCTTAGATATGCGTATTAAGTTATTAAAAAGACACTGAAGCTAAAGCATGGACCATATAAAACTACCTTGTTAATAAGGCGACATTCAACGAACAGGGCGCTTTTATTGATTGAATTCTACACCTTCGCCAAATCACAACATTATTATAAAATAAAGTCACTCGTTGCGTCTGTCTGTCTGAAGAAAGCAATAAACTCAAAAACTATGAACGGTTTTTCATATTTCATACGGTTTTCACCAAGGACGGGGTGATTCCTGGGGAAGGTTATTTTGTGTAAGTTGACTGAAATATGTTGATGATTCCATGATGATTTATTCACACTTAACCTTTAAACGATTAAAGGGAACAAAAAATCAAATTTATCACCTTATTTCCTAGTTTTACATACCTATGCAATTTGAATTTGGTGACGTGTCCAACAGTCCTGTAAGTTCTAAAGGAAATAAAGGTTTAGAAGAAAACAGAAAAACACTATTCAAAGATGCAGTCAGTCAGTCTTTATTCGATTCCCACTATTCGATAGCTCTTTTTAATGCAGAGAGAGCAAAATGGAACGGAGCGACATAAAATACGACGCAAAGACTGGAATGACAGCATATTCGGGAAGTACGCATTTATACGAAATGGATTCCGAAGATTAGCATGTGCCTAGTCGCATTGTACATATAACATCATTTATAAAATAAATTGCATATTTTATTATTCGTTTGATATGGAACTTTTTTCGAAAATTCATTAAATTTCCAGCATTTTACTACATATACATATAAGTACACATTTCATTAAATTTATCCAATTAGGGAAATGTTGTTATTATTTTTCTGGTTGGGCCATGACAACGCTTAAAACCAATTAAGTAGGTAGGTAAAAACTTGAGAGGTGTCAAGGGACACCCGGATGGAACGAAGTTCCTTTCGATTAATCGCGCGTCCTCGCGTCATCTTCAGTGAGGCCGCAGAAAACTGATATATCCCGCTCACTCCAATGACACGTTGCGCGGGCGAGCGGATCATACGATTGTTCGAATCGAAGCGCACCTCGGCTCAACTCGGCTGCGGTCGTCGCTTTGGTTCTCCTCGGTTCTCTTCGTCAAAATATGTCGTTACAACTACTATCCTATCCTACTATCCTATCCTACTGTCCTATCCCACTGTCCTATCCTACTATCCTATCCTACTATCCTATCCTACTATCCTATCCCACTATCCTATCCTACTATCCTATCCTACTATCCTATCCTACTATCCTATCCTACTATCATTTGCGTAGTGTCATTTGCGATGACAGCTGCCTATCATAAACGCTACAGTGACAGTTCTACACTTTGACACTGACTTAATATTGTGTTTACTTTCCAACAAATGTTAGGATATATTTGTTCTGTGGCAAAAAGTGTCGCTCCAATTTTCGTTACAATTTTTTCCGTCTAGCCCTCTTTCACAACGCGCGATAAGGAACTTCGTTCCAATAAAATAAACTCTCGTACTTGTGTGAATGCTTGTAATTTTTGCTATTTTTACTTATAACCTTTCGTTGATCAACAATCCTACAACTACAAGTAAATTCCACTTTATTGTTCTTTTTATAGAGTACTTTCTATTTATAAGCTAGTAATAACATCTTAACCGTTAACACAAACCGTTATTCACAAAGAAAATTACAATCAACGAATATTTACAAATGAAACAATTGAGCTAACTGCAAACTGTTGCAAACAATCTACAGGTAGCTCAACTGATCCATATCAATACCAGTCGGAAGCGTCCCCAAGACGCTGGCTGCATTGCCCCGCTGTATGGCAATGCTGATGCGCTGCTCCAAATACTCACCAGCTCTTGGGTCACGCGTCGCTTCGACCAGACGCTCAGATAATTTTTTAATGAAACCCGAAGAGCCTCGGTACCACGCGGAGCTAGGCTCTCGACTCTCGACTCCAAGGGGAGCAAATGTGTAGGCTCTGTCAAGACCTGCATATTTGCGCCTCTTGAGATATTCGGCCAGTACAAATTCGTATTAAAGCCATTGAGCAATGGTGTTACAAGACCTAACTTATAAATAAAACACGTAATTTAGAAATGTCGTTACCTATTCCTCGTCCCTCCTTCTTTTTTATTATCAAAACCGGGACTTATTATAACGATTTGAGTTCATTGACTGTTCTAAAAATCTAATCGTATAGGACCCCTAACATTTTATTCAATTTTTCACTTTTTAACTATACCTTTAGTTGGACTCAGTACCTCTCCATTAAAAGATGAGGTCGACTTAGTCATTCAACAATTTCTTAAAAAAATTAATTTAGCGAAGATTCCATTTGATTTTCAGATTTTTTGGCTAATGTAATTGAAATTGGGATTCACTGAGCCGAGAGACATTTTAGGAATACTCTGTCTGGAAAAAAAATCCTGGCAAAATGAGACAAAGATTTGCAAGTATTCTTATGGCATGTTGTATACTGAAAAAATGTATAGTGAAAAAATGTATAGTGAAAAGTGTATAGAGCAAATTAGTGGAAGTCCAACCGATTTATATAAAAAGACGGTCCTGAACTATGTTTATGCTTCGTTTCTCCTTCAAGATCTCGTTTGATATAATAATGTTTTATTTCAAGGCGCTGATGATGAATTAAATGCATTTTTTTAGGTTGGTAGGTTTTTAGGTTTTAGATTGGAAAAATTATATTAACTCACTATCACTTTGTTCTAATAGCGAGAGGTGATCGTGTGACATGGCTCTTAGAGATTTATCATCTAGCTAGGCTTATGCATAGCCTACCCTTTATCTCTACTTCATGACATGCTCACTCGTTGCTATGAACGTGTAAGATATTGTAATTTATTTAATAATTAATATATAATAACAAGTATATATAGTGGTAAACAATAAGGTTTCAAAAGATATTCAAACTAAAATGTAACAGGCCTGATTTCCTACTTGTTTTCCCCGCTCAAATTCAAATTCTAGGACAAATCAGTTTCATTTAATAATTAAACTATTTCATATTGCATTATATTGAATATACTAGGTATCTTAAATGTTAATTTATATTTAAGAACATTTGTCATGGATATTATAGCATATTAGAAGATATTTCAATGTATTTAGTTGTGAAATGTTATAACAAACCATTTTGCCGATGTTTGACGGAATGGCTCAAGGTATAACGACAGCCAACGGTTCGTTGAACTAAAATTATTAAAAAAGATGGTGGGCTGGCTCTGACACTCTTTGATGGCCCTGTAAGCTGAAAGCATCTCTCATTATGGTAAGATATTTTACATTGTAGAACCTTTTTCTAGATATTGTGTCCTAGTTTGTTTTAGCATTGAAATTATTGAAGGTCAAGATTAAATTATTAGGTTATCTATTCTTTTATAATGTTTCTATTCATATGATCTAATGCTTTGGTTTTAATAACGAACATTGTAAGTATTAGACACTTATGTGATTAAGTATATAAATGTGCTGGTGGTTTCTTTTTCACTTCTTCCACTGGTGGACAAAAGATTGAAGTGAAGAGAATTTCAATAACACTTTATTTCTTATTTGATAGTAATTGATGGATAGACTTGTCTATGTGTTTATCTTGTGAGCCTAAAGGAATAAAGTTATTGACTTCTGACTTCTGATTTCATTATTTCCAATTCCTAAATTGTGAGGTTGCATTGTAAGGTAGGTATTCCATGATTCTATCGAAATAAGATTATTTTATAGGTAGGTAAAGGCCATGAATCTATCATCAGAAGTGGGATAGCCTGGAACTGTTTCAAAATTCTAATACATTCTTGTACAAGTTCCAGACTGGATCCCGCAGCAGACCTTCGAGTACGAAGGTCTGCTCAAGGCGATTTCTGACTGTGCGACGACTGACGCTGTGTTTTCCAATCTGCGACAAGATGGTGACGTGATGCTACCAATGTCCGATCCCACGACGACGGCGCTGCTATTTGGTGCGACCACATTGAGATGCTCATCAACGAAATTTGGACAAAGGAGCAGCGTGGCAGTAACAAAGTTTCTTAAGGGTTCGTAAACTTGGTACGACCACGTGGAATCCTAACGTTGGACGATACTAACGGAATTTCTTTATAGCAAAAAACTTTTATTGTATCCTAAAAAGAAACCTGTTCAATAAGTTGGTTTCATGTTCTATTTTCAAATTCGTAAAAACCTACACAACACTAAAGAAATATGAAACAAAATTTGCCACTTCTAGTAACGTTTGATCCATGTTTTTTGCTAACCAGCCTATTGTTCGGGAATTCGAGTTGTTGACGTTATTTCTAACTACCGGCAGTTAATAATTTTTAAAGCTTTTTTTTACTTCTGTACGATTAGCATTGTTACTTTTAAGCACAATTAGACATTTTATAGGGTTGGTTATAAAAGTGCTTTAGAAGGAATTTAGAATAATTAAATGAATTGCTAATATATTTTGTACTATGCTCAATTATGGGGGCACTGTCAAAATAAACATATTTGGATAACAAAAATATAATTTGAAGGCCAATGCAATAAATTAGTGAGCTATTTTAATTTGATCGAAATAGTTTTATTTTTGTGTAGTCAGCTTGGCCGAGCGATTTGTGGAAGGTTCAGTAACCAATAAATACAACCATACGAAAATATTATCCTGGATTTACCCCACTCTGATTACTTTTTAAATGGAAGTTGAGGCTAATAAACATACCTACTGGGTAGAATAAATGACGTACTTGGTGATACTCGCCTAGATCCGCAGATAGATGCTCGATCTGTTACGGATGATGTACTTAGATAGGACCATTATCTTAGACTAAGTTATTAGATTTAGTTAGTCTTAATTATTAAACATGTATGTGTCCTTATGACAAAAAGGTTGGTTTTAAGTAGGTACCTATGTTGAAAGTGATAATAATAATTGAGAATAAAAAGAAAATAAAACTCAGTAAATTTTAATAAAACGAAAACAAAAATACGCAATAAATTCCGCTGGCGATCGTTGACTTGGTCTATCGATCAGAGGAATACGAGGACAAAATTACTGGATTCGAAATAAAAATAGTTCCTCCCGCTAGTCGACCGTACACTTAGCGTATACTTTGGATATTAATAGCGGGTATAGCGAGTATGTGGCCGAGGTATACGGTAAGAGGAAAACATAAAATGCTTAATGAATTAGGTCCTTCCGCTGGCGGCCCACGGACTTGATGTATACTTTGGATATTAGCAGCGGGTATAGCGAGTATACATGTCGAGGTCCCTCGGTCAGAGGAAAACAGACTTGTGACTTTACTTTCTACTACTAACTTTTAATATAACTATACAGATATAATGATGCGTGTCCAGATGTTGGACTATAAAATAAATGAAAAATACTAATAAATAACTTTGAAAAATAAAATCAATGAAGGTACCTACATAATAATGTGCTTGATGGTTCTGTTTCCTTTAGATATAAGTAGTTTAATAAGAATTAAAATAAGAAACATTTACAAAATGTGTAGGTACTAACATAGTTGGTCTTGTGAACTACTTGTAAATTGTTCAACAGTTTGTCTTCTCATAAAATAATAGCATTATTATTAACATTCATCAATAAACTTGAAATTAGAAAATGTGTAATAAAACGTAAAAATTACATGCTTCGAGAACGAAGCATTTGTCAGAATGGCAGTGTAAGATATTGTAATTTATTTAATAATTAATATATAATAACAAGTATATATAGTGGTAAACAATAAGGTTTCAAAAGATATTCAAACTAAAATGTAACAGGCCTGATTTCCTACTTGTTTTCCCCGCTCAAATTCAAATTCTAGGACAAATCAGTTTCATTTAATAATTAAACTATTTCATATTGCATTATATTGAATATACTAGGTATCTTAAATGTTAATTTATATTTAAGAACATTTGTCATGGATATTATAGCATATTAGAAGATATTTCAATGTATTTAGTTGTGAAATGTTATAACAAACCATTTTGCCGATGTTTGACGGAATGGCTCAAGGTATAACGACAGCCAACGGTTCGTTGAACTAAAATTATTAAAAAAGATGGTGGGCTGGCTCTGACACTCTTTGATGGCCCTGTAAGCTGAAAGCATCTCTCATTATGGTAAGATATTTTACATTGTAGAACCTTTTTCTAGATATTGTGTCCTAGTTTGTTTTAGCATTGAAATTATTGAAGGTCAAGATTAAATTATTAGGTTATCTATTCTTTTATAATGTTTCTATTCATATGATCTAATGCTTTGGTTTTAATAACGAACATTGTAAGTATTAGACACTTATGTGATTAAGTATATAAATGTGCTGGTGGTTTCTTTTTCACTTCTTCCACTGGTGGACAAAAGATTGAAGTGAAGAGAATTTCAATAACACTTTATTTCTTATTTGATAGTAATTGATGGATAGACTTGTCTATGTGTTTATCTTGTGAGCCTAAAGGAATAAAGTTATTGACTTCTGACTTCTGATTTCATTATTTCCAATTCCTAAATTGTGAGGTTGCATTGTAAGGTAGGTATTCCATGATTCTATCGAAATAAGATTATTTTATAGGTAGGTAAAGGCCATGAATCTATCAAACGCTTTGTTAACATTTTTTACATGTTTACATTGTTTACTCACGTAAATCGATTGTGTTTGGATCAAAATAAAATAATCTTTCTCAGCAGG
This sequence comes from Eupithecia subfuscata, assembly GCA_963564075.1. Classification (NCBI taxonomy): domain Eukaryota; kingdom Metazoa; phylum Arthropoda; class Insecta; order Lepidoptera; family Geometridae; genus Eupithecia; species Eupithecia subfuscata. The sequence goes on along the minus strand of OY751111.1, from coordinate 5,651,387 downwards.
ACATGACATACGCTCAAGTTGTTTAAGTAACTTTGGTAGATACAGAATTATTAGAAAAATATCCTATGTAAAGCTGTACTTTCCGTAATTACCAAACAAGATGAAAGTTATTATTTCTCTTTCGCAGTTTTGAATTTACCTACCTACCGCTAAGAGCGAAATAAAAACAGGACATCCATATTTAAAAAAAAACATATATCACCAGGGTCACACGAGATGATAAAAGAATTCTAGCGATACCTCAGCGCGTGTAAATGATAATTGATGCCATCTTAATGAATGTGTTTTGTGTTAAAAATTTGGAATAATGTTATGCAAATCTTAATATTATAAGCTAGGTAAGTAGTTGATAACATAAATATAGGCTTGGCGCTTGATCAAACAAGCAAACCGTAAAAAATCCTCCTGTCACTCAAACAAGACCAAAAAGATAAAGCAGGAAAGCGGGAATTTGTTACACAAATAGGTAACTAAATACTTCTTCCATTTGTCATTTCTATGGATGTCTGTTTTTGTCTTAATTTGTCTCCGTCCAATAGTTAGTGTATGAAATAAGACATTAAATTAAGGAGAAACTTTCAAATCTTAGGAAAGAAGCCGGTCAAATTGTACGTAACTCTGGATCACATAATAGGTTACACACTTTTTTCGGCGTAAGTATTGCGAGACTGTACTTAGATAATGTAATGGACTATTTTAATATATTATAATGGATAATATTATAATATTACATTATAATAGACTTGGTACTTGGAGCTGAGACGTGGACAATCACGGTAGGGCTGCTCCACCAATTCGAAGTCGCTCAGCGAGCTATGGAAAGAGCTATGTTCGGAGTTTCTCTGGGATAGGATTCGTAACGATTACATCCGGCAGATATCCAAAGTTCGACATAGTTCAAAGAATTAGCAAGCTGAAGTGGGAGTGGGCCGGCCATATCTTGCGAAGAACCGTCGCCCGCTGGGGTAAACGTGTTCTTGATTGGAGACCGCGATTCGGCAAACATATAGTGTAGGATGCCCTCCAGCCAGGTGGGATTGTTTAGTTTATTCATCATTATCATTATAATGTAACATTACAGTTTAAAACTAATGCGTTACAATCTATACTAAGAGGAAAGATTTGATTGTTTGTTTGTATTGAATAGGCTCCGAAACTACTGGACCGATTTGAAAAATTCTTTCACCATTAGGAAGCTTACTTTTCAGGGAGTGACATAGGCTATATTTTATCCCGAAATTCCCACGGGAACGGGATCTACGCGGGTAAAACCGCGAGGCGATCGTCTAGTATGTACATAAAGGCAAATATTTGTAGGTCGGTATAATACTAACCCACAAAAACAAAACATGAAATACGGACGCACATACAGAAATAATACATAAACATAAAAGAGTAAAAACTAGCACACAGAAACACAAAAACAAATCATGAAGGGATGACGACCTGCGAAAGACTGCATGCAGAAACTTGCCGATGTCCAGCTGTGGACGTTGATTATAGGTTGATGATGATGATGACTTGGTAATGATATTACCAAGATTTTTTTTGTTTCGATCAAAATCTGTTGAAACAGCCAAACTAATTTAGTTCCAAAATTAGAGTGACTTTTGAACCTACACACTGAACGATCGTTTTTGAATAGCCGTAAAGGTTATTGAGATTAAATAAAAGGCATTTCCCTAAACAGGTGAATTTAAATAAAAATAATCGTAAAATCGTAAAATAAACAAACCTTATACTAAACCACGTAAGATAAGTATAATATTCAGATGGGTCATCTGATTGCTTTATCAATTAAACTTTGAATAAAACCAAATTTAGTTGAAAAAAAAAACATCCAAACGAAGTAGATTTGAAGCTTATTTACAAAAATTCAGGTTCCCATTCATCTTCAATGAGAATGCCTTGAATGGATCACCTATAGATACATTGTAGGTACCTAACTGAATTAGCTACCTTCAGTGAAACAGAATACGCTGACTAAAGGATTTCCCGAGTTCTTAGCGCGCCACTCGCTCACTGAATGGAAATTGGTAATAGTGGTATAACCTAGGTTATACCACTATTACCAATTTCCATTGATGGAATACCTTTTATCGGAAGCTGATTTATAAACTTAATACAATACTTAACTACGCAGGTGAACGAGAACTTAATTGAGAAATATAAGTATTAATAAGGAATATTAACCTGACTTCCAGTTTATATTCCTTATAATTACCTAGATTATTAATAGTGATAAAAATAACACGCCCAGATAGATTAATTATTAACAATGATCGGACATTGATCATTGTGATGAAAGATGACCTGATAGGTGTTATTAGCAAACGCTACAACAAACTATGCAATGCGATCCAAGCTACTCTTAGAATTGATACAACGGGTAAAATATAATTGAGGCCGTCCTTCCAACATTTGGTAGTTAATAAAAACTGGCCTTCCCTGATGCCCCGACTAATTTACCCTTATTGCCCACACCACTTACAGGAGTGGACAATAAAAAAATACAAATGACGTCATATTTATGGGCATCGTTTGGCAATAAACCGGTAAACACGGAGGCTGCATTTATTCTGCTAGCCTGGCATTTGCATGGACACTGCTTAAATGGCTACGCAAAATTTACATATCGTTAAAAATTCCACACATTCGCGGAATTTATTGCATTGACACAGGGAAGGGTAATTACGCACTTGAATGGGTGATGTCTGGCGTATTGTTAAGTAGATCTATGGTATCAGCGCCTGCTGCCCTAGATAATTGGAGTAGGTACCTCTCGTTGGTCCCGCGTCCACTTTTGTTCCACTAACACGTGACAAATCAATGTGGATTGGTCCTATCGATTCGGCTTTTAGTGCAATGTAGATGAACTATAAAACATTACCATCAGCATTATCTAATGGTTTGGATTCCTGTTGATTAATGGATAGTAATGCAGGGGGTAATGCATACTGTAATATCTGGCCATAGCGGTTACCTCGTAAGAATCGTCCACGCGAACCAGAGAAAGGGCCTTTCATATGTGATTTACACAACTCCTTTACGGCGATCACAAACCCGCTTTCCAGCCCTGGTGGCTGTGGCAAAACCCATTTGTTTTGGGAGGCATATTTAGCAGTGGACGTAACCGTGCTGATGTATGTTAATAACAATACAAAAGTTCAAACGAATCACATCTGCTAGTGTTAACCTGGTTGGCGTCTGGTTGGTCTCTATAGGTACCGGTCTTACGAAAATTCAGTCATCGCTGAAGATATTTCAGCTTGACCACACGGTAGAATTTATGTACGAACTGCGGTTTATTAATAGCGAGTTATTGATTGTTGTTATGCACATCTGGTTCATTGGACGCTTATAGACTTTTACAGTGATCTCTTGGAAGAGATCACTCTAAGCGATAAGGGCGCCCGTTATACTTCCTCTATTCTAAGCTTTTCTCTTTAATTATTGTTCTTGTCTTTTTCTTGTGTGTAAAGTGTTTCCTTTCTATCTATCTTGTTCCACTTTATTGCTTACAGGGAATTTATATTTGTTGAATTCTGGATTTTCTTTTGTTTCCAATACATACCAAATAGATGTGCAAAAGCCCGAAATAAAGATTTCTACGGCAAATATGAGTTACCTTTGAAATAACAATGACAGGATTCACAAGGCACAATATTTGGTCTGATCACTTTATTTCACACTAGCTTTTGCTTACTGTTTCGCTCACGTGGTACCTCGAAAAGCCCATCGTAGTCAGGGGTAAGCAATCTTAAAATAATGTTCAAAACCAGTAGACTTCAACATCTTCCAAAGTTAAAATTATGAGTCTTTATTTTTTATTTAATTCGGAAGTAAAACAGTTTAACCAACTTAACAATGAACTTAGATGATACTCACAATTATCTTCTTCACTTATGTGAAAATAATAATTATTATTAGCTGAAAGAAAATTATTTAATTGGTAGGTGCTCATTGGGTTTTGAATGTATCATTAATCATTATAGGCATTGCAAATGAACCGGTCAAAATCTATACATTGCCTAGGCCTAGATGCTAAAGCTCTGATGAAAAGGTCAAAGTATAGTTTCCATCACACGTATCAGTCAGATTCGCAATCTGACTGATTCGAGTACTAGTGGCGGTCGTTGATCGAATTCGGATTTGATTGTTAGAGGCCACAAAGTTCTAGATTGAACGGTTTCACCAGGTTATGATTTAGGACGAGTGAGATCGTATTATAGCGAGATATGTAGATGTGTGTTTGTTACGACCACGTCAAAACAACTGAATGCATTGAGCTAAAATTTCTGGATCTATTTTATAACAGATATTTATCCCAAAAAAGTATAAAAGTATAATAGATATTTATCCCAAAAAGCCAGTTGTTTATTACAGTACAGATAATAAATTATCCAGGTGCATTACTATTGACAGGTGTAGTTGAGACACATTAATTTTTTAAAAATAAAATCCCACCAAAAATTTGAATAGTAGGAAATATAACACGACTGGTATTAAATTATCTCTGCCATTTTATTTGAAAAATGAAATTATGAACAGGCTATCATTTTATGACGATTCATTCTTTTCTGATCTACGTCGTTTTTTAAACTGTTAATTCATCATACCTCATTTCATAAAACTGTCTACAATAAATTTCCAATCCAACCTCCCGTAACGCTTCACTAAATCTGTGCCAATTTTTATTAAAGACGATTAATTTTACTACATAATTCAGGACAAATGTTCTGATAATCTTCCTTCATCAATGATGTCAGGCAATTTGCGCCCTGCTGTGACGCCACAGCCACAACATCTGGAATAACAGAGAAGAAGCTGTCCTACAGTTTATTTTTTGTGAACATGTCACAGTTAACACTGGTTAACGAGACAGGAATAGAAAAAGTATCTGCGAATTCAAGGTGTTGATGTTTTTATTGTGAAGCTGAGACACAAAGGTCGTTTGTTTTGTTTTGTCTTGGCAGCCCGTACAAACATACGGTTGTCAATGGTCGCCCTGATTTGACCAACATGTGGATAATGACATAGACATGATAGTCAAGTCACAATACTTTTTATAGTGTAGATGTCGAGTCAACGGCAATAAACGCATTATTAACTTTCGTGAAAATTTACAATGTTCAGCAATTTTGATCAAATTTCATTGGTAATTTTGAATTGTACTTTATAATATGTGCATTGTCCACTTAAAGGCCTACACAATTAGTTTGTAATTATATATTCTGCCTATGCCTGCCTATTAAGTAGTTGTGATTGTAATGTTGTGCGGTCGTATCTTATTGAAGAGACTAATAATTCCTTCTCATTATTTCAATGCTTAATCTTGAATTCTAATTTTGTAAGAAAAAAGTATTTTTAGCAAGTGAAGTAGAAACTGGTTATAATTAACAACGTTGGATGCTCGGGGGGCACACACCGATGTCTCACACCGATAAATATGAATATACGTGTGACACGTCTCGTGATATCCAAAGGAGGAAGGAATCTGTCAACGTCATGAAAAGCTTCGAAGATCATGTTTAAGCTCTGCGGTCATTAATCCAACGCTGCTAACGAGCAGCACAAAAATGTGCATTTAAATATGGGCTTAAACGTCATCATATCGTACATTTTACGGTGACTAAATGGCTTATCTTATGGTAGCGTTTGCTTCAAACGCCCGCGAGCTGTCTGTCATCTGATGCCGTCAATATGAAATGCATATATGTGTCGTGGCCATATCCTAGAATTGATCACTTCATGATGTGACCGACCATTTCAAGAAATAGTAGAATATCATGAAATGGAAAATACGCGCTGGCCATATCATGATGTAGTCAGGGCAGATCAATGAATAATCAGCGTTTAACGATATGAAAAGCTAAACGCACGGCTACTTCATGATAAGGTCAAACAATATCATAAAATAGATACATTATCCACCGTTAGAGGCGCTGATATTGTTTTGTTTTGTTTTTGACATCTGTGGTTTTTGAGTGTTTGTTTGTTTCTGTTCTGTGATGCATCATGTCGGCGGACAATTATTTAGTTAAAAAAACGAATAATAATGTGCAAATAGAAGACAAAAATGAAGTAAAGAGCCGTTACGATAAAAAAACTACAGGAATTTTATAAAAGTCACTCGAAAAACGAGCATAACGTCTAAACTGAAAGCCAACTGCATTAAGCAATTTTTAAATATAAAGTTCCTTCCTAATTCGAATTTTTCATTAAACCTTTTCATCATCATCATCAGCCTATATTAGTCCACTGCTGGACATAGGCCTCCCGTAATGAGCGCCATAGCCTTAAACCTTTTGATATCATGGAAACCCTACATAAATGATATGGCCAAACGTTGATGGAAATATCATTAAACGTTGATGCTTAAACGATATAGTCAGTTTTAGCTGGCCATGTCATGAAATTCTACCATTTCATGAAATGGTCGGTCACATCATGAAGTGATCAATTCTAGGATATGGCCACGACATATGCATCTAAATATTACAAGTATGAAATTGAATGCACATTTTTACGCGGCGCGGTAGCAGTGCGCCTCTGATTTGCGACCACTTTAAGTCTTATTCTTAGTTAGAACACGTTTTATACACATTTTTATCAGGTTACCTTTCTGCTTGTAACTTTACCGTGTTAGAGAAATACGGAAAACAATGGACGAGATTGGCTCGGCTGTCAAGGGCGTGCGTGAGAAAAATACACGCGCAAAGCTACCATCTACATGCGGAAATGAAGCGATAGATAGGTGCTGAAAATTGAATCGCTACATTCCGATTACGGATACAACGATGACGTATCATTTTGCCAATGCAATCAAAAGTGCACCTTTAGGTACTGAAGTATGATATGATATACACTGATAAAAGAATTGAAAATTGAAGTTCAGCCGCATGGCCGTATTTAAAAATATAAAAGTTGCGAACTGCTAGTTCGTACCTACTACCTACGCACCATACCTACGGTCTATAACAGTACTAAATGCAAGAATATCCATACCGTTATCACTTATTTTAAGCCCGTTAGTTGAAAACCAGGAGCTAGGTTATACCTACCTACCTCTATGGAATGCAGGCTACTATATGTCTTTGGGTTAAGCAAATTAATTCTTGAAAAAGTTACCATTTACTAAAACTCGATGAAAAACGTTGACTATACTTATGTACTGTATATGAAATTCTGTTCCAAAACTATAATAAATAACAGGCAGCGACACATCCCGTGGTAAAAAGCTAGTCTGTGGCTGTACGAAGCTGGGTTTGGCGGCCATCCAACTTGTCACATATTCAACGGTTTTTGAACCGCTGCTATGGCAACAGCCGCGGCACATTGTGACACATCGCACAGCGTTATCTAGCCCCAAGCTAAGCAGAGCTTGTGTTATGGGTACCTACCCATAACACAAGCTCTAGATAACTGATTTACTTAATAAAATACACTACATACGTAGATATTTTTTATTATACATAGAAAACATCCAGAACACCCTGAACAAATATTTGCAGATCGTACAAACATTTGTCTCGTCGTACAAGCTCGCGTCAAAATATTGTAAGATTTATTTTTCTTCATTGGGAACTTCAAGCGGGCTTAATTATGTAAATAAGTTTGGATGCATTCAATTTCAATTTTATTCAATTTCATTTATTCATACTATAGATTCAAATCGAACACTTAGTCAAGTCAAATAGATTTAATACATTTCAAAATACAAAACAAAACTCATCAATAATTTGGCGTGTTTTAAAAAACTATGAACCGACTTTAAATTTATATGGGGCCAACTTTGGGGTATATCTTATCCAATAAAAAAATAATTATCAAAATCGGAATACTCTGTAAAAAGTAGTTCACTCACTGATAGTAATGTATGACACATTACTGTCAGTGAGTGAACAATCAATCAGTTCATGTTTTCCTGCCCTTAGGGTTAGATTTTTTACTACAAATTTAAATGGGACAAACTTCGGGGTATAAAAAAGTTTGTATACCCCGAAGTTGGTCACATTTACCCTTTCTAATAAAAAAAGAATTATCGAAAGCTATATTGTATCGTATGACCTTTTTACAGAGGTAAAAAGGTCATACAAAAAAAAAAAATACGCGCCGCATGAAATTCTACCATTTCTTGAAATGGTCGGTCACATCATGAAGTGATCAATTCTAGGATATGGCCACGACATATATATACCTATATATGTTACTTACAGTAATCAATCGAATTGAATGCAAAAATATTTTTATCTATTTATCTATTTTTGATAAACGTTTTAAAGATATCAGACATAGATCTTACATTAACTGGTAACATATTGTATAATTTGATAGAATTACAAACAAAACTTTTTGAGATTTTAGCTAACCTTGTTTTTTGCACAACTAAGTTATTTTTATGTTTGGCATTGTAAACATGTCCATCCTTAAGATTATGTAAATTGTTTTTTGCATAAAGTAAATTCTGATAGATGTATTCTCCAACCATTGTCATCACACCTACTTCCCTGAATTTGTCTCTACACGATTCCAAAAACTTTAGGCCTAGTACGTAACTCGTTGCCCGTTTCTGCAACAAAAATATTCGGTTTGCATCAGCTTGGATAATGCATTGGATGTTGGTTGCTTTTTTTTTTCAAAGAGCTCGATCGGTCATCTTGTGAGTTAGATGCAATACAAACGAGTTACGTAAACTTACAGGTTACGTGTAAAAGACTCTTAAATTAATCAAAAGCGACCACAAAAACCTAGCCATACAATATTTGACGGTAAACAACAACTGTAACGTAATTAAAAGCAGGGTCGGTTGCCCACAAAAGGGTCCTAATAATTTATTGATGAGTGTTTTGTTTGTTCGTAACGTAGGGTTGGCATTTTTAAAAATCTCAACTCATAAAACTCCATAAAAATCGCACTAATCGAGCCGCCACCACCTCGCTTCTCAGTTGACTCAGAAACACGTCAGAACTGCTTCACGAATTGCATCACGTGGCAAAAACCAAACTTACCTTGCGCTAGTTGCCTAAAATAACTTTAAACTGCCGATCGCTTTCAGAATCTTCCTAGTTCAGTAACGTGGTAATAGACACTTACCTTCAGGTTGAGTGGCCGTAAAAGGCATTAAAAAAATACTTTGAAAAAGAAGTTGCACCGCTTCTACGTCATAAGACAGTTACCAAACCTTCAATGCTGGATTATGTATAGACGGAACGTAGGCTACTAGGATCTTCGTGTCGATAGGAGAGGTTCTTGCACTTTGAAATACGGAAAAAAAACATTACAAGACCGTTCAGGAGGTCATTTAAAAAAGTCATGAACTCCAATATCTCTCTCTCAATAACGAACCCACGCGGACCGAACGCGAATTAAGTCATTAAATATTTAAAAACTTAATAGGTTAAACTTACTTACTAGGAAAAATACTTAAATAACTATTTGATTCAGTACAGTTAATACCTAAGAAATAAAACAAAAAAGCTTTTTTAACTTACTCTATCAAAACACATTAAATTATATACCCGTGAATATTTATCAGAAAATAAAACACAAACCAAGAATAGCAAGTAACTTCTTACTTTTAATCCGAAATAAAAGGAGGACGCCAGAGAAGAGAGAGATGGGAGGCCCATGTCCAAAATTGCGACGATTTAGGCAAAAAAATGTTATAAGTATGGTTTGTCTTCGGGATATCAAAATATAATGTGAGACAGCCCTGGTGGGTGCCATGTGCCATAGCTCTGATTAAATATTAATTTGGATGCGGTGGGTCGGTCGCATCTGAATGCGAGGTGTGATGCACATCGCCCTCGCTCTACTATGCATGTGCTTAAAACCACCACATTATGTTACCTAAATGAAATTTGGTGCGATTTATTGTTAATTAATTTGAATTTAATACATTTTATGCAACTGTAATTCTCGTCATTCTCGTATGATCGCACACTGCGCCACAGAGGTCAACAAATGAGTAAACGACAGTGAGTTAATGAGGTAAATAATTAGTAATGCAGTAGGTATAGCATTCTAATGGCTTTGTAATTTAATAGACAGACGTGTGCTATGTAGTATTCTGCCCAGTTATTATTAAATTAAAATAACCTCGTATGTTTAGAAAAATACCGGATGATACCTAGATGGGTACCTAGATTAATATCTACAGGTATCTTAGGTACCGAGTTCGCTGTAGCTCATGCATATTTATTTCAAATGCTAACCACCAAAAGGTATGCACAGCAAAAGTATTTACATAATATATGCTTTAATGATGCTACTAGAGGTCCATTCAATGAATCTACTCTTCTCCGACTTGGCCAGTTTTTATTGGAGGCACACGTTGTTACACCAAAGACAATTTGTCATAGTTTAATTTTGATCAAACTGGCGTAGGTATTTGGTTGATCGTAGACACACCGTACCGATAATTGAACGTAGACACAAAGTACAGTAATCAAGCCATTGAATCGACTTGAATAATTTTTAAAACATTTAATACCATTTCGAAAATGTCTTCGGATGCATCGACTCGTGTAATTATGGTCAATCTTCACTTAAGGTAAATTTGTTTAACCTTCAATTGTGAATGAATAAAGATATAGAATATGAAATAAGATGCCGAATTCCAGTGATTTCGTGAGTAAAATGCTTCTTTTTATTAAACTTTATTATCATTAGAAGAAGACAGAAGTGATCGTTAATTTAATTTTTATTTTTAAAAATCGTGGCGCGTTTCTGATTAAGTAGTTTTAATAATTTTAAGAGTGTATCTATATAAGTTGGTTAACACAACTAATGTTATATTATATTTCAGTTTTTTATTACTTAATATGACAATATGGTAGAATCACAGAAAAAATATTTTTTTTAGATGTTTACTTGTAGGACTCTGTGATTTGCATCTTTCAGGTTTGACGGGAAGTAACAAAATAAAGGTCAGTGATTTTGTTAGCAGGTATTCAGAGTATGTGGGTAGTTTTTCTCATCTGAATTCCTGTGAATCTCATAAAAGTAAAGTTAAAATATCGGGTTTCGAGTTCAGGCCACCACTTATTTATTCTGCTAGAAAAATATAATTATTTTCTAAAGTATCAGTCTACCTACACAATCAATATGTATTGTACGAAGAAATTCAGGATTAAATTTTCTTTGCGTATCTCAAAAAAATATTTCATAGCAGCGCCAAACTAAATTCTTATACTCCAACTTGTTTGTTCAGCACCCAATTAGTCTGGGGGAACTTCAACACTTATTTGAGTGCCGACTGAAAAGACTGCTCGCCCCTTGCCCCAGCCCAATACAAATCCAGCTTCTATTGGGAAAATAAAAGCACTGAAAAAACTGAGCAGCTCAAAACCTAAGTTCTGAACTTTTAATTATTGATTGGACAGCGATAGTTTGCAAGTAGAATGGCATTGGGAACGAAATAATGAAAATGTTTTTTATTTAGAAGTCAACTCAGCTTGGCCATTCTGTCATTGTTATAAAATTGTGATTTTATTTTAAATAAGTTTCTGAATTTATATTTTACTAGCTTCTGCCCGCGGCTTCGCACGCGTTGTTTCTATGGAAAAGTTTTGAGGTTATTTCTATCCCATGGGAACTGATTTAAGGGATAAAAGTAGTCTATGTTTGATTCCAGGATTATAATTTTCTGTATACAAAATTTCAACCCGATCCGTTCAGCAGTTTTGACGTAAAAAGGTAACAAACATTCATCCATCCATCCATCCATCCATACTTTCGCATTTATAATATTTTTTAGTTTCGCATTTATAATCTTTTTTAGTGTGATTGAAAAATAAGTTTATGAATTTCTTTGGGTTTTCAAGAGCCCTATCTATGTATTTAGATATCTTGTATAGATTAGGCAGTCAGACTGTTAATTTCAATAAAATTATTTTAAAATATAAATGGGAGCGAGAGTAGAATGCAAGAATATCATTTTATTATCGAAGCGAGTTTAAATTTAATACACTACATTGTCTAACTCTTTATTGTACACCACAATATTAAACAAAAAACATAGTGAACTAAGAGCCTGCGACCGCCAGACCTTCCTTATTTTCATTTTGTGAAGGTTTCGGCGCTGGTTATCTCTGAATGTAGTGTCTGCTAGATATGGTAATGGAATGGGTGATGTGGACCCGTGTCAAGTGTCACGCGCTTTGATGGTCGTGTTACTTGATAATATTCTGCTTCATTTGGTTGTTATAGAGAGTCAAGCATTGACGAATGATCAAGGAATCAAATCAATTTAGATTAAGTTATTAAATAAATATTTTGTGGTAGGAAATTGAACCAACAGGAATCTGAGTCTATTATAACTTGCCCGGTTTCTTAACGGAAATTTAAGGCTAAAGGCCTATTGACATTTTGGAATTTTTGAAAGAACTTGCACTATATTCGAAGGTTCTATTCCTGATAAGGAAATTCGTAACTAACAGTCCCAAACTTCATTTCCAAAGAGCAAGGATCGCAATTGTAACTGTTCAATGCATAAATTACAGAGTGGGTAGGTATACCCATAGGTTTCTACTCGAAATCGCCCACAGGATATTACCACTTAACAGGTTTGCGGTGACTCTGATAGAACTTACCTACATTTCTAAATCGAAAGTGGAACTGTTCGTCTGCCTAATTAATTCTAAGGACTGCTTCCTATGAATTACTTAGGCACCGATAATACGTACTATGATGGATTTAGAAATATATTACAAAATAAAACGTCAAGTGCGAGTCGGACTCGCTCACTAAGGGTTCCATAAGACCTTGTGCCTTGCCAAATTATTATGATTCTAGGTCAACGGGAAGTAGGTACCCTGTAGGTTTTGGTCCATGGCGAGTATTAAAAGTATTTTTTTTTGTGAATAAAGTACAAGTTTACGGTGTTCGGATTTTTCCCTTTACTTGTCCTTTAAGTCCTTGTTGCTCACCAAATTTCATTAAATTAGGTCTACGGAAAGTACCCTATAGGTTTTGTGTGCATGCATTCCCTTGAAAATTTCAAAATATTTGGACATAAAATTTTGAGTGCGTTGACTTAGAAGTTTTATTTATATGACGGCTTCAAGTTACGGATTTGATTATTTAATGTTAATTTCAACTCGATAACTCGACGCGTTTCTGAGAAAATAGGATTGACAGACAGACGAATGGACAACAAAGTGATCTTTATAAGGGTTCCTTTTTTCCTTTTGAGGAACGGAACCCTAAAAATGGAAAGTCTGTCAAAATCTCCTAAACCGGGTACCGGTGTTACGGGGCGTAATGTACGGTTCGTAACGAGTATGATAAGTTACGTCGTGTGCTAAAGTCCGTCTCGTTGCTCGTTGCTCGTTGCGAGCGCCTCCTTTCCCCGTACAGTACAGACTGCACGAACGCTCGCTGTGTAACACGTTACATTACGAAAGTAACGCTTGTCAGTAGTCAGTGTAACTAACTGTACCCATGTTATGAGTTCAAATCCAAAGTTTAATTAGGAGGTTTCTATTCGTTTTATTTTATAAAGAAAAAATATTAACAGCCTTTTATGACTATAAAATTTCCATGAATAATCTGGCAGAAAAGTTTAAAACTCACAAAAGACACAAGTTGCCCACACAGAAGTCAAGTTCGATAAAACGTTAAACAAGTCAAAAACACTTTAATTGGAATAATCCAATACCTGTAGGAAGTATAGCCATTATTTACGATGTAAATAAATCGTAAATAATGGCTATTCTTTGGAGGAATTCATTTGAACGTGGCGCAATGGTTTGTAAAAAATAAACAACCAAACATTTGGAGCACAGCGGCTGCACTGGTGGCTATAGGTTCACGATTTAAGCACCGCTGCATAATAGCGTGGGCCAAGCCAACACATAGGTACCTATATAGTTCCTTCAAGATACCAGTGAAATGGCCGAAAATGGAACTGTTCGTCTGTCAGTTGGTATTGGTTGGTGTCATATCAATTGCTGGGTTATTATAATTGGTTATGAAGTGACTAGAGGTGACCAAATCAATTAAGACAGCGCCCTTTTTTCAACGATATTTTTCTAAAAAATCACAACCTATACTGCGGCTTTCTTCAAAGTAGGTACCGATCCCATCGTAGAGTAGATACACCTGTTTTTACTCAAGTACTCTACGGTGGAGTCGGTGCCACTTGTATTATGCTTCCTATCTGTATCAGTCGTGATTTCCAAAGCCATGAAAAAAATTAACATTTTCAAGGAATACACAAAACGTGTTTTTGACCAAGTTCACTATTTTACTTAAAAACATTCGTAATTTGACGAATTCAGTGAGCGCAAGGACGCGTTACATGCGCGACGCGAACAACTCACCCTGATGAACCCTTGTTAAGATGAATGGAACGTCGGTGTTCTTCCAACACAAACTAGGTTTGTAGTTACATTCCTAATGAATAAGTGCACAATTTTTTTGTTTCTACGGTTTTTATTTAAGTAGGTACAATGAAACAGATCTCTATTTACTTCACAAACCTTCTGTTGAAAACCGGAACATAATCCGTTCTGTAGTGGTCGAGATCGGGCTTTCAGATAACTGTGACGGAGGCTTTGTTTCATTGAGAAATGCTCTGGCAACCAACAGCAAGGTTTATCTCTTGGCACTACCTTTTCACTGGTTGCGGCTACACGGTTAGAAATTGCTCGAGAATTCCGTATTGCAGCTATTCTCACTTTTATAAATAGCAGCTTTTAGTACGATAAGAACTTCGTCATCATTATTTTTATTTAAAAGAGCCGTGTTTTCATTAATTGCGGAATCCTTTGGCTTTTGTTAATACGAACTCGAAATCCAATACCCACGAAAAAGTCGAATGGTTCTCGATAGAATCATTGACTAGATCCATGATAGATCCATTGAGATATTTATTTGTCGTTAGATGTGTTTCTCTAAATTCAGTCAGTTAGGTCTCAATGTCTCCATTAACGTTACCAAAAAAGGATCTACCTATAGGCCCACAATGTGTAGATTTATACTACTGTCTAAGTACTTGTAAAAATTCACAGCACTTATTCAAAACAATCAAATCCCAGGATAAGCACTTTTGCTCCATTCGTCGTTATAAAGGAACATTAGATACCGTTGTTATAATATAAATAAATGTAAGAAGTTTCACCATTATTGTGACACATAGCCGCTGGTGCCGAATGCTGGTGCTCGTTTCACGGCTTTGGCTACACCAGCTCTTAATAGCAGTAAAGCAAAATTAATGTCAGTTTCAACGTCTGCTGCAGTGCGGAATTGATTAATTTGTTTACTTTTATCAACTGGAACTTTTAAATACTTCAAAAATGAAAAAATACAGTGTTTTCCAAACCATCAGCCAATTTTCGCGCGAAAATTATTGTAAAAACTTCAAAAGCGTTTGATATTTCGACACCGATTCATCCACGTTTAATCCGATCGCATCCGTTGGAGCACAGTACGTCAATAAGAGCCGTTTTAATTTTTTTCAGCCGCAAAAATTCATTTTTATTGGAATTCATTTAAAATAAAGGGTTGGTAATGCAGGAGTATCTATTCACATTGTCTCGCTTACATACGTAACGACCGGTCAACACATCAAGGTATCGACATGACTTTGGAATTCTAATCGGCATCGGGATATTGTTAGGGTTCCGTAGGTACTTACCTAAAAAGGAAAAATGGAACCCTTATCATTTCGTTGTCTGTCTGTCTATCAAGACCCTTTTTCTCAAGAACTGGTATCAAACAATACTCAGGTCTGCAATTACCATACTCTACTTAGTCGTCACGCGATCAATAGATATAACACATATTTTGACACTTGCACGGGATTCAAAATATATATTATGGTGCTTCTTGATGACCTAGAATCATAAAAAAGCAAGTAAACAATCCAAAATCCTTAAATTTGTAGTAACATTACAAAAAAATATAATAGCTACAAGTATGTACTTGTACGTACGTTGTACCACTTGTACCTTCAGCACGCGAGTCACACTCGCGCTTGGCGGGTATTGATCTGATAATTCCATCAAAACACAATCTGTCTCAGCAAGGTTAAATAATACCGGCGGAGTCACCTCGCGTGTCGGTGACTGATAATTGGATTTGAGGATTTGAATATATGACTGACACGTTAATTTGGAGCTGGATAGAGATTATTTTGGAGTATGATATACATATACTCCATCTATCCACACGGCTGACTGCCTCGTTGGTCTAGCGGTCAGCTTGTTCAGTCCTGGGTTCAAATCCCGGGTCGGGCCAATAGTTGTTATTGGGGTTTTTCTAGCAAGAAAAATTTACAGTAGCAGCTCTGAGTCAGGAAGTTGGCGGTGTTACACCCCCATGCCATGGAGAGCACGTTAAGCCGTTGGTCCTGCGCATTACATCTCCCCGGTCGTGTCGGTCTGCCGTCCCATCGGATTATAAGAGTGAGGGAATAGAGAGTGCACCTGGTTTGCACATCTGACTAGTCTCCGATGAGACTGGCCGCCGTGATCGAAATTCGGCTAGGAGGACATCATCTATCAATACATTGTGGCAGGTACTTAGGCCTAATAGGTATGTTCCTATGGGTATCTCTTTTTATTTTTAATTTTGTTTCATTAATTGTTGTTTTATTATGTAATTTTTTTTTCCTGTATTTTTGCATGTTTTTTGGTCTGTAAAAATGTTACCTTTTGTACCTATAATAACACCTACGCATGGTTATAAGTTTTTTTTTTATAATAACATTAAAAGAAGTACCAACAAAAAGTTCTAAATCAGTTCGAAAAACCAAAATTATAAAACAATATTCATGGAAACCAAATGCCTAGAAAATTACCTTCACAAAATACATGAATTTGCAAGACAATTTCTAAAATATTATTGGGATATTATTAATTATAAACCAATAGGTGAAGCTAAGGTGATCATTTTCAAGTAATTCAACGTAAACCCCAAATAAAGCTCTCAAGTAAAGAGCTTTATCCGGCCTTGATTTGTTCCCTTATGTCTTTTAATCTACAGATTAGGATGGGAAAACAAAGTACTTGGCACACTCGCACAGATCGTGACGGAACACAAATATTTGTGGAGACCGTCGAGGGAATGAGCATTTTTTTTACTTCCACAAAAAGGTTGAAAATAGAAGAGTTTTGTTTTGTACCGCAATTTATGATCGCCGGTCACGGGGCTAACAAGGTGTAACAAAAACTCTCTGCTCTGTTTAATAAATTTAAGTAGCTACACGGTGAAAAAGGAACGCATGTTTCCGACTTATTTCAACACCTTACAACTTTTTATGGAACCTACGGCTGGCAATCGGCATACTTTTACTTCTTTTATTATAAGTACAAGATTATGGGCATAGTCACTCGCGAAAGATTTTCAGTAAGAAATTACCCTATATTGACGACCTGAACGCGGTCTCTCCTCAACGTAAGTGGAAGATGATCTACTATTTACATTTATTGACACACACTAGAATATAAATGGGACGATGTAGGTAGAGCCTAAGGCAGAGGTGTCCAACATAATTTAGTGGTGGGCCAGATTTTTTTTAACTTGTCATTGCGGCGGACCAAAGCAGTTCATATAAACGAAGGACAGGAGTACTGATGTAATTAAAATAGTTTTCTGTGTGTGTAATTATAATTACATAACAAAAGTTAGGGAACTACAAATTACATCTTATTTGTAAATTTTAAGCTTAGTGCGATGGTCGACATCGTTTTTATTTGCACAGTGAGTCTATAACAGCTGGTATTTTAGATGTTGCGATGCGGAGAAGGCCGTTCTGGTGGTTGTCTGTCAAAGATGATGTCTTTGATTTTACGTGTTTCATGGGTGAAAAAAACTGCTCCCAGGTATAAATTCCGAATAACGACACTTGCTATAATATTTATTTAAAATATCACAATTTGAGGCATTACAATAATAGCTACGCAGTTTTCTACCAGGAACTCATCCATAGACATTTGGGTGCATAGCTTGACACAAAACAAACAATTTACAATTTCGTACTAATCCAACTCCCACGCTCTAAGTTACGTACCTCTCGAAGGTATTATGAATCATTTATTTGGTGCCCTATTCAGGAATGGCATTAATTATTCAGAGGTTTAATAAGACCTGTGTCTGGAATACGAGGTTATTTACCTATTACAGGCTAGGTAAATAACAAGTTGAATCTAGACCCTAATCGCAGAAAGCAATCAAATAAGCTTACCTGACTAGAAGACCTCTATCTACATCACTATTAGAAAGAATGATACAATTATTCCTAGAGGTAGATTACTTGCTCCTGGCTTCGCTTACGCGGTAGGTACCGGTATAAAAAGCCAATGTAACACAATAATAATGTGGCTTGCTACAAAGCTTTCTATTTGTGAAAGAATTTACAAAATCGGACCAGTAGTTTCGGTGATGATTATGTACCTAATCACAAACTCGTAAAGTTACGAACAAAGAAATTATGTCTCCTAGTATTCGTGTAGTTGTAGATTATAGGAGAGTTTAGATATAATTGTAGGTTATATATTAATACCCAAGTGAGGGGACGTAAGGCTGACAAGATCCTTTTCTGCTAAGTCTCAAATCATGATTGTCTGTATGCCTAGTGTGTTTAGCGTCGCGACGCATGCAAAGCCGCTGGCATAAGCTAATAAGATAAAGTGAACGCTCAAACCAAATATTAGTGTAGTACGTTAGTGCATCCGTGCTTGCTTGAACTTGCATCACTGAGCAATCATCCGGTGCTGATAAAATATGAAAGTAAGCAATACTTCCTTGTGATTAATGATCCTGCGCATAGGCACTTACCTACCTTGTTGTCAATTATTTTTTCTTTTCATTCTTAACCACATTTAGGTGCAGATATTTTTGTTTTTATTACAGCTCTTACTAACTTTGAATCGATTCCCGGACAATAATAGTTTTTCTATTGTTAATTATCTAACTACTGTTACAGAATTTCTAACGGCTTAAAAATTATGATTTTTCAAAACAAAAGGGATTGTGATTTTTTGGGGAGTTCTACATCCAGCAGTGTACATAGTTTGACTGAAATAATGATATGAAACTAAAGCCACCACAAATCCAAGGGTACATTGACTAACGGATACAGAGAAGACACCAAACATGAGTGACCTCAACTAGCCCCCGATTCAAGGGTTTCGGCAAATCTCACACCTGCCCTCGATTAATGGAGCGTACTCATGAGACTCCTTTATGTCGGCTGGAGGACGTACAATTCCACTGTTTAGTTGATCGGCTGTGATTTTGACTCTACCGAAGAATTTGGATCTACCAAATGATGTAGGTAAGTACCAAAGATCTATGTATGTATGCAGGTGCAGTACAATAACCAAGCTCTGCTTTTTTGGGGCCTAGATGATGCTGTGTGGTATTATTTTTGTTGAATTCATACAAAACAAGTGGGCTCTGCCAATGTAAAGCAAAAGTTGTGACGGCAATCGATATCTATTAACATTTCTGATAGTAGGTATTCGTGATCGGAAACATTGTAGGCATTTAAAGTAAAATGTTTAGTTTATTCCAAATTAAAACAAACAAAATGACAAACACGGGTCGGCACAATTTTAAGTCTATTGAAAATATATTTCATTACATTCTTTGCATAAATAAGTGTCTGATGAACTAATCAAGCACAATGCAATTTCATTTTGATTGTATTTATAGAAGAGTTTTAACGATTTTTCTCAATAACCCGTTTGTTGTGTTTCTCACGATCAATCAATTGCATTGCATTCCACTCATGATCATTTCACACGGTTAATTGGTGCAAAAAGAAACTAAAATTCTACAGAAAATTACCTTTCTTGCAATTGCAATGGAACAGCAAATGGACAGAATATAACAGGCCAAAGTTGCACCTGCAGGGGTATTTTAATTCATTCGATTCGATTCCGAATCGAATCCGATGGATTCCAATTCGATTCCGACGGATCTATACAACACGCTATTTTGATTTCGTCTCGGGTTGATGATCGAAATAAGGAGCTCCCCCTCATTGACGTGGCTATTAGTCAACAGATTCGCTTCGGATTTTCGATCATCAACCCGAGGCTATCATTGCATTGTTTTCGATTCAACATCGCAAGTGTGAAGTGAACACAATTTCATGCCTATTTGTTAACTTTGTACACTGTAGTGACGTAAAATAATTTGTAAACAGTCGTTCATCCGGTCTTTTTCAATTTATCTTTTATATAGGTGACATTTAATGGTTTATAATGGGAAATCTTCGAAATTATCTAGTTATCCTATAACTTGCATAAAATATGATGTTGCTTTTTTCTTTACGTCCAGTCTGAGTTTGTAAAATTTTACAGCTGAGTTTCTCAGTAGGAGTTTTGTTGTACCCTGCATAATGTTACGACTAAGTTTCTAATTATAAGCTTCCTAATCGTAATAAGTAGCACAGATTAACAAATTATTAAACGTAGTGGCTGACTAAGGGATTTTCACGACAAGTAAGTATCATTGCTTGTGGAATTCGCAAGTCGGCCGTGATCGCCTTACATATTAGCATAATTTTTTGCACCTGCGTTTCAAGTAAGAAACTTTTCATAGATATTAAAATGATCAAAGCGCGCGGTTCTAACCAATTTACCCACGTTTCGGTACCTAATCTTGCGGTGCGAAGAAAATTAAAAAAGTTCTTTTGCGGCGTGCCGGTCAGGTGTTGCCTCATCCTATAAAAATATTATTACGTAGAAACTTATGATAATTTTTCTGTTATTATATATGCTATTACTATTGTATCTGAGCCAACCCACACTCTCGGTCTTTCGATTGATGCGTCCACAGTAGGTACTGTACTTAATTTGTTGATATGAGTTATTTATTTTTGGCAAATCAAAATATCAATTAAGTAAGCCTAATCAAAACACACTATAGATGACACTGCCATATTTTCATCATCTTACCACGATGTGAATCATCGTGTGATGACGATGATTCACATCGAAGATTACATACATCTTACGAATTATTCGATTCCAGTCGTACGGGTGAACAACACTAAAATCAGCTGAACAACAAAACAAGTTATTTATGAATGAGGAAATTATAACTACGCTTAACATTGTACAGAATATTTCAGAATAACACGTTAGCTATTCAGCCATTTCTACACAACAGAAGACATAATTAAAAGTAGGTAGAGTGAGGATGTGAGCACACTGGTCACAAAGTCACGTCGGCAATCCAGCAAGACCTAGATTACTGCTGCGGTCGCGTGTGACCTAATGTCGAGTCTCAGGAGTATGTGCACTGCCATTGAATACGGACGTGAGTGAAGGAAAGGCGGTGATACTTTGTAAGCAAACATAATTCACATGAAACTATCAGTAGGTTTCTTTTTCAGTATGTTTAATGAACTACCAATCTATTTTGCATCATATAAACTCACTTACACAAAAAATAACAAATCGCAAGACTAAAGGTACTCCTTGTGATCCTCTAATTATAAGCAGTCACACGTCGGCGAGCTAAAAATTATAATTTGAGGCAAGAACATCCTCGACTATAAATTAATAACTACGAAGAGAGTGTAAAACTTTACTATTAAGTTTTTTTTTAAAAAACTATAAAATACTGACTCTTGTATAAGTAAGTAGGTACCTAACCTAGTCAGGTGTAGGTTGACAGAGTTCCAACGCAAAAGTTACAACATTTTTGTCGATTTATCGAAGTAAAGTTCCTTTCAAAACAGAACAGAATTCTCAGCGGGAATTCCTCTCAAACGAAACCCTAGCAATACCATCAAGTTTGTATTACAACACAAATTGCGTGGAGCCGTCATGAATAGCAATAGAGCAAGAGCATGATAAAGTGTGGAGCATGGTCGATTGTATCATTCAATTTAGGAGAACACTCAGTTTAAATCTATTAAGAACTGTTAAAGTCGCTGGCAAGAGTGTTCTGGGGGATATGTATCATGTTTCGTTTGAAGTATGTGTACAATAAAGTGGACTGCTTGTAATATGTGTATAAAAAAATCATCAAACACGTAAAGGAACGTGTTTGATGAATTTTTGCCTGTATCAACTTATATCCATGTTGTAAAGGAGGGTAGCGAGAGCAAGAGCGGATTTTATCAGTTCTTAACGGATCGTTTGCCCACGCTCGGAAACTGCGCGTGATATTTCTTCGTAAGCTAACCAAAACCGCTGCCATAACCACCGAGAGCACACCACTTGGGAATTAAACTTCAAAGGGCACACAATTGTTCTGTAATATTTATCTCCAAGTGCCTATAAAATAATGATTTTATAAAGTAGGATCTACAAAATGCACTGCTTCCCATTCCACTACCAAATAAAAATATAGAACTAAAGATTCCCAAATAATCGATCGCGTAAACAATACATTAAGAAAGTCTAACGTGATTGGTCAATCCGGTAGCTTTCTTGTGGAAATCCGTACGTGATTGGTCAACCACATAAAAGTTGACTCGTCGGATCCCGAAGATGCATTGGTGCACAGCGAAGCGGCGAGTGATACATCACGGTTTATAGCTGGAATCCGGGAACATATTGCGTTCATAAATTGGCAATGGATTTCGTGAATTTTGTTTTAAAAAAAGGTCTGATATCTGATATGCCTACTTGAAAAATCAAAATTGAAGTTTCGTGTTCGTTGGCGTGCAAAAGTCGCTTGCAAAAGATTAGCATTTGCACGAAAACGAATCAGAAACTTCAATTTTGTTTTTAAGAGTATGGGCTTAGTTTATGGATCACATTTCACATATTTTGTTGAAACCGATTGCGTGATGAAATGGCCATGGTTATCATAAGCTTGCAGACATAATCAATGCTCTTAAATTAACAACCTTAATTGTTAAATCTCTTTTAATTGTTTTATCTGAAACCTAAAACAAAATTGTTTTCATAAAACCGAACTAGGTGGCGTTCGTTTGATTGTTTTATGTTTTCTTGAACCGTATTCTATTCCTTTGATGCGTTAAATTTAATGGATTAAAAATGTTGACAGATTATTTGGAAATGGTAATGTAAAGCCATACCCATCACTCATACCATACCCATTCCACTCAAAGAACTGCATTCCAGGACAGTGGGAATTCTTACAACGAAAGCTTACGACAGCACACTTGCAAAGTACCATTGCCGAGGTGCATAATGTATTAGGGCTGTGTTCAAGCTGACTTGCAAAATGAAAGATAATGTTTGCATGTGACTTAGTTTGTCTGGCTCATGACAACTCTATCTAGTCTAGCATATCGTAAATTGGAGTCGAAGCTTCTCGGTTACAAGTTAAGTTGTTGAAGCAGTCCGTAATGGATGAATGGTGTAACCAGTAATATTAGCCATTAGTATTTGTATAATCGACATGTTTTAAGTAGCGAAATTAACATGATATCCCCAACAAATCTGCGTTTGTTTTGTAATTGTCCTAGCCATACTTCAAACGGGCTGATTCTACGATCCGGCCTCTTATCCCATCACAGACCATTAGATTATCATTATTATTTTAAATTTTTACTCAAATTTCCTTCACAGGCATCCACGGCTGAACGCGCCTCCCCCAGACAACAAGGTGTCTTTTAATCTTATGGAAAGAAAAATTAAATTATGACTAGTCTAAGTGTTTAATTTGCTTGATTTTTTAATCCTCAGTTATTCGTCGATTAGCTATCTAGCGTGTAAAATTATCTGTCTGTTTATCAGATCCACAAATATTTTCAACTTTTTAATCGTCTATTATCTAGAAAATAGCTATCCGTGGTTGTAGCTAGCCAACTTCACACCATCTGTGTGCAAGCGAGGTGCACAGATACAGTATTCAACGTGTTAGACAAGAACAGCAACAAAACGTGTATTTGACATTTTAAGGTTCGTTACAAAACAAAAATTCAAACACATCCATCATAATAAATCACCGTAGCTAGAAAGTAGGTACGTCGTTATCACCAAAAACAAAACGAATGAAGCCTGCCCCAGAGCCGCGATTTTGAAGCGCGTCTTGTCGCGCAATTGACGACCTCTTGGCGCAGCGGGCGAAGGTCTGCCTGCGACGCAGGAGGTTGCGGGTTCGATTCCCGCCTCGGGACAAATGTTTATACGATCTACAGACATTTGTCCAGGGCGTTCTGGATGTTTTCTATGTATAATAAAAAAATATCTATCTATGTAGTGTATTGTATTAAGTATATCAGTTATCTAGTACCCATAACACAAGCTCTGCTTACTTTGGGGCTAGATAATGCTGTGTGTGAATTGTCCAGCATTATTTCATTTCAGCAAGTTATTCATGACAAAAACTGTCTGCCCTATAATACAGGTGGCTGTAAATGTCCAAGACTGGAGCAAGTCCGCTCTCTCAGATATCTAGGTGTTATATTGGATAACCACCTAAATTGGAGAGACCATATAGACGCCCTTAAAGGAAGAGTCAGAAAGCTGCTATTTATCTTTAAAAGGCTTAGAGCGAGTGCCACTGAGGAGATACTCAAGCTTGTATATACAACGCTTTGCCAATCCATACTTAGCTATTGCATCGTTGCCTGGGGAGGAGCTTGCAAAACTCATCTTCTCAGACTTGAACGTTCACAAAGAGCAGTATTAAAAGTAGCTAACAAAAAGAACTTTTTTTATTCCACAAAACTATTATATGAGGAATGCGGTCATCTTACAGTAAGACAACTATTTATTTTACGTGCTATTCTAAAGTTTCATAAAGTGGCTCCGTCCAAAATGATTATGAGTCATCGCCATATCCGATGGAAGCCCCCTCCTCGAAAAACTATATTCTACTGTAGGTTCTATTCATGGATTGGACCTTTTCTGTACTCAAAAGTAAATCGGGCCTTAAATATCCACGGTCTTTCGAAATGGAGCTGTAAAAAGCTTCTCACAGCCTGGTTACTCAACAAAGACTATGATGAAACTGAAAGCATTCTACTGTTTGATAAATAGCACACCAAAATAAATAACTGAATTAATCGGGACACTCACAATAGGTGTATAAAAACGGGTATAAATATATATATAAAGTATGAAAAATCTAAAAAAATATTTTGTGTACCTAACGAAAAAATTAAACACAAAATAAAGTAATCACTTCGCCTTAACTTCCTTTTCCGTAACTTAGTTAGTTCACTCTTACTAACTTACCTACGTAGTATTTTACAGGTATAGTACCATTTAAGCTGATTTATATGCAAATTTAATCTGTTTTACTACTATTGCTATTACTATTTTTATTATTTTTTTTGTTTTACCTAACTACAAGTAAACCTATCAAATGTCTGAAAATCATTATCAGGTATTACTTATCCACCCACTCATCCACATTGATTACTTAGTTTTATTGTTGAAATAAGAAGATAACGAGAACACTGTTATTGACTACATTTATCCATTCTGACTGTTGTATTGGTCTGCACGACACAGGGAATCCTAGTGTGTAGATCAAGATCTTTGTTAGTTATCACATAATTGTTACCTACATTCTCTTTTGCATACTTTCAAGTAGGTACCTACATACATTGTCAAAATTGTAGTTTTAAGTAAGCATGTAATAATTTAGTTTTTATAAGTTTCAAAATAAACTTATTATTATTATTATTATTATTATTTATTTATTTAATTCCCTCCACACAGCTACGTTTTAGTAAGCGTGAATATAATTTTGTTCCGTAAACAATTATCGCAAAATGGCAGGACGCGGTAACGCTTCGTCCAATTTCTATTGCGCCGATAAAATTGCAGCTGTGTGTAAGATCGTATGGGTCATAGTACAAAATGAACTACAAACAAATATCGCAACAAATCGTGCGACACAAGACGCGCTTCAAAATCATGGCTGTGGGGTACGGGCTTTTAACTGTCAAACATAATCTAAAACGTCCCACTTATCGAGGTGATAAAACCCTATCTGGCCCTTAGAGTAGGAATTTGATTCCTCCGATAAGGGCTTTATTCGACAGTTAACTACTATCTGATCATTGAAAAACCAAGAATATCGCTATTCATCACATAAAAGGCTTTTGTATAACTGAGGATTGAAAAATCGGCCTTAAAGAAATAAAGTTATTGACTTCTGACTTCTGACACATACGCAACAAAAACAAAAGACGAAGTTACTGTTGTCTTCTATTTTTAATTTCAAAAAATCATTTTAATATTCCATGTTCATACATGTACATATTTTATATAACTTACAGGAACGCCCGCATGATTAATGAAGAACGGAGGCGAGACACATCTTACGCATCTGTCGGCGTTAGATGTCTGATGTAAGATATGATATTTAATCTTCCAGTGATTTACGGGATATTTCAGAATAATTACCGTAATTGTCAACCTTAACCCCCAGGCATAGAGGTGGGATTCCTGTAGTTGTAGCTATGATTAGTTATGATTTGAAATACAGAAATACAGATTTTATTCATTATTCCTAGTAACATGTCAATAAAAAAAATTTTATTAATTAAAATTTGAAAATTAATTATTAAATAATAATTATAATATATAAAGGTAGATCTATATATATAAAAATGAAACCCGTTTTCCTTGGTCATGGCATCACGCGTGAACGGCTGGACCGATTTCGCTAATTCTTTCTTTGTTGTGTTTGTTATTGTCAGGAGAAGGTTCTTATGAAAGAAAAATTAAGAAAGTTGGAAACATGAATTTCCACGGGGGAAAAGCCGCGGGGCGAAGCTAGTAATTTATATAAAAATAAAACTTAAATAGGCGGTAATTCTACGGGAATTCTGCGGGAACATCGAGGATTCTACTTGATTAGTTACGTAGCACAGCATTTATTTATACAAGCGGTGTCTTTATTCTTTCTTGGTCAACCTAGTTAGGACTTGAAACATATTCAAAAGTGAGCGTATTTGCTACGGACAAATTATTTTTTTTTATTTTATGTCTTGGCACAGGCACTGATAGTTACTATTGTCTCACTACGACTAATCAGTATATTTTCTGAAAATGCTGATAATGAATGCAACCCTAATGGTAAGAATAGCATTTTGAGTTTAATAAATGACCTGCTGGCCAAATCAATTTCGGTCTTTGCAAGATTTCGTTCTTTTTTTTCTTAGAAAGTAGGTACTTGGTTTTTTATACAATGCACTCAAGTCTGTGGTCATTTAGAATGGTGTTAACGAGCCACTTACGGGTTGACATCATTGGTTGTGCCATTCTACTCTTCCACGCGAATTCAATTACTAGACATATAATTTTTTCAGTTCCCAGCACTTTTCGTGCCCTGTCGTTGCCAAATTATCCATGGCTGGTTTTACTCAGGGCAATGTAATGAACGACCTTAATACTACGTAATATGTGCTGCACTCATCTTGTTATCTTTATGGCGTCCCAGATTACGCTCGCTCTGGCACCGACCAATTTGATTAGGTGTGCTAAGTTTTATGACACACTAGCAAATTGTTAGGACATCTTTTAAATATTTTAACATATTACAAAAAATTGCGAGACAGAGTACATACAACAAATGAAAAGAATACCTGTCAACCAAAAACCTTTGAATGTGGTCGGTGTGAAACGTGATGTTTACCAAAAAGCATTGAAATCTACATGATTAATTAATATCGCAGTCTTTCGTTGCAAAGGTCGTAGTTGTTATCGGACCAGCAACGTCTACGTCGTAGCTGCTATCGGCGTAGCAACGTCTACGTCGTAGCTGCTATCGGCGTAGCAACGTCTACGGCGTAGCCCCCTACTACGACATAGCAAGCTTCAAAGACTATCCAAACACTCACTTTTTGAGGCAGAAAATACTTAAAAATGTGTTTTTCTTGTCAACATATTACTGGTTTGCTTAATAGGTAGGAATATAATGGAAAGTATCGCAATGTGTACGCTATTGAGTGTAACAACAACTGGTGAAGACATAGTACGTATTATTAAGTGGGGAGCATGTTCAGCTGTTAACGTGTGTATGCTGTTAAGAAAAATTTAAAATATCTACTCTTACCTAGTAATAGTGAACCTCTAGTCTGATGGAAAGCGTGACCAAACTACATAAGTATAGAAATAGCACTTATTTGTTGGCCCCGCGCGCTACGCTGCAACGTGATTTGTCCAACTGTGGTAACTGAGGATACAAACATAGTCAAGAAGACGTAATTATCATGTTGGTACTAAATTAGATGATAAAAAAAACCTGCCAAGTATAAGTCAGTTTTGCTTGTAGCACATTATTTAATACAAAAATGAAAACAATTTCATAAATACATAACATATAGCAAGATAACTTGACTATATCAAGAGATTGAGAAAAATACTGATAATCATTTCAAACTGCGTGTGTACATAATGATACATGATATGATACAAATGTACATAACTCCAAACTAGGCAAAGCTATAACGGGAACCAGGTGAATAATGAACTTTTAACGAACATAATGCATTAAAAATGCTGTAATATCTGACCTCCTGTGTGTAGGTATTATAAGCGAAACGTAGAACTTGCGTCGCCTCGCAACCACCGTGCATAATTACAACAACCATTTTGATTTATTTTTTGAATCCAGTTAGTGAGATAGATTTAAGTGGATTACCAAGGCTTAAATAGTTTAGGAATTAATGAATTATTCTCCGGTAACTTTACCATTTAGCTGTATTAAGTTAGTTGTAGTAGTGAGTTCTAGTTTTATTGAGAGGCTTAACCTCTAGTAGATAATTTATACCTAAAAATATAACCAAGAAATATTTTCAAAATATTTTCTTATTTATGTTGTGTCCTTGCCCACGGCTTAGACACAGATTGTAGTAGCAGCTCTCGTAGCACTGGACATGTGAAGGTGTCTGTAGAACATAGAAATTAAGCTTGAACTTAGAACCAACAAAATAAGCTCTCTTTAAGTAAATGTGTGGATCTATTTTTCGTGATTTATTCAGACTAATCTCCGTGTTAAAGTTACACCCTAGTCCCTGTAGATCCATTAGCAAACTGCCGAAATAAACAGCAAATATTAGATCAGGCCCTTAATAAATATTCGAAGGCCAATCAATCGAGTCAGCCAAAAGCTTCGGCCCAATCACTTTCTGCTTTGCTATGCACAAAGCCTTCAAACGGGATTTGCCGATTTTTCCACATGCGCTGGGATATTCACTGTTTATACAACGAAATGTTTGCGTATCTTTTCCCAATATTAAATATTTAATAGAATGTAATGTCGCAGAGTATAGAATCGGTTTCATCAGTGAATCGCAGCATTTCAGTGCGTAAGACAAAGCCTGACCTCTCCAAGCCGAACGTGACGAGCCCGCAAACTTAACTTTACATAGTAGAAACCTTAATTTTTCGATTGTCAGAACTCATAGTTATTTCAATTGAGCCAAACGAGCCATTTTTTTGATAAAACAAAATGTGTGGTGCCATAAGCAAAAACTAAGAGTGATTTATAGCTAGAAGTTGATGGATAGTCACACTGCGCTGCGGTCAGACACACGCGTCTAATATTTTTCGCGCCACACCGTTAGAATGCAGAATATTGCAGATATTCGTAAGTGTGTTTTAACACGACCGTCCAAAAGAGGAGTAAAATGATTTTAGGGTTCTTGTATGTATTAGAATTTCTTAAATACGGAATTTTATATGCCTAAACAAATCTGAATGTATGTGGTATTGTAAGAATCAATAAAATATCATCCCAAGTGATGCAGGCAATATTTTTTACAAGTACAGTAATTTTTTGTTAGTGCATAATTTGCTTGTTCATCATGATCTTGCTGCTACGGTTAGCCTGTGGTAATATGACACAACATTACGCGTGATATAACCGTTTCCTGCGTCGAGAACGCGTAATTATGGCGGTTTTGTGCCACTTTTTCTGAATTGCTCTTCTTTGTACCTAATCTTATCTTGGGTAGATATTACCCGCCTTAGTAACGTATTATGTTCGAATTTTATTTTATTTACTTTCGGTTCAAAATTGAGCAAAATTGAACTGTAATTGAAATTCACTTAGATTGAAATATCTGGCAATTAAGCATGCTCTAAATTTTCAATTAGAAAATTATCGATTTTGTATTGGGACCTGTGAACACTGAACACTGTCTCCTTATTTCCAAGTTTGGTACTTTTGTAAAACCGATCGATAATACAATAAAACTGTTCAAATTTCTCATAAAACGAACGCAAATAGTTTTCTCCACTTCAAATTCGGTTTGTTCACATCTAATCTGGTTGTAACGTAATACGTTTGTATGATATTTGAAGCGCGCACACGAAAAGCGTTAAGGTAACACTTTCTTAAAGCGTATACCATTGTTACCTTACACAGATATAAAATGAAAGTGGAACGTTATTAACATTATTTTTAATGACACGTAGGTTCTGAGTTTGGTTTTGCTTAACAAACAAATTATAAAATGCACTTAGAAGCGATTTTACAATTCCTACCCCGATGAGATCCAACGAAATGCATAGGGCGTGAACCACCGCCTCCTATAAATTTGATAAACTCGTATGTACAGCATTTTCATGGATCTCATTATGCTATGATTTTTTAGCAATTTATTTCCGCAATGTATCCCCAGATATTATCACACCTAAGTTCAACTGTACACAAAGCAAAGCATGTTTTATATAAAACATTGGAAATAAAAGACATCAGCCGCAAACGGCACAATAATGTTTCGACCCTTCTCTTAATAAACTAGTTAGAGGATGCCATCCTTTTAACTAGCCTTTATTTTTTGGTGAGCCCTAGATGTAAAGGTATAGTCTATATAGGTCTTTTTAATTTGAAGTAACTACGTTCAACAATGGTATTGTAGATAAGTCTTGTAGATCTTCTTTTCTTTCTTTTCTTTTCATATTTTTTATAGGCCTGGGGAATATAAAATTGTGTTTTCGATAATGACCGACTTTAAGGTACCTATTTGATCATTTTGTACACCACTGTCGCCCTAGATCACACCGTATGCGTAAATTTATGTATGCGGCTAACTGCGGGATGACGAGCCAGTCCGCCGGAAGTGCCACAACGAGCTTCCGGATGGGTTGCCCACTTCAGCGCATTTTTTCTGATAAAAGGTCCTAAGTTGTGCGACGGGTGGCGTAATAAATAGTTTTTATGGATCTATTCCTCGTATTTAATAACGGGGTTAGCTGCGGAATCGGCGAACCCTTTAACGTGCTAAAAGTCATATCGGGTATTTATAGCTTACTTTTTATCAACTACAATAGAAGGTTGTTCTTAATTCGGCTGCATATTTATTAAGTTCCTTGAAAATGATCCCGATGTGGTTTCATTTAAGTATTATTAGGAGTGATTCCTATTTATCTCGCAGGATTTCTATTTTCCCTGTGAAACTTAAAACACAGCCATAAAAACAACAAGTTGTTGTTTTTCTAATATTACTTTTACTTAAATAATTTAGCCTGAAAAAGTCTAATACTCTTTTCAGCTTAACAGCAGCTTCAGCTTCAGCTTCAGTCCTATACATCCGTATCCACAGTAAATAACTGTAATAGTTCAATATAAACAAACTGATTGTAACTCCGATGGGTACTTTATCTAATCCCAATAGTAGTTCAAACATTTCAGTTAGGAAATTATAGATGACAGGATAAATTGAACGCTATCGCTTTGTGGAACCAACCATTGTTTCAACTACTTACTTCAGCACAATATGTTCGTAATTAATGGAAAATTCATGAACACGGATCAATGAAAGGCGGGAAATTGGATTCGCAATTCATTATAACTAGATTTTGGTATCAGAATTATGGGCGTAATGATTTATGAAAATGATTAATGTTTGCTGTTGGGCCGAGACTAAGTTTTTTCTGGTAAATATTGATAATTATGTAGTTCGTAGATGCGAAGGAAAAAAATAAATGGTAATAAAAAATCATATTTATTTCGTAAAGCTGCATCCAAACTGCTCTCAGGTTGTTCGCACGTGAACTAAGATTTGAATGTTTCAGATAGTTTTAGTTTTACTCCAACTTATAATGAAGTGAAGGGTTTTAAAATATTTGATTTACTAAGTATAAATTACACTTAGCTGATAAATGAGCTCGAAAATTTAAATACCTTACTTTAGGCGCGGTGCAATTCAAAAGGAACCTTTAGCATGTAAAAGCTGCATTCATATCGTTAAACACCAAATGCAGCGAGCAACACTCGTTCAAGCACGTCGTTCGCGCTCGGCTATCACAGTGTTCAGCTTTATGGTAGTGGTTTCACAATGAGTAGCTGTAATCTCTGCATCGCTCGTGAGTGTACACTATCTTGCAGGGACGGGCTGGATCGACCACAGCGAGGCTGATCAGCGGTCGCCGGTCGGTTTTATTTACCCGAGTCTGGTTTGAACTGCGGATGTGTTTGGTTTCTAACTTTGTACTTAAAATTATAAGAAAAGACATGAAGTGACATAATTCATCATTATTAAATTCAAAACAGAAATTGGCACTTACTTCAAACAATTAAATCCAACTCACACAGGACAGGTAAATTGCTCTGCCCATCAAAGATTCCAAAGAAACTTATCAACCTACATTAGTCCACAGCTGGACATAGGCGTCCCATAATTAGCGCCATAGTGCTAGATGCGGCAAGCTGAAGACGCCCTGTCTTCAACTTGCCGCATCCAGCATCTGCCCGCAGTCTTTCAGAGATCGTCATTCCACCTGGCTGGGGGGTGTCCTACACTACGTTTGCCGAGTCGCGATCTCCACTCCAACACGTTGTTCGATTTTTTTTCGACAACCCCTGGGTTGTCGAAAGAAATAATAGGGCATAAATATATATTAAATTTATTTCGGTAGTAGAGTTGTATAAAATTGAGATTAGTTTTGTTCGACGAACATAGCTGATATTTAATTTAGTATTAGCAATTCTACGTTTTCATTTCTTTTTCGTTTCAATGAAAATCAATCGAAATGGTAACTCGATTTTCCAAGAAATAAATAAATGAGCATCTAAATAACAATTTTATTTTGGCGAGACGGAAATGAGCTGAGAAATAAGGAAATATCCAAACATTTCATAGGAGTCCGTGTTTTTATTTTTTCGATTGAATTTATACCTTACTTTCCAACAAAAACGGTTCACGATTCTACCCTACTCCTGTGCCAAAGTATCAAAATTTGCTCGCAGAATTTTGCGGAACCAACATTCAGAATTCAAAATAATGCCAGTAACAATTGTTGAAATAACTTTTAACGTTACTTGGCATTTACGATTGGCTTGCAATTTCGTGCATTCTACCTACAAAGGATACCAAAACTACAGAACTTGTAGTTGCAGGCCTTATGGGATTTTTTGCTTCAAACAGACCTACCTAACAGAGCATATAGTACACCATCGATTTTCGTACAGACCTTCTGTACGAAGGATCGACGACTAAGTTAAAGACGCAGAAAATTTCTGGATGAGTAAAGCTCAGGACCGTGAGTAACGAATTGGTCCTAGCATGCTTGCACATCTGTAAGATACCATGCACTGTATTTACAGTCATTGTCATGCTTATCATCATTATCATTCGATAATGATGATGCAAATACCTGTTAGAGTTATGCTAAAAGCGATACAACCTACTTTAGAAAGCCTAGACTGCCTAAGCGCTAAATAGTGAGATGCATAGGACTAACTCATCGATTAGTTACAGTAAGGTTCTATCAGATAATGTTCCAACAAATGCTTCGAATACTCTTTGCAATACTTACCCATATCCGAGCACTAGTCAAAGATCACAAGTCCGATAAAATAGCGTACGCAAATACGATCCCTAGTTAAGCCAGCATCCCGTACTACTATTAGTGATCCAGGAATGTTCTCTTTGTGTCCAGAAGAGCATTCCTGTGGGTCCCGTGTGGTGCGGTGCACAAAGGCTATCTTTGAATGGGTTAAATCAAGCGGAAGGTATGTTGGAACTTTTATTGAATCTTAACTCTGAGGAGAGTAGCCGTGAGCAGGATTTCCGATGGGAGGGGAATAACGTACATGAACAATTTGTTATTTTTTAAAGACTTTTTTTTTTTTTCTCCATGTAGTGTATTTACCTACTATAGCCTAATTTACGTATTAAAATAAGTACACAGGTATTAAAATACCTGCCTACTTAATATTTTTTGGCAATAACGGCAGTATAAAAATCTTCAATAAGTTATTGCCACGACAAACTCATAGGTACATATTTCGATAGGCCCTATCTTCAGGTACCTATTTATTGGAGTTCTTGGAGTAGGTGGATACCTCGGTATTTGCTGATGGTTTGATCTAGCGGCTTGATTAATGGACGTTATGTCTATATCAGAGTGGAAAAAAGTAGATCAGCAAAGTGGATGAGAGTGAAAATTGGCGATTTATCGCATCTCTGTTCACTTTTTAAGCACAACACCAGTATTGCCAACTCGCTAAGTTTTGGCACCACTGACGTTGCGTAACCACAGCTTTGCCCGGGGCCTATCCATTTTTATTATGATCTAAGTAGCCCTCGTCCTTTATAATCCAGGATTATACTACTGCCTCGTCTTATAATCCCTTCCTTGTTTTTGTTCTGGATTTTTCTTTGAACACCTTTGTAGGCTGCGGTGGTTATGATCATTGTTTATTCAAAGGCTTTTGCTAAAATCGTAGGATAACAAAAACAATTCCTTTTGAATATTTAGCTATATTGTAAACTAGCTTCTGCCTGCGGCTTCGCACTCGTTGTATTTATGGAAACGTTTTGAGGTTATTTCTATCCCATGGGAACTGATTTATGGGACAAAAGTAGCCTATGTTTGATATATTTTGATTCTAGGGTTAGACTTACCTGTATGCAAAATTTCAGCCTGATCCGAGCGGAACTACTGAACAGTAGTTTTGAGGTGAGGTTGAGGTGAGGTAAGTACCAGTAATAGGTATGTATGTTGTCGCAAAATTCAACAGTTAACCCTATCGCGTCCGTTCCCATCTCGTCCACGGGGGATCCAAGTGATCCATTACTTGAGCAAGGGATGCTCTCGAAGGATCCCATACAGCTAGATCGAATTTTCACTCTCTACTTTGCATACATTAAAGCTAAGGTAAATTTGTAGCTTCGGGCAAGCAACGTGTAAAACATGCTAGCAATTTGCTTTTGATAGACAGTTTGATAGATGTTGATCTATCGGAAAACTACTAAGAACCGTGTTTTGAAAAATCTCACTTTGCTAACTAATCTACCCTAACAGATTTTTTTAACTATATAAAGGTATAGGTACTGGTGGCCGTCATAAACCTGTCAATATGCATCCTAGTCTCCCAGAATTAAATCTTCAACATTTATATGAGTTATAGGTTTGTCATGCAAACATCAAACTTTCCGTCTGCAAAGTTTCCAAACAATTATGTCTTCAGATATCTCGTTTGTATTCCAAAAGCAATTTTTGTCATATTTTATGCCAATGATAGCATATTGAATAGGAAATATAGACGCAAAGTTTTCTGGCTGTGTCTATGATTAATTGTACAATCTTGGGGCTCGAGTCCCGAAAGTTTGGGGAAGCAAATTGAAGCGTATTGTTGGGTATTTTAAACATTGAATTCTTAAATAGAGGAAACAATCAGAAACAAATTATGCAGCATCATAACAATATTTAGGTTAGCGTTGATAAAATACAAAAGAGAGAGTTTAAAGAGTTCTATTTGGCCAAAGTTTGTTTTGCAATCAAGACTACCTATACATATGGATCAGTTGAGCTACCTGTAGATTGTTTGCAACAGTCTGCAGTTAGCTCAATTTTTTTAATTGTAAATGCTAGTTTTAATTTATTTATTTTATGTTTTGTAATTTTCTTTGTGAATAAAGAGTTTTACCTATAGAAAAATAAAAAATAAATAACGCTGGACAATCATACAGGATTATCTAGCCCTAAGCTAAGCAGAGCTTGTGTTATGGGCACTAGATACTTTATGATATACCTACTTAAAATACACTAGATACACAGACAATTTTTATTATACATAGAAAACATTCAGAACACCCGGAACAAATGTCTGCCAATCGTACAAACATTTGTCCCGAGGCGGGAACCGAACCCGCAACCTCCTACGTCGTAGGCGGACTTTCGTCCATCGCACCACAGAGGTCGTCTATAAATGAGGTACTATTTAAATGAGATTTCTATTAGACAAAGGTTTTATTGCAGTGTTTAGTATATTGGAACTGCCTAATTTCGCATCTACATGCAAATTAAGGCCCGTGTTACGTGGGTGTAACGTAGGTAACGTTATGAAACACATTATCCGTGTAGCTAGGTAGGTAGCTTATGGAATGAGGTAATTGAAAATATAATGAATGGTAGGAATAGGCTTTTATTTGACTTACGATTTATTGAACTAACATTATAATGTGGAAGTGGAAGTGTACTGCATAGCGCACAACTAACTCAAAAACTGTGTCGTATCTTTCAGCGTCATAACTTCAGGGAGGTTTAAATAAAGATAAAACTTTTCCTTACTAAAATTAGTGCATAAAATTGTGTCCAGGTATATACGTACATACTAAATGAGAATTAGGAACTAGGAAACATTGTCATTTGAACCAGGGGCCCTATTACAATTCTCCGCAACCGACACTGTCGATGCCGATGACATGCGGCCGACGCACGCAAGCGATAGCTATTCTGTTTCTCTGTCGGGTGGGCATTTTTCATTCGGGCGAGATCCGGGCACACCCAACTACCTTCGTGAACGATCATGTGAATGAAACCACCAGAGAGCATAGAAACCTTGGACAGATTAAATAAAAACAAGTCAAGTACGAGTAGGACTTGTGCGAGGGTTCCGAACAAACTTATATTTACCCTAATGAGGACTTCATTATAACTTGTTATGGGATGAAGCGTTGGTGTTCTTCCAACATAAACTAGGTTCAAAGTTAACCCGCTTACATTTATACTGGAAATATATATTTGTGAGCCGAATAATTTACACAGACACACTGCGTTTTTTTTGGTGAATTTGCTAAAATGAACGGTTTTCGGTTATTTCTCTTTACTTAAAGATAAAAATACATTTCCTTGTGCTGTAAGACCTTGCTTCTTGCCAAATTTCGTGATTCTAGATCAACGGGAAGTACTTTAAAGGCTTACGTATAGGTTTTATTGCGAACATCAAAAAATAATTTTTGTAACTACCTATGTAACTTTAAATAATTTAAGGTTTTCGGATATTCCTCTTTTGCGCTAGCTCTTTGCTAAGTTTAAACGTAAAAGGCTGTCACGAGTGATTCTATAATCTATAATATCCCGTGTAGACTCTTTCAATGCCATCCAAAGAAAGAGAATTGCGTCATTAACGTCCAGAGGTTGACATGTGTAAAAATGACACTATTGTAAGCCCATCTGACCGTCTGATGTTATCGGACCCTTACATACAGACGGAGGGTGAATATTGCCACCTGACATACTAAGTACTCAACCTAGTACCTTGAATTTTATATTTAATATATTATGATTTTTATTTAACTTTCCTTTTTTATCACCTCAAAAATGGATCTTGTGTCTGAAATTAAGAATTAATATAATAGGCGTTCCTTTTTCCATTCGAGGTGCGGAACCCTCAAAAGAGCGGTTTTAGCGCCAAGTTTTGGTAAAATTAAGAACTTCGTCGTCAGCTGGGGGAAGTTGTTAGTTGTAGGCTTTGCTAAGAGATGGCGGTAGAGCCGCTTTTCTGAAAATTATGAAACGGAGAGTGATCTTCAAATAGCATGAGTAAATTTCAATAATTTAGGACGCTACGTGTATAAAATATTTTAACAATCATAAATCTACTGAAATTTTAGTGATAAATGGACAAAATATGGTGAAAAAACACCTTACGAAAATAAAAAGGTAGCTTTGTAGCTACCGTGCAAATTGACAGTGGTTCTTGAAAAAATGCTGTCAAATTTAATGTTTCGTTCGTACATTTTGCCCATTAGAATAGAGGTGGCCGCCGCAAAAGCCGCCATTTCAAGCTTCGTGCCGTAGCTTCGAGTTTTGATGAATTAGAATAGCAATTTGACAAAACGCAGCACGCAACTGTCGATTTCGTCGAAAGCGAATAGACCCCCTGGTATCACAAAGCGTAGGCAGGCATAACAAAGTTCATTCTCATACCTTCGTTTTGACTAATGCAATTGTCAGTTGAACGCATGAGCTGAGCTCAAGGGTGATTTCACATTACCTATAACGATGTTAACTATAAGTGTAGATACCAATTAGTAACTCCTACGTGACGACCTCTGTGGCGCGGTGGGCGAAGGTCCGCCTGCGACGCAGGAGGTTGCGGGTTCAATTCCCGCCTCGGAACAAATATTTGTACGATCTGCAGATATTTGTTCAGGGTGTTCTGGTCGTTTTCTATGTATAATAAAAAATATCTATCTATGTACTCGTATATTATTATGTATATCAGTTATCTAGTACCCATAACACAAGCTCTGCTTACCTTGGGGCTAGATAATGCTGTGTGAATTGTCCAGCATTATTTATTTATTTTATTTATTTATAACTCACAACTCACACGATCAGCATCCGAATGACCTTCGTATAAGACCCATACTGACTGCCCTACCCGATTCCACCCTACCCGACTCTTCCTGATTAATTAACGTTCCGTTTCTAAATGTTTGCCTTCCTCTAAGGGCCGACCCAGTACTTTCATTTATTGACACAAATAAAACCTATAGCATTTTCTTTTTCATGAAAAGAGACATCGCGTGAAACGGCCAGTGAAACAGTTTATTCAAATTAAAGAAAATATCTCATAAAAGGCAATACAATATTAGTGGTCAATCTTAATAAAAAGTATCTTGAATTCGTTCTTACCTTAGCCTTTGAAGTGTTTTTATTTGAGATTGGCTCGTGTTGATCGAAAGACCAAATAAAACAAGTCATTTTGGACTATTTATGTGGTATGTAATTAATGTATTGTAAGATAGTTGCACTTTTTCATTTCTATGGTGCATACATTAGAGAGGTAGATTTAATCAATTGTGTCTTCAATATAGAAACAATGGATGTACACTAATAAGTGAATTTAGCCGTGCGATAAATTACTTTACATCGCGCTCATTCACTTTGGTGCATGCAGACTACATTATGTAGAGCCGACGTTAAGCACCTTACGTATTATACTATAAATAAATAAATAAATAAATAATGCTGGACAATTCACACAGCATTATCTAGCCCCAAGCTAAGCAGAGCTTGTGTTATGGGTACTAGATAACTGATATACATAATAATATACGATAATATACTATATATATACACATATGCTACCCTTAACCAGAGATTATATAAAAACACATAAGCTTAGCGATGGTGTGTGAAAATGCCCAGTATTATTTATACTTCGCGTTAACGTCTAACTTTGGGGCAAATGAAACAAAGTTCATATAGGTCAAATTCACATCTCATCTAAAATATTATGAATGAAACTGGCTGTAGAACAATTCGGATCTGGGCATGCGAATATCATTCAGTATGTGAATCTTGTCTTGCCGATTATTGCTAAGAAAGCTACTCATTTAGTTCGATAGTTTTGCAAAGCACTTTGTCTCCTCTTAACTAACAAACAAACAGCATCGAAAAGCTTTGATATGTAGATCATCGAAACAAATGAAAATTTACAAAGATAAAAAGGGTATAAAAAGCAAATAAAATGAATTATTCATGTGATTATTTCACAAGGTTTACTCGTCCTTAGAAGGTAGGTAAATTTTTTTTTTTTGCGTAAACAAAACCATTTAAGTATACTGATTCACGTTCTGAAATTGCGGTATTAGATGTGAATTTCATTATTATGTCACATTACACATTACATTACAGGTGTGATGTGGCATATAATGAAATTCATGATGATGAAAATTGTTTATGCGACGTCAGCATTCATGACACGCGTGAGATAATGTTCCACGTGAGGTTTTCCTGCTATTTATAGATAAGCTTTAGGGCGTTATAATGTGAGTGTTCACATTTTATTACATGTGTGTTTTTAGTTTCATTCCCGTTTTAATGAAAAAAACTTACCTGTGGGTTTATTTTTCTTTGAGTTATGGTAATTCTTTAGTAAATAATCTGTTATGCACATAATTTGATTGAATACGCTGATATTAATAATCAACCACTAGCTTTTGTTCGCGACTTCACACGAGTCTTCCGGGGTAATATTTGTTTATAAGAATTACAAGCTAACTTAGTTATTCCAGGCCTAAAAAAATATGCAAGCTGAATTTCAGAGCACATAAGCAAATTAACTACAATTATACGGTTTCTGGATTTTTCCCTTTAATTGTGTTATAACTTTATTAGACCTTGCTTATTGCCAAATTTTATGATTCTACGTCAACGCAAAGTACGTCCATGGCGAGAATCAAAAGATTTTTTTTGTGAAGAAACTACAAATTTATGGTTTTCGGATTTTTCCCTTTACTTGTGCTATTAGACCTTTCAGCTCACCAAATTTCATGATTCTAGGTATATGGGAAGTACCGTATAGGTTTTGGGTGCATGTGTTTCCTTTGGAAATTTCAAAATATTCGGACATAAACGGCTGTAACTTTAGAGTGCGTTGAATTAGAAGTTTTATTTAATGCGCGGCTCCAAGGGGTAACGGACTTGAGTAATTAACGTTAATTTCAACAGACAGACAGACAGACAGCCAGCAAAGTGATCCAATAAGGGTTCCTTTTTTCCTTTTGAGGTACTGAACCCTAAAAACGCATTGCTTGGCAATAATTTGCATTGCTGGTAAAAGCATTTAAAATATTTTCAATTAAATTCCTTCCATATATTATACGTTTCCTTGTCAGCGTGTTACAACTTTACGGTATTGCTTAATTTCCGTAATAAGATTACTTTTTACTTGACATAATAAAACTTTCTGCAAAACATTATTACAATTGATGGAAAAGTTGAGGCGAAACGCTCTTGTTATGACATAGAAATTGACTTCGAATTTGTAAACAATTCTTAATTTTTTTGAATATTTACGATCGATTGAACTGTTTCATAACCCTGAAATATATATTTGCCATAAATCTGGCTGCGCAGATATTATATACTATCTATCTATCTAACCAGCCGGTAAGACTCACTGCTGAGCATAGGCCTCAGCCTTATCTCTCCCCCCCTGACGGTCTTGTCATATTATTCACTGCTGATTATTAAATTATGAAGGTACCTAAATGTACGTACTTTAATTTATAGAATTAGGGATCCCGAAAGCCCTTCCAAATGTTAGAAGGAATATTAGAAGGTTAAATTGTTCTTACTTTTCTAAAGCCAAAAGTTCAGATGGCACTAAATGCCACCTTCTATCCCTACTAAAAATCTAGACCCAGACATTAAGAGTATCCATATGAAACCACAGTCACATCTACAAAAAGCGCCACACCTTTTTCCACCCCATTGAGACAATCCCTTAGATAGTTGACACGAATAAGGAGATAATTAATTAGAGAAGGTACGATGTTGATTTAGGCGCTGAATGTCCAATTAATTTTGGTAGACCACCACCGACCGTGGCTGCTGATGACAGAAAATTCAGCTGAAATCAGAAACTTCATCACATAATATTCAAGAACCTTGCTCCAGTTTTGCGAATCATGTGGTACTTTAGCAGTGTTTTGACAGATTTTAAAACGCGTCAAATGCTTGATGATCGATTTGATAGAGTTGTGTTTGTTTGACACAGTGATTTTATCATTTAGAATAGAATATAATCATTGATTCACAGAAAACATGTCAAATATTACGATTTTTTGTAGTTTTTTAAATAGTGGTTTACAGCTATCAAGAAACCAGGCTCCGCAAACCGCATGCATACACTTTTATTTGGACTTTAAAGGCTCTGAGTAACTCCACCGAATTACCCCACAATGGCAACCCGTAGAGCAACACAGATGACACATAGCCGTGGTAGGCCGCAAGTGCTGCTTTTTGTGATACAGTTTTACTGATTCTCGTCAAAGCAAAAACAAATCTATTAGTTCTACTACAAACATAGTCAACATGCAGCTTCCAATTAAGATGCCATGATACAACGTCTTTCCACATTAATTGATTGACTTCAATGTTTCCCCTGTAGGTGGAGCTAACGGCGCTAGAGACCTTAGTTAGCACATTCCCGTACCAAGAGAAGGATGCGGGTTCAAGTTCCGTCGAAGTCGAAAATTTTTGCGATAATATTTGATTTCTTAGAAATTACCCTGAGTGTGAAGCACTATAAAAACAAAAAACTTTAATTAATTGATATTTTACGTCCAAATTTGTAGGTTTCCTTTCGTTATTTTTAAATTGTATAAGTTAAGTCCTGTTAACATTTATTATTCATTTAATACATTTTTACCAATTCGTTATGTCATCAATTTTATTATTTATTTCATTTTCGTAAAGACTTACGAAGATTAAATTACTACTGTTGTATTGTATTGTCATCGGCTAACAGTAAACATTTATTATTATTGACGAATGGCAGGTCATTTATTAAAAGTAGAAATAATAAGGCTCCGAGGATACCACGATTATTTGCCCTGAGGAATACCACGATTATTTATTATAAATTTAGATTGTAACTGTTTATTAGTCTTTTGATTTCGGTGCATTAACTTCCGTCTTGCGGATCGCGTCGGATTGCGTCTTGCACAGACAGTCCCGAGTTGCACCTCTTATACCATAGTTTTCTAATTTGTTTAGAAGAATTGAATGGTCAATAAGGTCAAAAGCTTTACTTGGGTCTCATTAACGCAGAAACAGGCATTTTATCATCAAAAATTTCGGTGACTTCTTTAACACGATCAAAACAAGCCAATGTGGTAGATCTGTTCTTCCGAAAGCCAAATTGTTGTTCGGTCATTATTATTAATTTGCTTACTGGCACGATCACCTTCATTCAAAACTTTGTATAAAGCGGAAAGTACAAAAGCCCAAACGAAATACAAATTGATACACTCATTCCAACTCATTCTAGCCAAGCTTTGTATTGCGAATCACAATACAAAATGGCGTTATAATTTAACGTACTGGAGTAAATTGAATCTCTTTGTCGAATGAAACAAACGAAAGCTTTCGCTGAAGAGGGACACAGAATAAACATGGCTTGAAATTGTTGACGACCTACATACAAAAGGTTCATGCACAAAAAGTTAAGAGGTTTATTACGGGATGTGTTACTGTGATGTTGATGAGAGCCAGCATCTATTGGCACAACTGCAATTAGATCCACCTGGCATAGTCCTTGAACATTTACTACCCAGCGTGAACTGTTGTTATGATTTTGCAAAATTAAATTTGTACCTACTGATATTATAGAGGCTTTTTATATATTACAGGAAAAGTAGATTGACGTCTCGTATACAAATACCTGGTACGGTTTTTGTCTCATCATCACCGTACGCTCTCTTCGTGCGCACGAGCTTCACTCGCACTTGACGGATCTTGTTTAGTAGGTATTCTAAAAGCTGGATATTCCTCACAGGTTTGATTTCAGTTCCAAACTAAGCAAAGCTTGAATAATAGGAGCTGGAACAAGCAAAGAGGCGACCAGCTGATGTTGAATGATAAACACTAACTGTCTAAAATAAATATTATCGATATAAATCTAAAATACACGGTTTGGCTTTTGTTGAGTTTTGAGTTTGTTTGGTGCCGCTACGTTTCCGGTGCGATAGTAGTAGTGCTATTGTTATAAGATTCAGTCACCATAATGTTATCTGTCAGTTACCAGCAGCACTTATTGGAGAAACGCAATTAACTCAAACGATCTCATTAAGACATCTATCTGACGGCCAGCTTAAACGATTATAGAAATAAATAAGGAACCATGCTCACGAGTTATCAATATAACTACCTCCACCTCCTTTTCAAACAAAAAACCGTTTCTAATTTCTAAGAAATCGAATTATATCGCAAAAATTTTCGACTTCGACGGGACTTGAACCCGCGTAATAATTCGATTTCTTAGAAATTAGAAATTATCCAGAGTGCGAGTCTTACGCACTATAATAACAAAAAACCTTAAAAACCGTTTATTGACGGGTTGATCAAGGTCAACGAATAATTCAATTTTAGACACACAAGGTAGGTACTGAAGTGTGATATTTTTCAAATTGTTTAATAATTTTTTTTTGCACTTGCACTTCCTCTTCTTTAATTTTTTATAACTTGGTAAATTCAAAGTCTATATAAAAATATATACGTAGTAAATTGAAAGCCTTATAAAGTGAGCTGGCACAAAAAACAGTCCCTGCTAGTGATACTTTTTACGGACAAATGGGGCCCATCAATTGCAAAGGTGGTCTGACAAATTAGTCATGAAGAGTTGGGACAATGTTCTGCAATAGACCACTGTTTTCTGAAATACTACATATTTTGGAAGTATTTTTTTGTGCTCTTGCATTTTAGTGTTCTCATCGTAATGGCGACTTTGGACACACTTATTATACAATTTAACTGCAGACAGCTAGTTTTGAATTCACATATCAGGTTTTAAATTGCCATAAAAAAAAACTACATTTACAGGAGTATGGAAAAGTCCGTGTATAAATACCCTTTTTTACCATAAGCACGAATACCTATCTGCAGGCCTTTTCACAGGGACCTGACGCTATAATATAAGTCTATTGGTAAGCCACAAAACAAAGCCCACAGGACAGTCACAACAAAAATGTAATACAAAGACGATACGAAACTTACCAACCACTACTGGCATCGTAGCATCACATTAGCCATTCTTTATTGGATAACACCCACCCCATCTATATCTGATTACGTAATAAAAAGGGACATTATTTGCGAAAATACTTCGATATTTGCGGAGGGTCTATCAATATGCAGAAAATTGGCTTGAAAGGTTGGAATTTTCTGGTCAGCTAGTATAGGAAGTGGGAACTGTGGCGGATCATGCGGTTTCATGTTTAATAATAAAAGTAATGCGTGCTTTTTTGAAAAATTACTGGTAGAGTAGTGCGACTAGACTTTTCTGAAAA
Organism: Eupithecia subfuscata; assembly: GCA_963564075.1. Classification (NCBI taxonomy): domain Eukaryota; kingdom Metazoa; phylum Arthropoda; class Insecta; order Lepidoptera; family Geometridae; genus Eupithecia; species Eupithecia subfuscata. The sequence continues at coordinate 5,606,443 of OY751111.1, read as the reverse complement.
AAAGATCAGATATTGGGACCTCACTTCACCTCAACGGCCTATATTGGTCCACTGCTGGACGCAGGCCTCCCCCTGATAAGCGCCTTATTGACTTTTATCTCATGGGGGAGAGCCCATAATCCCCACGCTGGGCATGCGGGTTGGGGGTCTCAGTTCGGTGGTCGAATCGTTCTGCAGGGCGCCGCTGCTGCCTGCTCCCGATTGATATCCCTTAGTCGCAGTGATATCCCTTAGTAAATGTGCCGGCTTCCAGAATATTGAGACAAACTGATAAATTTTTACCTAATCACAAAGTACCAAATTTCCATGTATCGAATGGGTAGCAATAATAAAACGACTTACCGTTTTTGTAATATGGTTATCGAATCGACTCACTAAATAGCAACATGGCATAACTTGTAGACAAATAATACTTATTTTTTGTTTCAGGTTTACGATGTATCGGCTACTCAGCATCACACTCATCACCATAGCCATCGATTACGTGTGCTCCGAAGACAGGGAGCACCAAGGCCCCCAGCCCTGTGGGGGCCGCCTCCGCGGCCCCGTTGGGGTCATCCAGACCCCCAATTTTCCCAACGCTTTCCCCGTCCCCATAAAGTGCAAGTGGATAATCGAACACGACAATATAGTGAACGGGACCATATCGATATATTTCACCCAACAGTACACCACCAGTGGGCTAACCTTCACCGAGTACATGTACTATGATGAATCGTACAAGTTGGGGGAGAGACGGGCTCTAACTGTCACAGAGGAGAACATAACGAGGATAAAATGGCTTCAGGTAAGTTTAAGTCACATATTTACGTATATTATATCTTATTTATTCATACGCTGGAAGTTTCAACGGAGTCGTTATTTAAGATAATGTGGGTTATGCAGGGTGACATAAACAATAAAGTGGCTGACGCTGTATCAGATTAAAGTAAATAAGCTGTTTATGTGTGCAAATGGAAATAGAACCCCATATCGTATTTCATGTCTAACAGTCGGCGTAAACGGACGTTTTTCATAGACCAGCTGTGGTTTAATGGTTTTGTTTTGTTTTATTTGTATCAACCTAAACACAATAAATACAATTCCCCAATATGAATATCAAATAAGTAGATTAATTATTTTTCGTATCTCCAAATTGCGGATTGAATAACGCCAAAACGCACGCACTAAGTCAGAGGTTAGGCCTCTTAAATGAAGTTTTTTTTAAATAAAATTACCGATTTAGAATTAGGATTTAGTATTTAGAAAGCCTGACCGCAAGCCGAAATTCCTCTGTCTCCAATGAAGAGGTATACCCATAGATTTATATTTGGAGAGGTGAAACGCGCGCTCTAAAAGATAATTGGAATATGGCTAATATAAGCTATTTCGCTAGCGCTTTCTCTGTATATTCGTAGCTTTAATACATATTTCCACAAAAATTTCCTACAAACGAATTAGAAACTTTATTAGAAACAGAAACAGTTAAAAGTAAGGACTTATACATACGAGTACATAGAATAACATAGACAACACTACAGACGGAAATTGAAGACAAAGAAACAAAACAAAAGCAACTCGCTAATTTTCACTACTGGAAACGGAAGCGGAAAATGAGGCAGTTAGCGAAATAATTGTAAGTCTGGCGGCTATACTCATGTTTGGGCTTTTGTATACGACGCGCAGCGAAAAGTTGCAAATGGTATTAATTAATAAAATTAAATATCCAAGCTTGATATTATTTGGGCTTTACACATGGGGCGGCGTGGCGCGGCTACGACCATCGCAAAGAAGTCTAGCAGTGTGGTAGGATAACTCTTTAATTTTAACTAAAATAAATACCCGATAAGATTATATAACTATAATTTGAGTAGGAGTTGTTAAAATGATCTACCTATTTAAACAACGTCCTAAAATCTAAAATATTATGTCGACAAAAACATGTATGAATGAAACATAACAACAATAGAAAACAACTAGGTAACAGCGAGGTAATTACTAAAAACCAAGAGAATTCGATGATCCCAAAAAATATTTCGTAAAATATTTTCTGCCAATATTTCTTTGGTTTTGTATACCAAAAATATCAAGGATTTTAGAACTGGATACGTAGATCTATCCTATATTTATTTACTGACTTCCTCGTAGCTCCAAAACAAAATATTCCTGGTATTTGGTCGTAGTCGGATTTTGTGTTCAGCTTTTTGTCGGTAAAAAACAATGAAAAATCTCTATCTAAATCAAAAATAATGAAACAACTTCACTCGAGTTATTATTATTATTATCAGCTCTGCCCGAAATGTCGGCGATCGAAATCACCAGACCACGTAGGTATAAAGTTGCTTGCTCACTAATGTATGCATAAAGCTACTAGCCCACTAAGCCGGAACACCGCGAAAATTCGGTTGGAATTACAAATGCATTCGGAAAGACTGCCCACGTGCAGCCCCCAGTAACGTGTTCCATGTAAGGCCATTGAAAAACAGCGACGCGTAAAACGTTCGGTTGGAGCTTAAATCAAATATTTACTAGTGGCAATGCCTCGTTACAGGGTGGGGATGAAAAGCTGGGTTAATATCGAAACCGACTAAGACAAAAACTGCTCTATTCGATAATGATGCTTTGGCGATACGTACTGGAAGATCTTCCCTGCTCCGGGCCAACGTCCAAGCCAAGTCCATTAATACCATGATTATTCTTTTATTACTATAATAAAATATAAGACAGCTTTTTTTTTTGAAAAAAACTTGCTTGATATTTTAAGTTAAATTTTAAAAGCTTGTGTTATAGTTTGTATCTATATCGTAACCTCTACTATTACTTGTTCTATGCTATGTGTTTTTTTATTGTTGCCACTACCTGGCTATGCTCCTTCTGTTCTGTGTGTACGCTGCTCTCCGGTGGCTATAGGGCTCTCCCTGCCACTAGTTTGGGTCCAAACGACAGCACAAAGGTTTATACAATTTATACACAACCATCTCCTTAGACCAACCGGCATCTTATTTTGTCCCCTAGTATCGGTTGGTGATAATCCATTTAATAATGTATGTAGCTCTTAGCATCACCATTTCCAATATCAGTTTCAAACCAGCTGTCGTCTCTCAGCTGTGCGTCATGGGCTATACGCGATGACAGTATGCCATTTGGGATAGTGTCACCCGCGCGACAATTGGGTGCAACCTGAAAACGCTTAGTTTATTGGATGGACAATTTGACTGAAAGGCTTTGAATGAAACACATTCGACGAATTGATAAAATGAATATTTTTTATGCACTAATGAAATGTTTTTTTGTAACGGAGTCATGTTATTTTTTTTTTTTTTTTTTGCGCGCCTCATCAATGCCAATGCGGTACTGCTGTCGAACAGCTTGGTCATTACGAATTATCGTGCACTAGGGCCGCCGGTCGGATATCTCGCCACGCTAGCCTTAACGACATCATCCGGCGGGCCTTTGTCACCGCTAACGTACCAGCTATTCTCGAACCGAATGGTCTGTTGCGTGACGATGGTAAGAGGCCCGACGGTATGACACTAGTCCCATGGGAGTTGGGGAGGCCCATTGTGTGGGACGCTACATGCGTCGACACACTTGCGCCTTCCCATCTTCCGAGGACATCCGTGAGGGCGGGTGCGGCGGCAGATTTGGCCGAAGATCTCAAGAGGCGCAAATATGCAGGTCTCGACAGAGCCTACACATTTGCTCCCCTTGGAGTCGAGACCCTAGGTCCGTGGGGTACCGAGGCTCTTCGGGTTTTCAAAAAACTATCTGAGCGTCTGATCGAAGCGACGCGTGACCCGAGAGCTGGTGAATATCTGGCACAGCGTATCAGCATTGCCATACAGCGTGGCAATGCAGCCAGCGTCTTGGGGATGCTTCCGACTGGTGTTGATATGGATCAGTTGAGCTACCTGTAGCCTGTTTGCAACAGTAAGCAATTAGCTCAATTGTTTCAATTGTAAATACTAGTATAATTTTCTTTGTGAATTTTACCTTTATTGTCCAACTAGGTTACGGATTATCCGAAGTTTTTAAAAACGAAACAAATTATAAATACCTACTTTGGAGCACTTTTTAAACTTAGTTCTTTCGGTTCTCATTCACCATATTCGGAAGGAAAATCGCTGAACTGTAGCCCAGTTCAGAGATTTTAGTTGTTTAAAAATAAGATACCTTTTTTCGATTTTTCCAATTACTTACCAAAACTTTTATTTTTTGCAAAATGTATACCGTAATTGTAACATTCCGAGTTCCTCTTATGCACTCTCAACGTTTAACTTTTATTACAGAGCTACTAAAGAAAGGGGAACTTCGGAAAGGCGCTATAATATACAGTTAGCTCCGATATGCATTGCTGATTATCCTGTTAATTTGATAGTAGTAACCATGTAAGTTACATTTAAGGTAGGTAGGTACTTGTTGTGTAACATTTGATACAAATTAGCTGAAGTGCGAACCCGTCCATTCCAACTGTCCAAGCTATTAGATACAATATCCATACACCAAATCAATAACAAGTATCTCTCGCATCAATTCTCATTTCAGCCATGGCTTCACAGAGATGATATTGGCCGTTACATTTTTTCCTGTCAGGAATGGCCGTGACAGGGGTCAACCTCCGTCAGCTGACCGCTATTACGGTACAGGAACTACGCAATAAGAACATGCTGGAATAAATGCTGCGGATCTTTTTGTTGATGAGTCGGTAAACTTTTAGGACTTTTTATTTTCTATGTTTTTTTCGTAATGAAACAGAACATTTTCTTTTTGTACGTAAATGACAAAAAACCCTTTCCTAAAGAGAAAAAAAAGCTTAAAAAAAAGGATTTGTCTTTTTATATCTGCAAGTTCTACTTTAAGCTTTTCTCTTTTCATAGTTTCTCGGTTTTGTGATCACATTTTTCTGCTGTCATGTCAACTGCTTGTCACATGTCAGTTGATCCAGAAAAATGCGTGCGTGGTTGTATCCGAGACAGAATTTGACATCTATTGCCACATATTGAGTAAAAAGAAACCAAGCTATTGTCTTGTCATGCTCCCGTCTACAAATGTGCCCATAGATAGATAGATAGAAAACACTTTATTACACCACACAAATACAGGAAACAATGCAGAGAAAAGCTTATAAAAAAAGGAAGTATAAAGGGCGGCCTTATCGCTGAAAGCGATCTCTTCCAGGCAACCTTGGGATGGACTGGAAATTAAGGAACAAAAAAGACGGTGGCACTGAATAAATATATAGATATGTACCTATTTAAAGAAAACGAAACAAATACTTACACTAAATACCATGTGGTTTTTAACTTCTTCTCATATACCTAGTAAAGATTAATATTGTTTATGCACCTTTGTTCCAGCCGCCGCCGCCCAACTATGACGTTTTTTCATAATTTACTGTCCGTTTCATAAATATTCATAGCAATGAATATTAGGACAGTAAATCAAACCTGGTTGACAATTCGTTATATGCTGTGCTGACTAAGCTTTGTGATTTGTCACAATGTCACGTCACCACTTTTGCTTATGCCCCACGTTCGAAAGATGTAGGCAGTAAAAGTAAGTCTTTGGATTCTAAATTGAGTCTCTATCTGTTCTCCACAAGTAATATTGACTGGGTCGACCCTTTTCGTTCATTTAAAGGCTTTTTAGGAATGAAATCCTTTCCAGAATGATGTGCAGTTTTAGTTTGGTTAATTTTCGTAAAAGGTTTGATAGAGGGATAAATAAAAGGATATAATAATGATAGAGAGTTATTCATATAAATAAAATTAAAATCATAAAATAATGTTACACACATCACATCGACAGCCTATATTATCCAATCTACATAGACCTTCCCTGATAAGCACCTACCACAATTACTATATGGCTGACCAAAAATAATACAAATGAATACAATAAACGTTTGTGAAAAACCCCAATATTCCCATATGTACCTATTAATTTTGCCGCTTCACAGGGATAAAACTTTAAACGTTATAGTAGCGAGTATCTCTCGAAAATCAATTAAATCATGGTTTTAAAAGTTTGGATGATAGTAAGGTGACAAACAGATCCTCGCAGAAGAAAGCCAAATTTTTGCATGTAGGGCTCATGTAAATAGAACGATATCTAATATTTTGATTTTATTAGTTCTCTATCATGGGTGATTGAGGGTCAAAGCCCTGCATTATCTTCACTGTGGAGCCAATGTGTATTGGAATCCTGATATCAACGCAACATAATCAACATTGGGAATTGCTTCCACCAATGTATAAGGAAATTCTGTCGTGAATTTGCTTTAGTTTTGTTTTAATGCCTACTATAAATTAGAGGTAAGAGAGAGTAAAAATTTATCAGTGGCGTCGAAATTACAAGTTATTAGGGAACCTCAAAAAAATCAGGTGACCGAATATACAGCCTGAAAAGATCTATCCTCGTGGGTAAGGTAAGATTTGTTCAAACTTCGACACGTTTAAAATTCGAAACATCTACACTCTCCCGCTTTTTATGGTCGCTACGTGTTAGACTACGATGCAGCTGAGACATTATATTAAATTCAAGGAGGCTTTTTAGCCATGTCTCGAAAGTTTCCCCCTTCTTGTTATTTTTTCCTGTTCGGAAACTGTTTTTTGACGCTCGATGAAGGAAGTTCACTGTGGCGATGAAATATCTAACGTGTTTTGGATTTTGATGTGTATCTTTATAAATATCACACATCTCAGAGAAATCTAGTTGGCATACGTTGTAAAATCGTCAGCATTACTTTTATCAAAACACTATCTTCTAGTGTAGTAGTACATTATGTTGTAGTAGAAGCAAATAAATGATTGCTAAAGAAATAAGTTGCGACCACTCACATACCTTCATAAATACAACATGTACTTTACTTACGCACGTGGGCTACACTGCAGGTCCCACAAATTCCATATTCTGTCCTAAATAAAATTCCGAGTCAGACATGATTTTGAGACTGCCAGTGATGCCAAGTAATCAGATTTCATAAAGCAATTGGCTCCAATTTCATCTGTTATCCAATAATCTCACACTCATCTCACCTACACCTAAGCCTGTATGTGTCAGTGTAAAGTTACATTATCATGTGTTTATTCACTTAACCACTTCGACGAGCCGCCTCGGATGGGAAATTCGAAAAGTTAATTTGGCACGCGTAAGAAATTTTAAATTTTTCGCAAACAGAGGCGCACTGGGTTGATTAAACGTGACGAGGAAATTCGTGTTTCACAAAGTTTTAAGGTATAAATATAATTAAAATATCCATAAGTAAAACGACGACCCCTGTGGCGAAGCGGGCGCAGCCCCGTCTGCGACGCAGGAGGTTGCGGGTTCGATTCCCGCCACGGGATAAATATTTGTACGATCTGCAGATATTTGTTCAGGGTGTTCTGGATGTTTTCTATACATAATAAAAATATCTACCTATCTATTTCTAGTGTGTTGTATTAAGTATACCAGTTATCAAGTACCCATAACACAAGCTCTGCTTAGCTTGGGGCTAGATGATGCTGTGTGAATTGTCCAGTATTATTTATGTATTCGTTTTTGACGTGACAACGTCTTATAATTCAATAGAGCACGCACGAAAAAACATGACGTCATGCGGCGTTACCTCGCTCTGAGGCGTTCCCTCGCTCTGAGGCGTTCCATGTAAGGCTTGAAGTGCAAGCGAGAGGGCTCGACATCCGTCTCTCTCCTACTTGAGTGAGCGATGCGTCTGCGTGGACAGCTGCTATACTATAGTACATTTACATGTTTTGATCGAGTATCAAATGCTACCATTCCATCAGTATTTTCTTAAGACGTTGTCACGTTCAACTATCGTCAGTAAACCAACTTTACAGACAACCATTTTTTTTTTAAATAAATAATACACCTTACTAAACAATTACGTTAATCCTGCCACTAAAACTATTTATAATGACAAGATACTAAAGTCTTAGTAATCTTGACGCACCGGTTTTCTAGGTAGTACTCTTTGTCTGGCATTTGTTCATAATATTTTATAGTTATTCTGTAACATTAGTTACAATTGCATTACCTTTGCAGAAAGGAATATTTTTCAAATTCAGCCCTGTGTACTCCGAATGCTTCTAATTAAATTTAACACTGCTTTCAGCGCCTTCAGTGTTTGCCGCAATGCTTATTGTCAATATGAGTGTTTGTCAAGGAAGTTCCCTTAAAAGAGAATCCCTATTAGGACAGAAGTATGGTGGGTTGGTAGGGGTTCTTTGTTATTTTAGAATTCTTGGTTGTAAGAGGATTGTTTTCTTTAAGGTTCAGTTACATATTGGCCTAGTAAATGAGAGTCTTGCCTCATTAAGGCTTGTAAGGTTTATCTTGTTCTTATTACAGTTTAAAGTAAAATAAATCACGGGATCCAGACACTGATATTCCAACAACAAGTTTTTATTCAGTAGACTCTTCCATCACTCGTCTTGTTGCTTGGCAATCTCTCAACCTTTTATCCGTCGGTCGAACACAGGCCTCGAGCATATATTATGTTGATCTACAATCCTAAAAAGGAATACACAATCAAAAACCCCTACGCACTGGAATAATATAGAGCTTAACAAAGGTTCTGTCATTATTCAGTCTAAGATCAAAATGGTTTCACATCATTTCCAAGGCGGGCCGATTAATCGTGCGGGGATATAGACAGAATACGGAACCCTAAAAGAACACAGTAACACCTCGCCCGTATAAGTGAGTAGCCAGTAGTTACTGACCTCTAGAGACGAATTTCTCAACTTAGTGTCTGCCTGGAAGAAAAGTAGCCGCTGCCGAATAATAAATAATAAAAACTACGTAGGTATAACTATAACGTTTCTACGTCAAATATCAAATATATTGCCGTGTTTTTTCTAAGGAACTCCAGTAAAACACTGTTGATAAATTTCACAGGTAATGGCCATCAGTTCATTATTAAACTCTTTCCAGAATCACATTACACAGGAGTTCGACTTGCCAAACTACACTTAACACATTACAAGGAGAAATTCCTTAGGAACCCTTCAAGTTTTGTTCACAAATGTCGTTCGATCTCACATTCAGACCTTCATTACCCTGAACCTTAAACTATAAAGGGAAAAGTTTGGACCCATTCCAGGAAATGGTAATTTTACTAAACTTTTACGATTACTGCAAATAAGGCTGTTAAAGCGTATAAGTTAATGATTATCGACCGCGGAGCGGAGACTTTATTTCGGATCGGCTATCGAATAGTAACGATACCGTACAGAGGCGAACAGAGAATTTAAATCTGTGATTTTCTACGAACTAGTGCTGCTTGATGCTACCTACCGGGATTTTAAAGCAACCACATGAACAATAGTGGATTTAGCGATAACGAGCCACGCGGAAATGTGCCACTCATTACCGAGACTCCACATTACGGCAAAAAATGTTATACAACCGCCGCCGTATACTACAATATGTATACGGCGGTTAGAACGTTGGACGTTAAAATTGTTTTCTGAAAGCTTACCTATTTCATCAAGATATACATAATATGTATTATCTTGATGAAATAGGTAAGCTTATTTTATGTAATCTATTTATGAACGTGTTAGGTCTTAAGCATCTATTCATTATGGCATATCACGTCATTCAGCATATGTTAGCAAATTTTCTTTACTAAACTTTAATAAATTAAAGTAACTCAGCATTTTAGGTTTTCTGTATAAAATATGAATGCTAATCATAAGCATTTTTAAATTATTGATTTTCTTATCTTTTCGACAGATAAGCAGTTTTTTCCTGACAAAGTTTTAGAACACTTTTGCTTAAGCGACAGCTATTTCATGATATTGAAGAGCTGTAGAATTGAAAATGTTTCATAAAAATAGACACAATTTTAAAATAGTAAATTACATTTTGATACACGAATTAAAATAAAAAACAAAAGAGTGGCGATTTTTTTACCAAAAAAAAATCTTTAAACTTGATTTCCCACAAGTAGCGTTTTGGCGCTTTAGCATTTCTTCCTTTCCATTGACGATATGTATATCTTGATGAAATGGGTAAGCTTTCACCAAACAATTTTAACGCGGCCATTGCTCCTAACCGCAGTTCAAGCGTTGATCTGTAAGCGACGCGATGCTTTTAAAATAGTCTTTTAAAACCATCATGGTTATTAACACTAAAGTCATATGCATTGGGATATTTACCAAACCAACTGCCAAAATATAGGAGAGCTCAAAACTCAATTCATAGTAAATATCCCGTTGTACCTATACCGGGTCTGGCCCATAAGTGTCAAAAGTCATTGCCAATTATTTACTGGTGACATAGTCCCAAGCATACCTAGTTTTCCCAAACTCTTCGTCTTTAGGTCAACAAAACGACAAGTTAAAAGCGTCTAAATAGAATAAATCACCATTTCTCGCAGGACCGCATATTTCAATAATCGAAATGACAAAGAGCGCCATTTTTCAACGCCCTGCTATCTCGGGAGACTGATATGGGACTCGTTCCATGTTCACTTCCATAATACTGACATCTGCAATGCTGTTTGAAATTCTGGCTTTCTTCTATTGTATTTGGAGTCTAATTTTAACGTTCTATGTGTGTAGCTGTTATACATCATCATCAAATCAGCCCACGTCCACTGCTGGACTGCCTGCCCCATACGACAGAAAACTACGAAAAGTCTTCTCGACATCTATACCGCAATGCTTGAAAACGAAAGTTTTCAATCAGTGCGTCCTACCCGTCATGACCTACGGAGCTGAGATGTTGACACGTTATGGCTGTCTACCAGATCAAAGTCGCTCAGCGAGCTATTAAAAGAGCTATGTTTGGAATTTCTCTGAAGGATAAGATTCTTACCGAATACATCCGACAGAGAACCAAAGTTATCGAAATAACAGTAATAACAGTGTCGAACCAAAAAATTCTGCTCTACTTTTATAATAAGCTCGGCCAAAGAGTGGAATGAGCTTCCTGCGTCTGTTTTCCCGTTAGAGTACATTCTTGGAGTCTTCAAATCCAGGGAAAATAAGTTCCTTCTGGGAAAGCGTGCTCCATCTTAGGCCACATCTTCACTTACTTTAAGTGAGTTGATGGCCAAACGCTTAACCTTTATGAATTTAAATAATAACTAAAAATTTGCAAGCTGAAGTGGCAGTGGGCCGGCCATATCTTGCGAAGAACTGATAACCGCTGGGGTAAACGTGTTCTTGAGTGGAGACCGTAGACTCGGTAAACGTAGTGTTGCACGCCCTCCGGCATGATGACCTGCGAAAGACTGCAGGCAGATACTGGATGCGGCAAGCTGAAGACAGGGCGCTATAGCCTATGTCCAGCTGTGGACTAACATAGGCTGACGATGATGATGATGATTGAACTGTTTGTGAGAAATTAAATGAAGAATGTTTTTTTGCAATTTGTTTCAAAGGACTGTGCCTAACTACGCTAATGGTAGCGAGCTGTAATAAGCTAATATGGTACTCATTCAAATAGATAGAACTTTTTAAATGGACACATTAATATTCGTAGAGTGAACTGAAACTTAATGCGTGTTGCCATAATCTGTGATAGTACAGTTGGATTCACTTTAGTACCTTGTCATTACAATGAGTTTTATTGGTGACAACACGCATGCTCGCTTATTAAGTTTTCTTTAAAGCGTCCAAAGGTAAAAGTCCTAACCTAACCTACCTTCCAGTGTAACAGACTGTGCTAATTGAATTATTTGCTAAGAAATCACACTTTATTTAATTCGTTATACATATTTAATTCACCACACGGAGTTCGGTGTGAGCGTATCAGTAACTTTAGTTTATCTTTGTACTTAGGTACTGCGCTTCTCCTCGAGTCACAGTGAAAACTAAGCTCACTCAACTAACCTACATCAGGACCTGATTTTTACAGCAAAGATGTGCGTAATGCAAGCATATTTTACTTATCACATTGTTTGAATTTAATTGTGAGAATGTGTGTAGTCTTAATCAGTTATTTTGGGTTTATTGACAGTTGGACCACGTGGCTCGACTTTTGCTTCCTTACAATTTAAAATACCGCTATCGCCAACGAGTGTTGTAGGTAGGTACTTGGTAAAAAACTTACACAAGACTCCGCAGTTTTAACTTGTTTGGGTATCTCTATCTACTTACAGAGAGGGATATTACAGAATGGAGGTCGACAAATACCTCATTTCAAAAGTACGGAGTAAACTGGCTGTTCACCAAGTGGCAATATTTCTTTAGGATTAATATTCTTCTGAGAGCGCGCACAATTCAAATTGGGAACAAATTGGTCTGACCTGATGATAGCAGACGATGTGTATTTTGTTTATAGCCTGCGGTGCGATAAACAGTGTTATTGGTCAAGTGTTCTTTATTATGATATGAGTAATGTGACTAACCCTTTTTCGAATTTGTAGAAGGACAGGAGTCATAGCAAATTAGGTAAACGTCTGTTAGCTTAATTCAATACATTCCTTCATCGTACCAAGAGAAATGTGGCAACACAGATCGTACTAAAATTATAAATGTGAATGTTGGATCGATTCATGTTTATTAAAACTGCACGCCTACATCAATCTGACTGGATCGGGCTGAAGTGGTTAGATGTACTCTAGTTACTTGGAGATAGACAAACATAAATACTACTTTTATCCAGTTAAAACGCATGCAAGGCTGCGAGCTAAACTAGTTTTACATTTCCAAATAGTTGGTAGAAAATAAGACCTCATTAATTTTATAACAGCATGCAACCTAAACTCAACAATAGAAAATTTCTACACATTTAAAAAACTTAAAAGAAATGAGAACTGCATGTTTTTAGTAGCTTGAACAACTGTATTTACGAGTATAAAAAGTACGACATCATTGTCCATTCATGGCCCTCACTACGATGTAACGAATTTTCTATAAGCGCAATGAGAATAAGTTTTAATCACATCACACTATCACACTAATATTATAAATGCGAAAGTTTGGATGGATAGATAGATGGATGGATGGATGGATGTTTGTTACCTCTTCACGCCAAAACTACTGAACGGATCGGGCTGAAAATTTGCATAAATGTTATTCTAATCCAAGAATCAGACATAGGCTACTTTTTATCCCATAAATCAGTTCCCACGGGATAGAAACCACCTTTAAACGATTCTATGGAATCAACGCGTGCGAAGCCGCGGGCATAAACTAGTATTTTATAAAACCTTTTTTAAAAACAAGCTTCCAATGCATTGTCATCCAAACTATACGTGTATACAAACATTTCAGCGGTTGAAGATATCTGCTTCAAATTTTAGTTGCAAGATTCCACCCGTACAAACATAGTTACATACATTGCAAGTTAAACAAAAGCTTGTAAAAGCAATCTTAGCCTCAGAGTCGGGTCCCTGGGCCCACTCACGTGGAAAATAAAGCGACAACCATAAAAAAAATCTCAATTAATGTAAAGGTTGGCATGAAGCTCGATTGAGTACACAGCTTTAATCGGTGTATTGATGTGTTTACACAGGTGTGTGTTAGTAAAGTCTGCCCGATACCAACATGTAACCTGGTTGATTAAAGCGCCTGCTCTCACACAATATGCAATTGCTTGTTTTTATTTGAGAATTAGAATAATCCTTCCATTCAATAATCCTTCCATCGACTCTGGGGTATACCCCAGAGTCGATACAATTAAATACAAAACTAGAACGTTTGTCCAGCGGGCTGATGTCTATTAAAACAAAATATCTTTAATTGCTACAATAACTTATTCTGTGATTTGAAGTGTGATACAGGAGGCCTATTCTCAGCGGTGGATATTACCGGCTGGATAAGTTGTTACTTAAGACCAGTGGAAGTTCTACTTATCGTTAGTCCTAGGTGCCTATTTAACCGATTGCTGTCGTTATTGTAATTGCTGTCACTTTAAACGTCTACTATAAAGTTTCTTGTTAATTTACTTAATGATAGCAATCGAATGAAAATTATCGGCCATATTATGAAATAGGGAAGTATAGAAGTAGTACTAGTTAAATTAAGTTATGACGATTGACGAATGTGAGAACCAAGATATTTCAAAGTATACATGATACAAAAACAAAATAGGTACCATTGCGTAATTCGTGTTTTTAAACCTGTGTGGTGTTATCTTAACTCGCCGGCTAACAACTTCGAGCATTTGAGATAAATACATATAAGTAAAATTCACAATTCCACGAACTGAGTAGGTACCTACATAGCGAGCGACTTGTTAAAGTTTTATCTCGTTAAAGTTTTACGGCAAAATGTATATTCATCGTAATTGCTCCAGTTTCACTCACAAAAGAGATCAAAAGCGAGGAGTAACGAAAAGTTTCACATTAAAAATACTGCACGCTTTTGCTCCTGATATGGCTTGCGAAATATTACGCCTAAGATAATAATGATAAATAATTTTCTTTTTTTTCACAAAGCTTACATGGTAGATACTTAAACTAATAACTATGACCACGAGTAATAGTGGTACAATCCCAGTGGGACCACGAGTCGCGACCCTAAGATTGTTCTGAAAAGAAATATTGAATTCGATTCTAGGAAGTGTTTGGTGTGAATTTCAGTTTTCGTGGGATAAAATAAGTTTGATGTCCGTTTCGTAAAAACTGACTTATTAAATAACAAGTTTCTGCTCGCGGCTTCGCACGCGTTGTTCTCTGGAAACGTTTAACGGTAATTTATATCCCATGGAAAAAAAGTATCCTATGTTTTATTGCGAGCATAGAACGACCTATATCCAAATTTCAGCTCAGTCCGCTTAGTAAGTCTGGCATAAAGAGGTAACAAACATCCACCGATACATCTAAACATCCAAACTTTCGAATTTAGTGTGTATATCATAATTTTTACTATAAATTCATGATAATACAAATTTTAAATTCAATTCAATATAATTCACTATGCACGGGTATTTGTCAAGTTTATTTACCAAATTGTTCCGACCTGTGGTGTTACCCGCGTTATAAAGAAAAAAACATTTTTTAATTATTTGATTTTCGAACGGGAACAATGCACTTTTCCGGGATCATAAGCAGCCGTATATATTAAACTAGCTTCTACCCGCGGCTTCGCCGCGTTCTTTCTATGAAAACGTTTTGAGGTTATTTCTATCCCATGGAAACTGATTTATGGGATAAAAAGTCGCCTATGTTTGATTCCAGGGTTTGACTTACCTGTATGCAAAATTTCAGCCTGATCCGTTCAGCCTGATCCGTTCAGTAGTTTTGGCGTGAAGAGGTAACAAACATCCATCCATCCAAACTTTCGCATTTATAATATTAGTGTGAAGTGTGATGTTTCCGTCCAACTACAGCACGGTTTAACTCTAATTCGTTCAACCTAAAATATTTCAATTTCACGTTGACTGTACTTCAGGAGTACGCGCCAGAAATGATTCGCAAAAAAATTCGTATGGAATAAAATTCGCTACGAAATGAGACGCTACGTGGAAACATTCGTTTGTTTTAATAAGCCTTAATCACAATCGGGCTACAAAGCAATAAACTTAACCCGAATCGAGCATTTGAGATGAATTAAGAAGGATGAGCCACTAAGTTGATGGATGGCGGGATTACCTGGTTCCGGAGCATTATCTGGGTAATCCGTTTTCAACAAACTTCGATAGACGCTAGATATATATTATTCATCACCTGATTGGTACATTACATGGAGGGTAGAAGGGATGGATAGAGCGAGCTAACATTTTTGTGCCGCTTGCTACGTACACTGAACTCACTTTACACTCATTTTATAATAAAATTATTGAAATTATGAAACTGTTCAATTTAAGTTGACTGAGACGTACATAAACATAAAAGTTATTCCTTGTCAAAACTGACAACAGCTGTTAATCGTCCAATTATTTACCGGCATTCACCCTAATTTTTCGAAGTAATTGATATATCAAAGAATATAGGCAAACTTAGTACCTAAATAACTTGAATAGCTTTGAATAGATACTTACACATCGCTACGGTTTTTTTGACACTCTTTCGCAAAACAGTAAATAATCAAGTTTTTATGGGACTGTTTGTGTCGAAAAAAAACAAGTAAATAACAAAAATGTCACGGCACTTTGCACGAACCTACCTAAGTTGAGAAAAACTAAGCAATCTGACTGCTCTACTCCCGAAGTTCCGGGAACTTTCTGTTGCTAACTCACCCCAATTTTCTATAAATAATGGTACAATTTTCGACCGCTTTGATTCGAAATTCCGAGCAATATTTTTCCTGTTCACTCTTTTCTGGTTTCTGCTTGTGTACGATAGTTCTTTTATATTTCTTTTGATTAAACAAGTTCTTAAATAATTTGTTGATCTTCATCGGTCATTCAAAATAAGGAAACTTTCACCAAACGACAGGGTTTTGAAACAATCACCACGCTTGGCAGATGGATTGGTGAAGGCAGTGGAGGTCCTAAAAATACTCAGAAGGAAAATGATGCCATTGCTCTGGCAGGTTCCCTGTGTTGATTCTGACGACATCCACGGGTTAAGTTGGAAGAGTAGATCCTCATGCCGAGACCGCCACTGCTTTTTGCACTTTTTTTGGATTTTGGATTTCGAAGATCAGTTTCAAAAACCCTTATTGTCTCGCTTTGTCTGTACTTTTTTCCCTCTTTAATATCTCAGCAACTACCGCAGCTATTAGCTTGAAATTGAAAATAATAATACATTTCGTGCGCATGTACAGATATAAAGAAACAAAAATGAAAATAAATGAAAAATGAAAATTTTCCGTACACAATGTGATGCCGAAATTTTAAAAGCGACCTACAATGTCAAATGGGGCATCAAATGAAAGGTATTAGTTTGGAAATTTCAAAAAAGTTTTGAAATTTCTGTAGGATTTTATACTTTTTGAAATATTTTGAATAAAGTCAAAAAAATACCCCATTCCACGAAGTGCTCGTAGCACTTAGTCTACGCCGTAGCATGTCTACGCCGTAGAGGGCTACGCCTCGTAGCAAGAAATTGTTTGACAGACTTCTGCAAAACAAAGTGCAACATTATAGTTTAAACCCTACAAGGAAGAAAATACAACAGTAAATTGCATACAGTCAGCAGCTGCGTTCGCTATTGATTTAAGGCAG
This sequence comes from Eupithecia subfuscata, assembly GCA_963564075.1. NCBI lineage: Eukaryota > Metazoa > Arthropoda > Insecta > Lepidoptera > Geometridae > Eupithecia > Eupithecia subfuscata. The sequence goes on along the minus strand of OY751111.1, from coordinate 5,589,394 downwards.
CATTGACACGGGTATTCGCGAGCTCGTGTCGCGTTTGTCAAATGCTGTCTAAACAAGCTTTATTGGCGGTCGCATGCGGTAGCTATAAACTAGTCTGAGGGGCAATAGGCCATTATGATACCTCATTATGTATGTAGGCATTAAATGTTCTTTTTGGCTACAGATATTGTTTAGGTCGTTTGTGCTGAGCTCTCTGAGACCTTAGGAAAATCACCTACTATTATTTAAAGATATGCGTTTAAATTCTAGCTCAATATTTCTTGTTGAATTATATTATTAATAATGTGCACATCAAATGACGTGATAAACGTGTAAAAATATTTAACGTTAGTCCCTGATCTACAGAGAGTGTGTGTCAAATGTGAGCCCGTTCAGTTGCGATGCATGTGGTGGACAATTGAGTAATGTCGTTTGTTTTTTATGTTCATTTTGGATTTTTTTTACGGGCTTAATGTAGATATCGATGTTTCTGATTTCATTGAATGTTCAATATGACTTCTTAAAAAAATGTTCAGACTGAGAGGGCGCTTTGGCGTGGGTCTGTCACATTTAAATGGCATAGATAGACCTTACGAAGTTAGACATGACATGACCCTCTTCGTAAAAGACGCCTCATAATTGGAGTTGTTAGAGCGCACAACTCTAATTATAAGGCGTCTTTTGCGACCCTAAAACTGTGATAAGTAATTAGTAATGAAAAGTGTCCAGTAAAATATCTAGTCTGTTCTTGTTTTGACAATCTCTGTCGCGCAGTGGGTCCGCTCAATGTCAATGCCTTGACTCCCGATGCGAGACAAATGTTTGTAAGTAGGTATGGTCTGCAGATAGGTATCTGAGGTCAGTAAAATAGTCAAATTTCTATCGGTCAGCAATAATAAATATATCGGTGAGCCTGTATCTAGCTTTTTATCTATCAAAACTTTGTGAAAATGTCCAGCGTTATATTTTTTCAATGTCAAATAAACTGAATCCCAAGCACAAAATAACAATATCAAGAAGCGTAGTCGAAAAACAATATATTTCATCCTCCAAAGAAACACACTGAGTCAGCTCTCGATGAGAAAATCATGAGCGGTTCAGAATCAAAAGAGAAAATCTTATTCCGTAGGAAACCAACCGGGATAGAAAAAGATTGCGTTTTTTCGCAACTGTTCGCTGCTTGCTTAGATAGCGACGTGTGCTAAATTAAATTTGCCAAATAGTGTTTGGGAGACGCAAGCGGATTTTTTATCATCTCTCTGTGTATTGTATTTTTAACCGACTTTGTAATAAGGAGAAGGTTCTACGTTCGGCTGTATGTATGGTTTTTACTTAATGTATGTTCGTCAATTTCTCCGTCCATTATGATCCGATTTTCTTTCGCTATTGTATGGAGAGCATGAAACTTTAAAGTCTCGTTGCTCTTTGCTCGCTGTCAAACACACGCTTACATTACAAACCGTAACGCCGGTCAATACCCGACGTAAGGGAAAGTATCCTATGACTTTCCCTGATTTTTACCAATTGAAAAGTTTTGTTGCGCGATGTTGCCGGTTAACTTTTGTCCAAGTTTTTCCTCATACATGTAGATTTCTTTTAATTTGTTTTAGCGACAAAACCATGACTTATGGTCAATAGAAAAACATTTCCTTCTAAGAAGAGCTGAAATTGTGATAAAATATATGTTTTCCACGTTGGGCGGTTTGTTACAAACAACCTCATTCGTCACTAAAAGAACATAAGTTATGTTTCTGTAAGAAAAAACAAATTTGTTACTTTTTAAAAGTGTGAGGGGTCAGTGGTTTAAAGTTTCTATACAATATTAGGTAAAGAAGTCGTTGGGTAGTCCTTTTCGGGTTATCCATATTTAACTGTAAACTTTGTCAGACTTAAGTACCTAGAAAATCTAAATTGTTGAATGAATTTTTCAAACACAAACATCTGAACCCCTTAAATCTTTTAAAATGGACTCGAAAAACTATCTTTACATTATTAGATACAAAACACGATAACCTGACGATAATTTTACTAAACGGATTTAAAAACAAAGCTGATGTTGGTAATGCCAAAACGCACGAACCAGGCTAACACACAAAAGGTTTTGAAAGATCCTGAAAATAGATCTAAGTGTTTAATAATTTTAAATAAACCATTGTAAGAAGTATAACTATCCAAAATCCGTTCAAATTAGAATGAAGTAGTTAACAAACTTTGTTCTGTTCCTAAGCTGTTTATAGTTCATGAAATCTATCAATTAATATTAGAGATTTATTTATTAATTTTTATATAAAGAATTCCTTTTTTTAGAAAATGAATAGAAATTATTCGATTAGATAAAAATACGACATCAGAGCACCCTCTATTTATCCTTTCCATAATAGTTCTGTGGTCTCTCGAGAGCGGTGGTTCTGTTGATGTGAAGTAATGTGAACAATGGATATTAAATTGGATCATTGATAATTCAAATTCAATTTAAAATGTGGCCTATTTAACGGGAAATTGAAATTAAATTCTTTTATTACAATGCAAGCTGGTAAAATATTGATTAGTGAAAATCAGCATATAAATAGGTATCTAATAAGGGTGTATCAAATAATTAGTCTTCAATTAACGATGCTCATTATAATTCGATAAAGTTCGCAAATTGTAAATTTGCAGATTTGCAAATACAAATACAGTAAGGAACAATACCTACTTTTTAAAGTCTTTTACAAAGAAAATTACAATTTTTTTTTTTTTGAACAATTCACACAGTATTATCTACCCCAAGGTAAGCGGAGCTTGTGTTATGGGTACTAGATAACTGATATACTTAATACAATACATTAAATAGATAGATATTTTTTTCATTATACATAGAAAACATCCAGTACGCCCTGGACAAATGTCTGCAGATCGTACAAACATTTGACCCGGGATCAAACCCGCAACCTCCTGCGTCGCAGGCAGACCTTCGCCCGCTGCGCCACAGGGGCCGTCATTGAATGATAGAAACAAATAAGAATTATCATTTACGATTGAAACAATTGAGCTTACTGCAGACTGTTACAAACAATCTACAGGTAGCTCAATTGATCGATATCAATACCAGTCGGAAGCGTCCCCAAGACGCTGACTGCACTGCATTGCCCGCTGTATGGCAATGCTGATGCGCTGCCCCAGATACTCACTAGCTCTCGGGTCACGCCTCGCTTCGACCAGACCCTGAGATATATTTTTTAATACCTGAATAGCCTCGGTACCCCACGGGCCCGGGCGGTCTCGATTCCAAGGGGAATAAATGTGTAGGCTCTGTCGAGACCTGCATATACTTACAATGTTAATTTAAATTAATTTTGTGGCTTTTCGTATACCATATAAAAAACATAGGTAGGTCTCTTATTCATTTTGTAACTTATATCACCGAGGTCGTCATATCCAGCACTCTTAGCTAAAAATCAGTGCCAACTACGCAAAGCCATACAAAAATGAATCCAATCATAAACTGAACCGTTTGAATTCAGATGAACGGGCAATATCGGAAGAACACAATCAAAAAGAATACGAGAACTGCCGAGTACGGGGCATTTATCACCGGGTAATTGGAAAGAGCTTGCGTGAAAGTGAATGATGATAATTGCTGAATTTACAGGTGGCTTAGAGTTTATCTAAAGGCTCAGGGGAAATGAGCCACTAATGGTATGTATCGTGTCAATTTGTCACTTGGTGTACTTACTATATATGTTATACTATAGCCAGTGCGTACTGGCTACCTATACGCACTGGCTATAGTGATAAGATTATTTATTCTTGTTTCATAGGACTAAGTGGTATACATAGATAAGATACGAGCACATTGTAGTCAATTTTTTTTTGGTCGAAATACCTGGTGGCTTAGATACTTCAGATTTTTCTCACGATGCTAGCCTTTTTTGCTAGCTACGTTAGCAATCAGGATCTTCAAACCTAGCTCTTTTTTATTGTGAATAAATAATTTAAGATAAATATTAATGATAATAATAAGATAATAAAAATCATTTATTTCAGACTTACAAAATCCATAGAAACATTAAAACACTTTTAAATACACAATTTCAAATTTAAATAAAATATAACAATCACAATAAAAATACACAATCATTTAATCAAATTAAATTAAATAAAGCCTGTCACTGTGGCAGATCATTAATACAGTAGAAGGCCATTTTCTGATTAGTCGGTAAGGTTTCAGGACGACATCAGCGCGCCCGGATGTCGGAAACTTACTGCGCCGCCTGCACTTTCGCACTTGTCTGCAAAAAAATATGCGCAGCCGCTTGTGACGTTATGAAATAATGTCGTCTTTGACCTTTTTCACATGATGCGTACGACAAATGAGACCGTGCCGTACCGTTTGTCGCCCGTCCTTATTATCCACTATAAACATGGTTTCGACGCGGTTACCGGCTTAACAGTTGTGTATTGACTTGTATCCTACTTCCTACTAATATTACACTCGTAAATGCGATAGTTTGTGTGAATGTTTGTGACCACTTATCTCCGTACCCACTTATCTGATTCAGATGAAATTTGTATTATGTCCTAGTATAAAACACAGGCTAATCTGATTTAAAAATAAAACATGAAGTGCGAGTCGGACTTGCGCACTAAGGGTTCCGTAAGCCCTTGCATCTTACCAAATTATCATGACTGTAGATCAACGGTAAGTAGGTCTCCGGTAGGTTTTGGTCGATAGCGAGAATCAAAACTATTTTTTTGCCTAGTGTTACGTAGAACAAGACAATATCAAAAATTTTAAAAACCCGCCGACGTTTATTGGCTGAAAGATTTTCATGAGACATGGCTAAGAACACCCGGGATAAAATTATCTATCACACAAAAAAACTAAACGAAAATCGGTTCGTCCGTATGGGAGCTACGATACCACAGACAGATACACAGACAGACACTTATAATAAACTTATAACACCCCACTCTTTTTGCGTCGGGGGTTAAAAGTGTCGACTGATAAACAAATGAATAGCTATGATAGCTCAATATAATAGGTGATTAAAAGAACTTAACAAGTGAAGTTCAATCTCTATTATATGAATAAGTTCCATTAGTAGAAGATAATTTTACACAGGTAGTTACTTGTTCCATTCGGTAGCACGCACGTTTCAGAGAATCGATTCAAATCGATGCACAACACTAAAACATCGTCCCATCCCTACCACGCCAGCAGAATGTCATTCTTTTTAGAGGATATAGCAACCAAAACTTGAGCTGGGATGTGGTGGGTGGGTTCTCGTATCTTCTACTAATGGAACTTATTCATATAATAGAGATTGAACTTCACTTGTTAAGTTATTTTAATCACCTATTATATTTCATAGTTCCATTAGTAGAAGATAATTTTACACAGGTAGATGTTTAGAGTCTAACTATCTGCTTAAGTGTTTGGTATTTCAGAGCAGTTATCTTTTCTGCTTAATTTGTAGCAGATTTTATAAATATAAAACAAATAGGTGTTTTTAGATTATTATCGTACGAGTATGTCGATAACTATAACATAAAATATTAAAGAAAAATAATGATGAAAGTACTTAACTTCCTATCAGTCAATACAATCATAACTTCTTATGCATAAAGTATTAATGAAGTCTCTGTTACCATTGTATATCAGCCGACCTAGCAAAAAATTTCCGATGAAATTGTATGGTTATAATTTGGGCAAAGGCTTGCGAGCTCTGTGTCTAGCCAGTTCTGTGCCTTCCTCGATGGAAAGGCCAGCACCGTGTGCGCTCGACGTTGCAGCATGCCGCTGCAATGTGCGCCGAAAGTTGCTACGCCCCGATTCCGCTTGCTCTCGTAACAGTGTACCGAGCATTACTTTGCGACTATGCTCGCTTATGCCGACGTTAATCGGTGATCAATAAATTACTACTAATTTCACTTCATAAGTTACTCGGGGCGGACATAATTATAATCTAGTAAACATTAACTTTTTTTTTTTTTTTTTTTGTAAAATGTGGTATAAACATATTAACATATTTATTATATACATATTATGTGGTATAAACATACAGGTTGCTCGCGAGCTGCTGCAGAGGTTTATAATAATGCTGATATTAGAGGTATATAACAATTTAATAACGCTAGTTTTTTAGTTAATTTATCCAAAGAAAAATCATAAGATATCAATTCTTAGTCTTTATAATATTATCCATCCTGTCACCAGTATAAATCGAATTTTTTGTCTGTTATCAGTTGATTATTATTATTGTTTTGTAATGATGGCCATTAATATTATTTTGAAGAACGAATTTTTTCTGTCTTCAAAACCATTGTGTGAAATTTGTGCAAAACTCGAATCATGGTAATTTCAAATATTTTTGTGACCACTGTATTATGGTTCACGTTTTTCTTCAGGTAAGGCTAAACTCAATATGTCTGATGGATGAGGTATTAGATATGAAGCCTTAAAACTTGCAGCTTGCATGTTTGTTTAGGTTCAAGTGTATTTTGTTTATAATAATTAAATCGTTTTATTGTTTCAGTAATGTTACTAAAGCATTTTTCATAGTTGGCTACTATCATCTAAATATGAGACTGAACTGTAGATTCTAGTCGAAACCTTAATACTTTCATGGCCCACGACCCACATGTCCAGGTCCATCGCGCCGTGAGACGGCTGCGGCGCGTCCCTGCGGGTCGCACCACCGAGGCTGGGCAGTGAATGCGATATAATATAACTAACACTTTTATGGCCCACGCAACACATGTCCATCTCCATCGCCGTAAGGCGGCGGCGGCGCACCCTTGCGGATCGCACCGCTAAGACTGGGCAGTGAATGCGTCACTTAAATGGCCCATGAGATACATGTTCGCCTCCATCGCCGCCGTTAGGCGACTGACGGCGCCCGGTAGGCGGCGACAAGGCGGCGGCGGGGCGCGCCCTTTTGCGGGTCGCACCTCCGAGGCTGGGCAGTGAATGCGTTAACTAAAAAGTTCTCTTTAATAATTTTGATGAATGATAAGTATGGATCCTTGTGATCATTGTTGTACACGAAGATAGCCTTGTTTTGAAGATTACAAGAGGTCGCATAATCTTCAATTTTGATTGTGTGTTCTTAAGAACTTTCAAATTATTTTAAATTTAAAATAAACTTATGGGTACACTTGGGTTAGGTGTCAACATTGTTGGTTATTATGATTGTAATGTATGGTGCTAGCAGTATTCATTTTACACTATGATATTGCACCAAAATGTACTAAATTCTTTATTGTTATTTTAAGTGTTACACTTATCAACTTGAGCTAGGATATCTTAAGGCATGTATGACTGAGTATTATTGCTAGTCAGCGAAAATTGGTAACCGTTCAAATCGGTGTATAAAACAAATTTGTTCTATATAATGTACTAGACGATCGCCTCGCGGTTTCACCCGCGTAGTTCCCGTTCCCGTGGGAATTCCGGGATAAAATATAGCCTATGTCACTCCCTGAAAAGTAAGCTTCCTAACGGTGAAAGAATTTTTCAAATCGGTCCAGTAGTTTCGGAGCCTATTCAATTCATACAAACAAACAAACAAACAAAAAATCAAACCTTTCCTCTTTATAATATTAGTATAGATATAGATATATTTTTCCTGTGCTGTTTGTGTGTGTACTCAATAAAAGTATATCTATCTATCTAGATAACCAACAGTTATAATAATGCCTTCATGTAGTACCTGATCTACTGTCGCAGTGGAGGACGTCGGTTCGTATTCTGTCGGTTGTGTTGCGCTGACGCTAGGGGCGCAGCTGACGCCGGCGGCGGCGCTTGAGTTTGATTTCGACTGGTACGTACTCTGTGCCTGGCGGTGCGCCATGTACTTACCTGTACCTCCCCCCCCCCTTGTTCACCGCGGGTTAACGCGGAGGGCGTCCCGTTTGAAGCTTGCGGGGTGGGTTTTGACGACCCTTGTCTTTCAATTGCTTTAGCAGTTTTGATTTTTCTGACAATTTTGAGCCAAAACGGGTGTCATCTCGAGTTTCGTCTTGAATTATGTTCAGGGACGATTTATCTAGATATTGGCCTATTGCGCGTTTTCGTCTCGATTGAATGTTCGTTTCGTGACATCTGAGTGTATATTCTCACCGTAAACAACTGGAATCTCTTCAGTTGAGTCACCTAGTGCACGACTACATGCACAACATATTATCAAGACAGGATTACCAATTTTGACATGGTGTCCGTCAATATCCCAGTATCAGTTTCGATGGTTTCTAGATTTTTCATTATCGGGGATACAATATGTAAGTATTATATTATTATTATTTTATACCTGCTTCATTATCTACAGAGATATTAGCAAATAGGAGCTCGTTAATTAATTTGGCTTCGATTTCTGTAAAGAAGAACCCAATTCCACTTCAAATATTTTTGCGGGTAGTGCAAAATGTTTTTATCTGCTCAATCTTAGGAAATATTGAGTTTTATGAATATTGAACTCAATGATATGCGGAGTAGTTTAGTTGACTACCTACATGCTTTATGATTATGACCTTCGTGGATGACCTACAGTCAAACCTCCAGGTATTTTACTGACAATTTTTTGTCATCGAAACAACATTAGGTACGAAATTGTTAGTTCTAGGGACGTAAAATCCAATGGTATGCAAAGTTTTAAGCTTTAAGGTCTCTATGAATGACCTACAGACAAACCGCTAGGTTTTTAACTGGTACCTAAGCATCTTTACATTTTTATGAGTTCTAGTGATGTACAAACCCGTGATGTGCAAATTAGATGTTTATTTGCGCTATTATAACCTTCGTGAGTGACCTACAGTCAAACCCCCAGGTGTTTAGCTCATCCTGTCTAGCCTTCGTGAAGTACCTGCAGTAAATCCTCCAGGCAGACTTTAAGATGGTCGGGTATGGTTGAATTGTAAAGAATACGACATCTAGATTATTCTAGCTAGATATTCTAGGTATTTGTTTTATAACCTTTGTGAGTGACCTACAGTCAAACCCCCAGGTGTTTAGCTCATCCTGTCTAGCCTTCGTGAAGTACCTGCAGTAAATCCTCCAGGCAGACTTTAAGATGGTATGGTATGATTGAATTGTAAAGAATACAACATCTAGATTATTCTAGATAGTCTACTTGCTTTTCTAAGCTTCGTGAGTGACCTACAGTCAAACCTCAAGGTTTTAACTCGTCATGTCTAGCCTTCGTGGAGTACCTACAGTAAACCCTCCAGGCAGACTTTATGATGGTATAGTATGGTTAAATTCTAAAGACTTGCAACATCTAGTCATGAATTCAAAAATAAACTTACCTTCATTTTTCGAGAATTCAATAATTCGACGATATCAACTCGCTTGTTTTTGTTCAAGCTTTTTGATTTCTACTTGATACCGCTGAATTGCTTGGTCTTCACTGTTCCTTTTGTAATTTTTCGTAGATTCACAAAATGTATTGCGTAAAAGAAATTTTGTAGTGTGCTTATGCTACCGCGCACGGAAAAAGAATGACATTCTGCTGGCGTGGTAGGGATGGGACGATGTTTTAGTGTTGTGCATCGATTTGAATCGATTCTCTGAAACGTGCGTGCTACCGAATGGAACAAGTAACTACCTGTGTAAAATTATCTTCTACTAATGGAACTATGAAATATAATAGCTCAAGCGGAAAAAAAAACGAGAGCCACACCGATGGCGGGCCGTTTATCAGTGGCTAATTGGATAGGCCGAGCGCAATAAGTGAATAATGAAAATCCTATGTTGAAGTCCGTGGAATTATGAAAATAACTAACTTTAAGGTGGTTCGTATACTGATTAATTATGTCGGAAGACCCAACATTTTTTATGAACCTTAAGACATCCATTACTTTATTTTAATCCCAAACGCCTTTCGTCGTATAAAAATAAAATTAAAAACTATTCGGTGTGCTTTCGGATAATTTCTTTTTATTTATTAATTAATTTCTTATTAAAGATCTTGCGATACCCTGAATTCAAAAGACCCCATTTTAGAGGGAATGTATTTACGACCATTAAAATGTTCTGAATAGAAATCTTAACATTTAAAAATCTATTTAAGCAGAGATAATTTTCAGTCTGTAATAAAGTTAGAGTAAAGAATTGGCGGCACGTTTTTGAACTTATTTTTGGATTAATTTAACAATGTCCCTTAATTATCTTTGAACGTGTCTATGTAAAATGTATTTTTAATAACTACGAAAACCGTTTCCATTATTATTGCGCAATTGTACTCTGAAAATATCTACGTTCCTCATATAATTTTCTTTGCAACTGGCATTTATGCGAGCGATGAAGCGGAAACAGATATACTCTAAAGGCAGCCGGGTACTTTCAGCCAAAAGAAAATTTCAGGCATTGTTATGCGAACCTTCAAAAAAGCCGCATTCGAAGCTCTATCCTAAAAGATTCTTAACTTTTACGATCTTACATCCCATATTTTTGTTTTGTCGAAATATTGCAAGTAGCCTCTCAGGAATACCAATACACTGAATAAAGGAACAGTTCGGAGTTAAATTACAAATGAAAAAGGTGGTATAGTTTTTTTTTTACAAAGGAATAAACCTAAAAATACAAATACTTTAATAACCTTAAAGTTTTGTAGGTAAAACTACTTGATTAAAATAACCACGTCTGTTAGCCTTTTTGATTCTCAATCTTATCTTTCACACAAGTGAATTTAAACTTTATCTGTATATATCGATAGGTAGGATTTACCTCCGCCGAAGGTTTCACAATAACTACGTTCAATGTTCCGGGTTTTAAATAAAATATCTGAACGTCTTGCTTCGACTCTCACAATAAAATTCATTTAAAATCAAATCTGCCTTACAAAAGCCAAATAAATGTGTTTTTGAGGTTGACTACGATGGCGAAATTATTAGCGACGCGAACGCGATTCGGCCTGCTGCGGCGCGGGCGCATGGCAGGGTCGCCATGAGGTGCGCGGAGGGCGGAAGGGTTGAGATTTGATAGAACCAACTGAGTTGTCCGGACTTTGCTTTATTACTAAATTAAAGTACCTTAATACATTGATTATATGCCTTATACTACACCACTTCAATATGTATACTACCAAATTATTGCATTCATAATATTGTTATAACTTATAAAAGCAATCTTTCTCTAAACATCTAATTAGTATCTACGAAGCAATTCAATCATGGAATTAGAAAACCCGAAACCATTTTATGGAAAACCATTATTTCATCAAAATAACTAAATTCCTCTATAATTCCTGATGGACAAATAAGTATTTCCGTGAACGATCTTCAAACAAATTCTTCCCATTTCTTTGTCAAAATCGTTCAGTTATTATTGTATATCGACGAAAATTAAACTACAGTGTAAGAAACTTCGACCGCGACCCGAGTTGACATGGGTTCCGGTAATATTTATTGTCCTCGCAATATGCTTCGAGTGAGACCCATCTTCGGGTATGTTGGGGCGATCGCTTTAATGTTTTAGAAAGGAAACATTTATTTGCCCTAAAAAGGTAAAGGATTCCGCTGAAAATAAGACCCAACTAGCCGATCAATTGAAATAGCGGTGGCACTTATTATAGTAACACTAGCTCGTAATGTTCATTCGCGTGGATTATAAGACAGTAAAAACTTTTTGAAATCAGCTGAAACTCTATTGTAAGAGTCGGAAATTCCTGGAACCCGTTTTCAATAAAAAAAATCCGGTTATGCCCGTTTTATGGATTGTTTTTAAAAATCCCGTCATTTTATTTGTTTATTTTTCACATTGTTTGAAGCAAATCATAAACTTGCCGTACGAATTTTAATTTTTTTTATTAGTATTCTTTAAGTTTCAAGCAAATTGAGTCACTGGTTAAAACGATTCAAAAACTTTCGAAACTTCGACCCCGTTTTCATCTTTATTTAGAGATTTTAATTAAAAATTCTAAACGTGTCAAAATTTATTGTAATTTCAGTAAATTCTAAAAGAATCAGGTCAATAGCATACTACATTAAAAACAGACATTTCAACGGTAACCAAACTACGAATCTCTAACTTTAATAACTTCATTTTCAGGAGTATTTTGAAAAATCTTGAAACATGTTCAAATGTTTTATATTTTTAGTATTAACTATTAGTTAAATGGTTACAAAAACACGAAAAAACTTCAAACCTCTTTTCACCCCCTTAGGGGTAGAATTTACGCAAATCCCTTCTTAGCGAGCGGTTATGTAGTAAAAGGTACCTACCTACCTAACAATTTTCAGCTTTCTAGCTTCAGTAATTTGGGCTGGGCGTTGTTATCAGAAAATCTGTATTATGTGGACTTCTCAAGTAATGTACCCAGAGGAAGATTTTATCGAAGAGGAATACTTAAACAAAATTATTTGTGTTCCGTAATCCATAATTTTGAATACGTAAGCCATAAAAGATAACGTATGATATGTTGGCTATAATTTTTGGGGTAGTAGAAATGTAAGTCTATTGGAACTCTATTAGATATCCTAGTTTCCTGAAAAGGCGCACGTACAAGAAACATAAGTCTGTGTCGTGTACTATCCGTTGTATGGATGGTCGTGAGTTATGGACTTAGGTACATACTTGTCCAAGCGACTTAGGTCCTTCTTAAGCTTTAAGTACATAAAAATAGCATTGCATAATAGAAGTAATAAGTACGTGCGGTACGTAATAAAGGTCATTTAAAATTTTATTTAAATTATATTAAGCCCCGAACTAAACAATCTACTACGAATATTCAACAACATCGTGGCCTATCGAAGATAGCAGAATAAACTAGATTCTTATGGCTGACTGCGGAAAAAGAACTTATATTTATTATTTCATTAAATGAATGATTAAATAAATAATAAATTAATTATAATTTGTGCCACAGAGTAAATACTATTACAATTATTATTAGAAATAATCTACTCAGCAGAGGAGACCTCTGCGATCTCTCGCGATACTAACTCCCATTATCCTACAATTCTAGAGCAAAAGTTTAACACTTTCACGGTTACAAAACACTAGACGCACATGTAGCTAAGTTTCGCTGACCGTGTCATAAATTATTAAAGTACTTGCATGAACTGGGAAACCCAAGCACCCACTTTAAAGTTTTTAAAAAGGAAAGCGCCTGCTGGAAAGAGTTCCAATAAATCGCTTTAAACCTTTATGCATTTGAGAAATCATAAATTGTGCCGGTATTCTCTTACTTAATAGTGAAGCAGAGATGAGTGTTAAAATAATCATGCATGTTAAAATAAGCATAAAGCATGGTGTCCAATTCGCGTTAAGCCTTGGTCCCTTGATCACTACTCAGTACGCTGCGGCATGCGCTATGTGGCGCCGAACTATAACGATAATCTTATGAAGAACGTCTAGAGTGGTCTCTTGTTCCGTCGAAGTCTGCGTCAGTGGTAAGGGGTAAGCGCACTGTTCCGCAGTACGCAGCGTACCACATTACTGTGTCGACGGTCCCTTGATCACTACTCAGTACGCTGCGGCATGCGCTATGCGGCGCCGAAAACATAATCTTATGAAGAACGTCTAAAGTGATATTTAGTTCCGTCGAAGTCTGCGTCAGAGGTAAGGGGTAAGCGCACTGTTCCGCAGTACGCAGCGTACTAGATCAACGCTTTACATGACTCAGTCGACGCGCTTTCTTTCTAAATACTGTTAATATGAAAGTGTATGAAGTTTCGTGAATACCGTCCTTCATTTTAAATTTTGCAGTCGAATAGGATAGGAAAATCAGAAATATCACATTAGATACATAAAAGGGGGTTCACGGATGCCAATACTGCGGCCGCATCTGCCGTTTCCGTACAGGCCTTACAAGTCATCTACGTAAGTGCCGAAAAACGAACACTACATAAACCATCCTTCGTGGCTGTAAAGGCCATTGATGATGATGACATAAAAAATACATTACTTAATTTTGGTTATAATATTTTAATAACTCCAAGAATAATTTAAACATAGACGTGATAAAACTAACGCAAGAATCCCTTTTGCAAAAAACCAATGATCAAGCAATTCACTATCAACTAATTAAAAGGGCGAGTATTTGAAGAGGGCCCGCACTAATGAATTTGGATGTAGTGAGTCTCAGTTTCATTGTTCCGAGAGCTCTGAATTAATTGGTTTTAGTTCCTCTGAACTGCTTTGGACCGACTGGGAGTTTGATAGTATCGAACAAGATAACTTCACATAAATGCTTAAATCCATAACGACGTAGATTTTACTTAGAACCTAGCGTTTGAACGCCTGTACCGATTTTCATCAAACATACTCGTAGGTAAGAACGTGAACGATGACGTCACCTATCAAACAAAAAATTAAATCAAAATCAGCTCATCCTTTTTTGAACTTGAAGACTTCAATCAAGAAATACAAACAGATCAGTACATACGTCGAACTTATCACACCCCTTTTTTATGAGCTTATTAGAAAAGGTCAAAACCAATAACGAAATCAGCAGTTACTTTTAAGCAGAAAACATGCAGGACAGAATATTAATGGTGGTTTATTGAATCCAGATTAGAATTAGCAAAAACACCTATTAGCGTGATCCGCCTAGATTAGAAAACCCTGTTTATAAATCTTTTTATAGAGGCTATGTTTCTAAAATAAAGAACGATGCACCCAGCCACGGCTAATCTGCGTGCCGTCACGCCGACGATGCTGACAACCGACAAATTTACGATGTCATAACTTACTGGCCGCCACAACGACGCTGCCCGCCTTTGTAATTACTTGTTTATTGGTCCACACTCGGAAGCTTTCTGTTGCGGTCTAAACGGATCCGTTTACTCGCATGAGCTAAATTAAATTTTGTATTTAGGAGGTTTACTTAAAACAATAGATCTGATTGTAAACCTGAATAACGTAAGCTTACCTTCCTAAGTAGGTTTACCTACTTTACCTAAATATAAGCGCAAGCTCAACCGTAGGAAGAAGTTTGTATAGGCCTAAAACGAATATTTTAGATATTCGAAATATTTTCCCATCTCACAGGAATTAAACATCAATATAAACGGGACACGGAAACGGCAAGTTAAATAAAAGCTTACAAAATAGAAAAGCTGCAACTGCTCAAACTTCCTAATGGGACATCCGATTCGGAAGTAGCACCCCGAGGCCCGGAACAATGCGTCAACGTACACAATAAAAAGAAATCGGCGATAGACCAGTCTTTGATGAGTCTGCAACTAAACTCCCGCACAGCATTTACCATTCTCTCTTTTTTCCGTCCTTTGAACTCTAATTTGAAGGATGCTAAAGTTCAAAATAGTGCGGGACGGTTTAGAATACTGAGTAACGTTGTCTGTGTTATTTATTTTCGTCGCGCACATAAAGTAGGATTACTGCCCTCTAGGCTTATCCATTGAGATCTCTGATTAAAACGAATTTAGGTACTGATTTTTGTAAACCTAGCTAGCTATAGATTTCATAAATATCCTCCAAGTTTATTTAGACCAAATTCACTCCACAGACAGCATGTTTATCGTCATTCAGCATGATGACTAAAAACTAGATAATATCTCACTTTAGCACTACAAAGAGTTTTCCATTAAAATCTTTTTTCAATTAAATCTTTTCCTCTTCGCAAACAGTCGTGGTATTGTTAATGATCAATCAACAACAATCTTCTCCATATCTATTCTATTTGATTGAGGCATTGAACGTACCACGTATTCGATCAAGTAGATACCTCCGATGTGTTGAATTACAATATAAGCTCGCGCAAGGAATGCCCGGATACCGGCGCAGCAATCAGTATGGTTCCGACGTAACGTATGACGTATGGAGATAGGAAATGGTTCAGAAGGTATTCTACGCTTAGAACAAACAGGGCTATATTCCCTTACTCATACTCAACTGATTTAATAGAGAATAATAACATTAATAAACAATATAATGAAAGCTCTCATGCTTGGAAAGTTTTTAACTGCAGATACTTGACGAACGCTTCTCATCATCGCAAGAAAAACCTGACTCGTAAAACTTTACGAAGAACCATCTAAGACTTTATCAATGGCTCATGTCCAGCATTTACTATTATGAAGTGATTGACGATGGTGATGACTATGCAGTTTAATAAAACCTTCATAATCCAATTTATACGATCTAATAAACCGGGATATAATGAGATCATACGAAGGAAACTAACGTCGTTAAACAAAAACAGGGTGTTAAATCCACTTCTGTATCTTAGCTGAGGACGTGAAGACACGCTAGACAAGTTCTAGTATGGCAGTCGACGCGCGATGTTCAACCATATATATGCTCGATTTGTACAGTCAGTTTGAAGAGCTATTTGCTATATTGAACTGATTTAGATAAAGGATAAGACACATATTTTGGATAAAGTATTTATTAGATTGGACAGGGATTGATTGGTTTTTGATCCGTTTAAAAAGGTGCAGTTACATCTTGGCCGAGTCAATATAAAGGATTCTTGATCACACAACTTAATTGACTTGAAGATGATAGATACATAGAAAATATTTTTATTGCACACATAAAACTAACAAATGAAACAATAATAACAAAGGTGACAATTGGCGGTCTTATCGCTCAAGAGCGATCTCTGCCTGACGACCTGGTATGGGTAGGATCGTCGAATATACATGGGTTAAGATCTGTGTGCATCTATTCGGGTACTTAAAAAATTAATATTTACTATTCTAAAATAAATTATAACATACAGCAATAAAATTACAAAAATTAACACATACACTGAAATTAGCCGATAGAGCCGAGTTGCGTTCCGTAAAAGTACTTTTTTATTACCGAAGACATCTATCGTTACTATTTCTCTGTAAACTTACGGTATAACTTAACCAATACAGAGTTTATCAGAATTAGCCCAGAATTTTAAGAATGCCTTGTGTTTTGTGATAAGTGTAGTGACACAGTTTAGCTTAACGTTTCGGTTTTTCGACATTTGCACTTGTTAAGCTGATCGCCAGCAGTCACTCCACAAACCTCTGCCTAGTCTGTACTAGGCAGAGGTTATATATGTCTATATGTCTGTACATATCCCAATTACTTGGATTATATATTAATTATATGTAATTTCTTGAACTCGTGTTTACTGTGTGTTGAACAGATTCATTATAGTGCACAAACTCTTTAATTTCAACCAACCCACAATACCTTATATACGAGACATTTAATAAATACAAATAAGCAATTGACCGACCTCAAGTAAACTTTGGTCTGAAAAAGTTCGAGTTAATTCGTTTTCCCAGATTTCCTTTATGATTGGGATCAATCGTTGTCAGTAAATAACGGCTTTATTGTTCGACGCACCACTATACCGCCAACTATTTCTTCGGCAAGGTAGGCATCTTATTTATTGTTGTGTGCGTTGGACATCCTTGTAATATCTTGGTGTTTAGAAATGGAATGACCTACCGTCGTTACTTTTATGAGAAATTGCTTACCTTAGATAATTAACTAAGAGTATGGTGAATATCGGCTCTTTTTACCTTTGTTAATAACATCAACAACAGACCAAACATAGGTAAAACGTTTGTTGTACGTGGGTATGTGCTATGGCTAGGTTACGCTCACACGAACAAAGTAGAATTACTGAACTAATCATAACTAAACTAAAAGCTTTTCAACTTTACTAAACGAGAAACGAGTGTGTCGCGTCCGCAAGACATGATAATGATAGATTGAAGCGAGCTGTATGGGAATTTAGTACAGAATACACTATATTCTACTGAAAATACCAAGGTGCCTATTTCACTCAGAAGTTAGTAAGTTGAAGCTGTCAAAAAGTTTTTCCAGAACCGTAGAGTACTCGTATCTCACTTAGGTACATATCCGACTCCACTGCAGTGTTAGTGTTATTTGATATTCTTTGGCCTAGCGTAGCGTGGAATCAATGTACCTAGATAACGACCTTTTGCTTTGTACAGTAGACGTCTTAAGGTCGGAATGATGATGATAGCGACCGCATTTCGAAACTCAGCCTTGCACAACCGTGCTAGCGTCCATTTCCTGTTACACTGGCTTAATGTAAACAGCCCCGAATAGAGTTAGACCGTAAAACAGACACTATCGCCCGGAGACCAATCAAATAGATATAACGCTGTGCAGGACGCAACCAGCCGTGAGACACAGATGGATCGAATCTTACTTACTCTTAGGTCCTTGCATGTGTTAGTTACAAAGTAGAAACTAGTTTATGAAAGTAATACCCAGAGAAATTAAAAAATGTTAAATTTTTTGTATTATGAGTCTCTTACATTGTAGCTTAGCTTATTTCTTAGGTTTTCTTAGGTCTTATGATTATCCGAGGATAAGGCAGTCATTCTGGTAAGGTCTAGAAACCCAGGTTCAGCAATGGACGTCTTTCAACAAAACCGAAAGGACCGTATTTCAAATACCAACCTTACACACACCGTGCTAGCATCTATATCCTGTTACACTAGCTCGATGGCAATAGTCCATAAAGTTAGGAATACAACATAAACCATGTACTATCGCCCGGAGACTAATCAGATTGATATAACGGGACGCGGAACCAACGAGCCGTGAGACACAAATGGCTGTAATAATTACAATGTGGTGAGTGCCTGCTGTCGACAGTCATGGCTTCTCTTCTTGCTGTTTATTTATGTTATGAGCCTTTTCCACGGTTATACGGTCGCGATTATGAAATGGTTGTGATAAACTTTAGAACCAAGCAGAGAGTAGACACACACTTGTGTGTAATTTTTTACCGATCAAAAATAAAATAAATGTCTAGGTCCCTACTTACTACGTCTTTTATTAATTTATGAAGTAATTACCTAACAAAGATAAAGCAATTGTCGTTATAATTGGCTTTAAAAAAATATTTAATGAATTAGAGCACTGCCGTCTATAAGCAGGGGTGCGAATTAAAACATATGAAAATAAAGAGTCACTTATCTGACACTTTTTAAAACTAAAGCTAAGCTTTTTCTGTTAAAAGTTTAAGACGTTGTTCAATGGTAGCCACTATTTTTGGTCAACATAAGCTACCTGCGTGCGGTCCAGCTAATCTAACTTAGCCAACACTGGTCCAACCGCGGAACTGAACAAGTAAATAGGCAAAGTCATGCAGCCCGTCCATTCCTCATTCGAATAAATTTCTCATTTATTCATCTTGCGTGCTCTAAAACAATGAGTGTTCAACCACAGGATGTTTCATGTGCGAGAGAAATTGGTCTTATGGTTGCTTAGTTTTGAGGATAGTAGCATTATGGCATTATATATTTGACCTATGTGGGATAATGATAATTTTATACACATAAAACATCGCTACTAGTACACTTCCGATAAAGTCAGTTTCAGATTATTGACAGTTGTTTGTTTCTTTGGTGCTACTGCAAATTAAGTGTGTTCAAAGTGATGCTGCTATAGATTAGATAGGCAGTAAAATCATCTCATTTTTGTAGGGCAGGCCAATTCAAATACACAACAATAAACATACAATTCAAATAATATTTGAAAAAACATATTATGTTTACGAGGAGTTGTTTTACTCGTAGTTGTAATAAAAAACGTGTATATGCCCTTTTATGCCTCCTTCTCGTTTTGAAATTATACCTATTTAACACCATGATAAACTAATGGTTATTTTGTCTGCGAGTTAAAGAAGCTGTTTATACACTCACACAGAACCCCTAATACTATCCAATGATCCTATCCATCCACGGTTGTCTGGTAGAGATCGCTCTTGAGCGATAAGACCGCCACTTGTCACTTAGTTTTTAAGCTGTTTTGCTGTATTGTTTCTATCTATAAGTGTACAATAAAGAATTTTCTATCTATCCATAAATTTAAAAGCAAAGCGAGATACTTCAGTGCTTTTGTGTAATTAAAAACCTTGGTTGAAACTTGTGACATAAATGTACCTACTTTGTTACGACATTTGGTCTTCAGATGGATTTATTTGATGAAGTAAATTGTGTGTTTTAATGGACGCTATCCGAAGCGTATTTATGTTACTTCGTGCAAAAAGATTCTGACGCATCCATGGACTGTTATCTCATAGGTAGGTGCGGGAAATTTGCATGCCTATAGCAGTTATCAAAACAATTTTGAAGGTCTCGTTGATGACTTTGAATCAATCTGAAGCAGGATCAATCAAATAAATGAAAGTTGTGAATGCATGTTTCGGCCAAAAGTGTAGAACCGTCTAAATTTATTCAAAATAAACCATATTATTTTCATAGTTTGGCTCAACCTGTAGCAGTGTGTTTATGTAAATACAGGACCGCGGCATTTTGCATAATGACCGGCTATTCACCAGGGGATGTTCTGATGTTCAGCTAAACGCGCTTGTAACATCACAACAGCATTTGTACTGCAACCGATCGGTTTTGGCACGAGACTTTATACGGTAATCTAACTAATGACTGTATTACAATGACGATCTGTGGCGCAGTGGTTGAAAGGACACCTGAACGCTGATGTTTACGGGTTCAGTTCCCGCCACCGGACCAATTAAGTAATACCAACATCACAAAAGTTTCGAAACTCCCGTTTGTCTGCCTTTGACTATATTACGGGGGGTAGCCCCTCTCTTTTAAATTATTTACTGCTTTGAAGCATTTATTGTCTAAAATAAACAAAACAGAACTACTGGGTAACGTTCTTTCTGGTACGTACCTAGTACTTTTAAACATGGACTAGGAATAAGAAACTTACGAAAACAATTATTGTACATATATTATATTGAGGATATGATATTGAGGAAGAATATGATATTGAGTATAGATAAGTATACAATGTGTCCGGACACCGGTGTCGGAGACTATGGGGGGGTGAAATACGGTAAATTTTATCGACAAATCACTATCCCTATTTTTTTTTCTCTCTCCATGATAAAATGACAGCCATTTTGTTTTCTGTTGCCTCAAGCACGGGTGCTTGTACTGATTAAGATATAGCTACCCATGTAGAGGTCTTAGGAAGACGATAGAGGACTCATTTGATAGCCAATAATGTAGACAATAAAGCAATGTTAAATTTAATTTACCGTATTTCACCCCCCTCCCCCCCCCCCAAAGTCTCCGACACCGGTGACCGGACACATTGTATATGATATTGAGGAAGAATCTCCTACAAAAATAATAATACCCTGGTTAGTGTATTCCTGGCGTTGGTCTTCTTGTAAAATATCTTCAAGCTAAAAGCTGTCGCTAAAATTGTAAATTGGTTTCTCAGTCGTTGGTTGGCATTACAAAATTATTTATAAAATAACTTTTATAAATAATTTTGTAATTACAATTTCTCAGAATTTCGCATTTACGGTACTGAAACTAGGCCTCAATGCCTTGTAATAAGTTAAAGTATTCAATCAATAAGTTAGTTATTTTTGGAATTAGGTGGTTTTTTCAATAAATTTAATTAGATTTTTCTTGTTTCAGGTAATTAGCAATATTTTAAAGCGAGAAGTTACTGAACATACAATAACTAAGGTAAACCTACTGTCACATTTATCTAAGGTAGTAAAACAAATGTGCCGTTAGCAACATTGCTTTTTTTTTTCAGAAAAGGAACATATAATAGTATCTGCAACGTTTGTAAACGAGTCATTCTAATTTGTAAACTAGATCGAAACCCTACGTGGGTTTGGATACAACTTACTACAACTCTAATAGAACGTCAAGTAATGGATATTCATAAGGATTTTGTTAATTTTCTATTAAAACCGTTAATGGACCGTTATTCCTAATCATAATCGTTCACTAATTTATAAAAAATTTACCCGACGACGGAAACGAGAAGATGTTGTAGTGGAAGGTTTGTGCAAACGAATGTTCCCGAAAACTGATTTTGATGTTTATATCTCGAAGTTTTCTGATTTTTTTATTAAAATCACTGCAACCGTTGTATTGATTTGAAGTAAAAAGTAAGGGCCCTCCAAGTTTTTTGTATAAATGCATTTGTCGGTTTAGGTGTAGCTGCGTAGACGCTCTACGCTTTTCGTAGAAGCGATGTAGCAGTGCTACGTTAGTCGTAGCAGCGCTGTGGGCTCTACGGTGTTTTTGTAGTAGCTGCACGTAAAATAACAACGATTGTTTTAAGAAAATATTTATTTATGTAGATTCTTACAATTTTCATGGAGGTGTTCATATCAATAGTCAGTTGGTCCCATTTGATTACATGCAACGAGATGTAAAAAAAAATACAAAAACAAGTCAGTACCTATTTGCCGAGCAAATGGCAATCTACTTCAAACACAGATACTTTAAAAAAGTAATCGTTCCCCATGCAATACAATGCTCATTTCTAGTGTTAAATATTATCGACTCCCTATTGCATTCAATATAGCATTGTGATTGTTTTGCAAATACGATCTTCCAGGCAATAAAATATTATTAAAATCTTCACAAAACAAAGAACTCCGCGATATGAAATCCCGCAGCAAACATGCTATTGCGCTGGGAAAACGATGATATTGCCTATAGTATTATAGTAATATGCATAATGTTGTTGTTTTCGGATGTAGTCGTAAGATGCACGCCGAGTCTCAGTTTGCAAGATACCAACAAGGAAAAAAATTCGGGACCGTGACAGTATCCTGGTAAAATTTGGCCCTGGTACGGCAACAAGTCATCCAAAACTATAACTGAATTCCTTTGAA
The DNA here is from genome assembly GCA_963564075.1 of Eupithecia subfuscata. Taxonomy (NCBI): domain Eukaryota; kingdom Metazoa; phylum Arthropoda; class Insecta; order Lepidoptera; family Geometridae; genus Eupithecia; species Eupithecia subfuscata. The sequence continues at coordinate 5,566,823 of OY751111.1, read as the reverse complement.
ACTGTTGGATTGCCGTTAAACTGCGAAAATTAGTCCTTTCAGTACCCGGTACGGGCGCTACAAAACGCTTAATTAATGGAATGAAACGGTAACTTTTATAGTTTTTGTTAACTTCTCAAGACTCATACTAATGTCTCTGAACTCACGTCTATCTGAACAAGATACGGAAACCGAAGGAATCGATTTGAAACATAAATGAAAAAACGCACAGCTGCGGCCTCATCCGATTCACATACAGCGAATTCTAAAAATCGATTTCTTCGGCTATTTAAGGTTGATGTTTTTATGACATCTTGAATTTGTTAAAAAAAAATCCATAGAATAGCAGACAACAGCCCTTTGGCATGCCTCGGAAAGGTGCGCAATCAGCTTAACACAGAAGTTTTTGATGAGAATGGTGATATTCGCAAAAAAGTCACAACAATACTTTGATCCTAAAGTCATTAACAACGGGATATTTACCATGATTTGTGTTTTGAGCTTTCCAATATTTCGGCACAGTTTCATGCGCCATGATCACGGAATAACTGACGGCACTGCGAGTAAGTTGTTATTGGCAGATATATCTATCTACCCTCATTTTTTGTCTTTTGCTACGAACGTTACTACTACCACCGGCTTCATTATCGAACGCAACTCGATCACGACACACAACACTAACGGTATCAGAACGCGGCCCGCTTGGTACATCACTTCTTCGGTTTTTGCACATTCTCACAACAGGATTCCAGGTTCCGGATAATTGGAAACCTTCTTCTCTGTTGAAGTTCCTGTGTTTGGTAATCTCAATGGCTTCTTGTACCAATCTTGGTATGTAATGTCGCTCTGTTGAGATTACTTGTGGATTGTGTAACTCAATCCAGTGGTTTGAACCAGACTCGAGAAGATGCTCCGCTATGGCAGACTTCTCTGTTGCCAGATTTTTTACCGCCCGTATGTGCTCCTTGACTCTGCAGGCAATAGTGCGCTTCGTTTGGCCTATATAGGAGCTTCCACAGCTGCAGTCAATCTTATACACTCCTGGTTTCTCAAGTGGGAACGTGTCTTTAGGCGTGCGCAGCTAGTGTGTCATCTTTTTCAACGGCGTGAAGATGGTTTTGAGGGAGGATTTTTGCAGGATGTTTGCAATCTTATCTGTCACTCCTTTTATGTAAGGTAAGAATGCTGGTTTGCGTTCCACCGTACTCCTGTGCGGCTTATGGGTGGTACCGGAACGAACTGGCAGTGATCTCACCTTATAACCATTCTTATTTAGAACATTTCTAACGTGGGCTAACTCACTCTGTAGGCTTCTCTTATCGCACAGGTCGTAAGCACGGTTTGTTAAAGATGTTACCACCGAGTTAAGCTGTCGAGGGTGGTGATGTGAGTCGGCATGCAGGTACCGGTCCGTATGTGTGGGCTTCCTATAGACCGAATGGCCTACGCTTCCATCTTCTCCGACCTGTACCAACACGTCCAGAAATGCTAAGCGCCGATTGGTCTCCATTTCGTATGTGAATTTGATCTTATGATGTACTCCATTGAGGTGTGATAGTAGGAGCTCAACATCCTGTGTCCCTCCTTTCACGATACAATAAACGTCATCTACATACCTCTTCCACAACTTAACTTCTACAGGGGCAGACGAGATGGCCACGCTCTCGAAATACTCCATCCAAATGTTGGCTACTACGGGGGCGACTGGACTTCCCATTGCTACTCCGTCAATTTGAAGATAGTATTGCCCTCTGTATATGAAGAAGTTTGTGGAGAGAATATGATGCAAAAGCTTGGCGTACTCTGCAGGGATACTGTCTTCTTGTATTCTGGACGCGACTACCTTCATACAGTCTTCTAGAGGGACGTTCGTAAAAAGTGATTCTACGTCAAAACTGACCATCACTTCAGTGTCATCTACCTCTATCTGCTCCAATATCTGTATGAAGTGTCGTGAGTCTTTTACAAAGGAAGTTGTTCGTAATACTTTGATCCTTTTATCATCTCTCGTTCAAAGGCTAATCTGTGGAACAGTCAGTACCCCACGAAAACAAACTTCCAGTCGTATAAAAGTGCAGTAAATTAGCTTATCCGATTTCACGTGTGAGTGTTCCATTGGAATAGAATTTAATGGACCATAAATTCCAATCATTATCTTTGTGTGTGACGCATGGCCGGGTTTGCCACTCAGTGCCTAGTGGCACTATTCCGATCGCATTTTTCAATGGCTACTACAAAGATGACACGATCATGGGACGGTGGGGGAGTGTGGAGCGCGAGATCCGAGTTGTTTTGGTAGAAATGCTGTTGGTTCTGTTCTGATTTGTCAAAGTGGTTTGGCCAAAATTAAACAAATCATTCGCGAACTATAATCCAGTTTGTATGAAATTATGGCTTAGTTTAAAAATGTCACCGGACCATTTTTTGTGCTACTTGTAAGTTCCATACTTTGAGGGTAAAAATGTCACCGTCGAATAAAATGTTAATTTATATGGGTTAATTCGTCACCGGTTCTTCCAACGTGGATTTTGTACAGGCAGCGTGAGAATAAAGTGAAATAAACCAATACTGTTTGGAAAAATAATTGTATATTTAGTACAATTAATCAACATTTTGTTATGAGTAGGATTTCTCAACTAAAATATAAAATATTACGTACTTACATGGCTAAAAAACACAGAAATACTTCTATTACGGAACTGAAAACTACACAAATCAACGATATAGAACAAACCCTACCTCAATAAACAAACTAACGAATAAGTACTAACGAATCATCGCCAAATGTACAAATAAAATTAGTCGATAAGATACGTTTTATTCGATCTTTTAAATCTTAGGACTATTTAACAATTAAATAAATACTAACAAATCACAGCCAAATATAATTTGTCGATAAGCTATCTCTTTGATTTTGGTTACATCGCCGTTAGAGTATGAAACATAGTTCCTGTCATTCTCTGTTCTCCGCTGCAAAGAGCTAAATGAATGGAAGGCATCGTGTCGGCATCAAACTTATACCTACTATCTAAGGTCTCTGGTACCGTATTACCCTATAACACAGTCAGCGTACGAGGTGATGCTGTACCAAATACCCATTATTTATTGGAACGAAGTTCCTTATCACGCGTTGTGAAAGGGGGCTAGTCGGAAAAAAATGTCACGAAAAGTTGTAACGACACATTTTGACGAAGAGAACCGAGGAGAACCGAAGCGACCCGAAGCGACGACCGCAGCCGAGTTGAGCCGAGGTGCGCTTCGATTCGAACGTTTTCGACTAACATGGGGGTAAGGTTTACGAATTTGACGGCAGGCGTGTGTCGGATTGCGTGACCCCCGCGTGCCCCCCCGGAACCCCCTCCCCTGAACCCGGGAGGAGAGGCATTGCGGCTCGCTGCGCTCGCCGCAATGCGACAAAGGGGGAACAGCGAAGCGAGCCGTGCTGTGACCCCCACGCCCCCAGCCCCCAGAACCCCCTCCCCCCACCAAAAAATCTGATATGGGTATCGTTTTCGACTAACATGGGGGTAAGGATTACGAATTTGATGACGGGGGGCATGTGTCTAGTATAGGGGAACAGCACGGCAAGCGAAGCAAGCCGTGCTGTGACTCCCACGCCCACTATTAATCGAAAGGAACTTCGTTCCATCCGGGTGTCCCTTGACACCTCTCAAGTTTTTTATAAATTATTTTATATCCCACAAGCTCAGATTTATTTCAATAAAATCAAAGATTCATGTGAAACCGATTCAAATACGATTTTAAAATAATTTCCAATGAACTGAAAATATAATTTTCCTTTCATTTTTCTCGAAATGAAATATCAAGACGTTAAGAGTTTTCCATTTTAATTCGTTATTCATGAAACATTGTCCATTATTTATTTAAACTTTTAATTAAAACCATTTCTACCTTTTCCCTTCATCGCGGTAAATACAGCCGTACCGCTACATTTAGGAACAACATAATTGCTAGTGCGGTCTTTCTGATTTATTTTTAAATTCTATCGGCTTTTCTGGGATTTTGGCAAAGAAGACTTTAAAAAAAGTTAAGTCTACCATTTATGTCATTTCAGGTCATATATCGTATCTAAACCGTACTGGAAAGTGGACTAATCTCAGTGATTTTTGTCGTCAACATTTTATTTATCGTCATTTAACAGGACGGTATAAAAATCCGAACTATATCTTTTGATAGGCGCTTTAATCACACCGGGACAGATTGAATGCCGGGCCCCCACTGCCCCGTTGTGAGTGAAAAACCACCGACCACGCGCTGCACACGTGCGGCTTCGACAACCAGAAGGCTCACTCAGAGTAACCGACAAAACGCGTCTCGTATTCGGCGTTGTTTATCATTTCCTTGCATCTCCGTGTGGTTCAGCTTGACGACTAAACAAGTATGTTCAAACACGGCAGAATCTGTGTATATGCAAACCTAGCAGATTAACAACACGTTCCTTATTACTTTATTCTCACGCGGACTGTACAAAATCCACGTTGGACGAACCGGTGATGAATTTACCCATATAAATTAACATTTTATTCGACGGTGACATTTTTACCCTCAAAGTATGGAACTTACAAGTAGCACAAAAAATGGTCCGGTGACATTTATATCCCAACCCTTTGTAACTACCTATACTAGACGTACCTAACCAAACGTTCACATCGTGCAGGTCACATCATGGTCTAGTAATATGAACGATTTCACTTTAGCAGATGCATTTATCATAAGGCAGACAGGAAGAAAACACTATTGACTTTGATGTTGTAAGCGTTCGATGAGTGAACCTTGTAACGCTCGGAAATATCGTACCCTACCCTACCTGATCACTAGTGATTATCTATCAATAAAACTAAGTATTTTACTATAAGTTTTGTATTAAAATTGTGATTTAAAGTGGCCAATGATCGTCTAGTTAGCGGTAGGACTCATACATTGTGATGTAGTAACTCAGATTCTTTTAGAAGCTTAAGACAAATGAAATAAACGTTAAAACTACTTAGGTTATCGACTCTTCAATCCTGGTACAGTAGTATAGCACCCCTCTTTCATGGCCGTCTCAAACCATGATACTCCCATGCTCTGAAACAACTGAAATTACATAGTAAGCGAAGAACCTATAATATCTCGGCATTGTGACTTTTTTTGGTTACTCTGCCTCTCCTATCGCGGAACCTGAGAACTTTGCTTTATCCCGTATAGGTATAAGCCAAATTTATCTGGTTGGTGCCCCACTGCGAAGTTAATCTTTTCTTCTCCTCGGGGAAAGTCGAAAGCAGACGGCTATCGCCCTTCCCGTACTCAGAGATAACCAGACATTTAAAAGCAAAGCGTTTGTAAATCGCTAACTCAGGAGAGTTTGATGGGGAATGATCTCAAGCGATCCAAATACATCCTACCTCACTAAAACTCTAGCCTACCTAATCCCATACCTAGTCCACGCGGGGAGTCCTAAGAAGTAAACGTGTGGAACCACATTCCAGTCCAACCGCAGATCAAAACAATAGATTTAATAATCAGGTTAGTTCAGGGCCTTACAGCACAAGCATTCACCAACACATCCAGGAACGTTGCAGTATCGACAGAATGTGTTTAATAAATATAATAATAAATTAGAATAGTCGGTTCTGGGATGTAACACCATCCGTTTACAATACGGAGAATTATTAGAAATGAAAAGTGTGGGTTTACGTAACCTGAATCTGATTGATAGAAATTTGCAATCCATCCTAGAATTCCTCCCTGGTCTCGCTCGATGGCTGAGCCGAACGATTTCCGTCAAAAGAATTCACTATTCCTGTAAAACCTCAGGTCTCGGGACGCACACGGGACGCAGATGGGGAGGTCCGCTCGTGTGACGAAGAAGATTGGAAGAACCTTCGGCCGGCCCACTTTCCACGGTCAATACTGATGTTGTTTTACACACCAACGGATTTACAGCTAAGAAAAACACGGAAGATATAGGTAGGGTTATGGTACAACCATTAATTCAGACTTTCACTAATTTCTGTTGAAAATGATAAAACGTTTTTGGAAAATAAAACTTTTCTCTCTCTGACTTATTCCGACCCTTGACTTTTCCAACTATCAAGAAGCCCATTTGTTTTCCTAGCATCGTCAAATTCAAAAATCATGTTATTCGGAACATGATTTATGAAGGTTGATATTCTTTTTAGCATGGCGTTCGAACTCATTTACAGCTCCGAATATATTTTTAGTGTTACTAGCTATATCAAAATGTGTTAATTATTTCTATATTTGCAAATTAAACGAACCAGCATAAACTGGACCGTTACAACCTTCTGAAAGACATTGTTACTTTTTCTCTGTGACGCAGCATAGCATGCCATCCGGGATTAAAGGCTAACAATTAGAGCGATGTTTATGCATCCGGCGAAGATTTGAATAAATCCCACGAAAATCCGGCTTGAACAGCTAGAAAAGTTCTGTGAATTGAACAGCCAAAAACTGGACATTTTTGAATGGGAAAGGCAATTGAATTCATTGGGTAGGTTTCGACAGAGGTTATTCATTTATTCTACAAGTTTTTTTTTGCTATTCAAATATAATTTTTTTTTACAACGTATGTTTTTTAGTATTGATTTGGACAGAAATGCAAGATACCACATCAAAACAATTTGAAACTTTATGAAACACCTTAACCATCATAATGTTGGTATTTAACTATTTATCGAGTAGGAAGCTTAGAGCATTTCTGTAACATTTACCAACGTTGTTTCTGTAACAGGTCAGTTGACTACTCGAATGTACTCACTAGGAAACATAATATACCTTCCTATAATACTGAATTGAATCTGATCAATCGCAGATCTCCATTAGCGTTAATTATGATTCAAAGCACCCAGTAACTATATTACAGCGTGTATTGAATATAGGTAATTCTGCGCCAGAATACAATTTTCGAACTCAGTAAACACGCATGAAACACAACAAACGACCCTGATTACTATTAGTGGTACAGTCGGTGTTTATTTTATGAAAGCTTTGTGTCCTAAATGTGTGGCAGATTTTATGGAAATAAAAACGAAACTAATAAACTATGTCATGGTAAGATCAACATAAAGTGGTCCAGCGAAATCTACACTGCTCTTACAAGGGTTTACAGAGATGAAATATTTAAGTGGTGCAGATATAGACAGCGTACTAATTCAACAACAAAGCCTGCCAGAAGGCCTGCCACAATATTGTAGGAAAATGAGTAGTATATTAGTAGTATATATACAATTACAGTATTCTTCGATATATTTTGGCTACAGGACAACTACAGGAGTGAAAAATTATATCTAAGGGAAATTTAATAAAGGCTATGTTGCTGACTCTACTAAAATTATAGTGCAATAGGGAGCCGGGTTCGACACCGTGGGGCTAAGGTGTTAGAGTTCAATTAAGAATTGAATTAAATATCTGTTTTCTACATACTCATGCAGGAGCTTTTAGTTCGTACCTAGGTTAAACAAACAGACAGAGGGTTGGGGGGCTGAAGTTGAACTTTACCACTTTACCTTAGGACATACATTCTTCTAGTTGGAACCTCCCTGTCAGGGATCGTCCGGCTGCCGGCAGCCGGTAACAGTTGCGTGCCGTTCTCGCAAACTAATCAAATTCATTTTTCTTCCTTTTAATCACTTCTCGGAAACTAATCAAATTCATCGTTCTTCCTTTACAACCTAAACTTATCCAAATTGATCCTATACAAACTTACCAAGAAGTTTATTAATCAGAGAGTTTATAGTGGCTGTAACTTACAGACTAGTCAATAGTAGTGAGAATATTCTGAAATTGACCGTGATGCAAACTTCTTGATCTTCGACAACGGGAACTTCATGCGGTTTCATAAAGGGTTCACAGTCCTCAGACCGTATTGTGGTCTGTGTGTATATTTATGTAGCTTTTATAAATAAATCCTGACAAATATCGAAACTGGTAAGACTACTCGGTAAAACTACTGGGAATAGGCCGAATAATCGAGTAATGATGCCTATTGAAGCGTAATACCTACTCAACAATAAACTTTCGTGAAGCGGTTATGTCTCACACAGTACAATACACCATTGTGAAGGCATTGTGTTTGATAATGTACATTATTGTACATGTATGTTATCAACCGTTTTGATTGATTTCCAGTTAAGCAGTACTAGCAGCTTTGTATTACAAGTGATTGCTTAAGAAAGCTTTATTAAATAAAATTTAACGAAGTTTCCAAGAAAATCTTAGGGTTCGACCTTAAGCTTGTCTTGGAAACTTCTTTAGTTGGATTATGTTGGCTAAGTCATAGCGAGCCTTAACGCGCTTAGGCGTTTACAGGGTGTCATTTGTACGTACTTATTATAGGTTACTCCATGCATCCAGAAGATCAACATAAAAATTGGCAGTCGGCTGCCAATAATGAATCGGCAAAAGCGGCACAGAGTTTTCTGTACGTAGATTTAACGACTCTGTGAAGGAATGGAGGTAGCTTCTAATAAATCCGGTCAATCTTCGGAGCTTCGTTGTATTGCATTCTGGAAGGCCTAACGTTTTCAAAAGGCTAAATCGCAGGATTTTGCCGTTTGCGTTTTCGTCCTTTTCGGATATTCTATAAGCTTTGTAGGTGGCTCAGCGGGTAATAGCTGGTCCAAATACAAGGATAGAAATAAATCGAATTTAAATCGTATTTTCATTTTATTTGTCCGTCTGTTTTGCATAAAGCTTTGTCAATTTTTACTTGAAAATATAAATAGTGAACAATCTGTAAAGTATCTTAACAATGTTTTAGTATTTATAGCTAGGAAATTTTTATATTTTCAGATGGCCAGCTTTACTGTTACATCAGAAACTCCATTCCATTTACATAAAACTCTATAGAGCTTAGTAGAGAGCTCTGTAGAGTTAGTTTAGGTTTTATGAAAATTGTAAATGAATTGTATAAATTGGACTGAAATAACGAAAACGAAAGACTAAAGGTACCGGTTAGAGACTTCGCTATTTAATGAATATCTAAAAATAGTAGGTACCAACGTATATTTCAGATAGACCGCTCTGCAAACTTCGGAGATTTTTTGGTAGTAAAATTATCGTCCCATTTAAAAAGGTTTCAAATAGTATGAAACCTACAGAAATTTCGAAAATGGTTTTAGAATGTACAAATTGATACCTTTCATTAGATATCCCTTTTGGTGAAGTAGCCAACCATTTTGAAAAGATTTCTCTCCCTTTTTGACCAAAACATGCTCTATTCACAGACCTCGCTATTTTTATTTTCCTGTGAAATATAGATCCATGTCTACAAACGCTAGATGCATTCACTTATTTGCAGGCCAAGCATAAATTAAAGAACTGGCTGATCGAAAAATCCTTCTACAGGATTGACGAATTTGTGAAATAATATTGTAATGTTATTTTATATTATTATTTTTCCAAAGAAAATTTATAATTAATGAATTTTATCGATTGGTTTATTATTTTTATTGAAATGTATAGGTATGTAATTTAATCATTGAAATGTTATAATTATTTAATTAATTATTATTTTAATTGTTAATCAGGCCATTAAATAATTTATACTTTAGTTTAGTATAGTATATTTTAAGGTGTACTATGTACCTAACCATTTGACGTGTAAAACTATTTTTTTACCAATAAATGAACCATTGAACCATTGAGCCAAGTAAAGTATTTTACTATCAAAACCACTGACATGGAACTTTGCGTTATCAATAGCTCCCGAAGCTGGTCAGTAATAAAAGGTATAGTAGCCGGCCGGATGTTGGAACGGCCGTTAGGAATTGTACTCCGGAATTGAACTTAGATGGACTATGGGCAATAACTCGGTCACTGGAGACTGGTGTTCCGATTTCAAAAATTGAAAAAAGAGCAAAACTGTCTGAGCCGCTCACTGGCTGGTCACGAACCAAACGTTTTATTTAGGAATCTACCTTGTAACGTCTTATCATGTTGACGAGCAAGAAAAACAATTTGATGACGACCTGCGGTTTTTCTTTTGGAATTTAGGCTTTTCGCGGGCCATGAGAGTTCCGGTTTCCAAATTTGAAATATGATGGTTTAGAGTAATTTAGCTGAATAATGTTGATCAAAATTTAAAGTTAGGTTCCTAATCAATGTCTTCGTACAGGGTGTATGTTGGAATGTTTTTGGTGTGTAAATTAAAACATCAAACGAATAAATTACCTTACGAAAATTAATGGGTTTTTATATTACGTACCAAATCAAAGATGCGGTTTTAATTTTTAAAAGTTACTTTGCTGACATTATAAAATCTCTAATGATGAGCTACGGAAAATCAAACTGAATGACAGCTAATCAAGCTCCTTGAATCTTTGGTCATCGCAGTTGAATCAGCTCGGCTTCGTTACTGTTACTATGCGCCAAACCAACCGCCGGTCGTCGTAGTCTAGTACAGTTCAGATTTACGACTGTTCTAGTTCGGACACCGTTTAACTGTTCCACCCGAATGGTCGGGACCGATTACAACTTGGACCAAGAATACTGAAACATAAATTTGAGTAGGTATTCTTGGTCTTGTAATATGAACATTGTAATTTTTTTAATAAATATTAAATATCACATGAAAATTGAACTTATGCTTATAAATTAAAATAGACCCTCATGTTTAATAACATATTTTTTACCAGCACTAGCTTAAAGCTGTACAGAAGGGAGTGTGAGCAGACAATGCCAACCACAAACGGTTGTGATAATAATTACCTAGTACTTGTTTCTGCCCGCGGCTTCGCACGCTTTGTTTCATTGAAAACTTTTAATCAAGGGTTATTTATATCTCTCGGGAACTGATATCGATATATTTAAAAATGAAACCCATTTTCCTTGGTCACGGCATCACGCGTGCACGGCTGGACTGATTTCGCTAATTCTTTCTTTGTTGTGTTTGTTATTGTCAGGAGAAGGTTCTTATGAAAGAGAAAATTAAGAAAGTTGGAAAATAAATTTCCACGGGGGCGAAGCCGCGGAGCGCAGCTAGTATGAGATAAAAAGTACCAGTGTGTTATTCCAAGTCAAGACCTAGATGTATTCGTGGGCGTGAAGATGTAACAAACATCCAACCATCTTTTCAAACTTTCACATTAAAGTATAGTAGCTTCTGCCCGCGGCTTCGAACGCGTATTTTCGGTGTAATAGGTAGCCAGTTATCTAAGTAGGCTATGATCTAAAAGTACGCCAAATTTCATCTTGATCTGTTCAGTAGTTTTGGATAATATCCATATTATGTTAGGTGACAAAAATTTCACATTTCACAAATTTTCGGCTTTATAATGTAGGATTAGTGTGATATGATGTTGCAAGGCCACCCACTTACTAAGCATCATTCTTGGCATCATCAGGAACCCTCGGCAGTTGATTTCAACTCGCACTTAATCGGCTTTTGTAGACATTTGCAAGGCTGTTTGTCAGCAAGAGCTATTCCAAACTCAATCCTTCCAACGCTCTTCCATTCATCAATTCTCAGAGGATGTCTAGAATCTTCGAATGACATTTAAGCAATCGATTGCCATACTGGCATTTACTACCTCGCCTGCATAAATCTTGCTCGGGATCTTGGTTCTTATTAGTGGCGATCAAGAGCTGGAGTTCCCTGACTTAATGGATATCGCTATGTATTCAAAGATGTTATCTTGGTAAATGGCCTCTTCCATTGTGATCTTGGAGATGCGAAAGCGTATCTGAACCGTTTAGTAGAATGATGCGAATGCTTGCGTTGAGCTTTCTGTTTTTTTTTCTATTTAGGAACCCTGTGATCGTAAAATGCTTAGGCTGAATAAAGCAAAACCCCATCCCATCTTTAATGGTCAGCGATAATGCTTGTATGAAATCGTTAAATAATTGTTTAAGTTCAGAGTAAATCTGAAGTAGGCTAAGCCACTCGTGTATCTATTTGAATAGAACGGAAGAAACATATCAACGAACAAGGAATACGAGATGGTTTTACAAAGAAACCCTACATTCCTAACCCAGAATAAAAGAGAGTTTATGCCCTCATCACTCGCTCTGATCACAGATTAGGCAATGAATCTCCGTATCTCAAGTTTACAGTTCCCGTTAGCATTTTACAATTTATTGAATTTTAGTCCATGACAAACTGAAAGCTTCACAGAGAGAGGTTCCAGTACCTACTGCATACCTACCTACGAACTGGGTACTTTTCTAGTGTACATTTAAGACTTACCTTTAGAAGACTAGAAAAAGACTGTAAGTTGCCAGTATTTTTGTTATATTTCAATCAATCAATCAATGGCCTTTACATCCACGAAGGATGGTTTATGTAGTGTTCGTTTTTCAGCACTTACGTAGATGACTTGTAAGGCCTGTACGGGAACGGCAGATGCGGCCGCAGTATTGGCATCCGTGAACCCCGGTGGCTAGTGGTGGGTCTGCGACAGCCGCTGCAGCCCGTTGGTGCCTCAGTGCTCGCTTTTCATTTATCAAATCAAAAATCAAAATCAAAATCAAAAACTCTTTATTTCCATAAATACAATAAATGTACACTTAGAAAAGGTCAAATCATAAAACTAAGCACTGACACGGAAATAAAGTGATATTTTTTGATTTCTGTCGCTTCGGTATGTAGACTAAAGTAAAGAAGCGACGAAGAAACCTTTAGCCTGTTAGTTGTTATTTTTCGAGTTGGAGCAAAACCCGTCCCAAGCTTTTTTATCCTCTAGATAATCTGATATTTTATAGTAAGCCTTTTTGCACAGCAAGGTTTTGACAATTTGTTTGAATTTATTTACTGATAATTTTTGCAACTCACTAGGAGTTTTGTTGTAGAAGCGTATACATTGCCCTTTAAAAGATACATTAATTTTGTGTAGCCTAGTTGTGGGCACAGCGATCTTATGTTTGTTTCTGGTATTCAAATTATGTTTATCGCTATTTTTAGGGAACCGATTTATATTTTTGTGAGTGTACAATAAGTTTTCATAAATATATTGACATGGTACTGTCATTATGTTTATTTCTTTGAATTTATCACGCAGGGATTCTCTGGGACCCATATTATAGATTGCACGAACAGCCCTCTTCTGCAGCACAAATACGGTGTTAATATCTGCAGCGTTCCCCCACAGCAGTATACCATAAGACATAATACTATGGAAGTAGCTGAAATAAACAAGTCTAGATGTGTCCACGTCTGTAAGATGACGGATTTTTTTGACTGCATACGCTGCAGAACTGAGTCTCTTCGATAGCTTATCTATGTGTGGGCCCCATTGAAGTTTATTATCTAAGGTGATTCCTAAGAATACGGTGCTTTCTACCATTTCTAAAGTTTCTCCTTTAACGTTTACATCAGCCTTCACTTGTTTAACATTAGGTAGAATAAATCTAATACATTTTGTTTTGGTTTCATTTAACAAAAGATTATTGACACTAAACCAATGAACTACTTTTGAGATTCACATCGTCGAAATTTGTGTTTTGTCGTTTCATTTTAAAAATTAATGAAGTATCATCAGCAAACAATACAATCTCGTGATTATTCTTGACAAGATGAGGCAGGTCGTTAATATAAACTAAGAATAGGAAAGGACCGAGGATAGAACCCTGTGGTACACCCATTGTAACTACAGACCCCGAAGACCGTTTCCCATTAATGTCAACTCTTTGTATCCTATCACTCAAATAAGATGTAAGAAGATCCAAAGAGGTGTTTCTTATTCCATAGTGATGTAGTTTCCTGATTAATGTTTCATGGTGTACGCAATCGAACGCTTTTGACAAGTCGCAAAAAACGCCTAAAGCGTCTTGCGACTTCTCCCAAGCATCAAAAATATGCGATACTAACTCTACACCAGCATCAGTAGTTGACCTGCCGCGAGTAAACCCAAATTGCTTACAATGCAGCAGGTCATTGCCATTGAAATGCCTAAGCAATTGATGTAGAATAAGTTTTTCAAAAACTTTGCTGAATGTTGGCAGTACTGATATTGGTCTAAAGTTAGTGGGGTCAGACCTACTACCCGATTTAAACAGTGGGATTATTTTACTACATTTCATTAGATCAGGAAATACGCCACAATCAATAGATTCATTAAATATAAAAGCTAGATCTGTTGCAATGGTATCAATCAATGGTTTAATAATTGTAACGGAAATGCCCCAGAGATCTGCAGTTTTCTTTATATTTAAAAGTTTAAAGGTTTTTTTAATATCTTTTTCATCAACATGGGTGAAATTAAATTTATTTTTGCATTTAGATACATTTTCTATAAGCAACGACTCAGCAATTACCTGAGAAGAGTTTAAACACTTTGTAGTTGAGATTGGAATTTCAGTAAAAAAGTTTTCAAATGCTTGGGCCACTTCGACATCATTTTTAACTGAGCAATCATTGATCTTTAAATTGTAATCATTAACGTATGTACTGACCTTTCCAGTCTCACTTTTTATTATATTCCAAGTTGATTTTATTACATTATCACTATTTCTAATTTTCGAGCTAATATAATTTGATTTTGCTATTTGACAAACTTTTCTAAATATTTTTGAGTAATTTTTTACTTTTTCTTTGAACTCCTGGCTAAAATTGTATTGTTTTTCACTATACAGTTCATACAACTTTTGTCTACTTTTATGTATACCCACTGTTGCCCACTCACTAAAGGTAAGTTTTTCTGAGACCATAATCGATTTGGGTGTGAATATTGAATTGAATGCATTGGTAAATGTGTTAAAAAAATTGCAATATGACTCATTTGGGTTGTTAAGTGAGTGATAAGGTGATGGTTTACACTCCCAATCCAATTTCAACCGTTCAAATCGATTTGTGGTTACAGGTATGTATGTTATTTTCTTTTTAGAATTATTATTTTTTACTTGAATTTCTAGTTTTATTAGTTGACCTAAGTGGTCTGATTTTAAGTAGCTTATTATTTTTTTGGTTACAATTTTTCCACTTTGGCAAATAAATACATTATCTATACATTTTGCTGAGGTTTCAGTTATTCTAGTAGGTTCCATAAATAATGGCCTTAGATTATAAGAATTAAATAAATTAGTCAATCTAGTACTGAGGGAGAAAACTTCTAAAAGGTCAACATTGAAGTCCCCGCATACCATTATAGTTTTATTTGATTTTGATAATTTAAATAAAATGTTCTCCATAACATTTTCAAATATTTCAAAAGAAGCTGATGGTGGGCTGTATACGCTTACTACAATAATTTGCTCCAACTCTACACATGCTACTTCAATGTGGCTTTCAACGGATAAGCATGTTATGTCCTTACGGTCTTTGAATTTCATGAATTTGTTTAGTAATATTAAGGAGCCTCCACGAATAGCATGTGATCTGCAAAAAGAGCTGCCAACCTGGTGGTTACTGAAATTGAACATGAGCTCATAGCTTTTCAGCTTTTGGAACCATGCTACGTCATGAGCAATAACTCCTTCCGCTAATGTTTTGCGCCACCGATCACGGTCTTCCGATTCCGATTTGTTATATTTAGGTACTTACCAACAACCTAAGAATTAATCACCATTTCAAGGCGCAACTGTAATCACATCGTTGTATAAAGGATAAGAAACGTTTGCAGATCCTCTTGTTATTCTTCGGCAGTCTTCCGCCAAAATACAAGGGATATGTCCGGGAGGGAGCAGAAATTAAATTATATAGGACAGGAAATGAAGAGCTCATAAAAGTTTATTATCAAATTGTGTTTTTTCATAACATTGTTATTTTGTATTTCTAAAGAGACTTCTGTAAGAAGTCGAATTAATGCTTGTTAAATAAATAGGACAAATTATTTTGTTTTATAGAAACTAAAATTTTAACTCAAACTTTTTTTTAAACTATACCCAACCGAAATAAAGCAGGTATTAAATATTTCAAAGATATATACAGATATAATAGAAACAGTGAAAAATCAAAAAAGGGATTCAAAAAACGTTGACACTAAACCGACAATTTGCAGAGTAAGCGCATAGGCCCTTGCAGAATACTACCGAGTATTAGCTACATAAACCAATAATAACAAATTCCTTTCTGTTTTCAAACCCTCAAAAAACAAGTGTATAAGCATTATGAATAAAACAGTTTATTTTCTGATCACTTATCGATTTAAAATAAACTATTCAACTGTAAATGTTTTCGAACAACAATATCTTGCTGCTTCTGTTTGTTTCACGCCAGATGTGAAGCTAGACGATTCGCGGATCATATTGAAGATGAAATCTTGTCTCTCTGCCGATACTTGACTTTCAAATGCGGCTTCATTTGTGCGATTTAGTATTCTGTCGATGGCAGGCAAGGACGTGCTTCGGCGGTTCTTATCTTGCACGTAAAAGTTTAGGATGTGAAGCTTATTAGTACTTAGCTTTTACTTATCTAGTATAGTTATTATGATTACAACCAGTTACAGTTGAATCACCTTGTTTGAATTGTTTGACTATCTTTGCTGTTAAAGCTTAAGGTACCTGTTTTAAGTATTAATGTCATAGAAGTGGAAATATCGAATTGACACTATCCATTGAAAATTGTCAAAAATATATATGTATCCCGATTCCTACCAAAAATAAATCCATTGTTATACAGAATATCGGTACCTATTTTGGTTCTACGTTCTACACATGTGCTTTGGAAATGATTTGAGAAAAGATCAGGCTGCGTTGGCTCTGAGTTCAAAACCATATTCCAACATGTTTACTGAGAAACAACAAAGACAAAAATGTACGGATATAAAATTTGTAAACAATAAAATTCACTACGTAACGTGTTGCTTCGTGATAGAAAAACCCTAAGATTCGCGCTGGTTCAAAACCCAAAACTCAAGAAAATATGCGTAAAATATACCTACAATCGAAAAAAACGGCAAAGCAAAATGAGCACAAAAATATATCTCTCATTTTCATAAGTATGAAGTGGGTGGTGCCCCAGTTATCTTGTGATGATATTTTCTCTCGTTTTTATTTACGAGGTTATTATGAGTGTGAGAGGGACTGAAAATTTTCAGATATCATACGTTGCACGTGGCGGGTTTTGGCTCGTTTGTCGCTGAAGAGGATTGTATTTGATATTTATATGGAGTCAATATTTATTATTAACAGTGCTTAGCCTGATTTGAGTGAGGGATGGTTTATCAGACAATAACATGCCCCAACCTGTGCCCCAGGCACCTATTTTACGATAAATTCGGTCCTACGGCAAGATTTTATAGCTTACATTTTCACTCATACATACATCTTGCATCTATGTTTTGTTTGTAAAATAGTATCGGAATCTGTAACACTTTCCCTTGAAATTTTACTTCAAAGTCATGTTTCCAAAAGAAAAAAAATGCAAAAGTGAAAGGAAATGTAGGACATCATCTAATCTCAATCTCAACAGCCTGTATTGATCCACTGCTAGACGCTGCCCATAATCCCCACGCTGGGCATGTGGGTTGGGGATCGCTGTTTGGCGGTAGAATTGTTCTGCAAGAAACGCCGCTGCCCGCTCTGGTGGATATCCCTTAGTCGCCTCTAACGACACCCTCGGAAAGAGTTGGGGTGGTGCAAATTCTAAGCCGGCACCACTCACCATCATCTAAAGGCCTTTTCTTTCAAGCGTGGGACGCAATTAAGACTACCATTTACATAAAGTTTAAGTTGGGGTGAATATGAAACTTAATAAAAAGTAGTAGTATGTATTATTTTTACGGTCTTGATATTTTAGGTGTGTTTAGTGTCCTCCCTCGTCTATATTTTTACTATAGGAAAGTCTATTTTTGAGCATTTAGCCAAAGTCACAAATTGTTTTGTAGAGCAATTTTTTTTTTTTATTAGAAACGAGTGTGTGCTTAGAAGCGTTTATTCTTGTAGCATAATTTTGCCAAAGTCTCAGAATATTTGTTTTGTTGTAGACTATAGGGTAATGCTTGAAGTTTATAAAGAAATAATAGGTACCTGGTAGAGTCTACACTCAAGTGATTTTAGAAATTCAAAAACTGCCAAATGTTTCATTTTCTATCCGAATATTTCATTTTATAAATCTTGACACTGAAGATTTTAGTGCGATGAAACCCAACCAAGCAAACCAAACAAATACCAAAGCAACAACATAACAAACTTTAATGTTTCCTATTTGCCTCTGTACATTTCTATTACATTATGCCTTGGAAAAATGAGAGCGGGAAGTGGAACGGAGACCATCCATCTTCGGGACTTTGTTAGTCAGATTGTAGTCTGCTGTATGAAGCCGTCATATTACCCAGCTCCCATATATGTTGTGCAAACCTCTTTAGAATATGTATTGGCTAACTGGGTTTATTCAGATTATTTTTGTGCCAATTTTCTTGTGATCCTTGTCCTATGAAATTTTTTATTGATCTGTTGTTCAAAGGGTCCTTTTTACCAACAATAATTTATTTTATTGAAATAGTGTATAAGTTTTTTCATTCTGCACCTAATATCAGCCTTGCATAAAAGAACCATTAAAATAGGGAAATGTGGTAAAATATAACGCATTGCAGTAGATATAATCAAAATGCTATAATCTAGCCTACATAACACCAAAATCACTAACATTTTTCTACTATGTGTAAGCTACACCTTGTAAAACGATGTTGAGTATCTTGTGTTCAAAAAACATTAAAATTCCTATTTGATGGACTTCAAATTACAAACATGCTAAAAGATTTGCCGTCAAAAATGGATTAGGAAGTTCAATGGCGTTTATTTAATCCCGTAGAATCGTTGAATGCTTTGTGATTGAGATTTCAATGGAACCTATTATAACGAGTTAAGTACTCTGCTTCTTGTTAAAATTAATATCAATTATACGAAATATCAGGCTAACTGTACCTATTTACAAAAACAATTTTTAGACGGCTTGCCAAAAAACGAGTGTTTCGTTTTCAGGGTTCATATTATGTTGTGTGTAAGATGCCTATAAAATTGACTTGTTTAGTGGAAGGTACATTGAAGAAATGCCAAGCCTAACTCCACCCAAACTTTCTCATAATACAAACTAACTTATTGTCATCGATTAACGAAATCTTTATTTGATTTCTGCAAGCAGCAAACAATGTCTCTGCCCACTAGACCGTGGTTCACACATCATTGGACAACCATTTCATTAGCGTTGGGCATTTATAGGTAGATACGTTTATAGCAATAGAACGGGTAAATACCAACACCTTAGACCTCTGTTTATAAAATAAAACTGGTTACTATTTCTCTATTAGATTCTATTATTATAAAAGAAGCTAAACCCGGCTTTTTTAAGTAATCCATTTATTTATTGTTTAAAAACATGTGTGACCCGTAAAAGTTTTCCGTTTAAATGCAGTCTGCATTCTCCTGATGGGTTCAAGGAATAACAGAGAGAAAAGTTACGTCAGTGCTTTAAACTGCCACTGCCACACTGTTCATAATAGTGCAACACAATTTTGTCGACCGGAAAACCTACAAAGCTAGGGTAAAATATGTTTAAAAGATCTAAATACTAAATTGAGTACACCCTTGGTTCACTCTCAAAACTGTCTCCCTCAACAAGACATTGCCAGAATATTTATGGAAACACGTCTTCACTCAGACATTTTCTCACATAAATCTTCGCCCCTAGAGGCTCAAAAGATAAGCAATCAATCAATGCGTGGGGTACCCATAGGCTCATACATACATACAAATTATTTGTAGTGTTATACATTTGTCATAAAGACAACTTTTCTTTGATATTTTGATTGTGAGTTTATTCTGCAAATGTTAGCTATTGTGCCATTGAAGGGGCTTTATTGTCACGATTTGTAAGCAGTCCTTTGTTTCGGTTCGGCAATCTCTACAGTGCCTACCTAATGGCTTGGTACCTATCTATTATCGCTTATACTCCTGCTTGTATTTAGTCGAGAAATGGTGAAAGTTACTTACTGCTATGCTCCTATATTCCTGTGAAAATGTCCATCTAACGATTCGGAACAAACGTGGCCACACCGCAAGTTCCATGTTTAGTGAAAAACACCTTGCCTCATCTTAGCACTTTACTTTTCGAATAGAAAAAGAGCTTCGCAAATCTTTGTTAAAATCAGGTTGAATGGCTTATTTATTTTTTACGACCTCTGTGGCGCAGCGGGCGAAGGTCTGTCTGCCGCAAGGAGGTAGCAGGTTCGATTCCCACCTCGGGACAAATGTTTGTACGATATGCAGATATTTGTTCAGGGTGTTCTGGATGTATGTATTTCTATGGGTCATAAAAAATATATAATAGTGTATTGTATTATGTATAACAGTTATTTAGTACCCTTAACGCAAGCATAAAGCTGTGTGAATTGTCCAGCATTATATATTATTACACTGCGGTCCCGTTCCTCTAGATTAGTTACATGTAGTAATCGCGTATGCACCTTCACCACTCACTAAGTTGAGAATTAAAACCTTTTTCTTTTTTATTTTCTTTATCTCTTTCGAGTGTCCTCTATGGTATTCGACTTTGACTTGCCTGTCATTCGCATTTTAGTGCTCAAACCACTCAACATTTTTTCAACTGTATTTTCGTGTTTTTACGCAAAAGAAGATTGAAAAGTGCTTGTGAGACATGCCTAAACGTTCCAAGGAAAGGTCTAAGGAACGCATAAAGAAGAAAATTTGGAAATGGTGAAAATATTAAAATGTCATGATGAGGATACTGACTCAGGTCCTTTAAATTTTTTCTTTCGTATTTACGAATAGATATACCTATTTTATGCAATCTGAGCAGTCATTGGGGCTGTCTCGCCGCATGGACTTTACGGTTGGCGTTCTTTCCATTGGGGACTGTAACCTAACTTTATAAATAAAAAGCGATATCAATCGCCCTCTAGCTCATTATTTAGTGAGATACTGTTTTTGGCTACTTATCTAAGTAAGCAACTGGTTCTAGGCACATTCTATTGAGAGTGAAGCTAGCCTGTATGTATATGTTACTATCGAGTAACTAACTATATTGCCGGGTGATTTTTTTATTTATTTACATAAACGACGAGACAATCGTCGAAGGAAAATTACGGACCAGAGAGCCGGAAGGAACTCGCTAGCCGGTTAAGTCATGTGGTTTTGGAAGGTCTGAGTTCAGATGTTCGAAAGAAGTTGCTCGGCAGATACCAAACCAACTCTGTTTCCAAGTTGATGTTCTTCAGTTAAACCCGGAAAGCTGCGATCTTGGAGTCTACGGCTAAAATAGATAAGGGAATTTTATTGAGACTAAACAAAAACAAACTGCGACGACTATAGCTAGTTTGAGTCTAGTTATAAACTCACAGCTTAACAAAACTAAGGATAACAAGACGTTACAGAAGTTGTTTGATATTAGCCGCATTTCATGCGACATTCAACATACTGACTCCAATACACGGAGGAACTTCCTATTGTTTGCCATGAAATCGGACATGAAAGATTATCTGAAGAGTACCAACATCAGTGAGTTTCGTTTCAGCGACAATCTGACAGAAACTTTAAGGGCAGCAAAAGCTGTCAATAAGTCAGGTGCGAATTGGAAAGCCGATTCATCAGGATATAAAAATAATACCACAGCTAGGTTCAGGCCGTCCAAAGGTCCAAGACCTTTAAACCGCAGAGCGCCTGCTCCAGCTTACAGGCCACCGTACCTGGGCAAGCGACACTATACCCGCCGCGCCCCCAGCCGTGGGTCCGCCGGCCGGCGCACCCCCGCGCCCCGCCTCCCCCGCCGCCGCCCAAGCACGAGCCTTCGTATAAGCCTTCGTCGATGTACCACGCGTCGCCGCCGCAGCGCCGCTACTGGATACAGATGAGTACACAGGACATCATATCTTTATTCTACGATAATTGGTCTCTCATTCATTACGAATGGCCGCACTATCCTATCTTGGATCATCATCAGCCTATATTAGTCCACTGCTGGACATAGGCCTCCCTAATGAGCGCCATAGCACCGTGCCTTGCCGCATCCAGCATCTGCCTGCAGTTTTTTCGCAGACCGTCATCCCACTTGGCCGGAGGGTGTCCTACACTACGTTTGCCAAGTCGTGGTCTCCACTCAAGAACACGTTTACCCCAGCGTTTGTCGGTTTTTTCGCGAGATATGGCCGGCCCACTGCCACTTTAGCTTGCTAATTCTTAATATGTTGGATACGGGGCTTTAAAATAGATTTTATTGAGCCAGTGGTACAAAACTCTCTTCCCGCGATTGGATCATAATTATATACAGTTAGTGAGAGAACTCATTGAAGCCATAAGTAGCCTTCGTATTATTGGGGCGGTATACAAATGTCAACCTTGTCAAGGCCAATTTATCTCATGTATTTTTATATTATATTTTTTTTTTTTTATCCCTAACGTAACGGTAAGCTGCGTCTCATTTTGGATTTGAAACAATTAAATAAATTCATAAAAACGGACCACTTTAAACTTGAAGGGACAGCACTCTTGACTAACTTATCAACACAACAAAGATTGTTTTATGGCCACCCTTGATCTCAGGGATGCATATCTCCATTATCTCCTAGTAAAGGTTCATTGGGAGTCAAGGAAATTTCTACGCTTTGTGTTTGATGACCTACGAGTTTCAGGTTTTTAGCTCCTTACGTTTTTACGAAAGTAACTAAACCGATAACAAAATCGTTGCGTTCCGCTGGTCATAAATCGACCCTTTATTTATATGATTGGCTTCTTTTTGGTTATACTTACCATCAATGTTTAAAAAATATAAATTTAACTAAACGTATGTTTATATCTCTCGGATTCCTAATCAGTAATCAATGATACCTTCATTGTCTTGTAAATACCTAGGAATGATAATAGACTCACATAATAGGTCATTGTGTTTGCATTTGGAGAAGAGATTTAAGTAATATTAGGACTCGATTGGAAAGCTTCTCGAACTTAAAGCGCTGTGGAATACGAGCGTTCGCGCAGCTATTAGGTATACTAGTGTCTGTGTGTCGCTAATAAATATGGCTGGTTACATACTAAAGAAATGAAAAAATAAAAGCATTTTGATGCAATTTAATAGACCACGATGATTATAATAGATACATAAATTTACCTAAATCACTTCAGCCTGACATAAAATGGTGGCTTAAAAATATTGACAGATCGGTACATCGGATTAGATCCGATGTCTATGACACCGAAATTTTTTCTGACGCCTCAACTACGGGGGGGGGGGGGGCTACGTGTAACGGTGTGGTGATACTGCGAGCGGTAAGTGGACACTCGTGAAGGAGCAATATCATATTAATTACCTCGAACTGCTGCCGCATTCATAGCCCTTAAAATATTTGCCCGTGATATTTTTGACGGCCAAATACTCATGAGGATCGATAACTCTACCGCAATGGCATACATCAACAGAATAGGGGATATTCAGTACCCACATCTCCCGCAAATAACCAGAGAGTTTTGGAACTGGTGTGAAAGTAGAAAGCTTTGTATCATCCTGACATAGAATGGGAGCTAAGCGATGAGGCCTTTAATACATTTCAATTAGCTATGGTTACCCTCACATTGGTTTATTTGCGTCTAGAATCAATAAAAAATGCTTAACTTATGTCTCTTGGCAAAGAAATCCTGATGCTTTCGCTATTGACTCATTCACGATTCCATAGTCACAGTTAAGATTAAACACTTTCCCCCCTTTTCGGTTATTATGAAAATGCTTAAGAAGATTATTAGTGGCACGGCGGTAGGTATCTTGGTAATACCTCGCTGGCACAAGTTGATTACCCGGGAGGCAGGGTTGTTATCCGGCATGCATTTTCAAAACGAAGTAGGCCAAACGGGTTGCTGGACATAATGTTAGCATCATTAGCAGAAAATTCGATAAAACAGCATGCTTGCGTAAATGCTGAATTTTTTTTTTGTAAGGTTAATTCTATTGATTTCTATGATGCATCTGTGCCAGATGTTATTTCTTTCTTGACACAACTTTTTAATGAGGGTTGCCAATTTAAGGTACCATACCTTAAATTCATGTAGATCAGCTCTTTCATTAATTTTAGAGCCATTAGTTAGTAGCGATGATCGGCTGAAAATATTTTTTAAGGGCGTGTTTCGTTTAAGAGTGCCACAACCAAAAATGCCATACCACTTGGAATACTAACCTTGTTTTAGACCGTTTAAAGTTTTTGGTACCCAAACGATGACATCTCTTTGGATTATTTTTTTTCGAAAGGACAGCTATGCTTAGCTCTCACTGCAGCACACACGGGGTTTAAATATTATCTAAAATTAACGTCAAAAATATTGAAGTTCTATCAGATCAGATTATCATTAACATTCCAAACATGATAAAGACCTCAGGGCCAGGTTGTAGGCAACCAGTGTATCACTTACCTTTTTTCATCATTGAAAAAAGGACCGCCATGTGTCCTGTGATGTGCGACGACAGGGTTAAGATACTTAAGATACTATTACTTAATACTTATGAAAATCACAAAATTTGTTTATTTCAATACAAAAACCCCATAATTATGTGGGGACACAATCAGTCGTTGGCTGAAGTTAACTCTATGTGAGTGTGGTATAGATCCCAGCGGTTTTAGTGGTCACGGTACGCGGCACGCTGCTACCTCTCGCGCACATTCTCTCGGTGTCAACATTGATACCATCCGTATAACAGCTGGCTAGAGCGACCGACCAACTCCATTTCTCGCTTTTATCAGAGAACCATTGTTATTGATGATGTTACAAATGTAGTTCACTCAATATTTGATTAAGGTTCGAAGAGTACCTGCATAAATTATTTTAAAATATGGTTTAGTTTTTACGTTAAATGATTATTGAAGTTAATGACATTACAAATTTTAAATATAGATACTTTTACTACTTTTACTAGTAGGAGGTATATTATCTTTCATTGATAGTATTCCCAACAAACTCTCAAAATCTACATGTAACTAATCTAGAGGAACGGGACCGCAGTGTAATTAATGATTAAACGAACTTACCTGTAAGTGAAGTTCTATCCTAATTACACTAGCGTCCCGTTCCGAATAGATTAGTGGGTCCCGCCCGCCCAACGTGTACGGAGCATACACTCCCTTACATCATTTGAGTAGGGAATACTTCAATAAAGCAACGAATTAATAAAATAAAAAAAAGAGAACGGAATTTACTCTAAACTAAATGACAGGCAAGTCAAAGTCGAATACCATAGAGGACACTCGAAAGAGATAAAGAAAATAAAAAAGAAAAAGGTTTTAATTCTCAACTTAGTGAGTGGTGAAGGTGCATACGCGATTACTACATGTAACTAATCTATTCGGAACGGGACGCTAGTGTAATTAGGATAGAACTTCACTTACAGGTAAGTTCGTTTAATCATTAATTATTTATTTGAAAACAAAAGTACTTGAATAGACAAAACAATGCGTATTTCCTAGAACAGCATTCATTCAATTCGGTACAGGAATAGTGCATTTTACACCAAGGCGAGAAAGTGATCAATTCCTACCGAGTGTGTCGTGTTGGGCCCGAGGCGCAGCCGAGGGTCTTAAAACACACGAGGTAGGAATCGCACTTTCTGCCGAGTGATAAATAGTGCTTTATACTACACCTTCTGGGAAAATAAAAAGCAGCATTAATTATTAATTGAAATTTAGAAGAACTTACCGCGCCCAATGATGTTGGTAAAACCTCATTGACCGCGCACGCCTTTGGGTTCTTTTTTCAAAATATTGTTCGGAAATCGGAGGAGGCCTAATGGACTTGAAGTAAAAACTTTTTGTCGTTTGACCGAACGAAAATAACCATAGCCACCGGCCGATCTTTTATGAAATAAAAAAATTGGTTGTCTGTAAAGTCGGTTTACTGACGATAGTTTAACGTGACAACTCAGAGCGAGGTAACGCCGCATGACGAGGTAACGCCGCATGACGTCATGTTTTTTCGTGCGTGCAGCCGGGTCTATCGAATTATAAGACAATGAAGACAAGAAAATGAAATGCCATAGAGTTTTTCCTCCCGGTTTCCTATATTCCTGCAAGGACATACTTTCTATTCTATAAATGGAAAAGGAATAGGCAACTTTCTGAGCAGGTTTAGTATAAATATCATTATAAATACTATTATTTCTAGAACATCCTACTTACAACACCCTACAGCCGCGTTTACTAAAAGTTTGCTATGAAAGACAAATTAACAACCCTTAACGGTTTCTACTGTAAAACAAATTTCAATTACCATCCCCTAGGATACAAATATTACGTAATAATAAAAGTGAAGAAGTAGATACCTATTTATAGAATGCTAACATGCATTATATGTTACGAATACAATAATAAGAAAATAGAATTGCTGCGAGAGCTCCCGAACCGCGGATTCAGGGTGCAAAATATTCACTTTCTTTCTAAAATTTTTCTTTATTTCCTTGTCTTCTCCGACAACTGTGGGAGACCACAAACGTTTTCATTATTTTAAAAATCATAGGTGGAGGCACCAAACACGCAACCAGTAACAGAAACCGAAACCTATCTCGATATTTTTTTCAATCAAAAATTCATAGTGAATAAGTTCCTTCTGGGAAGGCGTGCCCCATCTTAGGTGACATTGTCATTTTTTCTTTTTTGGCTCTGCCACCCCAAACCCCCTCGTTGGTAAACAACGACGAAGTGAACCGAGGTATGTTTGTAAATATCACAGGTATGTACTGTTAGAGCCTATGTGGCCGAGGGGGTAGCGGCGTAAGAATCGACCCCTTCAACTCAGCCCGTGCATGTCGCATGAGCTGACTAAGGGAACCTACCAGCGTGGAAGGGCCATTTTCTTTGTATTTATTATAAACACCTCTACTGCGATTACCAATCCGCCTGCCAAGCGTAGTGATAATAGCTAAATCTCCTTCAGGGAGGTAAGTTCGGCAGTCGTCGTGTGAGTGCCGATCAATAAGAAGCCTATATAAGTGAAAAGAAACGTAGTGGGGGTTTTAAAGCCAGGAACCTTGTTCGTATCGTGCAGACGTAGCTTTGGCAGCAGGTGGAGAGTGTAATCGTTTCCACGCGAATTGAGTTCCAACTTTGCGAAACACTTCACAATTCCCGTACAGTGTCACATGTTTGCTTAAACGGTACGGAATATTCTCAAGAAAACGTTTTTGAAACATGCATTCAGAATCCAATGTCATTTAAAACTAGGTTCTGCTCGAGGCTTTGCATGTGTTTTATGGAATAAAAGTTGCCTTTCTGTTTTTCCAGGTCCAAAACTGTATGCATGCAAACGTTTCTATCATGTCTGTTGAGTCGTTTTGGTGCCGTGATGTGACAAACACACCTTTTTACATCAGTAGGTACGAACTTCCGCCATTAGACAACAATATTTGCCCACATTTAGTGATCCTGAATTTGATTCAGGATTTATTTACTTAAATATGTTGGTATATTGGTAGGTCTTTAGATCCGAATAAAGCCAAGCGAGGCATTTGTAAATACATAAGCTCTTCTGAACTTTCCCCATCAACAAACAGAAATACAATTAACACGCGCCTTTTACCACCGGACGCTGGAACTTTGTAATTTTGTCCCATAAATTGTTTTAAGGAAGACATAAATAGCTTGCTGAGTTCGCAGACTCTACAAAATTTAGTATGCCAGTCTTAATATAAACATGAGAGTTTATTAGAGACGAGGTCTCAGATCAGGCGAGCCTTGGAACTGTATTCTGAGTTTTTAAATTACCAACCTTCATTGTTCTCTTTGCTTTGTTGTCATGTCAGGTTTTGATAAAGAAACTGAAAAAATAATTCAATTGATTTTTGGAGCAACGGGTCGCTTGCTATACAGCCACTCCGTTGTTTAAATCCGTAGTACCTATTTACTTTACATAATACCGGTCAATCTCATGAAGTTGTCTTTCAAATACATTTATAGAAATTTAAATAACTACTAATACCTCATACTTTACCTTACATTACATCGTCTGTTTTAAATGTCTTTCTCTTAATTATCATGCTGCCCGATGGGTCTACCCCATTTGAAAAAAAAATTATCTCTAAAAAAGCCTGCGTGCAACTTCTGCGAACACAGCCGTTTTTCCTAAGCACATTCTAGCCTCAGTACTCCTAGACTCAAATTAATTCCCTCAGCTAATAGAATATGATGATTACCTAGTAATACCCTGTGTCTGTAGTCTAGAAGCTTCTACCATTTTAGGTGCATATTTGAAGGGATAGTGTGAAATATTAAGAGAGCCGGGTAAGGGTAAATGAGATCCTTAATAGGTTCACCTCTGGGGCCACATTATTTATACACGCTTAAAAATTTGTAATTATATAATTAAATATGTGAATGTGATATTAGTTTTAACTCGCTTCTTCAATGATAGAAAATTATAACTAAACATATTACTTTCACAAGGTTCCGCACCATTCTGATCATGCCTGGATTATACTTTACTTGACGAATAAGCCAAGGAACGATTATGGAGACTGAAAATAATTTTACCCATTTATAAAGAAACGGTAATAGTTACACATACTCGTAGTTCAACTCAAAAATATATCCTTTAATTTATCATGTCTATTGTGCGCTTAGACCCTTTAAGCCCTAGGAGAGCCTTGTTAATAGGACCGGGATCATTTCCTTTGATCGTGTCACGCTTCGGGCAGTCGGAGCAGTGGGCGTTTAGACGACTTGTTTACTTGGACAAATAACTACTTCTTTTATGCTATACCTACTGTACAATATTTACGATGGAACCTTTAATTATGTAAGGAAAAGATAAACTTTTTCCATCCTTTCCTAATAATGTCTCGATTATTAAAATCAAGGAAAAATTGGGTAACAATTTATTGACGTCGTGAACTAAGTGAACGAAAGTCTTCGTTTCAGGTCTGGCCAAAATAGCGTTTTTGTCAGTATGTCCGTACTCCTCTACAGGTCATATTTTACAACCGATCGGTACGAAACTTTGTGTACAGATTCTATGATTTTATAGAATTTTATTGTCGTCGGGATTTTTTGATTAAAGGCGTACTTCTTCCACAATAAGGCAAAAAGGCGGATTTGGAATATCTCCGCTTTAAGAGATCTGATTTTGATGATTGTATTTTTAATTGAAAGGTAATAACTTTAAACTGTTCTTATAAAAATTTGGTAAAGATCGGATGAGGATTTTCGGCATGACGAGCAGAATAGCTCCGCAAAATGCAGTAATATGCAAGAGAGCATTTACAGTACAGCGCCACCTATTAGAACATCTTTGTAACACTTCGAGAGTTATATGAAATAGCGCGGCCGCATACACCGTCGTCGTCGGATAAATAATAACAACAACTTTGCGCTGATGGATCAATGCCATCTATTGATACCTAGGTACAGAATTTCGAGCTTTGCTGAGGAACGTAACTTAGGTACTTTGTATGGACAATTGGTATAATGGTTGATGTGTTTGTGCAACATTTCGTTCAAAAATTCAATACGCACCACACTAGCGTAAACCAATATTTAGGTACCTACCTACCTACTTATAAGGGTTTTTCTTATTTTTGGGTTTACCTACCTGGGTATTACTTAGGTAGGTAAAGTGTAGACACACTACCTACCTACCCATAGGATTTTTCTTACAACGCGTCAAAAAGTAAGAGGCACCGATAATTAAATAGAAATTAAGTACTTACCTATAATACTTATGACAAGATTAGCACCATTATAGGAAGGCTGGTGCCTACCTATGCTGGTGCTTAATCTGATAAGTAAGCACTTTTGCTCCGTGATAAGATGCTTTCACACTGGCAGTGCTTGCGAGGTCTACTGTTCGTAGAACTACTAGAACATCATTGAACTACTAGAACATGTACAAGAACTTTTGAAAAGGTGTTAGTTTTACTCCACAAACGCTACATAGGTAGGTACCTAGGTACATTTCAGATGGGTCGCTATGCAATCTTCGGAAATGGGGGGGGGGGGGGGGTTGAAAGGGTAACCATTTCGACTATTTTCAAAATATACCTACCGAACCTACCTACCAAAATATTACATTAGTACATTAATAAATAAATAAATTGTTGAAAAAAGTTAGTGTCCGCGACGTCTACTGTTCGTAGAACTACTAGTTTTTATTAAGGGAACTTGATGGAAAAATCACAGAGGAAAACCTATACAAAGATACAACATTTACGTGAAAAAATATACAATTTTCATAATAAATATAAGTAGGCTGACGGTTTTCAATGATGTTTAAGATGCGATGTATCAACGGCTGCTTACTGTGAACAAAGACACTATCAGACATTCGATAACAAAGCCTAGGTCGGCAGGGAAAAGTAAACCCTGGACAATGCAATAATATTTGATTTTGATCATTTGACAACTTGATATTCCTAATATCGCAATCGTTTTGCAGATTAGGTAAAGATTAGATTTTTTAAAATATATTCACGTTTTTTCCTCATCTCTTGTCTAAATTCTTGACATGCCAGCCATTTTAAACTGTTCAAAATATGCAAAGCCAAGTGTTGGTCAAGTTTGCATAAAATATGTGTTGATACTCGCATAAAATGGGCTCTGCGGTGTCTCAAAAGCTCTACCTTAAAATATAAAAGAACAAGCAATTTTCTGGCCAAACTGCTGAAGCTAGAAAGCTGAAATTTGGAGGGGAGGTACCTTTTATTACACAACCTCCCGCTAAGAAGGGATTTTTGGAAATTCTTCGCCTAAGAGGGATTGATGTTTTATTGGTGTTTTTTGTAACTCTTTTACCAGTGATTCAATTTTCTTAAAACTACATAGAATACTAAAAACATTAAACGTTTGAAGACGAATTTCAGGATTTTTCAAAATATTCCTGAAATGGGGTAGAACGCGCTAATAAATGTCTGTAACTTTTGATCTAAGATGCTAATGACATGAAATTTTTAGTACGTACAAAAACAAAAAAATAAAATACATGTTTCAGGGTTTTTCATAAAAATCTCTAGGTAATTAAGGCGAAGTTTTTAAGGATTTTTTTTCTTACTTTTTACCAGTGACCTGAAGACCAGTTACATGAAACTTTCTGAAAATACTAAAAATGCAAAACAGTTAACTAATATTTTCATGACCCAAGACGCAGATGATCTATCAGCCCCGCGTAACGGCGGCGCCAAGGCTGGGCAGTGAATGCGAAAACCCTGCTCGCCAAAAAAAGAGCCAATTGAACAAAAAGTCAAGACAATTCAAACAGTCAATAACAGTCCTTCCCAGCAACTGCAAATAACTTGTGAATGTAATAGGCCCCACCGGCACAGTCGAAGGCAATTCGATGTTAGTAATTGCTCTCGCCTACATAATGTCTTCTCGATCGAACTAATTGCTTGTTACAAACGTGTTTGCTTTCTATTTACAGTTCCGATGAATCTGCTCTAGTTTATAAAATTTCGAACGCCGCCGTTTCCATTTTCAAATCTTATGTACCAATCATTGTAATTATAACCGAATTCGAAAAATGAGGATGTAGGCAGCGTGTTTTTTACTCATTGGTTGTATGTACAACTGTTTGTATATTTTTTGTATGTTCAACTATTTCTGCGTCAGTTGTGACCGATTTTGATGATTCTTTCGCTTTTCTATAGAAAACTAGTTTCTGTCCGCGGAACACAGCGCTTCTTAAATGTTTTAAGAGAATAGTGGCTTCAACTTATTAGCTAAACTAACTCGTTCTATCCAATCTGGCTCTATATTTCAAAGCCTCTTTACAAGTATTCAAAAATTCAAAGCCGAGAAAATCCTCAACAAGATCTACAAATTCCGAGTCCGCGTCGTCGCTTATCCGCGACGCTAAGTGTTTAGAAATTTTATCTGTCCTCCGAGGATGGAGCTGCAACATGCATTATTCACCTGGACCCCATCTGGGCCTTATTCTGTCCGACTCCCGTTTGCAGAGTACATGTTCATTCCTTATTCCACGCCCGTGCTCTCGCGATTTGAATTTGACATTCGAATGAGCAATATGTAGTTTTTAATACTCTTAGTTCTATATTCAAAAGAGAGACTCGAAATTGACTTTCAAATTTATAAACATTACAACATTCCATTATAAGATTTTTATTTATGTAAATTAATAGTACCTACAATATAGCGTTCATTCATTCATTCATTTTATTGTTGGTCAGCTTGAGGGTTTGTCATTTCGAAAATTCGTTTCTATAAGTGGATTTGAACATTCAATTTAGACGAAACTATATTTTTGGGGTTTAGTACAAAGTAATTCTGGTTTTATTTTAGGTGCACATATTTTCAATATTATAATCTAAAATATCGTAGCATCTCACGTACGGGAAGATTTATAACAGGCCACACAGGATGTTACTTGAATTAAAATGTGAGAGGCACTCTTCTCTTTTGGGATGGGCTCCACTTTGCTATTGTATTGACCGCAGATGGCTGTTGGGTAGGTACAACACTGAGGGCGAACAATTTTTATTGTTTCTAGAAAATGGTAGGGTCCAAAGGGTAAAAACAATATTATTCTATTTAATCCGTCAGTTTGATTACAAGAAGATATGGGACACATTTTTTCTCTTGTCTTTTAATCAAAAAATGACAAAAATAATAATAATAAATCTTTATTTCAGACACGAGATCCAGTTTACATAGGTACAAAATGTAATAATTACAAGTGATTAAATAAACAAACACATAAAAGCAAAAAATACAAAATAAAAAATTAAAATTGGTACCTACTTAAATTTATTTAAAGTATGGGTCGGTAGTACTTAGTTAAACATTTTGAATGATTCGGTAGAAACCTACTTGGAGTAGGTAGTTAGTAAATTCCTTTCAAAACTCAGAACCTTTAGTTTTGAATCCAGGAGCGTTATCGCAGATAATAATAATGTAATTAAATGAAATAACCGAAGTAAGAACACCTTTTAGCTTTTCTGATTTAGCACTTAAAATTAATGATGCTCAAGATAAAGACTCTTTCGGCGAATGAGGTTAAATAATTCACAAAGATTTTAGAGCTTGATTAGCTTTAGCGAATTTATTTTTATTACGCTAAATAAATTGGCTTTTCATAAATTTTGTATATTTTAAGCACCTGCTGCTGCTCGGTTTTTGAAATACGATTTTTTACAATGCTTTCCCTCAAATTCACGACCTAGGAAGCGCTTTTTCTAAGTGGGCCTTTTTTAAGTGTAAAGAACAATGGCAACTTTCCCTTATGGTTTGTCCCAAAAATTTGAGGAAAGATAAGAAATATACCATTCGATTCATCTCAAAATTTTAAGGAACTCTGCATTTTTAGTTTTTCCGCGATTATTCCAGAAAAAAATAAATATTTTTTTGAAAATTGGCAGAATAATTTCCTATCCTTGGTTCATCTCTTCATTGCAAATGGCGGCGGGGTGACAAAAAAGGTTTCAATTCTAGAGGTTAGTTTCAGGTTAGGGGCAGGATTAAAACCAACCTCCTTTTTTCAGTTGGTAGGTAGAATAGAGTAGGTTTATCGGCCATGGACGAAAATAGCTAGGTCTTAGGCCCTGCTACATTTTTGGATAGAGATTTCCTAACTTTTTATGTAGGTAGTACCCTTAGCCTATACCTACCTAGCCCAGCGTAACCTAAACTAGCTCAGGTGTATTGCCGCGGCTTTACAATGTGTTCCAAGAACGTGTCGCCTACCTGTTCAAATAAAATTGATAGGTACCTAATGAGCGCCATATCGCCCAGTCTTCAGCTTGCCGTATCCAGCATCTCCCTACCAATTGCGTCCTACACTACGTTTGCCGAGTCGCAGTCTCCACTAAAGACAAGAACACGTTTGCTTTTCGATTCTTAACTTACCCTTAACTATTATTTGTATTATAGGTAGGTACGTGGAGTATCGTACGTACCGTACCTTCCTGAAGTGAAGACATATAATTAACCGCTATCTCAATAAAAGTCATAGGTCAAGTCATACCTACCTATAGTCATCGCCAAAATTACTTACCTAGGTATAGCGGTGAACAGATGAAGATTCCAATCCAAAGCACAGAGCAGCTTCTGTTGTCTTGCAATAAGTGTAGTTTAGCGATTGCTCGTGACGGTTTTGGAGTCTTCAACTTAACGAGTTACGAGCACCTACCTACCTAGGTAGTACCTAATCAAAAATGTTTTTAGGTAGGTACCTATCTACCAAAATAGATAATTTTGTAATAATTCCTAATATCCCAGAAGGATCGAGTGGTTGGCCTTACTACCTACGTTACGTACCATTCTAGCTTTACCAATAGGTAATACTATCTATAAACTAGCCAAACTCGATGTGGAATGTTTATAAGCAAACCATTAAGAACACACACACAACGCTTACACAAAAAACTAAAACTCTTGCTTTGCTTGGCGTCGAGTTTCAGATAGGTACCTACGTATAATAAATTGCATTGATTGTTTGCAACAGTCTGCAGTTAGCCAAATCGTGGCCAAATTGTTTCAATATGTAATACTAGTTCTAATTTCACTCTGTTGCTGCGTCTTTTTATACGCAATTTACATCCTTACTTACGTCTGCCGATTTGAGATCCTTCCTTCAATAAATATTGCTTATAATTTATTAATTTTAAATACTTTATTTACAAAGAAAATATGTAAGTGCAATCAAATACCTACCTAATAATTTATATTATATAAAAAGACGCGGCAACAGAGTGAATTTTAGGTTAAGTATGGGCGGTTTGTTTACCAACATTCTAAATCGAGTTTGGCTAGTGTATATGCATAAGATAAGAAAACATACCTACCAACTAGGTAACTGGTCAGTGGAATCGTATAATTTTATTAATATGCGCAGGCAAACTCATAGATGAAATATTTTTTATCTTGGTGCTAAATTATACATTTTCAAGAATGCTTAGGTAAGTACAGTATATCAATTCTTGGGGTTAGTTTCTTTCAATTCTTAGTAAGTTTTTCCATTATCTGTGAGGTAGCGCTACCGAGTAAGTATTGTTATTCGGTTTCCTCTCTATCGTCATTTAGATAGGTACCTAAATACCTGAAAAATAAACACATCGATACTATAATATTATAAAGAGGAAAGATTTGATTGTTTGTTTGTTTGTACTGAATAGGCTCCGAAACTACTGGACCGATTTGAAAAATTCTTTCATTGCTATGAAGTTTACTTTTCAGGGAGTGACATAGGTTATATTTTATCCCGGAATTCCCACAGGAACGGGAACTACGCGGGTGAAACCGCGAGGCGATCGTCTAGTTATTTATAAAAGGAAAGGAATGTTCAATGTTTGTAAGACTTATTACTAAAATGTATGGGAGAATTTTAGTAACGATAGCTAGGTAGGTACAATACAAACACTGCACATAGGTACTTACGGAGTATTAGGTAAGTACTACTATTTTTTACTAGGTATGCATAATTTTATGTAGACTAGGCACATACCGACAATCTTACGAAGTAGGTAGGTAGGTGAATAATGAAAACAAAATAAACTCTCGATGTACAATAACTTACAATGGCGAAGGGTAGGTACCTATGTAGTTCTTTAGCACCCAAGAAAGAAAATATATTCTTTGAAACAAGTTTCTTTGCTTCTACAACTTTTTGTGAAATCACTCTCACAAACACTTGGGCACAGATATTATAATACTATATTGGGTAAGGATAGAAGGTTCACCTGTAGTATTATTTTGATAAGTTTATTTTGAAAATCATTTTGTCAACAAACACATTACAAAAGCGCGCGGATTGGACCACAGAATAATAATGACAGGCAGAGTTGGTAGTGCTGTCAATGTCAAAAACAAAATGGCGGATTCTACTAGTTTTTATCACCCTAGCTTCGCCCAAATTGCTATTCATCCACATTTTCAAAAATTAATTTAATTTTTCCTGCAATAATTATGGAAAAACTAAATATACAGTTTTATCCAGAATTTCCGGAGCTATCGATTGATACCCGTGGGATCTTTCCTCATGATAGCTCATAATTCTTGCCATTGTTCTTTATTGTATTTATGTAAACAAAGAGTTTTTGATTTTGATTTTGTGCGTAGGCGAAGGTCCGTCTGACGCCCAGAAGGTTGCGTTGCAGGTTTTATAAAGGTAGCGCCAATGAAGTGTTATCATTACTGAAGGTTAGCTCAGCCAAAGTTGACGCGACCATTTTTAGGGTTTCGAAGATCGGTTTCGAAACCCTTATGGTCTCGCTTTGTCTGTCCTTTTTTCCCTCCTTAATAACTCAGCAACTACAGCAGCTATCAACTTGAAATTTAAAATAATAATACATTTTGTGTGCCTGTACAGATTTTAAGAAAAAAAAATGAAAATAAATGAAAAATGAAAATGAACATTTTCCATACAAATTGAGATGTCAAAATTTTAAAAGAGACCTACAGAGTCAAGTGGGGTATCAAATGAAAGGTATTAGTTTGTACATTTCAAAATAGTTTTTGAAATTTCTGTAGGTTTCATACTTTTTGAAATATTTTGAAAATAGTCAAAAAAATACCCATTCCCCCCCCCCTATCTCCGAAGTTTGCAGAGCGAACCATTCAAAATGTATGGAGCGTTTGTAGATATAGATTTATATTTTACAGGAAAAATATAGAGAAGTCTGTAAAATGAACCCTTTTTGAAAAATGGTCAAAAAGAGGGGGGATAATTTTCCAAAATGGGGGTTACCCCACTGAGTGGGGTATCATATGAAAGGTATTGGTTTGTACATTTCAAAACAGTTTTTGAAATTTCTGTAGGTTTCATACTTTTTGAAATATTTTGAAAAAAGTCAAAATTTTACCCGCTCCCCCCCCCCTATCTCCAAAGTTTGCAGAGCGATCCATTCAAAATGTATGAAGCGTTTGTAGATATAGATCTATATTTTACAGGAAAAATATAGAGAAGTCTGTAAAATGAACCTTTTTTGAAAAATGGTCAAAAAGAGGGGGGATAATTTTCAAAAAGGGGAGCTACCCCACTGAATGGGGTATCATATGAAAGGTATCGGTTTGTACATTTCAAAACAGTTTTTGAAATTTCTGTAGGTTTCATACTTTTTGAAATATTTTGAAATAAGTCGAAAAAATACCCATTCCCCCCCCCCTATCTCCGAAGTTTGCAGAGAGATTCATTCAAAATGTATGGAGCGTTTGTAGATATAGATCTATATTTTACAGGAAAAATATAGAGAAGTCTGTAAAATGAACCCTTTTTGAAAAATGGTCAAAAAGAGGGGGGATACTTTTCCAAAAGGGGGGTTACCCCACTGAGTGGGGTATCAAATAAAAGGTATCGGTTTGTACATTTCAAAACAGTTTTTAAAATTTTTGTACGTTTCATACTCTTTGAAATATTTTGAAAAAAGTCAAAATTTTACCCGCTCCCCCCCCCTTATCTCCGAAGTTTGCAAAGCGATCCATTCGAAATGTATGAAGCGTTTGTAGATATAGATCCATATTTTACAGGAAAAATATAGAGAAGTCTGTAAAATGAACACATTTTGAGAAATGGTCAAAAAGTGGGGGGATAATTTTCAGAAGGGGAGGCTACCCCACTGAGTGGGGTATCAAATAAAAGGTATCGGTTTGTACATTTCAAAACAGTTTTTAAAATTTTTGTACGTTTCATACTTTTTGAAATATTTTGAAAAAAGTCCAAATTTTACCCGTTCCCCCCCCCTATCTCCGAAGTTTGCAGAGCGATCCATTCAAAATGTATGAAGCGTTTGTAGATATAGATCTATATTTTACAGGAAAAATATAGAGAAGTCTGTAAAACGAACACTTTTTGAAAAATTTACAAAAAGGGGGGAGATAATTTTCAAAAGGGGGGTATACCCCACTAAGTGGGGTATCATATAAAAGGTATCAGTTTGTACATTTCAAAACAGGTTTTGAAATTTCTGTAGATTTAATACTTTTCGAAATATTTCGAAAAAAGTCGAAAAATTTACCGCTACACCCTATCACCGAAGCATGCAGAGAGATCCATCTGAAATGTAGGTTGGTACCTACTAGTTTTAGGTCTTCATTTAATTTCGGAGTTTCTAACCGGTACCTTTAGTACCTACATAGGTACCTACCTACTTGTTCACAAACGTTCGAAACCCTCGGCGTGCGAGTTACACTCGCACTTGACGGGTCTTGTTTGTTTTGTATAGCCGACAAATTTGTGAAGTCATCGTAATCGTAGTCACTTCTGTGGGAAATCAAAACAAGATATAAAATTCAATTCAAATTAAGTAGGTGCCTAAAATTTATCAGAGAATAAAACATATGACATGAACAATAATATAACATATAGTATCTAGCCATAAAAAACCTCGAAAACATCTTATGATGAAAAATAATAATTCTTCTCTCTAGTTTCCTCCATGTTCCTGTATTTATTTATTGGTAAATAGAATCCACTGCCCTTAATTAATACAATTAAGTGACATATTATCCAGACCTACGACCAAAAACGGATTTACTTTTTATACGATCTCCTCAACATAAAAGTTAAGATTATAATGTCCCTTTCATAAAATTAATATGAAACTAATGCAGTGATCTGGTAGCACGTGGCTAGAGTCTGTAACAAATTAAAAAGGTTTATATTTTTGCTTTTGCATTTTATGGCCCCTACTATTTCAAATGGGTACATATGAGAAGGCTAAGTTGCTGCATAATTTTTTTTTTGTTAAGCAGAATTGCACATTATGTTTACTCATCGTTATATTTATTATTGAGATAATGATAACAATGAATGGACAATCTTTAAAGTATTTGTATTTATTTAAAAACATGTAGCTCTATTTTTAAAGGATATACCTAATATAAAAGAGTATACCTAAGTCAAAAATTATTCGTTATTCCTGAGATAATAATATGATTCCACTGAATGTCTTCATTTCAACATCAAGCAGTGTCATGCTTTGAACTCCGCCTAAACAAAATGATGATGCGACCTTTTGAAGAACCATTAAATGACAAGACTAACCTGAAA
The DNA here is from genome assembly GCA_963564075.1 of Eupithecia subfuscata. Classification (NCBI taxonomy): domain Eukaryota; kingdom Metazoa; phylum Arthropoda; class Insecta; order Lepidoptera; family Geometridae; genus Eupithecia; species Eupithecia subfuscata. Next base: position 5,527,973 of record OY751111.1, on the reverse strand, counting down.
ACCAACCGCTATATTACGTCACTATAGATATTTTCCATTCAGATGCTCTCAGCGTCGCCCTAATCCTGTGTACCGCCATCCCAGGTCATTAGGGCCCACATGAGGGCCCATCCCTGCTCCATTTTGTGCTATCATTGTCCAGTGCTTGCTTTATTAGAATTGGGGCTCTAGAAGTAAATAGATTGAGTATTTCGATAAGGTTGAAAATTGAATGGAAGCTTGGCTTTTGTAATCTCGTAAGGCTAAGCAGATACTAAAAGTCAAATTATTCGTCTTCGTGTTACGATTACCTAAAATTCAACTTAAAAAAAGAATAAACAAAAGCCATCTGTTAGGGCGCTTTCGTGTCATAAAATTTCGAAACATTGAGCGAAGGAAAGCTATAAACGCCACAATTTGGCTGCTCAAATGGCTTGGGGCGTAGGTATTCATTGAAGCACTAAGGATAAAATAACAAATAACCACCGAAGGTACAAGGTTCACAAGAGGTGAACGCAGGATACAAAAAAAATCGCCTTTACGCATAAGAGGTACCCATATAATTCCTTTGATTTTCGGACGATAAACAAAGGAATAAATGTATCATGTTAAGAATTTATGAGCATTTTAAACGCGGGTGGACACGAAATCTCTCGTATCATAAGATTTTCGGCCTATAACTCTTAAACTCCCTTTTAGAACCCGCCCTTCTGTTCAAAGAGTAGAAGAGCTCTTGAAGTTCACGGAAATCAATGTAATAAACTTGTCCTTTTATTAAGGGCTTTCCCCGATGATATATCTCAATTTTAAGGGCGGATCGCCATTTTTTTGAGTGCCTATTAATACATTCGTCGATCAATAAAGTTCCTTTCAATGGTAAGGCTTTGTAGCATCGGAACAAATCAGAGGAGCCAGTTCCATCGACTGACGGCATTAACGTGACGACACTGTGTGGTAGAGATGATTAGTATCTGATCATCTCACGATTCGCACAAGATGCAATTCCGATTCAGTTCAGCTGCCAACACGTGTTTGTTGCATAGTAAGCGATTAAAACGATCGATTTGTGTGAGAACGGGGTTAGAAGAGTGTATACAGTTTGCAGAGCGTAGTCCGTACCTACTTCTTGGATCAAACAGTTCACAATCGTAGCTTCTCAATTAAAAGTAAAAGGACGCTACGGAATTCGACAATCGTTGTTTGAGCACGAAATAATTTAAATTTTCACAGATATTTCGACCGGATTCCGGGAATTTCCCACGTGGCCTTGTGATTAGAGATTGAAGTCCTCAAATACCTGATCTTGATCACCGAAGCCTTTTGTGAACTTGTTGGCTGGACAGAGCAGTCCGATAAAATCGCTTTAGCATAAGGTTCAAATTTCAGATAGGTTGAAATGTTTGTTCGGGCATTTCCGACGCTGAGTGTCGGGCTTACTGTTCGATTCTAGTTGAAACCCTACTTCTTGACCAACAAATTGACGTTTGAAATTCTGCTTAAACGTTTCAACGCGTGGGAAATTGCTGGCTTCTGGTTAATTTAATGTACACTGAAGGGCGTTTTACCTACTTACATATCTTAAACGCATCATATACATATTTAAATTTTAAAAATATATGAAATGAATCTAAGTTAACTAATCATAACCTAACAGCATCAAAGGAAGTTATTTTCTTTGTGAAATGACACACTCATTTTACAATGTCCGATCCTGGTAACTTTGATGAGACTCACAAACTTGAAAATAGGTCTGGTATGCGAGCGGCGAGAAAAGGGCGTTTTTAATTTTTTCGTATGGCACAGCAAGCAAAATCAACCAGTATTTTGTTTCACTTTCTCTCCCTTTGTCACCGCTCACAAACCTTTTACGCATAGGAGGTGACTAGATATCTTGCGAGGACTAATAACGTTGACAATTTCCATAATTATAACTAACTCGCGGCCCGTTCCGGCTTTGCACGGGTGGATATTTATTTTTTAAACATATGAATATAGCCTATGTTACTCAGGGATAATGTAGCATTCTAATGGTGAAAGAATTTTTGAAATCGGTCGAGTAGTTTTTGAGTTTGTTCGTTACAACACACTTAAATACAAATCTTTCCTCATTATTATCAGTGTAGATTAGCCATATATAATATAGGCTTTTGATAGTAATACTATGTGTATGTCACCGCACTCACGATACATTAAGGCAGTGCTTACCATAGTGTAGCGCCGCTAAATATTAGATGCGCATTGCCCCCGAATTATTCCCAAATTGCTAGCCCGAGAGTCAATGTGGGCCGACACTTCACATCTTTGTAAAACAAGGAAGTAGCTAGGATTGGTCGAAGATATGTCTATTTTCCACAACAAAATAATTTACATAATATCTTGAAAACCTGTCAACTTAGAACTGGAGCTCAGCAGAGTCTTTTACATTATATGAAATAAAGTAAGTTAGATTTCAGTTTAGCATAGCCCGATTGCATTTTCATATTAAAACATTATCTAAATAACGTCCATTGTTATTTGTTACGGTTATCAGAATCGGTTCCGCGAAAATATCGGTGCCGCGAAATCTAATCCAACTATTTACAATGTTGTGACGCTATCACGGAATGGTATCACAATATTGGCGCACAACGTGGGGCTAGTAATATGACTAAAAATGAAGGGCAAACTATTCAAAAGTTTGGCCCAACCAGACGAGCCAATTTCAGGTAAAATTAAGAAACCCCTTATTCCAGCTTTTGGTGACCAGCGACTTTTTGCACATAAACCAAGTTTCTAGGCGCCCCACTTGGGGCAGGCTATGTACCTACCTAATGTCTTACAATTCTCCTTCATGGATGCGTAAAAGTAAACGTTTGCCCTTTCCTAACTTCGGCTAAGTTAAAGAGATTCCTTCGACGCCGAGCTACCGACCTCCTAACACGGTTAGTTTACCTTAAATATTTACACGGCAACTCAGCTTCTCGTATTCTGAAATAAGGATGCGATAAAAGAAAATCTCCGCTTTCAATTGTAAAATATGAAAAAAGCTGTAGGTACTTATTTACATAGGAAATGTATCGTAAAATGTTCAATTATGTATGTAACCACATTTTATTCAACGTACACAAGTAGGTAGGTATCTATTGAATGCTTCTAATGTCTCTCTGCTTAAGTTTCGCGATCAGCAGCAACCGATGGCAGTAGCAAATATCAGTACGTACAAGATCAGGTTAGAAGAGATCATGGAAGTAAACGTTATTGAACTTATGATGGTGGTCTAAAAGTGAAAGCAAACAGTCATAAGTTTCCATTGATAGAAATTGTTCAAAATTATACTAGTATCGCTGGCCACAATATTAGAGTCCTCGTCCATTCCGATGAATAGAAAATGAATCGCGTTTGCCAAAAAGTTTAAAGAAAATAAGCAGTAAAAAGCTTAAGGGTTAATAACACGATTGGCCTCAATACCCGAAAGAAGCAAGTATGGCCATATTCACGGACCATTTACATAACCCCGCTATCGAGAAACACTTATCCACCAAATTGGCAATCTTGATACTTAAATCTGCAATCTTGATCCTCAACTTATCTCACTATTTTACTTCAACTTCCAAGTTAAGACGGATATACAAGTTGGTTTAAGAACCCAGTGTGCCTACATTAATCTCGAACTCAGTAAATTGAAACGCGCACGCTTTTAGTTTGAATTGGGTTTGCAGTTATGAAATAAATTAATTTGCCTTCGCTGGAATGATTTAGAAGTGTAAATTTGTTACCTAAGTGTTAACAAGGAGAATGTGGAATAACCCCTGCTTCTATATGAAAATTAAACTAGAAATAAATATCTCAAGAGATATAATATGTAATATCTGTCTTGTATTGAAAAGACTCAGGTTTATTTCGATTGGGTTTATTGGGTATTTACAATAGGTATAGCTTGTAACAATAAGATGTCGCGAGATCGCGGGTAAAGAACATGCGCGTGCGTTCGGCACTGCGTCTCGTAGGGGAATCACCGTTGCGGGGTGCGGCCGCGGCGGGGGGCGCACCACGCTCGGCACTGATGTGAAGTTGTCGCGCCTTACGGCGTGAACATACTCCGGGGGGTTGGAAGCTTGTTTCCAACTAGGAATTGGTTATTGTTGGTCTTCAAATGATGACGGTATCAGGTGCATGCGGATGACAGCTCGATTTATTGTTCCTCGATTTGTGTCTACATCGACAACTCTGCATACTCCGTCCTTGCTTTCGTGCAATTTGCTGATATGGCCCGTTTTCCAGTGGTGTGGAGGTAGGTGGTCCTCTTTTAGTAGGACAATGTTTTCAATTTGAAGTGGGCTTTGATCCTTTCTCCATTTTGTAGTTCTGCCATGAAGTCTCTTCGCCATCTCTCCCATAATAGCTGCAGGAGTAGCTCGATGCGCTGGTATCGGCTTGGGCTCGCTGAGTTGACAGGTCGTGATGGTACAGACGTCAGCGGGCGGCCGCCTCTATTTGCGTGAAAAGCGTCGCTAACTCCTCGAACATATAGGGGGTATTGCTACGCGCTTTAAAAAATAATATAAAAGAATTTAACGCTTGCCTCCCATATCCCTCCGAAGTGAGGTGAATATGCGGGTGAAAACATAGGTTTTGTTCTCATTGGCAGCGTAATTCAAAGCTGTATGACCGCTGCACTGTGGAATAACTTTACTTAACTCATTGTTTAACATTAAGTACATTGCTAATTTTAGGCTGTATTATTTGGCCACGAATGCGTACATAGACAGCATAATATTTCTTAGTTATGATGATGACGCAGGCTAGGTGTATGCCACCTAATGGCCAGAACTTCTCGCGTACAGACGACAAAGTAGCCGAGAACCTGCATAAAATAAACGTAAGTACTAATTCATCTATTATTTATTATTATTATAAAGTGATGTATAACACCAGGTAGAATAGAATGTTTTTTATCACATTGGAAATCAGACGGAGGTAATTTACCTCTTGTTCTTGGACAAAGTGAAATGATTTGCTTTTATAGTGCAAAAGAGTTTCGTTTTATATTTTTATTATTTAAATTATTTAAGATTTAATTACTTAGAGTTTAAAGTAAAGACTTGGCTTGAAAATATTTTAATACAAACGTTTGAAGCGTTCAAGTTCGTCAACCTTTATTAGATAGGTCAATTTCATATTTGACTTTTTAGACTTATTGTGACAATTACTGTTAGTTAATTTTATGGGCGTAAATATATTATTTTTTATTCAATATAATTAGAATAGTTTTTTTTGTTCGATACTTAAATCGACTTTTTATTAGAACTTTCACTTAAGCATAGGGTTTTGGTTTTGTACAAAGGGTAGTATGAGGTTGGGTGCCTACTAAACATTCAGCTTGCTTTTCCTTCAGGGATGAAGGACCCTCCCACCACTAAAAAGAAGCCTGCAGGTGCTGCGGATCGATGCTCCTAGAAGCTAAGTATGCAGGATTTTATTTAGTTGGAATATTATTTCCATTGATAATTATAGTATTAAGTAGTATTAAGTATTGTTTTGAGTATTTTCATTGAGTATATTTATTTAATTTTTTAGGTTATTAGAACGTCTCATTGCAGTAGGGAATGAGTTGCCAAGCGCCTGCTCAGGGGCTTCCTGCAGCGGCTTCATGACAGAAAATCGGCCGTCGGGTAAACGACGATTGTTTTTTATCAAATGTGATTCACAAAATTGTTTCTTTATTGAGTAGGTATTTTTATCTGAGGGCAATTCTTCAACCTCCCAGATTTTGGGATAGAATTATGGATATCTTGAAGTGATATCTTGGAATTGGTTTGCACAAAATTGCATTGGATATTAGGATTATAGTAGGATTCCCCAGTTTGACCCGCTACTAGCCATCCTAATAAGCTATCTTGTAAAATGGGTTTATTAGAACTCAACTTTATTTGTTTGGGATTTATTATGTTAAAAAACTGATCTGCACCAAGCAGAATATCGACATTGGAAGGTTCATAGAACAAGGGATCCGCGAGGACAATGTTATCAGGGAGGCCTAATCGCTTCACGTCGACTTGGACCGTAGGTATTGTGCCAGTAATTTTAGGTATCACTAAACAGTTGATATTCGCACTGAACGAATTAACTCGAGACTTTATCAAAATATTACATCTATCTGACACTTTAGGGTCAGTTCACACCGAGACGCGACGCGGCGCGACGCTGCGCGCACATTTTTCATAGAGCGACTCAGAATATACTTTATTCACTACACGAAAAGATACACATTACATTGTGAGAATTCAGATTACGTTGCACCACGCAGCACTGCGCCTCGAGGTGCCTCGCGGCGTAGCGCGACGTATCGTGACGCAGCGGTGCATCGCCGGTACGCGCGGCGTGCAAGAGCGGTGCTGCGTCTCACGGTGCCGCGCGACGCCGCGAGGCGCAGCCTGAGGCCGCTGTGGCGACTTCTCTACTATTTCCGTTCAGACTTCGTTTAGAATTGATGCAGTTCGGTCGAGTGCTGCACAAAAAAAATTAACTTCTCCTCGATCTCCATAATGCACGCACCCGCCAAATATACGTCGTTCTCGTGCGCTTGCCAGTGGTAGACTGCGGGAGGGCGCGGGCGGGGCCGCGCGGCGCCCGCGGCTAGTAGATACGTTCCGCTGCGCCTCGCGGCATCTCGCTGCGCAGCGAGGCGTCGTCCTGCTACGATTTTAAGATGCGCCTCGCGACGTTGCGATGCGTCTCGCGACGACGCGCGGCGTAGCGCGAAATCATTGGCCTCTTTGAGTATCGTCGCGTCGCGTCGCGTCTCGGTGTGAATTGACCCTTACACGCAACATTGTTTATTCCTGACACATTAAATGAATTTATTCGTTTTGTTTTTAATCCCATTTTATGTTTTAGATCATCGGTGATGAACGAAGACTGGCTTCCAGTATCCAACAACGCACGGGCAAGGTAAGTACGGTTGGTGTGAGTATTTACGACCTCAACTTGAGCGGTGCATAGCAGCACTTGGCCTGAGAAGACAGCTGATAAGCTAACCGGTGCGTCACATGTCGACGATTCGGTATTTTCGGTGGCTACGTTACTAACCGCGTTTTTGTGCAAAAATGTATTGTGTTTATCTTGGCAGATGCGGCATAAACCTTTTAACGTGCACTCCTCAGCGCTATGTCCGCTGCGGAGGCAGTTTGAGCATAATTTGTGTTTGGAAACCTCAGCAATTCTGTCGTCTATGCCCATGGCCTTGAACTTGTTGCATTGATGCACTTGGTGATTTAACTTTTTACATATAAGACATGCCCTTTTGTTGGAACCTTCCAACGCAGTAAATGTTTTTATATTTGATTTATTTTCCTTTTGGTTATTATGTGTGTTTTTTGATTCAAAGGTACTGCGGCTGCAGTATGCAGTTTCTAAAACATTAGCACGATTGTCAAGAAACTGTTTAAATTCTACCAGAGTAGGTATATGCGATAAGCGCCCTTTATACTCCTCCCATTTGCTTGCAGTTCTGGGATCTAATTTTGCTGAGACCAAAAATATGACTAACGGATCCCAATCTGACGTAGGTACTTCAAGAGTATTAAGCGCGTTTAGATTTTTGAACACTAGATCATTTAAATATCTCAATGATTTGAAAGATTCCTTTTGAATAGGTTTGAGGCTCACCAATGCGTTCAAGTGGTTGTTTATTAATATGTTTTTGTTGTTGTATCTATCACATAAAGCCTTCCACGCATAATCGTAATTTTTTGCTGAAAAGTCTATGGATTTTATTACGACACTAGCACTTTCCACTAACGCGTTCCTCAAATAATGAAATTTATTGATTGGTGCAATTGAGCTGTTGTCATTGATAATCGAATCAAAGGTGTCTCGAAACTCGAGCCATTTTGTATAGTTGCCATCAAAAGTAGGCAAATTTATTGTTGGCAGTGTTATTGAATTGTTAGCAGCATGACAACAACTTGATTTTGCAGAACCATGTTCAGAATCTTTATTTTTAGCTGAAAATGCATCAATAATCTCTTGCGCTAAAGCTATTTGAGAATAAAACTCGCTTTCAGTCAAATCTCTTTGTAAAATCTGCTCATCTAGATTTTCAGACATCTCTTCAATCTCAGTTTGTACAGTGTCAAAATTAGACAATAATTCTTGTAACTGATTCAATCGCAAGGATAGTTCTTTTATTTCTAAGCTAGTAAGGTCGGCAGATTTTGTTCTGTAGTTTTGTATAAAGTTTTTACATAGTGAAAGTCTACTTCTAATCACTCCGCGTTTACGGGATAAAAATTTTAAGTGTTCTTTGGGATCATTTTTATTTATAGACTCAATATTTATGATTGGAATTGGACTCTTTGATCTTAATGTATTAGATTCATTTTCAGCCATTTTATTTATATAGAACTTTGTTTTATCGAGGTAGGTAGGTATATAATAATTTTATCAAATTACCGAGAACAATGAGTTAGGTATAAGTTATTGTAAATAAATTGTGCACTCTGACCGTAAACAATCCAGCAGTCACCAGTTCAAACCACGGCTGCCGCTGAGCCCGCGGCAAGACGAACAGCACAGCACAGCATGGCAGAACACTGCCGCACAGCACAGCACAGCACGCCGCCAGCAACACCAGCTACGTCGAGCCAGACGCAGCCAAGGCGCGACGAGGGTCGAGGATATCAAGCCTGGAATAGTCGGCAAAGGCGTTGAAATAAAATGCTATGATGAGTGCACGAAATGGGTTTTTTCTTCTAAAGTACCTAACCAACTAAAGGGTATTGATAAGTAGCAGAAATGAAAAAAATTCAATGTAATTTCGCTTAGTGACAAAGGAAACTTTAACTTTAGTTCTACATTTATTTTTACAAATTATTAACAAAGCAATATATTTATGTATTTATTTAAATTTGTAGTTTATTATAATAACGAAATAATGTATTATTAACTTTTGTAAAGATTATATATATTCAAAGAAAGGCTAACGTACTTTGCAACGTGGGCAAATTCTTCGTTAAAGGTTATGCGAGTTCAAGTTCGGCGCAGAGATAAGGAAGGCGGTCATAAAATCTCACAATATTTATGCAAAAGAATATTTACGTTACCTACATAGGCTTGAACGGCATAGAAAAGAATGGCTCACAAAGGCAAAGTGAAGAAGAAATTAGCCAAATCGATTTTAAAATGGCGGACAAGAAAAATGGACTTTGTCTGTGCAAATAAATAAGGCAAGGATGGTACGCATATAGCAAGATACCGCCCTTAAAGTGCTTCGAAGTAGCTAGGCATTCACACAGCAAATAGAAGTTGGAAATTAGGAATAGGGAAAGTAAAAGGAATAGGCTTACTTTCTTTGTTCGGCCGGCGCCTTGTCGTTCACGGGTACCAATCCAATGACACGACTCCTGCACTCCGGTTTCGTTTCCAACGGCATCCAAGTTTCTTGTCCTGTCACGGTCGCCAAGATGTCTTGTATTGAAAAGACTCAGGTTTATTTCGATTGGGTTTATTGGGTATTTACAATAGGTACAGCTTGTAACAATAAGATGTCGCGAGATCGCGGGTAAAGAATATGCGCGTGCGTTCGGCACTGCGTCTCGTAGGGGAATCACCGTTGCGGGGTGCGGCCGCGGCGGGGGGCGCACCGCGCTCGGCACTGATGTGAAGTTGTCGCGCCTTACGGCGTGAACATATCAATATCCATCTCTTACCTATTTCCTTATTCATATATCAGAGCAGCTATCTCCTTCATAAACAAAATTCCATTTGTAAAGAAGGTGGGTATTTTTTAAACTAGAGAATTGAACCGTCACTTTAAGATTTTTATAGGTACGCATACAGTACCTATCTTCTACAGAGTAACCAAAAACTCCGTATTCACAGTCTCATACGCGTTCTTCTAGCTCACTGCATGCAAAGTGTTCAAAGTAACTTTGTAAGAAGGAGCATAATGCATTGCACCAATCTAGAGTACTGTAGGCATACGTATGCTGAGCTTTCAGCGCAAATAGACGTTTCAACTCTTCATTGCATAAGTTATGACATGCGAAACATAACTCAAGTCCCATTTTCATTCGAATTCTTATGACCACACGTAGGTCTTAAGATATGGAACACTGGTAGAGTGTCCTATCGAGGCGACGCTGGCATGACAGGTCCAGTTATAAGATAACTGCAACGGACTGGCATGGCACTCAGCCAAACGGCATTTTTATACTATCATTTCAAATGCGCTCAAGAGCTCGTGATGAAACTGAGAATAAGTTTCTACAATCACTTATCTTACAGTTTGCTACCTACCAAAACTCAGCAGACTTTCCTAATTGACGTATTCACTATCAATATCAATAATCATGGAATAATCTTAACGGTTGCCTGTATTTTCGGTGGTCAATGAGAGTGAGAGGGAAAGTTTTAAAGTCTGCGCGCTGTCAAAAGCTCTATAGAAAATATTCAAAATGCGCTCCCATTGCTATGACCACCGAATTTTTTCAAAATTGGAATGGTGATTTCTCTCATCCATGGCTAAAGCTCACCCATAAACATGAGCCTCTTTTGAAACCCAGACGCCATAATCACCATTCACCAGGCTCGGCAGGCACATTAAAACATCTTTTTATTTTTTAATGCTTTGAAATTGAAAAGCTTTTCCAACTTGACGACAAACAGCCAAAGACTATAAACGATCATATCAAAAGAAATGGACCATGGTCATTATCATCCGAGTCCATTAAGTGCAACATCCGAAATCAGGAGTCGGGAGCGTTCTGACGCTACATTACGCGACTCTTTGCATTTATAGCACCTACAACGAAAGATTGCAGAAAATGGGATGAGATATTTGGATGTTTAAAGACTGTGCGAGTGTCATATTCATAATTCAATAACATTAGTTAACAAAAACAGGTAAATCTGAAAACAGGAGGCCATACTTTCATTGATATGTCGTTGATCTTCCTTCGACGTTGAAGTAAAAAACATTAAAATTGCCCGGACATAATGGAAACTCTCAAATTTTATAAATGTCGAGTGAAACATCAGTTTAAATTGTTGTGTGACTTTAACTTTTTGTAGTTGTAACACTATGTTTTCTCCGTGTAATTTTACTGCAGCCATTTCCAGGTCAACTTTTTCATTGCCCGCGGTCAGAGCTAAAATAATACCGTTCTATGTCGCTTTTTTCTCTTGTAATATTGTGCAGCTACTAAGAAGCTAACGAGCTCTTTGAGTCTCAACACGTATTATAATACTTTTACGAGGTCTACACTCCATTTTTGCTGTTTAGTTGGTTGTCCAGTTTTCCATTGTGTTTTTGTATATCCGTGAGATTACGATTTATGATGTTTGTGTACTATTTTCAGTTGATTATAATGCCGCGTCATTCCCAGAATGTGTTGTGCAAAGAGCCTTTTTACTATGCTGCTTCTGGGAGGACAATAAAATTCTCCATGAAAGTATTTTATTAATATCATGCATGAAGTGAATGAAGCTTTTTAACGTTCAGAATTCAAATCCCAACTGCTACACTAATTAAGCAACTCAGGCATGTCGTAACTTTAATTCAGTGTTATTAGCTCTATCATTATGTAGATATTAGAACTTAAAGTAGGTAGGTACTGGTACAAACTTTATTTGCAGGAGTATCTACATACCAGCTTTGTTATTGCTACCTGCTGGCTACGCATTAACATACATTAACTGAAACTGAAACCAGATGCAACATGCTCGACGATCGAACACACGCCGTTAATTGGCTATAATCCAATCGGTCATCGTTCGGTTAGAGCCTCCTACCACCCGCTGCTTCGAAACCAGCGGAGGAGCTCACCGTCTCATTAAAAGTCATGCTTTTCGACTTTTTTATTTGATACCGAAATATATTATACAAATATCAGGGTTCAGACCTAACAACGAACCTATTTATTACGTAATCGATTTAAATAAAGTTAAAAACTTTTCGAAATTTGTGTATACTCCAAAAGGATAAAACAATTCTGGATTTGAATTTAGATTTGGACTATATTGATTGTATGCAAGAATTACCTTCAGGACACGAAGATGCCATGACTATACACTAGCCAAACTCGATGTGGAATGTTGGTAAGCAGATTACGACTCAAAAACTAAAACTCACTGTAATTGAATGTCAATATTCTATTTATCGCATGTTTGTATAACTTCTTAAAATAAATTACATTGATAAACTCCATGACATCGCTAATCGAGTCAAATTATCACACGTTATGTTGAGTAAACAATACATTGTAAGGGTGTATCCTCGAAAGCACATAAGGGTAGGTAGGTTAGTGACAAATAGCAAGATTAATTTGTGCGCAGTTGAATGAAGGCATGGTGTGATAAATAAGGGGTTCTCCAAGAACTGCTGTTGCCTGAATGTGGATGTGACATGCACTACACCAACCCTGTTAATGAGTATTTATATTCAACTAATCTAATATTTTAAAGGGCTTTTAAGGCTAAAAACCAAAAATAAATAGTATTTGCTGTTCCAAAGTGAAAGACTCATTCAATTAAAACTCGGAATTTTAATGTTGCGAACATCGTTGTAATGAACAGTTTTCGAAAAGGTTTCACATTTTCGTTCGTGGATTCGACGGAAATTACTGACTCGCAATAATTTGCATCGAGCATAATCCAGCACTTACGCGCTGTTGACGGTGCTGGTTTAATGTTATTTAATTATTACTGCGTGTGAATGTTTCAAACAGTCAAACAGTAGCTACTCTCTTTCACTTTCGGGTAGTTACAACATTGATACAAATCTTTGAGAAGGGACAAGAATAAATTTTTACTCCTCTCATAATCACAATTTTATGGGTCATTTAGGG